>OV651817.1:83524944-84724944 GCA_927349885.1 Psylliodes chrysocephalus | reverse complement strand
ATTATTTTTTAGGTTGTGTTTATATTTTGTTTTGTTCCAGTTTCTACAAAATGTTCATGTCGTGTTTTATACCCAACTCTAAAACAGAAAAATGCAATGTCATCGATACTCTTTTATAGGAAAACCATCAAATTTAAGCGATGACTGAGTTTCATAAAGAAATGGGCTCTTACAGCAATGATATAAAGTACCTAACTTTAAATAGATCTTAGATTTCATTTGCCAGCCAAAAAAAAATCATTGTACATTGTACCAGAAAATATTTCACAAAAATGACAATTTCTGTATATATTTTAGTTGAACAAGGATAATTTCTTGACCCTAGTACAATTTTGTATGAATGATTTTTTTATTTTGTAGGTTGTCCCTAATGAATTTTAAGTTATAGAAATACGTCCTATCTATAAATGCTAGAGGTAGTGATAAACAGTGTCAGACTAATGTAGTGGTGAGGATTTAATTCTAATGATGGTGCCGCATGCATTTACAAAAAAAGCTAAACTTACATTACAGTTTTTTTAAAGACGATATAAAAAATAAATATTGCACTTTGCTAAATTAATTCAAGAAACTAAATAGTTGTGTCTATGTTAGGTATGTACTTATATCATGAAGACTTAATTAAATATTTACCGATATCAGTACCTGGAAGGTAAACTGAACTATGTGTTTAAGACATTCATGGCAGATAAACACATACAATAAATATATCTTACGCTCGGCAACGGTGTCAACAGTGTGTGACGCGACACTGCGCCAGCCAATAAGAAGAGACGGTCCAAGAACTCTGCGCGGCGCGAGGGATGTGCCGTCCGAACAAGAACGCGGGATTATATTGATTGATATTTACTATTTGACTTTTGCAACGCTCTGTTTTTTTTACGTTTATTTGGCTAATTATTTGTAATTGTTCTATTAAAATAAAGATTAGAATCAGTGAAACATACAGTCCATAATTACATCAATTTCAACGATTTAACACTATGTCGTACTATTTATAGAGGCATGTTGGTGGTATATGACACTATGTTATAGAAAAATTGTTATCCCAACATAGAAATATGTTACCAAAACTAACAAGTCTACATTAAAGAAAGTTTTAATAGTTGGATTGTTAGTAGACAATACATATTTTGACATTAACTGCATTTCTTGTTGAAATATAATTGATATTTGTAAATATGGAACACAAAAGTGTCCAAACAACATTTAAAAATTTTAAGCAAATTTTAGGTGGTATTTAACCTAGCAAGTCTTGTAGGAAATGGTTCAAACTTTTTTTTACCTACAATTTATCTATACCAGTCACTACTTAAAATTAATAAAAATAAAAATATCTACAATACATATTCTCAGATTCATGATCATGAAAATATATCGGTTAATTTAATCATGAAACCTAGTGGAGGCTTACGCGCTCAGTAAAAGTTTGTAAGATCTGTGTTTATACAATAAACTAAATGAAAATACAAAATCTTTACCCTTTAATAAGTTCAGAATAAAAATTTCTATTCAATCAAGAAATATTTTTTAAAAACCTCATATACTGAACTGGAATATTGTGATTTATTTACACTACATTTATATTTTTATGTACTTATTTTTCAAAAAATAACAAACTTGCAACAAACAAATATTTTGTAAAGTTGTTAATAGATACCTATCTCTGTATATCTAAAGGTCGACGACTAATTGTTACTCTTATTAGTAGTGTTTTCTGCGTCTCAATGAACATCAAGTCCTACTTACGGTCCTGACCAAAAAATCTTCTTTTTGAATTATTTCGAAAACTGACGATTATTCATGCTTTCGTACACAGCAACATTCAATAAAACCACTTTGGCTATAGACGTACTTATTTTTTTTTGTAATTCTGCTCTTCTGTTGTAATTTTCGTTTGGAATTCCCTCACAGGAAATAAGCCTCTTACAGATAGAGACTAGTGTGTGTGTACGTCCAATATACAAAGTTAAATTCAAATAAACGCAAACGGTTCGCAATGTGCAGACATTTTGAACACACTAAATCTACTGTTAGTGGTGAAATATACGCAGTTGAATAATTTTAAAATATACATATATAGTCTAGTGACATACAGTAACATATCGAGTATGTTTTTGAAATAAAGATTTTATAAAATATGAGAAAGACGAATTCACATCATCTTCATGAAATAACAGTGGCTGAAACGTATGCTCCTAGTCCTTTGGTATAGTGGTTATGATATTGGTACGGTATACCAAGGGACGTTGGTTCGACCTCCAACCAGCATTTTTGAATTTGAACAGTATAACCGACAAAAAAACAAACGACCGTGACAAAATGGTATCAGCTATATAGAAATGATAAAACAGATTACATAAACATACAGTGTGGCCCAAAAGTCTGGAAACGGCCAATTATCTCGTAAATTGCTAGTCCTAATTGTACAAAATTTGGGGTACACCTATTTTGAGATACGGAGATTCCAGATTTGATATTTGCAATGCTGCCAGATTTGCCGTTTCTCTTATATTATTAGTCACTTTGGTTTTTCAAATTCATCACGATGTTATCGTGAACCCCCAGTATTTTGGTTACGAGCCACCACTGTCTTCGACTATACGCTACTAGATGTAACATATTAAGCAATTCTTATTAAATTAATATTACTACAGACAAAAAAAAAGGATTTAATTGAAGTAACGAAAACTTTTTCAAAGGAACACAAAAATAGTAGGTCTAAAAAACAATAAGAATAAAACAAAGTATGTGGAAATAAGAACCCTACAAAAAAGAGGAAAATACTCAAACACTAGAAATAGAGAGAGTGAAACATTTTAATTATCTTAGCTCTGTGCTTTATGAAAATGTAGGAAATGAAGAAGAAATTAAAGCCAGAAGGAAGAAAAAAGTGTGCTGAGCAAATCCTAAGATCAAAAGTAAAATTAGGATATAGTAGGTTGCAATAAGAGACACAGAAATTGTAAATTGTGAAATCTGGACAATAATAAATGACAAACTGGAGAAAAGAGAAAGCAAAATACAAAGGAAAATATATGGAGGTAATAAAAAGATGAGATTTGGCATAGAAGAGAAAATAAGGAACTATATGACGTATACAAAGATGCAGATATAATAAAAGTCATCAAGGCCCAAAAAAATACCTTGAATCCAAGATGATAAATTTTCAAAAGAGGTCCTAAACTACCAACCTCAAACTAGCCGGAGGTAGATATACAATAAAATGGCGACAAGTGGAGGAAGATCTGCAGATTTTAGGAGATAGACAGTGGAGAGACGCTGTTAAGGATAGAAAAACATTGAGAAAAATTGTAAATTTAGCCTTGGGTATATAGAATTTCTTGCTCTTTCTATATTACATTGATATGAGGATGCCATCCACACCAGAAGCTCCCTACCAGAAAAATCTTCTGAACACCAATAAATTTGCAATGTTGATCATCTTCTTTCTTCTTCGCCTTCTTTGGAACAACATATTTAGCTTGTCTTCCCATGATCCCTATATCTAAACAATCATTTAACAAATTTCAATGGGTGCATCTTGCCAACTACTTGATCCTGGCCCAACAAAGATTATGTCCAGACCAGTAGCTTCCCCAAGGAATTCGTCTCCATTTCAATATACAGTATTGAACGCCTTCCCATACGCTTTGTACAAGCGGGTATGAAAACTATAGAGAATTAACATTAAAGCGTATTGGAAAACGTTCATTGACCGACACTGTATATTGAATGGTGCGATATTTTTAAACACTAGTATATTTTGTATACTTTTGATCCTGTATTATTAAACGAAGTTGTACATCGGCGACCATACTATAAATCCGCCTTAATACGAAGTTGAATAATTTCGAGTATAATGATTTTGTTTTGGGGTATTCCAGGAGAGCGCATTAATTCAGAACAAATATTACCCTAGTTATAACTATGCTCGTTAGGATCGCTTCTGTTTCGCATTTTATTTGGAACATTTCAAATTCCCAAGCAGGCATTAACCGGCGACGGCCTATATCGTATCGGCTTTGCAACATTTACATAAATTTAGAGAAGAGGCTACTCTTGTTTCTACGAGCCGCGAGCCGAGTCGAAGATAAATTTTACTATGGAAATTGTAGGTATATTGTTTCACGAACAAGGAATGGTACTCATTTCCTACGAGTATGATACAGAGTGGTCCAACGAAAAGTATGCAACTAACTTTTCCTCTTTTAAGTGAAATTTAAAGCAGAAATGGAGTGGGACACATCTTAAGCATATTGTTCTCTTGGCTTGAAAAAACCACACATCTAAAATTTCAAATAGAAATTGGGTTCGAGTGTTACATCATTTCAAAGGGCATAATAGTAAACATAATACATAAACTTTGACCAAACTAAACGTTGATAATTATGTCAAAGCGTACTATTTAAATTTAAACGCACCTAATAACAGATTGTTGGATCGACAGATTCAATTCGCTCGTGTTATAGAAAATCCTTTATTAAGCTCTATTATTTAATAATCGTAAATGCATCAGCGCACAAGCGGACTTTTTAATTAATCAAAAATGTTTGGTATCCGCTTAATCAAAATTAAAACATCACCTCCATATATTTAAAAAAAAAACTTTAACATTATTAAATTGCAATAATTATATACGGCCGAATGAACCCATCGCGTATAATGACGAAGGTTTTTACATACAGGATGGTCCTGGAAAAATAATTTATGAATATATTTATAGCTCTGATTTTAACACCATAATGTGGTGTAAATATATTCAATAATTTCTGTACACAAGATTGCTTAATATAAAGAATACCTGGTTGTAGAGTTCGATTACAATTAGAAGAACACAGGTACGTCATCATTTGGCAAAATAATTAATTGGTTGTCGCCGCCTACTGGGGGTTTAGTTGAGTAATATAGGAATATAGGAAATATTGTTTTATACCTAATAACTCACTTATTTTTTATTTATTGATAGTTATAGATAATATGTATTCAAATTTCGAAGTAATGATTATGACGTAGCGGTGTTCTTCTAATTGTAATCGGACTCTACCTGGTTATACCCAGAGAATACCTAAAATAGTGAGAGAATTACCCATAGAATATCCAAATAATTTATGCAAATGACCAATACATTCCAAAGGTTTACTTAATTAATATTTTTATTTAATTTAAAATCATTTTTTTACTTTTTCTAAAATAGAAGAAATAAGATTTTTATTTTATTTATTTAATTTTATAATGATTTTTTTTATTTAAGGGTTTAATAATAATAAATTCCAGATCAAAATATTTCGCTTCCTTAATATTTGACAAATTTATACACATATAAACGTCAAAACCCAAAAATTTATTTGTTTACTTATATATGTACCTGTATGTATATTGTATACTTCATAATTTTATAGTGAATATTTTAAATTTGCAATTAATAAATTATTACTTTATATTTTACAAAAAAAAACTAGCGTAATAATATACAGGGTGTGTAAAAAAAAGTCACTCTTTCAATCCTAAATAGAAATGTTTTAAAATAATTTCTTTCGTTTTTATTTTTTAAATAACTTTGAAAAGATTATTTTTTAATAATAAAAAATGTATTGTAATTAATACCCTAACAATTTTTTAGAATACCTCAGAATACCTCAATTCTCGATAATACCTAAAAAATATTCAAGAATACCCATAAAATACTTAAGAGGTAGGTCTACACAAAAATACCCAGTGTATAAACCCCTCGCATCTGTAATTTTGACAAATAACACCCTGTATATAAGTTAAAAAAATTAATTTACAATGAATAAAAAATGGCTGTCACTAAGAATGTTTCGACCTTTTTATTTTTACTTTCCTATCTGTATACAGATAAGGAAAGTATAGCAATCATGATTTTTTCGACCTCAAGTTTTCGACTGTTTTTTACGTTTTGGAGTCCCCTGAATCCGTTTTGACTATTTTCGCGATGATGTGTGTGTATGTGTCTGTGTGTGTCTGTATCCTCGATAACTTATGAACGGATACAAAGAAAAACACCAAATTTTAAACTTAAGTTTTATTCCGGCCTCCAGTGAACTGATTAGATTTTGGGCGGAGTCGGAACATCTGGGGGGTACTTTATAGGTGGTCATTTTTATATTTTATAGAATATATCTGTTATTTACGTTTGGAGAAGAAAATTTTTCAAATAAAAGTTACTTAAAATATTATTATCTATAATTTTTGTTCCATACAAAATTTTCCTAAAATGGTCCGTATTCGAGAAATTTGACAAAATGTAAAAAAAATATTTTTTTATAAAAATTGTTTAAATAAAAGTTGTTTGTAATATAATTCTCAATAATTTTTATTCTATACATAATTTCTCTAAAATTAACCGTATTCGAGATATTTGAGAAAATGTGTAAATTACGAATTTTGAAGAAAACTCAAATATGGATAAAGGAAAAAACATTAAATTTTAAACAAAAGTTTTATTTCGGCCTAAGGTGAAATGATTAGATTTTGGACAAAGTCGAAACATCTGGGGGGTACTTTATAGTAGGTCGTTTTTATATTTTATGAAATATATCTGTTATTTATTTTTGAAGAAGAAAATTGTTCAAGTAAAAGTTACTACTAATATTATTATCTATAATTTTTGCGTTATGCCAAATTTTCCTGAAATGGTCCGTATTCGAGAAATTTGACAAAATGTGCAATTCTGATTTTTAGGAAAATTGTTAAACTAAAAGTTGTTGCGATATCGATCTCTATAATTTTTGTTTAATACATGATTTTTCTAAAATGGACCGTAATGGAAAAATTGGAGGAAAAGTGCTAAATTTAAATTTTTCAGTATTTTCGTTTTCAATGAATATCTATAAAAAAATGTATCGAGTTAGATATATGTGGAAAATGTATATATTTAGTTTATCCTCTAAACATTTATACAGGTATTGCAATAGGTTGTACAAAATAATCGGAAAAGGCCTATAATAACTAGATATGAAAGTGATGTGTTGGACACATCAGATTTTTAAATTAAAGAAACCAAAAGAGGTGATTTTAAATAAAATATTTATGCACGAAATAGTTTTCTTTGCTGATATGACCTATATCTATAATTTTAAAGGTATTTACAAAAAGTTTTCAAAAGGGACTTACCAAAAGTTTTTAAAAGGGATTGGCCATTCTGTCTCGAATACAGACCTGCATTTTAAATAAAATTCTCCTCACACCTATTTAAAAATATGATCAAACATTAAACATTTTATTCGGATTTTGTTTTACTAGAATTTTTTGATGAATATATCAAATCAAAAGTATTTCTCGTAACTTCATTTTTTATCCTATTTAAAATATGATTATTTTTAAAAATAATGTAGTTTTGGTTTTGAGATGATAAAAATTTATTAAATTTGTTGTAGTGACTTACATTCACTACATATCTTCTTCACACTTGCATTGGACACACACTTGCGTCACACGCGTCAAACACGTCAAAAACCCGTTATCCCTTGATAAAATTTTTATTGCATGGCATACAAAATATGGAACTCATCACCTCGTTCTAGCAATCAAATTACGATTTTCGATTTTGTGTTTTTAACATAAATATAATATATTCTCCAATTAATGATTTATTTATTTATGATGGGATCAAATTATATTTAAAGACCCACGTTTGTACTAAATCAGACTGGAATAACAAATTTTGTTTATGAAATATTCATAGATGAAATGGTGTCTTGTGTGGGGCACCCTGTATGTGTTTTCGGAGCGAAATTTTTCGGCTACCGTCTATATAATTATTATTTGGAAAATGCAAAATTAAATGACGTCCAATTAGCGAAAATGAAAACAGTGGGCTCTGGATAGATGCTTTATCGGATTTTCCATGTCATATTTGTACAACAGGTATTTCCAATACGACTGAATGCTATTTATTAAAAATCATGGAAATTATTGAAATTATTGAAATTATTTATTAATTGATATACTGGATATTACAGACAACGAGAGAGATGTTTTTTTTTTAATATATAGTGATTTTAAATATAATAATATTTTGATAATGGATAAATGTTTGTTAAATATGGATAAAAATTAGTAATTTTTTTTAGTTGCTTTCGAGTTTTTTTCTTATTAAATTTATTTATAAAAACTATGGTAACTAATTTTGCTTAATTAGCACTAACGTTTTAAATAATATTGGGGAACAACGCAGAGAACGATACTGGTTGGCTGCCTGATTATGATTAAGTCTGAGTCAATGACAATGATAATTGTCAGATAATAAATAAAACTTCTGGCCCCACAACTCTTTCATAATTTCGTTACCATAATTAGCAAACCTCGTAACTCCATTTTTGCCAAATTCACTTTGAGTAACAGTTGTATCCCCTCAAATGGCCGGAGAGGCTAGCCGCGAGCTCAGTGTGCATCCACTTACTCGCAACAGTTAAGCAGTAATCTCTCCGGTCACGTCGTGGATGGGTGACCGCTTGGAGGTTCCACCATGGGATTAATCCAACTAGCGTTTAACCATCGACGACGTGGAATGAATGAGGGTGTGAATGGGAAAGTAGTAGGACCTTCAAATGGTGGTACAATAAGCCGCAGGTTGCAGTGCTGCCAGACTACAGACGGATTAGGGTGTAGCACGGGAGGTCTGAAGGGTGTAAAACTAAAAAAAAAAAAATCCCCTCAAATGTATAATTAGAAAGTAGAGGCTTGTGATACCTCGTTTGAAAGGCCCCTTTATTCACTATTCAAAAATCCTGTGATTTTCAAACACCCTAAACTATTAATAACTAATTGAGTTTCGTTCTTGATAATTAGAAAGCAAATAAAAACAATTGAAGACCTTGACGTAATAAGGATATATGCCGCATTGTAAGTTTTGAGAAAATTGAGTTTTAAGTTTGGTTTAAATCTGTCAAATACAAATAAAAAAATTATTTAAATATAAATATTACAAAAAATAGTGTCTATAATCCGAAATAGAAATAAAATAATTTGTATGTGGCTAGTATCCTTATTAATAGATGTTTTGAGCTAAAACAGTCACTTCACGACAAATTGTGGTTTGCATCCTTTTTACACCAACGGCTTCAATTTTAATGGCCGTTTTCGATGGTATTAACAAAACAAAAAAATATCAACAATCTTCATAGTTGGCACTCTTAATTTCTTTGATAATGCTTATTAATTAATTTATTTTGTTTACTGTTAATTTTTTCAATAAATTTGAAAACCACAGCATTTTTGAAAAGAGAATAAAGAGGCTTTTCAAATGAGGTATGACGGGCCTCTACTTCCTCTTTACATATTTGGGGGGTTACAACTGTCACTCGAGAGGGGTTGAAGGTAGGGGTGTTTTCACGATGCAGGATGTCATTTCATAATCCAAAATTAACTTTTTACGGAACTTTTTATAAATATACACAGGAATTGATCTACTGATTGTTACACACTGTATATTAAAAAAAAACTAAACAACACAAAAACAAAATAAAATAAAAAACAGACAAAACCAAAAAGAATAAACAAAATAGAACAAGGAACAAAAAGAAAGACAAAAAAAGGACAAAAAAAAATACAAAAAAAGACAAAAAAAAAAAGACGACAAAAAAAAACAAAAAAGACAAAAAAAGACGAAAAAAGACAAAAAAAGACAAAAAAAGACAAAAAAAGACAATAAAAGACAAAAAAAGAAAAAAAAAGACAAAAAAAGACAAAAAAAGACAAAAAAAGACAAAAAAAGACAAAAAAAAAGATAAAAAAAGACAAAAAAAGACAAAAAAAAAGACAAAAAAAAGACAAAAAAAAAGACAAAAAAAGACCAAAAAAAAGACCAAAAAAAAGACAAAAAAAGACAAAAAAAAAGACAAAAAAAAAAGACAAAAAAAAAAGACAAAAAAAAAGACAAAAAAAAAAGACAAAAAAAGACAAAAAAAAAAGACAAAAAAAGACAAAAAAAAAGACAAAAAAAAAGACAAAAAAAGACAAAAAAAGACAAAAAAAGACAAAAAAAGACAAAAAAAGACAAAAAAAGACAAAAAAGACAAAAAAAGACAAAAAAAGACAAACAAGACAAAAAAAAAAAGACAAAAAAGACAAAAAAGACAAAAAAGACAAAAAAGACAAAAAAGACAAAAAAGACAAAAAAGACAAAAAAGACAAAAACAGAAAGAGACAAAAAAAAAACAAAAAGAAAAAACAATAGTGTACATTTTTTAGTTTTTTGAAATAAATCAAAAATTATATAATTTTTAATAATGTAAAAATTGATTCAAAATCAGCCTCAAATTCTCCAAACATTCCCCATTTAACGACCTTCTATTTTCTACAGGGTGTCCCATTAGTGCGTAATTGTTCATTATTTAAATTTGTGTTACAGACACGCAAACCAGTTTTAAATAAAAGTTGAATGAATTTAAAAAAATACGTATTTTTAGGTATACAAGGTGTTGCAGTTTTGCCTGGCAAATAAAAAGGTATATTTTTAAATTGAACACCCTGTATTTTATTTCAGTTTTAGAATAGTTTGGTAATACTGTATTTAACCCTATTTTTTGCGTTAAAGTGAATTTTTAGTACTATATTTATATAAAAATACGTCCTTTATCAATATAAAAGTCTTTGAGACTTTCCGATTTTACTGGATCGTTTTTGTAATCAACACGTTCGATGTTAATTATTTCAAAATTGAACAGCACACTTATATACCCATTTCTTCCAAGTTTTTGTGACATGACACAATCAACAATCCACTCGAAGCATTTCTCCCATTCACTTATCAGCACACAATCAAACTCGCTGAAATTTCCAACAATGGCCGACACCTCTATTCTTGTTCGCCTTCCGTGTTTCCAGAGGGATGTCGAGACACGGTTGGGGGGTAGGGGACATAGGTCCTTTTCTCGCACGTATTCGAAGAAGTATTTGAATGCAACATTTAACGCGTATACACAAAGTTTTAATGTTCTAAAACACTTTAAAATAATTTTTTTATTGCTCCTGTCGTGTCGACAGATGTTTGGATGGCTTGTAGCGATTCTGTAAGGTTAGTGGCGTAGTTCTTAGATTTAAAAAGTTGTTTTGAATACTGTTACCTTTATTAAATATACTTCTGCCTACGAAATGCCAGTATTGTCAGAATATATTTTTGTTATGTCCTAGATTTGTCTAAAAAATGTACCAGATTACATAAAAATGTACTAGATTCTGTAAAATGTTCTAGATTTTCTAATGAATTGTGATGTGGTTTTTAACGAACGAAAACAAAATAAGGAACAAGATCCCAACAATATATTTTACACCCATTAAAAGGTAACACGCTAAAAAAGAAAAAGGTACTAGATTTTGCTTCAAGTGGACCAGATTCTTAGAAAATGTACTAGATCTAGTACAATTGTACTAGACTGGCAACACTGCAAAATGCCTTACAAAAAAAAGTATGTATCTTAAAAATATTTTTGGATATACAGAGTGTTGCGTTATTGCCTAGCAAATGAAAATATATTTTTTTAATAGAGAACCCTTTATTTTATTTCAGTTTTAGAATTTTTTTAAAAAATAGTACAGTGTTGTCAAGCTATTATTTTTTTTTTGAAATTAGAGATGATACTTGTTGCAGATCCCAAATTAAATTATCATAATTTAGGTAGGTTAACAATGATTTCAAACATGACATGTCTTAAATATGGCTAATTTCAATTTACTTAATTTTTTCGAATGCAACACCCTGTATATTATTTTAGAATAAAATTCCTTATACATTTACCTATCCAACGATACCAACATGTTAATCACTAACAGTGTTTAATTGATCGATAACTTTTTTTTATTGCAAATACGAAAAAATGCGAGGTTACGATTTTATCAATTTTTTTAAATTTAATATTCTGTATGTTACATTACCTATTAATTAATACAGGGTATTCCATTTGAAAAATTAAAAAAATCGTAACCTCGTGTTTTGACACACCCTATATTACTGACTGACAACATAGCAAATGAATAAAGTCGATTAAAATTGTTTGACGATATGAGAACAATCAAATATGTTATAACTACTTGCTTTAAAAAAGTATAGGTTTGGTCAGTACCTTGTTTATGGAACACCCTGTATATTTATGAATAAATTTTTAATATGGTCATACAACTTTTATATTTATTATTTCCAATAATAAACAGCTATCGATCAATTACGCACTAATGGGACACTCTGTATATGTGTTATTGGCTAACGTGTTGGTATCATTCGATAGACAAATTTATAAAGAATATTATGTTAAAATAATATATAAAGGGTTGCATTTGAGTAAATTAAACTTAAAATTAGCCATATCGATCTCTATAATTTTTGTTTATACATGATTTTTCTAAAATGGACCGTAATGGAAAAGTGCTAAATTTAAATTTTTCAGTATTTTCGTTTTTAATGAATATCTATAGAAAAATGTTTCGAGGTAGATGTATGTGGACAATGTATATATTTAGTTTATCCTCTAAACATTTATAGAGATGCTGCAATAGGTTGTACAAAATAACCGGAAAGAGCCTATAATAACTAGATAGGAAAGTCATGTGTTGGACACATCAGATTTTTTAAATTATTAAAAGTCATAAATTATTTTAAAATTAGTTATTTTGTCTTAATAACCTAAAATAGTTGTAGAAAAAATTTTCTGTCTAACTCTTGTTGCACAAACTGCGATTTTAACCGATCAACTATTATATATGTTGAATACGAGGGTGTCAAATCTTTTAATTTCGTGTCAACCCGAGGGGTTCCTTAAAGCTCGAATTTGGGCCCATTGTTATTTTTTTTATTTTTATTAACGACAAATGGATGAATTCTAAGAAATTTTTACTTACTGACGATATGAATATTTATGAGAAAATATTGGGTTCACTTCAGATTTCACTTCTTTTCAAAAAGACCTTGTCAACTTACTTATTCCCTCAATTTTTACAGCCGAAGCTTTGGGCATTAAAAAAGCTCTTCTGTGGTGTAAGTTAAGTCCATTTTAAGCGTTCGTTATTATGTCTGATTCAAAGTCGGTCTTACAGGCTATCCAAGGCTCTCCAATAAAGTTCTATCGACAAGAACTTGTATTTGGAATTAAAAATTTATTATACAGTGCTTTTCAGATAAAAGTATCCACCTTAAGTAACTTTTGAAGGACTGATTATTACAAAAAACAAAAAAATACGTCAATTAATATTTTAAGGGGGAGATATCGTGCCATATTTAAGTTTGCTGAAAAAGTCACCCTTTCACCCCTACTATCATCCCTTCAATTTTTTTAAATGGCGGTACCGCTAAAAACTTGTTGAAGTTTTTTATGATACATGGTAAAGGTATTGGAGATTTGAAAAATGAATTTAAATTACTTTTATAGTGTATTTTGATACATGTGCACATTGATTTGTTGAGGTTATTTATTTGATTTGAAAATGGTTTACAATTTACAAGAAAGAATTGAACTTGTAGGTTTATACTACAAAAATAACAGTTCTGCACGAGCTGCTGCTAGAATTTTCAACGAAACACACCAATGAGGTCATGCAACTCATAAGTATGTAATTCATCTTATGCATAAATTTACATCAACCGGGTCAGTTGGCAATAAAAAACATAACCGACTGGAACTCGTAAATAACGAAGCAATTGAAGTCGCAGTTTTAGGACAAGTAAGTCTTGAAAATCAACAAGCACAGTCACTGACAACAATAAGCAGAGAAGTAGGTGTTTCATCTTCCACAGTTTATCGAATATTACACAAGCATAAGTACCATCCATACAAAATTAAATTGGTTCAAGAGTTGTATGAAGATGATTTTGATCGTCGTCTTGAATTTTGTGAACTATTGAGTCAGCGCTTGACTGACAATCCACATTTGTTGCACAACCTTTGTTTTTCGGATGAATGCACATTTTCAGTTAATGGTTTAGTTAATAAACATAATTGCTGAGAGTGATCCACATGTTGTGCGTGAATACCACACACAGACTCCTCAAAAGTTAAATGTATGGTGTGCTATCCTAGGTGACCACATAGTCGGACCTTTCTTTTTAGACGGAAACTTAAATGGAGAGTCATATCTTGAGTTATTGAGAGAAGTAATTGATCCACGTATTACAACAATAATAGAAAATGATCATAATCTTTCTGAAGATTTGCTTGTCTTTCAACAGGATGGAGCGCCTCCACATTTTGCTTTGCCAGTACGACAATTTTTAAATGAAACTTTCCCCAATCGTTGGATAGGTAGAAGAGGCTCGATGATGGAGTGGCCACCTAGATCACCGGATTTATCACCTCTAGACTTCTTTTTATGGGGTTATTTAAAAACAAAAATTTATGCTACCCAACCAGAATCTTTAGAAGATTTACGACAAAGAATATAGTATGAATGCCTACATTTAAATGCACACGTGTTCGGTAATGTCAGGGAGGCTTTTCAATCTAGGTTATACCATTGTATGGAAGTAAATGGTGGACATTTTGAACAATTTTTATAATAAATTTTGAAAATGAAATATTCGTTTTGTCATTGGAAACGCTTGTGACAAAATCATTAAAATAAAAGTTTTACATAATTCAATTTTATTTTAATTTAAAATTCTGTAGATCGTAAACTAATTACTTTAATCCCCATGTTTTATACATTTTTGAAATCAGTTAAACGAGAGCAATCCAAAAATGGATAAAAAAATGGGGCAAGCCATTTAAAAAAATTGAAGGGATGATAGTAGGGGTGAAAGGGTGACTTTTTTAGCAAACTTAAATATGGCACGATATCTCCCCCTTCGAATATTAATTGACGTATTTTTTTGTTTTTTTTGTAATAATCAGTCCTTCAAAAGTTACTTAAGGTGGATACTTTTATCTGAAAAGCACTGTATAATCTGAGTACTATCAACAAAAATATTAACTTTATTTGGGTTAAAGAACACTGGAAATGAAATTGTAGACCAAGAAGCTAAAGCTGCATGTAGGATCGGTATATATGTTACGGGCAGTGTTGTAAATTAGGCACTGACGATATTGGCCGGACACTAACGTCAGCAGAATGCCCAATCAAATAGGAGATTTACGAAAATAACCGGTCAATATCGTTAAAGACCAAAATATCATCTTTGACCGTAACATATATACCAAACTCTCGTCATTGCCTGATATCGTCAATGCATATAAGAAACAGATGGATAAGGCAATACCATGATGTTTCTAAAAATTTAAATAGTCATTATTTTCAACTTCATATGCAACTTCCTAATAATATTCCTCATATCAATATATTTCTATTCTATCACGTCTCAAATTAAATCATCATCATCTACATAAAATAAACATCATAGACTCTCACACTTGCAATAATACGTCGGTTGGAGACGCCAATCACCTTTTCTTTGAATGTCAAAATTATGCATTACAAACATCTGGGCTATATAAATCTTTAATCTTTCTCAATTTTCCTCTACCAGTAATTTTGACATCCCTTCTGATAAGCACCGATAAATATATCCTAGATATTTTAAACACTACTTCTCTTATTTCTTTCTTTTCTGTATTCCTTTTTTACAATTTAAATATTCTGTGACAAATGGACATCGTTCCGAAGCTATATCTCTCACACACACAACTTATTTAAAGTACCTTGAACGTTAACAAATGCAAAGTACTGTCATTTTCCATCAATTAAATAATCCTGTTATACCCCGGATAAATAAATGCAGTTATTTAAAAATATTCGAACAAGAAAACTCTAATAAAATATGTTTTTATATACAGTTATACACAGTTGTATTTTTCACTTGGTAAAAAATAAAATTAATTCAATATTTATGACTGTTCTTATTTTTCTTTTCATTTAGCAACATTTATTAACGATATCTAGCAGATTTTTTAGTATTTAGGGTCATATTTTTTAAAGAATTATTATAATAACTACCGTGGTTATGATAAATTGCTATTTGTCATAATCTTTATTAACTCATCTGTAGAAAACATTCCGCACCGAATATTACCATACATAACGAAATTAATGCGTCCCCAGTACGGATCCTTGTAGCGCACCTTCCATTCCACGTTCGAGACACGCTTTTTAACGATCACACAATAATGATACTAGGTGCGTTCTTCTAGCGGTTTAAAGATAAAGTTGTCTGCTCACTTACTTAACATATTGCACATTCTCAACAACGACTACGAAAAAACAAAAAGAAAAATAATGACTTGGTCCCACCTTCTCGTCGTGTTCTACAACGCTCGCTTACAAGAAATATTCTAATCTGAGTTCATCCTATAGTCCTTCTCGCGTTCCATTCATTCGTCCACACGTCGCTGTGCGTTAATTAATCATAACGCTTTCGGTAAAGAGCGAACGTTAGTCGTTTTTGGGGTTGGGGGGTCGAGGGGTGTGTTGTTGCAACGCCACGTAAGGTTCAGATTTAATTTGGGATTATTTATCATTTGTGATTCATTAACCAATAACTTGGCTCGACTCTCGGGACTCTAGAAACTGTTACGTAGTCGAAAAGTCGTGACTGTATTTACCACTTATTACCAGAAGAGTCTTCTTCTTCTATTCTCTTTCCAGCGCTGATGCTGACTGGGCGACGACTGCACCAAACGGAGCTGATCAAATTTTATAAAAGTATTAGACCCATTATTGTACCTTGGGGGTATTCTACATTCAATTGTTTTTAATCACTTAATTCTGTCTCCAATTTTACTATTTGGGTTCTCTTGCTTAGATAACTTCGTAGAAGTTCCAAACAATTCCCCTTATGCCTATTTCTTCGAGAGTTTATAAAAGTAAGGTGTATCTAACTGTGTTGAAGGCTTTAACTGAGTCAATAATTATACAAAACAAGATTTTGCTTTTTCCAAGGCAGTATGGATTTTATTTGTTAAAAATATTAAAAATCAGAGGCGGTTTTTCCATTAGTTCATTTGTGCAATGAACACCCAGTTAAATTTCATAAAAAAACATTATTTTAAAATTACATAAATAACATAAAAATATAAATTTAATTTTATTATTTTTATTTTCATACCTGTTAATCTATATTTTTTGGTACATCATTGTCCTCTGGCTGATCGCATCTCTGTGGCACAGTATACCTAAGTATCCTGTGTCTGTGGCGCATTATGATGAGTGAGCCTAACACGAGTGAGGCGATATGGTGAATGCATATAGCTAAAAAGAGAAGACAACACGCCAACAGATTCTTCAAACTGCAAAAGAACACATTAATTGGCGCGCCGCTCACAAACAAGGTTGCCAAACCAGTGTTGCCAGCCTAGTACAATCCACAATTGTACTAGATGTAGTACATACTGCGTGTTCACGTGTAAAAAATATATATTGTATTCCTTGTTTGGGTTCGTTATCAATAAATACCCCCTTTTTTCCCCTTCAATGAATTAGATGTCATTGCAAATAGAATTCGAAAAATCTGATATATTTAAGGAATCTGGTATATTTTTTAGACAAATCTGGTACATAACAAAAACATATTCTGGCAAGACTGTACCAAATAAAACATTTCGTTTTCCGTCATTTTGAAGCGGTTTTAATAAAATTAAGATTATTTTATTATTTGTGATCATTTAAAAAATGTGTTTAATTGAGAACTGCAACTTTAATAAATTGGAAGGATGTATGTCAATTTAACGATTGTTCCCGAAAAAGGCAAGGTAAATAAAAAACTTTTTAAGGTTATGTTGTTTACCTATAATAAAGTTTTACGACTGTAATTTGTTTTATATTTTGTTTCAGTGCCTAAGACCTTTCAAATACTAATTCAAAATAGTCTATTTTGTACCCAATTGTAAATACTATGAAGTAAGAAGTAAGCAAAAATTTGTAAATTTTTTTTCCCACAAAACCCACTAAAAGGAAAAATTTTATTATTCTGATAAGGTCACTACTTGGAAATGGAAATGTGCAATAAAAATTTGATGAAGATAAAGAGTTATGTTTGCCTGTAATTATCAATAGTGTTACTCTCTAACCAAGATCGTTTGTTGCATACAAACCAGAAATCTTTTATTTTATTGACATTTTTTTATTGCCTTGTTTGTATAATTTAATATTTTCAAAAATATTAGATGTTATGGTAATTTGAATTACTACAGGTATTAAATAAAAATAAAGCTATTGGTAAATTAGTTTACAGTTGGTAATAAAGAATGTCTCGAAAAAAGTCTCGAAATAAGTCTCAAACATAAATTGTGGTTTTGATTAGGCACTTAACAAGTCACATCCCACATATCTACATGCTCTGGCTAATCAATCCTATAAGTACATATTAAAATATTAATATACTATCTACAATTAAACAATAATTTGAAAATACAGATGAAGCCGATTTATCTATTTAAACAAAATTACTATTATTCTATTATTTATTAAAACACATTATTTTTTAGTAAACTTGGACATGTAAAAGCAGCCATGAGGGTAGGACATTAGTGAGAGCAAGAATACTTTGGAATGTGCTGTGAAATACACTCAGAAAGGGTCATATGAAGAATTAAGTGTGATAACATTTTACGATATGTATCTCACTAGTTTAGTTCACAGATTTCTGTGTTCTGTGTTCAATTATGTGCTGCTATTTCAAACTGTTAGTATCCTTTGATAAAAGAAATTGAATATTATTGTAGACCTTTTTAAATTGTTTATTTTATCTCATACATTTTTTTTTTCTACTCTTCTGTAAAGTGTATTATAGGTTTGCTTTGTCTGTCTGTCCGATGTCACGTTTTTTGTCTGCACGAAATAAATTATTAATTGGGTATGTAAGTCATTTTTCATTACCATTTTTTTATTTAAGTGCCGAATTAGTATTCTTAATAATGATTTTAAATCTAACTTACATTAGAATCCGACATATCAATTTAATAAAATTAATTATTCGTTACTATTTTAATTTATAAATCAACTTTTTGGCTTCACCCTGTATCTATTATTTTGAAATATATAATACTCCGAAAATCCATAGTACTTTCACAATATAGCAATGGTTTTCAAAAGTCATTTTGAATTTATATTATAGAAAATTGTAGATTTGGGAATGTATTCTTTTTAATATTTTAAACGAGAACGAACGTCAGCACCTTCTCCCTCTTAAGTTGATCATGCGCGGGGTATTGGTAAATATTTTTTGGGTCGAGATTTGAAAATACTAAATCGAAAAGTCTATTATTTTGATATACAGTCAATATTATTCTTGTTTTTAATCATATATGTATTTTCTCGTCTTAGGATTAATTTTATTTCGATGGGTGCAGTTGTCCGACACCCCGAACTTTCCGAGATTTGTCTTCGTCTGCATCGCGCCGGTGTATACGAGCTGGTCGGGTCGCTCGTCTCTAATTACCATCTGATATATATGGGTGTTCGTTTAGGAGGAATACGTACTACGTACGGTAGAGAATTTGCTATTTATTAAAAGGTTTTTTTGTTTTGACTGAGCGTAAATTAATATGCCCTTTCCAATTAAAATATTTTCCTCTTTTCTTTACCGAAATAAATCATCGATTCAAAAAGGGGGATATATTTATATACATATATATTATGATCGGCTTGTTTAGATTATCTGCTAATTGGGCCTTTGGTGGTATTATTGTATGAGCTATTCGGATAATGGGTAGGTACTTCGGAATTATATACGCACATACAAAACTAATCACTTCAATTAGTTAATCGTTTTGATTCGTGAAAAATTGCAGTAACGTATCGTTGGTGGATTTGAAGAGGTGTGCCAATAAATCAAATGGTCAAAAATTGGGACGTGGTTTTTTATGGTAACTTATAGATTTTGGGGCGTATATTCCAAAAATGTTTTTATTTTTGGTCTATATTTGCCTCAACATTGCTATTAAACATCTGGACATTATATTATCTGATTTTCGTGTCATCTTATAAAACTTGTCAGGTAGATTCCAAAAATGTATAGTATTGGTCTATATCTAAAGATAGTGCCTCCAAACTACTTCAAAAATTTTTGAAAACCACTGATTTTCAAAATTTTTGTATACTATTCTGTAAATCACTTAGAGATAAATTCTACGCCCCAAACCGCATCTTCCTAGCTCATTTGCCGAGATATTTAATAAAAACATTTATTTATTTTGTTTCAATTCCCCTAAAATTCGTCTAAAATTCTATTAAAATTGTAATTTATTATCGAGAAATCGCAAATCGAAATACGAAAAATCAGTATATCTGAACCCCAAAGGTGAAGGACATAGCTGAGCAAATAACCGAGTGTTCAAAGAATTGCTTCGAATCTTGTTGACAGCATTTTTAACATATTGTAAAGGGCTGTATATGTTTTGAACTAGTCGCAATTATTTAACTTCAAAACAATATTTTGACAGCGGAGCATTGGCGGCAGAAGGGGGGAGCTGGAGGGGGCTTAGCCCCGTCCATGGCTAGAATTGGCCCCCTCCAGGGTACTAAGATAGATCTGATCAGCGCATTATATTTTAAGTTCACTCCTCTCTAGCAAAGTAATTCTATCATCAACAATAAAAAAAAAATAGTGATGGGCGATATTTCACCAACTGTTACTCTTTCACTGATATTAAAATGTAACAGGTAATGTGTATGTTACTAAAATCGTTACCAAACTGTGACTGTATAAAAAAATAAATTTACGACTTTCAAAACGAATTAATTTTAAAAAGAGAAATAAATGAAATTAGTCAGTGTGGATTATTTTCCTCAATGGTTGATGAAGCTAGTTGCTACAAAAGTGAACAGTTATCTATTGTGGTCCGATAGATCAAAGGCTTGGAAATAGAAGAGCGGTTTCTGAGATTTTTTGATTGTTCTTCGTGTCGAGATTCTGCTGGTCTAGAAAGCTTAACCATGGGTTTTCTACAAGCCTTGAAACTTGAAGCATCAATTGTTGCTCAATTGTATGATGGTGCCAGTGTTATAGCTGAACAAAATGCAGGATTGCCAGCAAAAATAAAAACGTCTCGCCCTCAAGTAATAAACTTAATAATAGTAGACACGTGTATATCTGTTGTGGATGCAGCACAATTTTTCAATGCGGTTGCGGCTTTGTATTGTCACTACTCAAAACTAGGTACACATAAGACATTTGAGCTCATTCAACAAAAAGTAAGTCTCAAACCTATAGAAATTCAAAATCTAAGTAGGACTAGATAGAGCTAAAATTATGACAATCTAATTAAAAATTTTAATGATATCAAACAATGCCTAGAACAAGAAATATCTAATGCCAAAGATCACGACTCAGTTGAAGCGATGGGTTTACTTTCAAGTTTGTTTTTGTACTTCATTTCATTTTAAGTATCCCTCACCCCCTGAGTAAAATTTTTCAAAATCCTAATGCTACGTTGGGAGAGGCTAGTCAAATAATAATTTTTACTGTTTTGCTTTTAAAAGATGAAAGGAAATGTTTTTTAAATCTTTGGTCTAAAGAAGTAAAATTTGCAGAGGATAATGAGTTATGCCTACCAGTAGGTATGACAAAAAAAGAAAAACTCCATAGGCTTTATCAGTTATTTTAGTAAAAAGTTATGCAGGTCATGAAGAAACAATATTGTATTTTTGATGACTTAGATTTTGCAAAAAGTATAGATAGCTTTTTAAATCTGTCTTTTGAAGATGGTAACACCTTCATTCATCATTATGAACTCTTTAAAATTGATATACCACATTTAGAGGCAGAAATTAAAATTACAAGACAAATGAATAAAATTGAGCTCTTATATCGGCCGGTGTTAGCCAATTCTCGCCGAACACAAATCATCTAATAAATGAGAGCGTCTGGCAATCGTAGAGGATATTCTCGATAGTCTCATCCTCTTGTTCGCACCCCCGGCAGAGTGCAGATTCTGACAGCCCCATGATATGGAGATGCTTTCGTAGTTGGCAATGTCCACTCAGAATGCCTATAATTAGGCGCAGATTCTTTCTAGTTTAGTATTTGTTCGCTGTAGTGTTGTCAGGATAACTTAAAACCTCTCTGGCAAGTTTGCAGCTTCTTGTTTCATCCCATTTTTTTTTTAATTTCACAATGAAATATTCCTTAATTAAGCCTGTCCCTACCGATGTTGTCAGTTCAATTGAAGAGCCAGGTCCAAAAATCACATTTGCATGATTCATGTTTTAATTTTAAAATATTATACATAGATAAACACCCTTTACATTGTTTTTTTATTTTATGGAGGAGTGCATTTTTAAAGGGGGGCTCAATCCCCCCCCCCCCCCCCCAAGAAAAGTTATTCCGCCGCCAATGCAGCAGAGGCGTTGGAAAAAATCTAGAGTAGACATTGTACAATATTGTCTTAAATTTTTCTGAATACAGCTAGGCGATAATTTCTTTAATTAATCAAATATTAATGATGACATTATATTTCGAAATACAATTTCTTCATCAGATGTGTCATGTTTAATCTTTGTCTAAATAAAATTATTTTTGTGAAAATATATAAAAGTTTACTTGTTTTTTATTATATAAAAGTAAAAGCGACATATAGTAAAGTGTACATATAATTCTGTTATAGATAAGATTCTACTCCATTGATACGTTTTTCCTTAATTTTCTACATACATAATATGGATTACTGTTGAAAGTCAATTGGAAATCTAAAGTAACTCCTAGGTATTTTTTATTACAGATCGATTTGGATTCCTGTGCCATACAGAATACTTAGCTCAATGTTTAAAGTGCAAACAGCTTCCTATGAGTGTGGCACCAGGAAATAAATCTACAAAATATTTTTGTAACACAATAAAGGGCCAAGGACACTGCCTTGCGCTACACCAAAAATACAGTCTGTTCGCTATATTTACGCGGGTTTCGGATTAACAAAATTATGCAAATTAGTCATTGACAACCAGTTCCAATAAGCCCTTCCCAAGAAATTAGGTAAAATTGCCCTAATGGTCAGATTTAAATTAAAATAACATTAGGGTAGGTACTAAATTTGTTACAAATATTGCAGTTGAATTGATTCTTTGCAAGTGTTGACATTGTATGTATATTGTAAATTTAGTGGAAATTTTAAAAATGCCTAGACGTGTGTTATATGTAGTTAATCTAATTTGTAGTGTACATAAGTATTTTACGGATGAAAAAGAAAATGGCGGTCCTTTAAAATCGGTAATGTCTGTACAATAACGCGTATGCGATGCTCTAGGAATTAGTGAAACCAAATTAAAAAGAGTAGGTATTACAAAATCACAATAGTGAACTGCCGAAAGAAGATCACCGCAAAACTCGCCCATCATTGAAAACGAAAGATATTCCAGATGGAAAGAAATTTGAAATTCGTGATACCATTTATCGAATGAGGGCCAACAAGGAACATGTGACCTTAAATACAGTTCTCTCGGAATTAATAGATAGAAAATTTGACGACATTGGCAGAACAAGTCTATGGCAAGTGATACATATCTTGGGTTTCAAATTTCAAAAAGAGGAT
The DNA here is from genome assembly GCA_927349885.1 of Psylliodes chrysocephalus. NCBI lineage: Eukaryota > Metazoa > Arthropoda > Insecta > Coleoptera > Chrysomelidae > Psylliodes > Psylliodes chrysocephalus. The sequence goes on along the minus strand of OV651817.1, from coordinate 84,701,476 downwards.
AACAGAAAGGCCCTTTGTGAAAGAAGTTCTGTCGTGCACAAGAGAATTAACTTTCTAAGAAAATATTCCAAATTTAAAGAAGAAGGGGTGAATTTTATATATTTAGACGAAATATGGATATTTTCTAGGGATGCAACCAAGAGAATATGGCAAGATGATAACGTAAAGTCCATCAAACATACCGATGGAGAAGGAAAGCGACACATAGTTTTACATGCAGGAGGGAAATCGGGTTTTATAGAAGGTGCTGATTTAATATTTTCATCTAAATCAAAATCCAGTGACTATCACGACAATATGAACACAGAAATCTTTGTAAAATGGTTGCATGAAAAACTTCTCCCAGGTTTAAGTGGGCCCAGCGTAATTATTTTAGACAATGCACCTTACCATTCTAAAGTATTAAACAAAAGTCCAACGAATTCTTGGACTGTTGATAAAATTAAAGAATGGTTGACAAAGGAACATATACCATTTCCTCAATATATATTAAAATCAGAATTATTACGTTTGGCAAATATACACGCAAAACCAAAAACCTTTGTTGTGGATCAGATTATTGAAAGTTACGGTCATCAAGTTTTACGTCTGCCACCGTATCATTGCCAGTTTAATCTCATCGAATATATATGGGGAATAGCAAAACAATATTAAGACAACCATATTGGGTCTAATGGTTATAGTGACGACACAGTTCGGGAAACTTGGCGAAAAGCACTTTCAATTGCAACTCAAAAAGTGTGGCGGAACTGTATATCCAAGTGCGAGAAACTAATAGAAGATTGGTGGACTCGTGAAAATAAAATAAACGAAATAAGTCCAATCATAATAACAATTAATGGTGATGACAGTGATGATGATGATGACCATTATGATATTTTGGATGATAATGACTGATTTTCATTTTTGTTGGCAAGTTCAATTTTTTTATTTTTCATTTGAAATTCTCTGCATGGAACAAATTTTTATGTTAGAAAATATTTTATTTGAGCTAAATAACCCTCTTATTAGACATAGACCATATTTTCTGTGTAAAGTGTAATATAAAATTATTATTAGGTTTATAATAGCCACATTAGACTGCTCTAAATTATACAGAAGATTCTCCATTATTATTTAATTAAAACGTTGTAAATTATTTTTCATTTCATTTAACCAGTTGATATTTCCCCAAAGAACAGGTCAAACTTTCGGGTACTTACCTGGAAATACTCATAAAAATTTTAATCCGAAACCCGCGTAAGTATAACGAACAGACGGTAGCGGTCTTGAACGTTAGTTGTGGATTAATTTTATGGCTTCTGATTCTATACCATATTTCTTTAGTTTGTGGAGGAACAGTACCCGATCAATTGTTTAGAAAGCATGCTTTAAATCCACAAATTGAAAGGTATTGAAAAACATTGTACTAAATGTGTAAAGCTGAAATAAAACTATATAGAAAAAATAATACAGTTTTCGTCAAAAAGTAGTTTTTTCTATCTCGTTTTAGACATTTTCCAATCAATCCCCGTATTTGTATATGCAATATAATTTATTTAATGACTTAAAAATACGAATAATCTTTGGTAATTACTAACTATAAAATTTCTCTTGCAACAATAACTAGCCCATAAGTTGAGTGACACTTTTAGGTGGACATTTTTTCTTTTATTTTCTTCTATCAAACCGTAACAATCTTTTAAACGGTAATGATAATAGGTAGGTTAGTTTCTGTGAGCACTTAGCGATTGCAAAATATCAAAATCACTGATAAGCCTGTGTGTTTGTTTCTAAATACCTTTCGCTTAGCTTTTAACAACGGCTTTCAAGTTACAAAAAACCCGCAAGGGAAAAGGTACATGCAAAACAGGGGCGTACGTGTTTTTTTTTTATCATAGTAATAATATATACTAGTAATGATATATACGATGTCTTTTATGATGTTTTGTGTAATTACGAATGGTGCAACAATGATGAAGAACTGTTAATATTAGAGTATTTTAATATACCACATTTTCATTCTATACTCTGTTTTTAAACTAAGAGGAGCGATTTGAATTTAAGTTGGCAATTCTGTAGCCTTCTGATTGGTCAGATTACAGTCAGTTTCACACATTACTTTTTAGCATGAACATCAGCTAATAATTGATATTGTTGACAGTTCTGACATTTTATAATTTGATATCTCATCCATTACTTAGTTTTTACTTTATTTCGTAAATAATAGTTCTTCAGTAAGCAATTGTATTGAAAATCTACAATTATGGATCCTCCTACACTGAGTACTATTAAAGGTAGCAATTCCTGAAAAGCCTTAAAAGAAAGGGAAGACACCTTATTATTTTACATGCTGATTCTAAAGGTTTTGTAGAAAATGCATTATTGGTTTTTGAAGGTAAAAAGATGGGAGATTACCATGAATAGATGAATTCCGAAGTATTCTAGAAAAAATAATTTTATTACTGATTTTTTAAAACTAAAAATTGATGAATTTCTAACCAAAATGATTAAAATGTAACTAAATATTTAAGCAAATTTTATTTCTTAGAATAGAATAAAACTATTTACAAAATTGTTATAACATTTAAAACACCATCTAATCTAATGATTTAACATTACTTTCACAAAAAATATTTTAAAAATACTTAAAATTAATACATAGGTATGTATGAATAGTTCATTTTAAAAAATATATGTTGACATGTAGTGTTATGAAAATGTTGGTTCCAGTTTTCAAAACAAATTCTGACTCATAGGCCTGTTAACTTTTGAATGCCTTTATTTGCCCTCTAGCGCATTAACCATGGGTTAACACTAAATAAGCCATAATATCCACATTATTCATAGAAGAGATACCAGTTACTGTGTGATCCACTTGTCGTTCACTGATTAACTTTTACTTTTTATACCTATAACAAATATATCCTTAAAAATGTAAACAGATCTTTATGTTATACTAACCTGGCTACATCTGGATATTCCATTAACAATTTTCTTAAATATTTAATATCCATTTTAAAAAGATCATAGTTATTCTCAAAAAGTCGATTTCAAAAGCAAGAAAAAAGTATTCCTGACATCAATCAACAACCATATTGACTTTAATTTGACAGTGACATTCCGTTTTAGACACACATTTCAGATCACAATAATGTGAAATTTGCGACCGTTGTCTGGGACCAATTAAAAAATTACTTCAATGACATTTATTCGTTTCTTAACCGCTCAGTGGCCGTTCACCGACTAAAGCCGATAAAGATAATTATTTCATACATTTTGAACACAACAATATTTCGAAACTCGCTCTTAATAACAAATCTAGTTACTTTTCCCTGTGTAAATGCGTCTTTTCAATTCGCTCCTCCTAGTTTAAAAACAGAGTATAGTCGTAATGACATTACTTTGAAAAATGCTAGTATAGTTGCACTTGATAATTTTACCGAATTATTAGCTTTAAGACAATATAATAATACTCTTAATTTTAATAACCTTTTACTCGATTTAATCTTTAGTAGATCTGACATCGCTGTAAATCGTTCACTTGATCCATTAGTTGACGAAGATATTTTACAAGAATATCGGCTGTCTTTTTCTCAAATAAATACCAGTTTTGCTATGTCTAGTAAATTATCTTATAATTTCAAAAAGGCAAATCTTCCTCAACTCTACCAGAGTGTTGCTCTAGAGCAGCAGTATTAACGTATCCAATGGTGCCTCTGGTGCCACGGGGAGGCAGAAACTCGAGGATTGCATTTCTCTATTGTCCATGCAGAAAGAGATACCTACAAGCAGATAAGCAACAAGCAAGCAATCTAAACTACAAAACAATGGCCAAGCTACAACCAATCCCGACTAAGGTACTGGTAATTCACTGTGTGATTCACAAACAGCATTTAGTAGCAAAAAATCTGAGTCCTAGATAGCGTGTTTCATGTACGGTGATATAAAAGAACTATTTTTTAGTTTGTTTATTAATTTTGTAAAATTGTTACTAAAAGTTGCTTATACTGAATTTCTTTAATTAGACTTTGGTCTTTTTTCTTCCAGTTTATCGATTATATAACAAGCAAACATGTGAATACCCTTCAAATTTCTTTCATTAACTTGTCGAGGCGCTACATCCTTCAACCAGTTGATCATAATCTACAAAAAGGAACTTCATTAGTATAATTTTAAATTGGTTTTAAAAAAAATTAAGTTCCAAACACGTATGAACTAATGAAACTCCTAAGAGACTTTGTAGCTTTTTCCATGGCAAACAATTGAGTAGTAGATTCTAAAATGTGACCTTTATCTCAAGTAGAAATAAATAACTTTCTCATGGGGCCACTTTCATAATCAAATTGATCTTTTATTTTTAAACCTATTATTTTATTATTTCTTTTTCCTTTTTTTTGACACATTGTGAGTGGATAAGCTCTAAGGACCTTTTCCCCAGACTGTGACTGGTGACAGTCGCTGCCTTTACACTTAACAGTGTACCCCCCGTTGATGACTAGAGTCTTTTTGGCCACTACATTGTTATTTAGTGACAGCAGTTACTTTCTAAGTGACTGTGGTTGTTAAGATTTCATAATACAGATTTATTGAAAAAAAAAAAAATAGACTCTGACCTGTTCAACTAGCCCTGGTTTAGGGGTACCACCTTCCTTTACTGCTTCGGTCCTTAGTTCTTTTAGTTTTTCTAAAATATCGGAATATTTAGTGCCGGGAAAATTTTTTACTTCACTATCTAGTTTGCTTTGTGGACTCTTTTCGTACGTTGCGATAAGATCAGCCAATGCGGTTGTCCATTTTTCTGGATCATCTGCGTCTTTCATTACTTAATTTAATCAGGGATTTTTGAATGTTTTTTAAATGTTTTAATGTTTCTGAATGTATTCGGTAATTTTGTATATTTACTTGAAAATTTTGAAATGGTTGCGAAATTGGAATTATTGATTCATTTTAAAAATGGTAATGGATGGGAAATGAGAGGAACCACCATTACAGTGTGGAGTCCCGACATTTATGATTTGTAATAATTTAATATGTCAAACTTTTGTGACTTCTTGTCATTAAAATTAAAATGTGTTAAAATGTATTAAGCGCAGTTCAGATAGCGTTCTTTTATTCCGATAAATCGACAAACAACTCCAAAATGCTGTTTTTTTGGTGAATGTTGCTTGGTGAAATGATGCAATGAATGTGTAAATTACATTGTTTAATTCAAATGATAGAACTATCCAGTTTCTACTACCTCCATGGATAGAACAATCCTAGTAACAATTAATTATGCATTCCAAACACATTGGGTGTCGTAGAGAGGGTTGGAATATCAAAGAGATTGCGACATACGATGTATCCTATCTACAATACGTGGAATCATGAATAATTTATTCAATTTAAATATTATTTTTAAAAGAAACTCACATTTTTTATAAATTGGCAGGCTTGGCGACTACTATTTCGAAAAAAAAAGCTTCCAGGATGGAAGCAATGATATTTTTTACAGTTAAGAACTGACTTAGATAACTGTGTTTATTTTTCACTTCAACTGGATGAATCAACAGATGTCGTTGACATTGCCCAGATGGCCGTGTTCGTCAGGATGGTTTTTAGTGATTTTACGATTAAAGAAGATCTTTTGAATTTTATTCCACTGAAAGGACACACTACTGGACAGTAGTTGTTTTCTCATTTAAAAAATATTATTTCTTTCGAGAAAATTCCAATATCGAAAATGGTAGGCTTGACAACCGAGGGCGCTCCAGCTATGTGATAAGGGTCTGGTGACGTTATGTCGTAAAGATGAATATTTCCGCAATTTCTCTGTTACCACTGCATTATCCATCAGCAAGCATTATGTGGAAATTTCCTGAAACTAAACAACGTTATGAAACTGGTGGTAAAAATTGTGAACAAGATTAGAGCTCAAGTGTTGCAAAGAAGATTATTCAAAACCTTGGCCGATGAAGTTGACTGTCAATACGGGGACCTACTCCTTCACTCTGAAGTCCGATGGTTAAGTAGAGGACGGGTGCTGAAACGTTTTAATGATGTTCTAAGTGGCATAGTTCAATTTTTCAAACAACGCGATGAACCGACTCCGGAACTAGAAAATTCAATCTGGCTTAGATATTTTAGTTTTCTCGTGAACATTACAGAGAAATTAAACGAACTTAATTTGCAGCTTCAGGGGAGAGGCAAAGAACTAGCGGAAATGATTTCTGATATAAAATCATTTATCAAAAAGCTGGAGTTTCGGGAACAAAACCTAATTAACAGCGATGCCAAGCATTTTCCTATTCTTTCAGAAAAAATATCTCAAAATCCATTAGAACCCTATGACAGCAAATATCATGTAGAAATAGTTTCTACCCTGAAGAATAACTTCAAAAATCGTTTTAAGGATTTCAACGAAATGGCTTTAGTAGCGCAGTTTGTTGTTTCACCCTTTATGGAAATTGATATCCAACAGTTTGCAACTTGTGTTATGCAGAACTTTGGCGAAGACATCGCTGCAACAGAAATGGAAGTAAATGAGTTTCAAAATGATTTAGCCTTAAAATCGTAAGTCTCAAGTACCAAATGTATCTGGCCTATTGTAAGTAAAGACAAATATTCAGTTCTATGCCGTGTTGCCTTGAAAGTGAAAGCATTATTCAGTTCAACCTATTTGTGTGAATCTTCTTTTTCCAATATGAAGTTTATTAAGAACAAATATCATAATCGACTTACAGATGAACATTTGGATAATTGTATTCGAATGGCTGTATCAAATTATACTGCAAACATTAAAAAAAATTATCGATGAGTCTGAGTGTCAGCCTTCTCATTGAACGTGCTTTTTTATTTTTCAATGTTTATGTTCATGATAGTGCGTTACTTTTTTGTTATTATTATTAACTATTTTTAAATCTTACATGACATGCCGTTGTGGCTGGATAAAAGTTTGTGTTTATTTTTCAAACACCTTCGTTTGGTAGGTAGGAATGTAGCCATGAACAAGTACGTACTAGTAATATTAGTTATTTTGTTATTAGTTTATTATTAGTACCTATGTATTATGTATTACCATTTAAATAGTAAAATAAATACATATAATGATAAATTAACTATGGATTATTTCATTTACGTTGCGTTACGTAGCTTCCGTGTGGGTAGCTCGCTGTTTATTCCAAAATTAACAAAGTAGCTCAACACATTGAGAGGTTGGCGACCACTGGTTTAACAGGTCGTTAGAATGCTTAATATGAAAAAGATAACGCCATTTTATGGCAAGTCAGAATTACAATGAGTCTTGCGCAGTATTGCCCGTCTAGTACAATTATTTTAGATCTAGTACACTGGAAGAAAGATCTAGTACCTTTGGTCGTGCAGCAGTATGTTTACATTTGAGTGTACAATTGTTGTCATTCTTATCCCTTTATCCTTTTCTGTTCGTCACTTCGACAAATCTGGTACATTTTTATAGTATCTTGTAGATTTTTTAGGACAAATCTGGTACATAATAAAAACATTTTATAGCATCACTGGTCTTGCGCTTTGAACTACCTTAACCTCACGTTTTCTTCTCTTTCTTTTGATTCTTTTCTTCATCATGATCTAATACAAAAAAGCTTACATCAAAATGGAATAAATTCGGTAATAAATAAACGGGGGCGTGTTCGGAAAAACGTTCGGATACATCGATTGGTATTTTTAGTTGCGCATTTTTTTAACAAAAACTTTGTATACAGGGTGTGTCATGTAACAGCGACCAGTACCAACTTTTGTATTTTAAATACAACACCCTGTATATTTTTCAATTTTTGGATTCTTCAGAAAATTCTAGACATATTTTATGTACTATATTCAATTTGACAGTTCCACACTGTATATATGTTAACATTTTTCTTTTTTTATATTTATGTCGCAATAATAATATTTATATATCTTGTTACAGGTATGTAGCAGTCACGACCATCGCCATTTGTAAGTATATATGATTATGATAATATGTTTATACAATTCTAGCGGTATAATGTACCAAATTGTAAAACATGATAAAGTAAAAGTATTTTTATCGTCTAAAAAGTTTTACTCCATACGTTCTTTCCGAGAACACCCATGTAACTCCAGAATCTGTTGAGATCTTTCTACTTCTCTCTTTTTTCGTCTTTTTTTTGTTTCTTTTCATTGCTCCGGGTCCACTAGGTAGAAGTGTGATAAAAATCGCGCGAGACGTCGTCGATGAGAAATACGAAAAGAAACCACACCGAGAGATTTTTCCTCTTCACTGCCGTCGAACGGCAATTGAGACAGCACGGCATAACGTTGCCAAATCTCGTCGAATTTCCCCAGATTAACCCTAAACCTAAAATATTTGTACGCACTATTCGTGCTCGTTGTACTATTTTGGTTGCTTTGGCTTTTCTGATCACAGGCACTTAAAAAAACCGAGTTTATGCGCATAAATATGGATGATTCGAGTCCAAAATATGCAAAAAAACTCAACGTATATACAAAACAACGTGTATTTAAAATTATTAGGTAGCTACAGTACATAATTAAAACTTTTATACTAGCGTGCGGAAAAGTCCATTTTTCCGCACTCATTTTAGTGTTGAAAGAGTCACTTTTCCGCACTAGTGGAAATGAATGTCAAATAATAATAAACATATGACATTTTTTATTTGTCACTTTGAATCACCGTAGCAACAACAAAACCAATTTTACCGCCGCATCTTTTTCTAGAAGATAATTTTTCATGGCTTCTTTAGACGAAGATTTGCCAGAGTTAGTTTTGGAAGCGGCTAGAACTGCAAACTTGGATCTATTACCATCAAAATCCCGTTATAGGTATGAAAAGGAATATATTTTGTTTGAAAACTGGTGCCGGAAAAAGAAGACTTTTTTTGGCTTATTTCGCTGAAATTTCCAAAATATGCAAGCCAAACACTCTTTGGTTCAGGTACTCAATGTTAAAAAGTGTAATTAAACTCAAAAAAGACGTTTTTCAAGATCACGGCATATATAAAAAACAAAACATTGGATTTAGACCAAAAAATACATTTTCTCAAAAGAAGAAATTTTTAAGTTTATAAATATATAAAAGTCGCTACGATTTTTGGTTTGGCGGGCGCATGTAGGCGAGAAGAATTAACAAAGATGTCTTTAGATCATATCGATGACATAGGAAATATTTTATTGATAAATATCCCGCACACAAAAAACCACTCTTTCAGAAGCTTTGCGATTTCTGAGGAAGCTGAAAATGGAAAAATTGCTTAATTTGATCAGAAAGTATGTGAGTTTAAGAAAGTCTAAAACCCCACATAAGCGATTTTTCATGAAATATAAGAAAGGAACTTACACTGTACAATATATCGAAATAAACACCTTCGGAAAAATACCATCAGAGATTGCAAGTTATCTGAAGCTTCCAAATACTCAATTATATACGGGCCACAGTTTCCGACGTTCCGCCGCCACAATGCTTGCAGATTCCGGAGAAGGAATAACAAATATTAAACGCCTCGGAGGTTGGAAATCTTCTAGCGTCGCAGAAGGTTATGTAGAAAGCTCACCAAGTTTCCAAAAAGGCATGTCCAATAAAATATTAAACTTCAATGACGCTGTCACTGGCCCTTCCACTAGTCAGCAGCTGTCACCAGTAAAGCCTTCCAAAATGACCTCTTCCAGCCAAAAGTTCCCATCACCACGGTTGCAACAATTAATGCTGACAAAGCAGTGGAAAACCGAAATCTGACTTCATTGGAAAACATTTTAGCCTCGTCCTGCGGCGATCTGCAATCGCGTGCGGAAAAGTATCACTTTCCGCACTTGTTAGGTAAACTACTATTTCATTTCAATAAAAATAATTTTCTTCTGATAGGTACTTCAAAATCACAATTAATAATATTCTTGACTTGAAATTATAGTAATCTATACAGATTTTCAAAAGGCATTTGATCGAGTTAATCATGACATATTATTAAATAAATTACATAAATTTGGTTTATTAGTCAATCTATTAAATTTAATTAATAGTTATCTCGAAAATAGATATTTTGTTGTAAAACATAATGGAAAACATCATGTAAATTCTGGAGTTTCGCAAGATTCTAATTTGGGCCCTTGACTTTTTTAAATGAGATAAACCAAACTTGATAGATTTTTACACTTTTATTTTAAATAAAAATTAAAAATTCTTCATTACAATTGTTTCGAAATACAACTTTTTCTACTAATATTCCAAAATAGTAGACACTAAATTTTTAGAAATGGTTGTGACGTATTTAAGTTAATCTGTATCTTCCAGTGGCGTACGGAAAATATCTTAAAAGGTTTAGGCTAGGCTAATTTTTTGTTCGACTTGAAAATCGGTAGAAGGTTATTAAGAGGATTATGTAATAAATAAATAAATTGAAGAAATGTCGGAGAGTCACAATCGGTATGGTTGCCTTTTTCTTATCACTAGACTAGACAAAAATACACTTAAAAAAGTCTAAGGTTTCAAATTCTATTATAAAACGTATTCTGTGAGATGTACTACCTTAGTGTATGTGTTGCAGCAATATCTTTTTTGAATATTTTTCTTCTTGCCTTCTAATAACCACTTCTTCAATTCTGCCTGTGTTCTTTTTTGAGCTCCTGGGGTATTGGCTTTACTATTTATTTTGTTTATAAATACACCTACAGGTTTTTAGGCCTAGCAATAACGTTTACATCTATTTTAAAAGATATATTATAGAAACGTATTTGACAAATTAGTTATTATTATAATAATAATTTTAATATTTGTGATCCAGTATAGGACAACCACAAAGGGTTATACAAAAGAGGATAAAAAACATCGATTTTTCTTTTAGTACCTCAAACTTGAACTTACCATCATAAATCATAAGCATCGCAAGTGAAAATTCTTTTGGCAACATTGCGAATAATCGTTGCAACAACATTTTGACAGATCGAGCCGCTTTCTCGGCCGAAACAAACGAGAAGTATCGCCGAGACAGATGTTTAGCTGCACTTTTCTACATCGCTGGACGAGAGGCGACAAATTTTTACGTCAAACACGAAATCTGATATGCAGAAAGATTGCCTAAAATTGATGGTGCGACAACGCTGCTGGAAGAGAGGGACGAAGGGGGGCGGCTGAGTGACTTCTTGGCTGACTTGGCGCGATTGATCGAAAAGATTCGAGTTCTATGAGGGAAAATGAGTTTTGTTTTATTATTGTTGGTCGTATTTAAATTAAAAGTAGTTTTATTTATATAAATACAGGATGTAACGAAACATAATTTATATATTTTGGATTCAAAAATTGGTCGATTAAAGACCGCTTCTCACCACTAATAAATTAATATAAATAAAGTAATAAAATATATATTAATAAAAATAAACGTTATAAATTCTACATTATATAAAAACAGAAAGTAACAATACGAATAAACACAAATTACTTGTACGTTCCTTATTATGACGTTTATTTAATTTATAGTTTATTTATTTAAAACACACTATTTTAAATTTATTTATGACGTACGAAATAATTTATATAATACTTAGGCACTATAACTCACAGTTCTAATTTATTATAATTTATATTGTCACTCCAACACTTTATTCGAATCTTATCTTCCGTCTTCAAACTCGCGATATTTGTATCAAGCCAACTCTGTACCAGAACATTCTAGACTATCCACAACGATCGAGAAATGCCTCTCTATGACTCATCGGTCACGTGCCGTTTTTTTCTGGTAGTTTCGAGAAACTATGCGTTTGTCTCTATACGTCAGCGGCATACCTAGACGATTCCGGTGTTTCGACCAAGAGTCGGGTGGCAGTCTTCAAGGTCGCTTGCTAGATAGGGTTGGCTCCGCGTTACATTATTTTAATTTTCATATCATCCCATAGGAGGCACTTTTTAAACTTCATCTTTCACATAGCCCCACAGAAAAATCTAGTTAAATTCGAATGGGTTCTCATCTTTCCATCCACTGGAATACTGGAAATTTTTCATTGAGTTTTGACTATTTATTAGATCATGATGAACAGGTACCCAATTGTAAATATGCCACTTTTTCTCATATATTCTCTTAATAAAATGGTTAGCTGATATTCAATGATAGTTCTTACCTGATAGAAATTAACTAGAGTGCCAATTGCATCGCCATTTCCATTCAAACCCACTCTTCTAATCTTAATTTTGTCATGCACTTTAAAATATTCAACACCAGGCATACCATAAGAACATTTTTAAAACTATTTCTTTCGTAATATTGTTACCCCTGGAATACGAAGCATCAAAAATTATATCTAGATCTTCTCGCGCAAAATTGAGAGAAATTCGTTTTCAAGAAAGTGAAAAGGTAACTACTAATACTAACCCTCAACCTACCCTCTCACAAATCTTAAATATCCTGCAAATAATGCAACGAAATAGCCAAAATGAAAGCAGAAGATACTTCTTCAATTGTGGAAGAATCGGACACCTTCAAAGAACTTGTCGAAGCAGGGCTCGTTCTATAAATCGAGAATCGGGGAATGATTCCAGAAATTCGCCTATACGAGTATCAATTTTTCGAAGCCCGTCCGAAGCCCATCAAGAAATAATTACAGCATATATGCTTCCAGGCTTTCTAGCAATAGTCAGGGAAACGGATAAAAGTCGACACTACGGGGCAGGCGTCGGATGTAACAGAGGGCCCCAAAATTTGTACACCTTAAATAAAAACGAACAAAATCTATTGGTCAAGGGGTATATCGATAACCAAGAAAGCACCTTCGTCCTTGATATTGGTGCAACTAAGTCTTTCATTCGAACAGGGATCCTGCATCGAAAACCACAACCAACTCGAAGAAGCTTAGTTCTGGAAACAGCTACATAGCACACTACTGTTCTAGGCGATATATCAGCAACCGTACAGATTGGTAATACACTGATAGAACACTTATTTCTGGTGGTCGATATTAAGGATCAGTGTGTCCTTGGTATGGACATTATGCGAAATAAGTTTATCATCGACCTTCAAAACAAGATCTTGGTAATTGGAAACGAGGAAATTGTCTTATATTTGGAAGAAAAGACTCAACCGATAAAGGTCCTAGTGGAAGAAGACATAGAAGTACTCCAAAATTCTAAAACTGTCGTCTCAGCGAAACTTGGCGAGAAATCACACGGCTTACGTGTGGGCATTATGGAAAGTGATGTGACGGAATTCTGGTAGCTAGATGTCTCGTTAACGTTGATCAACTAATTCCAGTAAGGGTTGCCAATTTATCGAAGAGACCGTTGAAACTAAAGAAAGGACAAAAATAGGGCTCTGTACACCGGTAGAAAACATAATCAAGTGCGAAGAGAGTTCTACGGAGAAAGCCACCACAAGTAACCCAGTTAACTCCAGCTTTGTGAAACGGTTAGTTAAAAATTATAACTATCTGACAGCTGAAGAACTTAGAAAAGTTAAAGAATTTATCAATACCAACTATGACATTTTCAAGACAGGAAAATCCACAATCCACGGGATGTACCAGTTTTGTTCAGCACAGAATTTTTACAGGCGATGCAATGCCAATAAGATAAGCACCTAGAAGACTTCCATTTGCTAAACAGAAAGAAGTAGCAAATATGATACAGGACTTGATGGAAGCGAATATTATTGAAGAAGCTTCTTGTCCATGGCGCTCACCTGTGGTCCTAGTAGCCAAGAAAGACGGATCTACTCGTTTTTGTGTAGACTATAGAAGATTAAATCAGATAACGCAAAAATGCAGCTATATACTTCCGCGAATAGACGACACACTAAACACCCTATCAGGTACAAAATGGTGTTCCAGGCTAGACTTGAAGAGCGGATACTGGCAAGTAGAAGTACACCCTGACGATCGAGACAAAACAGCTTTTTCAACTGGCAGCGGACTATACCGATTCCAGGTTCTCCCGTTTGGTCTCTGTAATGCCCCAGCTACCTTTGAACGAAGGAAATGGTTTTGAAAGGATTAACCTAGAAAATTTGTCTAGTGAATCTCGATGACATAATGATAATGTCAAAAACTTTTGATGGACATCTAATAATTTTGAGTGAAGTATTTGACAGATTAAAAAATGCCAATCTAAAGCTTAATCACAATAAATGTTCACTACTCCAATCGGAAGCTTATTATTTGGGACATCGTTTCCACGGAAGGAATCAAAACTGATCCGGGGAAAATTATCGCTATCAAAGATTGGCCTAACTAAAAGATAAAAGAGAAATTAGAAGTTTTCTTGAACTGTGCTCATATTACCGGAAATTCGTCAAAGACTTTAGCCGAATTGCTGAACCCCTTCATCGACTAACTGAAAACAGTAGTCTATTTGACTGGACGCCGGATTGCCAAAATGCCTTCACAGAGTGTAGAAAGCGATTGACCACGGCATTCATCCTAGCCTATCCTCGAGAAAGAGGATAATTTATTTTGAACTGCGATGCATCCCATGAACAACGACATTGTTTACGAATTCATTTTGAACAATTTATTTGCTTACTTTCATGAGAGTGACGGAAATAGATTTATATGAAGAGAGAGAAGTGGTTTGAGTTATTGTTAAAAGAGAAAATCCTATTGTTTTTATGCAAATTTATTGTTGTGATGATATCATGTACAAAAGGCAAAAATTAAATGCATTAAATCCTATTTAGGCAATTCATCGTCTTTCTAAATTTTAACGCGTCTTAGGGCCGTAGTGCCGTAGTGACACTTTTCCGGACATGGGTCCCTATACTCAAATGTTTTCTACTGTTGCACTGAATAACCCCTAGAAGTTTGATCCCATAGTTCTAAAACACCCTATATATAGTCATCTGCAGCAGAAATACATTGTCATAACTACAAAATTGGCTGTATTTTTAAATAGAATTGTATCTGAAATATTTATCATTATTATTTATATTTCATATACGACTTTTATGCTTAAAAGGGCAGTACATTCTGGTAGTGTCATGATATTGTTTATATCAGTAAGCTATTTTCTTGATAGTTGATTTTTTCCGTTCGACGACCGACCCCTGATCCGTTCGACCGTCTTTTGACGTTTGAGGTGTTCGCAATGCGCTCGTGGCGCCGAAAAACGTGACACACCATCAAACGATTTAACTAAAACACGTTTGATATCTCTTGATAATAATACGAAAAGCTGCAAAACACGCCTACGGGCCGTTTTCGAGTGCTCCGGATATAGTAATTTGGACGTTAAAGCGTTCAGATTGAAGTTAGCCACGGCGCTGAACGTGCCATTTTCCGCGACCCGTTTGATTCATTTCTCTGTTATCATCGTCCATTTTTAATTTTTCGCGACGAAATGTCCGTCATAAAACGGCGATGCGTAAAAGTAGACGAGTAATGGCGCTCGTATTGTCGGAGAAACGCTTAAATAGAGAAATTAGTTGTGCACTAATAAAACTGCCGGTGATAGTCTGTTATTTTCTTTCTGGAAATATTTTTCTCGTAAAATGTCTGTATAAAAAATTTAATTCTGTCGTTATGTCGGTTTTATGGGCAGTATCGAAAATGACTGTTCGACAATTTCTATTATTTCGAGTAAAGCAACCAATCGAATTAAAATGTTATTTTCATGTAGGTATTAAATTCGTCCTCAGAAATACCTACAAGAAACGTTTAATGTCAGGGAACAAAATAAAAGCTATAAAATCAATAATCAATATAAAATTAGCACGGAGTCCTTCACCCAAAAGAGTTATAGATTCTGATATTACCAACAGTTCTCTTCGAATAACATGTACGTTATAATCCACAGTTAATATACATACAGTATGGGGTTGGAACTCATCTAAAACGAAAAACCAACCCAGAAAATGCCAAAAAAGCTTTTAGTTCAAGAGACACCCATCAGCAAATTTCCAAAAACTGTAAAAGGAGCTAATTGGCCTTTCTAGATTATAAAGAAAGTGTTCCATTAAATGTTATTGTCAATAAAATTTTAATTAATGAAGTTTATTTGGTTGCATTTTTCAAAAATTAATTACAAATAAAGAAAAAATTAAATTGAGGCTCAACCTTTACCGCTACGGTTAAAAAAATAAGTTATCCTCACTTAATGTAATGCCAGGTGTTTTAATGATTTTGTGCTCAATGTAAGGAATTGCTCCTAAGAATTAATATAATTCCTTTTTTTACTGTAGGGTTTTGCTTGGGTGTTTGCGCAGGGTGCCGGGGAGAGCACTGGGATCAGGCAAGGGTTTAGTAGATTCCTTGGGAGTGGAGAGACTACTAGGAGAAGCTGCTATGGAGACTCCACTGAAAAAAGGCATAATATCAATTATTGATTCATGCACCTACAGAATAATAAATAAATATATATTATTCTAGAGCTCTTAAAATTATGTTCCGAAATATAATGATATAACAAAATTTATAATTTTTCATTGAAGAATCTACATAGAGATTATTGAGTACATATGAGGTATTACTCCTTCAATGTAAGAACCTAATTGGACCTACAGTTATATTTTACTAAAATATGTAAAAGTTCCCTTCAGGTTAAATTTTAAGATTTCTTTTTTGCAATAATTTTAACGTTCTTGGATATAATATGTATACATAAATAAAATTTTTATGTATACATATTATATCCAAAAACGTTAAAATTATTGCAAAAAAGAAATCTTAAAATTTAACCTTTAACACCCTGTATATTCCTTATTAGCAACATTTTATTAAATTGTAATATTTTAAAGTGAGGAATCTACCATACTTCTATGTACAATTACTTGAGGATCACCCTATATACATAAAAAAATAAAAGATAGCCTCACCGATACACGTACTAAAGGGGAAAGTATGGGAATATGCTATAACGAACTCAAGAGGAAAGTGTGGAATAAGCCACTGTATATTATATTTAGTTTATTTAATTTTAGTTCATATGACATAATATGCTTACTGAGGGTACTAGAGTTAGTTGATCTGATGGAAAAAATATCTTTTATTGTACAACTTACCAGTAATTAGTGTCAAAAGCTATGTTGCTATAAGACTAATAAAGGTACGTTTACATCTGGCATTTATTACTTGATATTTATGTCTGACAGTTGTTTAGTCCAGTGTAAACACTCAAAAATATATGTCCGAGAGAAATTTTTGTGTGTTTACACTGGACTAAACAACTGTCAGACATAAATCTCATGCAATAAATGTCAGATGTAAATGTACCTTAAAGTAATTAGGAATACAGAACCATGTCATCTTCATCCCACACCACCACCACCCTTGATTTGGTCTATCAGTTCCCTCCTTTTAATTTGATGCAATCCAAAAACGAACCGTCGAGTAAAAAGCTAATAATTCATCGGAAATTAAAAAAGCAGAACGTGAAAAATGCATAAAAGTGGAAAACTAACACCTATATTCACCCGTAAAACAACTCTAAACAGCGGAAAACCATAAAACAATTAGCCCATAGTGGAAAAGTTGTCGAAATAAAAAATTCACGCCATCGACCCGACCCGGAAAGAGGAAACAAACTTATAATTAATACGGTATACGATAGAGGTACAGAGGTTTTTGGTTGGGGCCATAGCTCTATTCGGTTCGCCGCGGATAAAGCTAGGATGGTAATCCGATGCGGAGGCTGATTATAAAATTTTCCAGGAACAATTTCCCGGAGAAACATTTCTGCCAGATAGTATATCACGAACTTACGAGCAATAATCCGAAAGCTTTTAATTACTCCCAAAGGTGGTTTCGTTATTAATCGTTTATTAACGGCGATATTTTAGCGCAGGGTCGGTATAAGGCAAACCAATCTTTTGGCAAGGTGATTTTTTTTTAATTATTGCATTTTATTACCGAATTCATTATTATAAATAAAACGCGTGACAATAATAAATAAGAGGTATAAAGCTTATAATTTATCTATCTATAACTACAGTGTTACCTAAAAAAAATTGATATTCTACACAAATGATTATTAAAAATTAAGTATAATAAAAAACCTGCATATCTATCAAATCTTTTATTTTATTATATTATTATAATAAAAGATAGATTTAATTTTTTATATAATAAATTTAAGAAGGATATTTTATACCTAAAATTATGAATTTCTATTTTTCTATTCTTATTGTGCCTCTATAGTTATTCTATTTTCTTTAATTCATATTTGCTTATATTTTTTTTACAGTATTTTATACTTATCCATTTAAAATGACATGAATTTTGTCCCCGATCCGACCCTGCTCCATCCAGCTTATGATACTTATATGAGAGGAATTGCGAAGTCTTGGCTCTTGGCGGGTCACCAGTTAATCGATCGCCTAATTATATTTTCAGTACGAATTTTAACCGATGAAATGTGTCAACCGTTATGCTCGGTTGACAGGATACACTCCCTGAAAACTATCCACACTCTAATGCAAAATCAGTGCCGGCGAAATAAAGATGTCGCATAAGGGTTCATAGAGTAACGACTACGATATTATTATTTAGATTAGATTATGTAAAATTTATGCCGTAGAAAAAGATACAGGGTGTCAAAGTTGAAATATATTTTTTTAAGCATTTCACAAAAAATTAGAAAGAAAACTTGATTAATTGACCTACTTTATTCTTTTATTGGAAACATACCCAGATAATATTAAAAAAAAAGAAGTTTATACAACATATAGAAAATACTTGGACAAATTATAAAAAATAAAAATTATTCCAAAAATATATGGAAAGTTATAAGTGACATAACTAGGAAAAAACGAGCTAATGCATGCATAAATAAAATACTTGCAGAAACTAGAGAACTTACAAATAACCACACAAAAATATCCAGTATCTTTAATTCTTTTTTCACAGACATTGGAGAAAAATTAGTACTCGAAATCACATAACCAACCACTCCTTATCCAAAAAGGTATTGTGCCCAAAATTATCTATTCTTAGAACCTGTCTCTGAAGAAGGAATAAAGATAATTGTAAACTCTTTAAAAAACAAAAAAAAACTCCGGCGATAGATGGTATTCAAGCTGAAACAATTAAATATTTTTAAGGTGAAGGGGGAGAAAAGGTCCTTTATATCTCACAAGGAAAGTTAATGTTTAATTGTTCAGTAAAACATTGAGTGCGACCGGTTTCGAAGTATCATCACTTCATCTTCAGGCTCGCCTAGTGGAAAGGAGAATATGTGGTGTAAGGTGTGTTAACTTTGAGCCAACGATATATAAAATAGTAAAAAAGAAAACTCACCATACTCTCCATCCACTAGGGAACACTACAAACAAGTTTCATCAAATGTGGGGGATGAAATAAATTTTAAAATAAACAATGTTACAAGTTATATAAAATTAAAAATATTTGAAAAACAAATATTAGTCAGTTTAAATAGTTAAAAATTTAAAATTTTTCAAGACTATACAAAACAAAACACATACATTAAACAGATTAAAAGAGAACGCTTATTTTAAACACATTGTTGTTTTTTAAAAAATAATTAGTAGTGTTACTTAACCTAACATTTTTGAAAGGAGACCTGTCAAGTTAAGGCCTCTACAGGTGGTGGTAAGTAATAACAAAAAATTCTTGGATAAACTTATGACAGGGTATAGGAAATATTTATTATATAAGATTTATATCAAATTTTTGGACTGGAGAGAAAAAATAAAGTGAAATCATTTTCGGAAACTGTACTACTAGCATACTTTGGAGAAATATGTTCAAATTTTAAACCGTCGACGTTATGGTCCATTTATTCGATGCTAAGAACTACACTCTCTGTTAAAAATGATATCGATATTAGTAAATATCCAAAGTTACGTTCGCTTTTGAAAAGAAAATCTGATGGTTTTAAAAGCCAAAAATCCAAAAATTTTTTGGCCTGAAGACATAAAGACTTTCCTAAAGAATGCACCTGACTATAAATATTTAATAACAAAGGTAACGGAATTATTATTTTTATTTTAACAAATACTTAATACATAACTACTAATATTTGTAGGTAGCATTAGTTTCTGGATTATCTGGCGCTTGTCGTTGCCACGAACTAAAAGATTTAACAATAAGCGATGTAAAGGATACTGGAAGTATTCTGTTAGTTAAAATCCGTAATACAAAAACAAAAGTTTCGCGTTCTTTTCATATTTCTGGACCCTTTTATGATATTTCTAAAAAATATATGAGCCTACGTCCCGCAAACATGGATCAAATTAATTCAAGATTCTTTATTAACTATCAGAATGGAAAGTGTAGCAGACAGGTTGTTGGAATTAATAAAATCAGTAATTTTCCTAACGAAATTGCTCAGTTTTTAACGCTTCCGAATCCTCAAGATTACACTGGGCACTGTTTCCGCAGAACATCCGCAATGCTATTAGTGGATGCAGGAGGTGACTTGCTTCTGTTAAAAAAGCACGGTGGTTGGAAATCTAGTAGTGTTGCGGAAGGATATGTTGATGAATCCACGAACAGTAAAAACCAAATACAAACCAAAATTTTACAATCTGTACAAAATAAGGAAACTACTAGTTCATCCGATTATGGCGCATCATCATCTGAAATGACATTTAACAGTAGAACAAATATGTCTGCATCTACCTCAATAAATAAAAAGCTTGAGTGTGATACCCCCATAATTTTGAACAATTGTTCAAATATAACAATAAATCAATATTTAAATAATAAATAATATTTCTGAAATATTTAATTGTTGGTTAATTTTTTGTTATTCCTAACACAAAATAAAGCATTTGCTAACGTTTGTTTTTTTTTTTTCATTTTAGTAGGTACCTACATGACATAATAGAGTTCGTAGAAAAAGTATAGTGTTTTACTCGTCGAAAATCATTTTCGTCACTCGTGAAACAATATACTACTGTTCCGTTTTGTAACTATAAAAATTCACTTCTAACTTATGACGCATTACAAATAATGTAACAAACAGTGAAGACATAAAAAAAGGGAACAAATAAAATATCTTGGAGTAAGTATTGACTGTCACTTAAGATGGGATATCCATATAAATAATACGGTTAATACTCTGAGAACATTTTTATATAAATTCAAATATTTGAAAAAATTTATAGATAGTACTCACCTGTGCATAATTTATTTTAGTTTAGTAGAATCCCGAATAAGATATGGTACAACATCGTGGGGTGCAGTAGATGTGACCTATCTAAAAAACTGGGAAATAATACGAAAAAAAATAATATAAGTTATTTAAAATAAAAAAAATTACTATCTATCAAATCTTTTGTTCCAAGAAACATAATTACTGGATGTTCGACAAATTTTTATTTTTAATATCTTATTATATACCAACAAAAATATAAATGTTTTGAAAGAGATACAACATAAATACATAACAAGAGCAAAAATTTTAAATAATGTACCAATTCATTCATCAAACAAATCTAAGGCCAAAAATCATTAAATTACCTTTGTAGTAAAGTTTTCAATTCACTACGTGATATATACAAAATTTATTTATGGACTATCAACTCAATACATTGACTTAAAAAAAATTATCAAAACTTATTTAATAACATCATATAGAGAACTTCTGTATATGTTAATCGAACATAAATAATAAAAAACTGAATCCATTTGTATATGTTTTATGTATTAAAATTTTCATATATATTACTACTGTTTTGTGTTTCTTTAATTTAAATGTTTGTTAAATTAAACTAATTTTTATTATGTACTCAATTAATTTTTATTATATATTTATTTATACTACTATTTATTTTATTTGAAAAAAGAACATGTTTAAATTGTTTAAATAAGTCGAATTTGTAAAAAGTAACCCATGCGCAACCTCTTAGAGGTTATCAATGGAGTGTCTTTCTTACTTTATTCGTACTATTTCTAATTAATTAATTTATATAGTTTTCTTTAATTTATATTGTTTTCTTTTGAATAAAGATTATTATTATACATTTGGAACAATAAAAGAATATTTTTATGAAAATTTTTGGTCGTGTCCAATATTGAGCCTATTGTAACCCTGTCTAATTGAAGGTAATAACCCAAAAAATGTAAAGCTTTGTAAGTTCAAAAATCCTAATTTATTCGTAATTTGACTGTATAGGCAGAACAACAAATGTAAAAAATTACCGGTCTATTTCGATATCCAAACTATTTGAACAAATAATATATAGGATGTTGTATGACGTACTGTACTATAAATATCATATTCCTGAACAAAATTCAACCAAAAAAAGTCCTATATACAAATATGCAATTCTGCATGGTTACCAGTTACAAGCGTTCAAAGATTAGAAGATAATACATAGAACATTTACTTTGATTTTGTCTTCCAATATTTGAGCATATACTTCATTTCAAATTTAATACAATTTAATTTAATTATTATTTTTTAATATAAAACGTGTAACGCTCATGGTGCGAAATGAATAGTTAAAGTGATATCTGGCCGCGATTTTCCATAATAAATTTATTATAATGGACTCCCATTGTCATGTCAAACATGGTCTATGAATGTCCGACATGTCCGAGCTGTATACGTATCGCCAACAAAGACAAAATATCTATTTCCAATCGGTTTTTCTTTACACAAAAAAATCTATCGTTTCAATTTCAGGAGGATATCGAACTAATTTTTCATATTACATTCAGCAGATCATTCAAATGATTCTAAAGAAATTATAACATATTGATGACTACGTTGTGAAGTTTCTAATAAAAAAAAATGGTTTGTTTCCTAAAATCTAACAATTTTTAATAAAGTAAATTTTTTGAAAGTATCTTAAAATAATCGTTTGACTGAATATTTAAAGAGCAACAAAACACTTCATTGTAACCAATATGGTTATAGAAAAAAATACAGCACTACACAAGAAATAAAGGAGGTTGTGAGTGACAAAGTTTGTGGACTGGAGGATATGCATTGTGTTTCATTAATTTTATGTGACCTGTTAAAGACTTTTGACTGTGCATCTCACAAATTCCTCATTGACAAAATGTTTAAATATGGCATTCGAGGAGTACATTACAATCTCTTCAAATCTTATTTAACAAAAAGAAAACAAGCAGTTTGTCAATAATATTATTTCAGATTTATCCAATATAGAACATAGGGTTTCACAGGGGTCCATATTGTGGCCCTACCTTGTGTATATTTAAATGATATATTCCATTTTATCCATGTATTAAAATGTTTGCAAATACAGTACAGGCAAGTAAAATCCCCACTGTCAATTTTGAAAATAATAACCCCCATTTCATAACAGATTTCTACATACCATGATTTTTTTAAATTTGCTTTCCAGGATCAAAATATTTAAATTGTTAGTGATCAACATGTATAGAACAGTAACATTCTCTTCAAGGTGCAAAATAATTTCTATTTTGTTTCTAGTAACATAATATTATAAGAAACTTGTTATAAGGGAGGGATCTTTGAAACTAAGTTGACATTGATGTCATGTTCAAAATTTGAATGAACATTCTCTTCAAGGTGCAACAATAGTTCTATTTTGTTACTAGTAACATAATATAATAAGAAACTTATTATAAGGGATCTTTGAAACTATGTTGACATTGATAAATTTCGTAATAACGCATCTAATCTTAACGTGAATAATAAAAATGTTATATTTTTAATTCTCATTATTTTTTAGAAAAGTCCATAATAAGCAAATTAGCAGTTTTCATTATTATAAAGAGAAATTGAATAAAAATTAAAACCTTAAGCAATAGAAAAAACCCCGTTGATAAATGGGTAAATATTTATTTACTATACAATAGAAAAACATTTAATTTAAATCTACCTATCTATTGGTTTGGAAATTTATTTTATCTACAGCTGCTTTTTACGCATATTTGTCATTATTTATCTAATCTTTATATAGTAGATATAGGGGTTCGATCTGGGATATTATATTTTCAATAAAGCCTAATAGATTTTAATTTTGTATTTTAATGCGTGGTTTAAATTGTGTGGTGTTTAGTTTGTGTTGGAAAGTGTTAGGTGTCCAAATTTTTTCAAAAACAATCCTCAACTTATATTTCATCAATTATACAGTTTGGTATGTAAGAAAAAATATTTGTTTATAAATTAATTATAACCAATGTTGATTGTGACACGAATATGAATAGGATGCGTTCTAAGATTAAAGGGACTTTATATATATATATATTATATTTTTTGAAACTAATATTAAAATTGTTTAATTATTTGAAATTAAATCCAAAATTGTTTTGTTAGTAAATAATGTTAATATTGATGCTTTGTTAATAGCGATAGTGCTGATTAATTAATTGTGTGATGGTTTGTTAGTAGGCGCCACTAAGTGTCACCCATTGCATGCGTTCGAGGTAGGCAACCAGTAAAGCAGATTTGTGACTGTCATTTGGCTATTTTTGTTTTTGTTCTGTAGGTTCTATCTATTTGACATTAATATCTTATTTTATCATAAGAAAACTTGATTTTGTTATTTTTTAATTTCTCTCTTTACTATTATAGAAAAGTCAGGTTGTAGCTGAAACCAAGATGACATTGTTTCATGTTCAGAAATTGACGAATTTCGCAATAACGTATCTAATCTAATGTGGAAACAAAAAATATATTAAAATAAGAAATAAGCGGAAATAACAGAACTGTCAAAACATTTCCGTTGAAAAGTTTACCGTTTTCATCAATTTTTAACAAAATCTGTCCATTTTAGACGGCCTACTCAGATTATACCTCGGTACTTTGTGATCTGTTGTCGCCTGAGGGCCGACCCTGCACAAAACTTGGCTGAAAACTCTCGGAAATCTGTGAAAGAAGTATAGAGAGAGAGAATCGAAAAAAAAAGAAGTAGAGGTGTTTATTCGAAAAGTTCATAACGCGACTCATATTCTAAACAAAACGCACGCCATATATATATCATCGTAAGTGAGGAGTGTATGTGACAGTAAAACTTAACTAAGCCGTAAAGATCGATTTTTAATGGTCTTCCTACTTTTAGTTGCTGCTGCTCTATCTACTGTGCTCTCGCTCCCTATTCCCTTTTGTCGCGATGAGCTTCATTATTCCAAGAAAAACATCGTCACTGGGAAATTTCCGTTTTCCTCCTACACGAGAAATTTACTGGAACTGCGATTCCCGAAATCTTCAATATTTACAGGATGAATCTGTTTTATCGGAAGAATTTTGCTTACCGGGCTGTATTTTATGTATTTATCTACTGTTGCGATTATTCCAGATCGGTAATTTGGATTCCGGGAACAGCATTCCACCCAGAGATAACCAGGAGATGTAACTACTAACAAATATCGTGCGACCCTGAATAAGACATATTCTAAGGGACACAGTAGGGTATAATATCAGCTGTTGTCATATTAGTAAAGTGTATACATGTATTAAAATATTCGCTCAAGAAAACGATTTACCTCCCACTCTTTTGTCACAAGCTGAATTTTTCACAGATGAAAGGTCATGATAAGGTAACCCTTATTCCGGAGGTAATACAAAATTAGACTGTGCAGAAGGGCACTATCATCAAAAATCCAGATATTGATACCACCAAATAGAGAAGAAAATTCTCATTTTTTGGTCTAATGCACAATAAAGTCTTTGTAGAGAGTAATTGTTTATACTTATTTCAAAAAAATCATTTGCATTAGCCCTTACGGCCGAAAAAAAAATATAAACGTAAATATCTTGGTTTTAACCGTTCAAAAATTTAGTTAAAAAGTCGTCTTTTTTAAATATACCACTCATTTAACAAAAAACAAAGGCCTAAATGAAAAAAAAAATTCTTTATAAAATTTTTGTTGACAAGGTAACAGAGTAAACACCATATTTTTTGCTTTTGAATTAACAAAGATATAACAATAAACGATGAGAGATGTCATAGGTTTACGCTGTAATTAATTCTCACCGCCAATTTTATCGACTCTCAGTCGTAGCAAACGTAGCATAGCTTTGTTTCTTTCTACGTGCCGGCTGATGTATCACATTATTGATATGGTAGGATTTTTCATTTTTTTATTATAAAACTTCTCGTTATGTTTCATTGGGCAATGTGTCATATTGTTATCTGTTTTTACTAAAGATTTAATAAGTGTATGTGTTATAATATATATTAAATTACCTAATAAATTGGGAAGAAATATAGACATTTTTGCATCTTTATTATATCTACATTCATCATGTTGCAGCTGAATATTTTTGGGTAAATTATAAGTTTTCGTTTAAAATTTTAATTACGGATTTGTTGTTGCAAATAGCCAAATAGGGAAGCCCAAAAGTTGCATATCATTTAAGTAATATGTTCACATATTTTTAGAAATAAATTTAATGCTCAAATGATAGATGTGGTATTTGATCATTATAAATGACATTTTATCAAAAATACAACACGTCAAAAGAGAGGATCCCAGAAATCAATTGATATAGAAATTGACCGACCCAATATTCCACTTCCGCAACAATAGAACTTATTTATTTATTCGATATTTAACAAAAGACGTTTAACAAATTTTCTGCCAGAGCAACTTCTTCAAAACTCCTTTCATCAAAAACATATTCAATTTGTAGCTAGTGGTGGATTTGCGAAAATCAATAAATATAGGAAGAATTTTGAACCATCAAAAGACGATATTTTAAATTCAAATCACGAAGACGCTGATAATCGTATCTTATTGCACATATTGTCAGCCAAAAATTCGGGGCATTCACGCTACATTATTTATTGCAACGATACAGATGTTCTAGTCTTATTAATTTATTTTAAGAAGTTTTTGACTAAAGATATATGGTTCAGAACAGGGCGAGGAGACTCAAGACGGTTTCTAGCAGTACATTATTTAAATTTGGATGAAACCCTTCTAAAAAATGTGCCTGCTTTTCATTTTCTGACCGGTTGTGATACAACCAGCCAATTATCCGGCATTGGGAAAAGAACCTGTTGGAAAACCTACCTTGAACACCATTACTTTTTGGATGGATTTGGCACTGATCATTACTCTGAAAACATATTCTCTAATCTTGAAAGAATTTTCATAAAAATGTATTCAAAACTGCCAATTTTACTTCCATTAACATTTTGAGGGAATTATTGGCCTCTTCAAATACCATCGCTAAATTGCCACCGACTCAAGACGCCCTAAGACTACATTATTTAAGATGTTTTTACCAGCTAAATATCTGGCTAAGCTCTTTAAACCCAGATGCAGCTTCCTAATGTTGAAGAGTATGGATGGAAAGTAGATCAAGATGGAAGTCTGATACCCACTTTTAAAACTCTGCCCGACCTGCCACCAGACATAACATAACTTACATCATGCAAATGCAAAAAAGATATTATACAATATTCTAACAATAATATTCTGTTCTAGACTGTGGAAGCAAAATTTGCAAATGCAGGAAAAAAATATTTGCTGTATCAGTTCCTGCACCTGTATGGCACAGAAAAACTGCAGAAATAGTTTGACCACAGCCGCTAATGTTTTGGAAAATGTTGATTCGTGTGGTGAATCTGATTAGTTTTAAAGTCTTGTAATTATAAATTTTAATATTATTAATTTATGCTTTATGTACTTCCCTCCTATTATTATTATTATTATTATAATTTATTTATATTGGGGATTTATTGTATTTTGCAAAGCAATAGCTTTACTGTTTATAATCGATACTTCAATAAATACCTTCAATAAATAGTTTTTATTTTCTTATTTTTCATTTTCCTCCAAAAATAAAAAAATCTTGAAGTAATTAATACACCCTATTATTCATAGTGGATAAATTAATAATCCCTGTATAAAATATTATAAGAGAGGCAAAACTGATTGCATACATTTCAATACTGAGAGAGATGCATAGAGAGTCCAGACCCAGAGGCTCTGCCTTTAATGTTTGCTTTCTAGTAAAACCATGACATCACTAATTGTTTATTGCTATATTTTTGTTAATTTAAAAACAAGAAATATGAGGAAAGTACTTTTACCTTGTCAATACATAGGCGAAACTTTTATGAAGAATAGTTTTTTTCATTTAGGCCTTCATTTTTCGTCAAATGAGGGGTATATTTCTAAAAGAAGATTTTTATATAAATTTGTAGACGGTTGAAACCGAGATATTGACGTTTAAATTTTTTTTCGACCAAGGGCTAATGTAAATGATTTTTTTTAAATAATTATAAAAAAATACTTCCTACAAAGACCTAATTGAGCATTAGAACATAAAATAAACATTTTTTTTTTCTATACGGTGGTATAAATAACTCGATTTTTTATGATAATGCCCTTTTGCACATTCTAATTTTTTATTACTTCTGGAATAAGGGTTAGCTTATCATGTACTTTCATCCCTGAAAAATGCAGCTTATGAAACCGAAGTGGGAGGCAAAGTTAAAATAAGTTTTAATCTACACCATACTATATGGCTATTTCATTATTCTCGTTTTGTTTACAAAATTATTTACATATATTTAAAAAGCTAAAATAATTCAACCTATTTTATTGCAACTGAACTCAAAAAATTTTTGAATATTAGTTATATTACATTTAACTAAATTAGATGTAATTTCACTAAATTAGATGTAATTTCACTAAATTAGATGCAATAATTTTCAACAAATTCCAAAACCTAGTGGAAGTGGCAACAGGGCTTATACCGGCATGGACATTTACGTTATGTTGTATAAGCGCGCGCAGTTATTTATTGATAAAACTAAGTTTTCTTTCCGTAAAATTCTTCTTTCTATTCCTTCTCTTACTTCTCACCTTTCGTCGCCTCGCCCCGCGTCTAGAAATAGAATTGTCGAGCTAATGTTGGCACCGTGAATATTATATTTTATCAATGACTGCTTATATCTCTGTTATCTCTGATTCCACCTTTGCACAAATATATTGGTAGAATACACAAAACCGCTGAAATTTGGAAATAAAATTTTTTTAGACAACTTGCTAGAGTAACACTATTATATTTGAATTATTTTTATTTTTTTACACCCTTAATTTAGAGTTTATGAAAAGATTTTGCTTAAAAAATAATGAAAAAAAAAAAATTGTTTGTTCTGTCATGAGTTTAACACGACACACCCTGTACACCGTTTAACAAAATATTTTTGCTTCGGTTTTTTCCTCTTATTGAAAACGACAGATACACAAAAGCACAAAAAGCCCTCTCGAAAAAAAAACTAAAAAACGTCAACTCTTTATACGTATAGGTATATTATACCTTGATATCTCGATTTATGTTTATGTTTGTCATTTTTTTAAAATTGTTGGCGATAACAATAGTGGACAGCACGTTTTAAAAAGGAATATTTTCCGTCGTAACCCGTAGAGAATTGTTGATAATCGAAACGAAAAAAGATTAAGAAAACTCGAAAAAAAAAGTAGAAAAAGAAGAAGAAACGATTTGTGAATCAGGTTCTCTCGAGCATTAGTCAGATAAACTTACGTCGTGAGATATCTCCCGCCGCCAGTGGTGTATCAATCGGCATAAGAAAGGGAAATAGATCCAAAAATCTTGGCGAAATGAATTCAAACCTTTTTAAAGAAAAATAGTGTATTTATCTAGCATTACACTAGTATAGAAAAAAGAAACCAAAGAAAACTATAGACCCGTTAGAATACTTTGTAATTTCTCCAAAGTATTCAAATTCTTTTGGGTTCATGAAGAGTAAGAGTAGGTTAACTCAATTTATGACAGAGACTTTAGATCTACTAAAAAATTAAAGTCTAAGGGACTATCTAATCTTCTTCTTTCACTTATCGAATCTTTCTTTAAAAGTAGACATCATTACATGCAACACCAAGGAGGTATACCACCAGGTTCGGTCCTTGGACCCTACTATTCTTAGTTTTTATTGACGATATTATTGGAAAAAGTACAAACATAAATTACTAGATGATATATTTGAGAGTACAGTTTTGCAAAGATGTTTGGTTAAATTATTACTATGATTCAATTTCGTTTTACAGAACAAGAGTTAACAAACAGAAAATATATTTTACAATAATAAATAACAATTGGTTCGTTAAAAGAATGTCTTCTCGAACACACAAATGACAAAAAACGAAGAATAAAAAACAAAAGGTGCATTTGTAGTAGACAAAGTTTTAAACCTTACAAGTAATTGGGAGATAAAGACTCACAATAACAGCAAAAAAAGAAACAAAAGGTATAAACTATGAGCATAAACGTTTAACTGAACCGCTACAACTGTGAAATATGTCCAGATTCGGTTCTAAAAGACAATAATTTGACACAGCTTGATTAAGAGGTGATGATTTATACAGGTTAGGTTAGGTTAGGTTATGTTAGGTTAGGTTAGGTTAGGTTAGGTTAGGTTAGGATAGGTTAGGTTAGGTTAGGTTAGGTTAGGTTAGGTTTATGCAGGGTAGCTGTTAAAGATGGAACCAAACCTTAAACGGTTCAACATACAAAACCCAAAATTTCTGAATTTCAATTAAATATATTTGCGCATATTTTAGCCCAAAAATTTTTTTTTTATAATTACAAAATTTTAAGCATGGCCGCCATCTTGATTTTTTTAAATAGCAACATAGGTCATGTGATATACCATTTGAAAGGGTTTAACACCCTGATTACAAATTGGCTACCTCTTCGTGCGTGCGTTTTTTTTCTCCATACCCAACCATAATGAGTATTTCAATTCTTTTCTTTTCGGTCAATTGATTCATTATTACTAATTACTTTGAAATGATTCAATTTAACAAATTATTTTACTATTCGACACTGTTTCTTGCAACTTAATCAACAATAAATGTTATTGTTGTAATACTTGACGTCTTGTGTCAAATGCACAGCGTCCTACGCTCCCTATTAATAATATCCTTGCTGTTGTGTTTAGACCCCATGTGTGATACATTTTTGTAATCAGGATGTTAAACCCTTTCAAACGGTATATCACATGGCTTATGTTGCTATTTAAAAAAATCAAAATGGCAGCCATGCTTAAAATTTTGTAATTATAAAAAAAATAATTTTTGTATGTTGAGCCGTTTAAGCACTATAGGTTTGGTTCCATTTTTAACAGCGATCCTGTATATTTGTCCTATGAGGCGGAATGTGAAATATATGTAAGTTTCTGGAGTTTGGCCTAGGAACATGGAAGTTGATCATGTTGATTAACTCCATACAGTCAACAGACCCATTAATAACTTTGTGTAAAAATGTGACAGAGAGCATTATTCTGCGTTTTACAAGGCTGCAGGATTCGAATTTGTCATAAAAATATTCTCCTCTAGCGGGAAATATATTATCTAAAATAAAAGTGCCAGATTTAAAAAATCTCCGCTGAACTCTTTCTAGGTGAGTTATCTGATTATTATAAATTGGGCTCCAAATAATACATACGTATTCAAGTTTAGATCGAACAAGAGCTGAGAATAGTAAATTCATTGTATGGAACTCTCTAAAATCTTTCTTGTTCCTAGTTAGAAACCCTAAGATCCGAAAAAAAGAACATTTGCCGTAAAAAATTACATGTTAAGCTTAAAAAAGTCACGACATTTTGTAGTTATGACATATACTAGGAAAAAAAATCATATTTTACTCTCGATTATCAAATATATGGCATAGTGTTAAGTAGATCCATTTTGACCAGCGAATTAACTTTATTACGCATATCCAGCTGTAATTCAGAGAGTTTACAACATTTTTCATAAAAAACGTGTTACACGAGAAAGTTTTGCCTTCAAAAAAAATGCCGAATTCGCCGTTTCATCAAATAAACATAAAACTAGTGGGACAATCAAGACGATATCGCTGCTTTGGAAGAACATCGGCACAACTCAAAAAGTACAAATTTCGAAATAAGACGTTTCAAAATTTTCATTAAATCCAAATTAAAATATTTGCTTTAAAAAATAACTTATTATCGATAACCTGTTTTGTCAAATTTAAAGTAGATACAGATACATGGTATTTTTTAAAAAAATAGTAGTTTGTGCAACAAGAGTGGATATGATGGCCATATCGCACGAAGACGACATTTGAACACGACGCCGTAGGCGGAGGGCTCAATCGTCTGAGATGTTCAGAATTTTTTTCTACGACCCACCAACGAAAATTTACAAATAAAAAAAAATATTTTAGGCTATTAAGACAAAATAACTAATTTTAAAATAAGTTATGACTTAATAATTTTTAAAATAAAATAAACGAAAAAAAAGAAAAAAGTTCAATTCATTTTTTCCCATCCGAGAATCGAACTCGAGTCTTTAGTATGGAAGGCAAGAACACTAACCACAGGACCACCTATTCTTTCATCTTTGTTGTTTTAATTAAATTGACTTCATATAGTTTTATTTAAATTAACAAACATTTATAATTATAGACGAAATAAAAACAAAAATGCTATTATTTATCGATTCTACACAAGAATAACCCATTTTAATGTATGTTTAATCTCAATAACTAAAAAATATACACAATAAGTTTGACAGAATTGCCACTTATTTAAAATTCTAAAATACTATCAGTCGGTTGATCAAAATATGGTGGATTTCATTTTTTTGCAGTGATCTCACTATCTAGAATGGATATGAAATATATTCGTTCAGTTGAAGGCAATAGCCTACTTTTTCGTTTTGTAATCTGTGCGTAGATAAACTAATATCCATGTAGGTTTAGAAAACAATGTTTTATGCCAAAATGAAAACAAATAAATAGTTCAAAATGGAAAAAAAAAATATGTTTGAATAGAGAAACAAAATAGAATGTTAACTAGAATGAAGATATACATAATATATTGTTTGACATTCTATATTGTACAAGTACCGTTCACAGTTCAACAAACCCCCCCATTTTTAACCAGATTTTTTTTAAAATCAATAGGCTTTGTCGCCTTATAGAGCTTGATTTTTCTTGAAGATTTCAAGTTAATATAGTTTTTTGTGCCTAAGTTTGGATATTTTTTTATGTTTCAACCCCCCTTAACCCCCCATTTTTAGTTAGATTTTTTTAGAATCTATAGGTTTTATCCCCTTATAGAACTTGATTGTTTTACTAAAAATTTCAAGTTAATATTGCTTTTCGTTTTTGATTTATGATTTTTTTTTAATTTCAACATCCCCTAACCCCCATATTTTGGTTATTTTTTTTTTATAATCACTGGGCTTCATCCCCTTATAGTGCTTTATTTTTTCTGAAGACTTTAACTTGATAACCTTTTTTTGTTTTCGAGTTAGGTTTTTTTTAATAGTTCAACCCTCCCTTAACCTCTCATATTTGTATTTAGATTTTTTTCAGAATCAATAGTCTTCATCCCCTCATAGAGCTTGATTTTTACTAAAAATATTATGGGTCGCTTTTCATTTTAGATTTAATATTATTTTTTTTTTAATTTCAACCCTTCTTAACTATCCATTTTAAATCAGAAACAATAGGCTTTATTATCACCTATAGAGCTTCATTTTTAAAAACTTCATATTTATATCTCTATTCGTTTTTAGTTTGATTTTTTAAGTTTTAAACCCCCTTAACCCCCCATTTCTATTATTAGGCTTTGTTCCTTTAAAGACTTTGATTTTTCCGGAAAATTTCATTGTCATTTTTGACTTGCTGACAAAAAAATGGATATCGGACGGACCCACATTTTTGATACAAGTTTTTTAAATTTGGACCAATAATAACCATCTAAAACTACCAATTAACAAAAATATCGAGAGTAATATTTATCAATTGTATCTTTGTTTATTTAATAGTTAAGAGTCTATTATTAATCTGTTTTAAGCCTGTTTTACTTTTATAATTCTTTGTCAAGCTAATGTGGCTTTCTTTTCCCCAAAGAAAGATTAGTGCGAGCTCTACCTCAGATTCACGAATTTGGAAGAATCTAAAAAAGAAAATTATAACTAAAAGAAAAATAATTACTGTATTAAATTATTTTGGTCAATGGACGGCACAAGTTTAAATATATTATATAAAATTTTTTATCAATAATTTTGTAATATAACGACATAAGTCAAAATTGAACATCTACAGAACAAAACTGACACTTCTAAAGATACTACGTTATATTTATACAAAAATAATGTTTTGGCTTAATTCTGTTTGTAAGAATATTGGCATAACTCTAAATGTGACGGTTTTGCTAAAATAATATGATAGAAAACTCTGCACTTTCCAAAATGAGACAGTTTTGAATAAATAATAATAACCTGCACTAAATATGACTAGCGAACAACTGAATATGTAACAGTTTTGCTGCGAAACGAGTCGTCACTTTATAGATTTCAAAACTACTCTCTAGTGAACGAAACTGCCAGTTATCTATATTAGTAGTATGTATGCAGGAAAGAACAAAATTTTTTTTTGAGTTGTGTCAGTGTTCTTCAAAAGTAACGTATATTAAAATGTTTCAAATTGTGATGAGATGAAACGAGAATATTATTATAAAGATTTGTTAGTACGAGATCGAAGCCAAAGAATTCATTCCTCCGGGGTGTAAAATAGCAAGACGAATCACCGTACTAGTGGACAACCCATAAACGGGCATGTCACTGGTTTTCCGCTGAAATCTCGACACCCATGGTATAAATATGTAAATGCCTCCGCATAACTCAGATAACTCTCTGCCATTGTACGATTCTTTATGGGTTTTCTAATAGGGAGTGTAGGAACAAAGTGCTAGTGAGCGTTTTTTTCACTCTCCGATCACTGAAACTAATTGTTATGGGTTTCCTTTTACTCCCAAAGCATGCATGACCATACGGATACCCATACTGGTATAGCCGTTTCAGATAAATGGATGTATATGTGTGCGCGCCGATAATAATTCAAATAAATTCAATTAACACTTTCGAAGTGGAAAGTGGCCAACCCATAACCCATACGATGGCCCGGCCGATCTTTCACACATGCCTTCAAACATTTTTTAATAGAAGTTTCTCGAGATTGCATCATCATGACGCGTTTAGAAACAAATAATAACTAGAATGAAGATATATAATGCTAACTCTTAACTGTTCAATAGCGAGGGTCAATCGGCTTCATCCCCTTATAAACCTTGAATTTTTGCTGAAAATTTCAACTTGATACAGTTCTTCGTTTTTGAGTTAGAATTTTTTTTAATATTTTAACCGCCCTTAACCCCCTATTTTTAAATAAGATTTTTATCAGAATCAATAGGCTTCATCTCCTCATAAAGCTTGATTTTTGCTAAACATTTCATATTTATTTTTAAATCAATTTTTTTTTTCAAAATCAAAGAGTTTCTTTCTCTTATAGAGCTTAATTTCTGCTAAACTTTTCAAATTGATATCATTTTTCGTTTTAGAGTTAGGATTTTTTAATATTTTAACCCCCCTTAACCCCTCATTTTTATTAATTAATTAATTAATAGACTTAATGAATGGGTGGCACTCGCCTTTTCTCGAACACGTGGGGATTAGCGCCTGTAGCACAGGTAGCGTTTTGTATTTCTTTTTAAAAAACGAAGAACCAGGATTTCTTCCAAAAAAAATATTAACATAGATATAGAAATCAACAGAACTTAATGGTTTAATTGAGATGCTTAAAAACGCAATGGAATGCGTGAAATTACTTTTATTCTTATTTAATTCCAAGAGTTCTTTTGAAAAATGTATTTCCTGTAATTTCTTTACAATTAGAAAAAGGGCTTTCCTAAGCTCTGCAGTGGTGAGAGGCCCATCAATGCGTAGAGACCTATGCAAGGAATTATTGATAAACCTAAAACAAAAGGAGACAAAAGGAGAATTTAGAGAAAAAAGATGACCAGAAACTTTCAGCTAAATATAAAACTTTATGAACTTTTCGTTCTTCAAGATTAATGTCTTTTATTTTTGTTTCAAATCGAGCTAAATTAAGTTTGTCGGGAAACAATGACACACCTTGTACTTCTATTATTTGCCTAGAGATGACAGTAGTGGCAGTGTTTGATTATGTCATCATTATCGTTTTAGTTTGACTGTTACTAAGAAGAATAGTGTCATAATTAGTACTCAGACGTTATTTTATAATTTAGGGTTAAGTATTTTTAAATATATTTAAATGAAAATACTGTCATATTTTAAAATATGACGTTATTCAACTTATTTTTTAATATTAAGACGTTATTGGAAACTTTTTAGTAAACTTATTTTGAAATGGGAAACTATTCTCCAATTTCTTTTTAGGCTTATTTTTAATTGTCATTATTTGATATGCAATATGCCTTACCAGAACTTGTTGACAGCAGAGTTAATAGAGGCATGGAATGATTTGCTAATAAGCTATCTGGACGCTTTTCAACTCTCAATCAATCAGTTATTGTAAAATACATATTATTTTATGCTATTGTGGAATATTTTTCGATTTCTTTGTCTCAACTTCGCGCGTTAAGGTACCATTTGGGAAGGCGAGACCGAGTAAAGCGACAGACGTATAACGACAGCGAAGGAGACTCAATACGGTCTCTTTACGTTTGAACACATTTGGAAATGCGCGACCGACGACAGCAGTTTTAGCACGAGAGAATTTGCTGCTTGCTGCCTGCTGTCTGTTGTTTGAAATCGGTCTTGGTCTCGCCTTCCCAAATGTTACATTTAGAGCTTAGAATATGTATCTTTAGTGGTCCCTTAGATAAAAGAGACCAGAGATATAACATACACCGGTTTTAAACCTGCGCAAATGTTGCCCATTTCTAAAGAAGGGTTAACGGAGTGGGGGAACTGGGCGGCGACACGCGGCGACCCGAACTCTGTGACAGGGACCGGACTTTGTTTATTAGCAACTTAATGAACTATTAGGTTTATTTAAAAGGTGTTTAATCGAATTTTGTATTATGAAATCAAATTATCGTGATTTTTTAATATCAAACAGATGCCACGACATTTTATGTAAAGAGAAGACCTTTTATAGAATATTTCGTTAGCGTTTATTTACTACGGACTTTTCTGCAAGAGATTACAGTAAAATGTTGAAATAGAATATATTGTTAATAGAGCAAAAAATGTTACTCATTGTCTACGAGTATTATAAAAATAGCATGTGCGCAGGCTAATACTGCAAATCTACCCTTATGAGTTGAACATTATATTTTTTCTACGGCTATTACATATTATTAAAAATTAGTCAAAATGAAAAAATGCTGTTTTGTATTGTAACCTCAGAAAAAGTATATTAAGGCTTCTTTCTTTAAGAATATTAATTATTATAAAGGATGAGTCACATAAAACTCTAGAAATGCATATGTCTGAAACCAGATAACATTTTAAAATTTAAATCTATTAAAAGTCATTTGGTCACTAGGGATGAGTGATTATCGAAATAAATTATAGATAATGGAAAATAATCGATTATTTTCGATCAATAGATTATTTTCAAACAATATATTTTTTGTCATTTCCTTTAAAATCGACTACTTGATTATCTTTGAAAAATCAAAAATAATCGATTAATTAAAAAGCCAACTAACCGATAAATCGGTGTTTACAAAATATAATATAAATAGAATTATCGTTTATTTTAAATAATCGATTATTTTCAAATAAACCATTTTTTTTCGTCCATGGAAACAGATTATTCGATAATCTTTGAAAAATCGAAAATAATCGATTAATCAAAAATAATCAATTAATTAAAAAGTCGATTAACTGATAAATCGATTTAAAAAAAAAACAGAATGATCGATTATTTTAAATAATTGATCATTTTCGATCAATCGATTATTATCAATAATCTATTTTTATTGTATTTCCTTTAAAATCGTTAATTCGATTATCTTTGAAATACCGAAAATAATCGATAATTCCAAAATAATCGCCTAATCGAAAATAATCAATTAATTAAGAAGCAGATTCTATGATAAATCGATTTTCCAAAAAATAAAACGAATTATCTATTATTTTATAATAATCCTTTTTTCATATTTCCTTTGAAATTGATTATTCGATTATCGAAAATAATTGATTATTAAAAAGCTGATTATCCAATAAATCGATAATTTTAAAAAAATAACCAAAATATCGATTATGTAAAATAACCGATTATATTCAATCGATTAATTTCATATAATATCTTTGAAAAATCGAAAATAATCAAATAATTAAAAAACCGATTAAACGATAAATCGATAATTTTGAATAAATCTACTTTTTCTGTATTTCCTTTAAAATCGATTAATACATTATCTTAAAAAAAAACAAAAATAATTTATTAAAAACAGCGGATAAATCGATTTTCATTAAAAAATATCAGAATTATCGATAAATCGATTATTTTTGTAACCCCTATCGGTCGCTTGCTTTTATCTGAGCATTTAGCTCCAAAATTTAGAGATTCGGATTTTTTGATCCAGTTATCTTTGAAATCGCATTCGCTTGTATAATAAATAAATATTGCTAAATTTTGGATTTTTTTAGTAAACGAAAATTATGTTCGAGTTGTTTAGGGGTTTGTAATGTAACATTTTATTAACGTGACTAAGGTCCATTTGCACCACTAGTCGTTAAGAAATAAGCCAAGCTTAAAATGACATTTCTCCATTGACAATGTCATTTTAAGCTTCCCTTATTTCTTAACTACTAGCGATGCGAATGGCCCTAAGGGTCGATTCCACCGTTGTGTTAAACGAAGTTTAAAATGACATTTTTACATTAACACCGTCATTTTAATCTCCGTTTAACACAACGGTGGAATCGGACCTAACTCCTGTAACTTTAGTATTTTTTTTTGCTTATACTAGATTACTTTGTTTTAAGACTGAAAATTCAATGTTACTTTCGATTTGACCCCAAATAAGATGAACCTTGAAATTTTAAGTAGGTCATCCTGTATTTCATCTAATATTCTTATAAAAATACCTTATAAAAATAAAATTTAGCTAGCAACTATGATTCTTTATCTCTTATTTATCTACCAAAAAGGGCTAAAAACTACCTTTAGAAAACATTCTTATAAAACTACTTTTTAAATACAAAATTTCGCAATAATGCCTATTTACTATTTATTTAAATTAAATGTTCAAAATTTTACCCTTTTGTAAATTTATGTAATATGAAATCTGATTTCTGATGCTTAATATTTATTGAAACCCCTTAATGCGGATCTGAAGTATTCAGCCCAGAGAATCATGGCGCTTTATGTCAAAACGTTAATAAATATTTACCGCTGAAAACGAATATATTCATAACAGTAGTACTTGTATTATAAGTACATACAATTTTTCAAGATACATCGTGACATTTTGAACTTGAAATTGAATAACTAGAACACTTTAAATGGCTAAAATACCAACAAATAAATCAAAAAACAGCTGTTAATGGTGATTAAACTCAGGTGGAGGTGTGATCGCTGAATGGAAATCGGAGCAATTCGGGTGGCGTCGTGCAACAATGATTTTCAATTGGTGGGTTACTTTGGCTTAAAATAGACAGCATGCGCAGTGTGCAATGTTACATCTTCGGTCTCTTTAATCTAAGAGTGGTCCCCTGTTCGGGGAAACACTAAATTTTTCGAATAACGAAACGAAATTAATTTTGAAAAGTTTATTTTCGAATAAATATGGTGCATGGAGTTTTGGTTGATGAGTGGATGATTTGACGTGGAAAATCTTGGTTGTTTATCTTGGTCTCTCTGGCCAGCATAGCAACGGCGGTACCTTTATATATTGCTCTCAATGTTCTGCCTACTTGGATTTTCGGATAATCCTGTAAAGATTTACAAAAAGAAAAGGATAGCTTAATCAATAACAGTGACGTTATTGAAAAAGAAGAGACCAGATGGTTGTCACTCTAAAAACATTACATAACTAAATGACACAAAATGTCAAACATGAAAGAGCAACTGAAATGTCATAAAAATCATTTGGAGGTTCTTTGTGTACTCACCAAACGAGACTCGAGCACCACAATATCCCTCGTATCTACATGCAATTGTTAAAATTATGAATAAATGCGGATTCTGTTTAGTCTCCAATAGTATTTAGTCTCCCCCCTTAAGTTGCCCCGTAGATTTTTCAGTTTGTAATGCAAATTTTCCTCCAGATTGTTTTATTGATGTACTTAATTCATTTTCAATCAAACATATATACGATTGATAAATTATCGGGTGACGAATGCATTAAAAGGCGAGGTGCTAGGTGATATTTTAATTTCGACGATTGCGATAAAGTTGAAAAGTGTAAACGGCAGGCAGGCCAGGCCAGGCAGTGGGTGCTAAATTACTTGGAACTACTCGAGTGTACCGACCAAGGAGAAATGATTTACCACAAAACTATTATCTGAGACACAACTAACCGCCCAAGTGTGGAGATTAAGAATTCGAACTAACTTTTATGTATCAAGATCGAGTTCTCTCTTTCTCTTTCAATTCCATTGTGTCTAGAGGTTTAGATTGTCGAGCGCTTAAAATCGTGAATATAGATACATAATTTTGTGTCTTTTGATGTTTATTCGAACAGAAATACGATGGTTGCGCGACGAGTGCACTCTCTCACACTCCATTCTTTCAAGATAATTATACTGTTATAGAATCACAGATAAACCATTAGATTTACGAGAAAATAGCGTCTACATAGCGTTTTGCGCGGGCAATAATAATTAATGAAAAAGCGTCAGCAAAACCTTTTTTTTTTGTTAGAAAAATGTATACTAGTATGGTATAGATTAAAATTTATTTTAACTTTGCCTCCCACTTCGGTGTCACAAGCTGAATTTTTCAAGGATGAAAGTACATGATAAGCTAACCCTTATTCCGGAGGTAATAGAAAATTAGACAGGGCAAAAGAGCACTATCATAAAAAATCGAATTATTGATACCATTAGCCCTTATAGCCGAAAAAAAAACGTCAATATTTCGGTTTTAACCGTCCACAAATTTGAATAAAAAATCTACTTTTAGAAATATACCTCATTTGACGAAAAACGAGGGCCTAAATAAAAAAAAAAACTTCTTCATAAAAATTTCGCCTATGTATTGACAAGGTAACAGTGCTTTCCCCATATTTTTTCCTTTTAAATTAACAAAAATATAGCAATAAACAATTAGTGATGTCATGGTTTTACTAGAAAGCAAACATTGAAGGCAGAGCCTCTCGATTCTCTATGCGTCTCTCTCAATGTTGAAATATATGCAATAAGTTTGACTCTCTTATTTTATACAGGGATTATTGATTTATCCGCTATGAATAGGGTTTTTTGAGAAAAATAAAAAATAAGAAAATATAAACTATTTATTGAAGGTATAAACACAGTATAATATATAAGTATCGATTATAAACAGTAAGGCTATTGCTTTGCAAATACAATAAATTCCCAATATAAAAATACTAATAATAATAATTAGAAGTATATAAAACATAAATTAATAATATTAAAATTTATAAGTACAAGACTTTCAAACTAATCAGAATCAGATTCATCACGCGAATCAACATTTTCCAAAACATTAGCGGCTGTAGTCAAACTATTTCTGCAGTTTTTCTGTACCATACATGTGCAGGAACCGATACAGCCAATATTTTTTTCCTGCATTTGCAAATTTTGCTTCCACAGTCTAGAACAGAATAATATTGTTAGAATATTGTACATCTATGAAAATTATCGGTGTAGTACCTTTCTTACATTTGCATGATGTAAGTTATGTCTGGTGGCAGGTCGGGCAGAGTCTTAGAGTGGGTATCAGACTTCCATCTTGATCTACTTTCCATCCTTACTCTTCAACATTAGGACGCTGCATCTGCCAAATATTTAGCTGGTAAAAACATTTTAAACAATGTAATCTTAGGGCGTCTTCAGTCGGTGGCAATTTAGCGGTTGTTTTTGAATAGGCCATTAATCCCCTCAAAATGTTAATTGAAGGTAACACTGGCAGTTTTTAAATAAATTTTTATGAAAAATGTTTTAAGATAAGAAAATATGTTTTCAGAGTACTGATCAGTGCCAAATCCATCCAAAAGGTGAGATGGTGTTCAAGGCAGGTTCTTTTCTCAATGCCAGACAATTGGCTGGTTGTATCTCAACCGGTCAGAAAATGAAAAACAGGAATATTTTTTAAAAGGTTTTCATTCAAATTTAAATCATGTACTGCTAGAAATCGTCTTAAGTCTCCTCGCCCTGTTCTGAACCATATCTCTTTAGTCAAAAACTTCTTATACATTAATAAGACTAGAACATCTGTATCGTTGCAATCAATAATGCAGCGTGAATGCCCCGAATTTTTGGCTGACAATATGTACAATAAGATACGAGTATCAGCTTCTTCATGATTTGAATTTAAGAAATCGTCTTTTGATGGTTCAAAATTCGTCCCATATTTATTGATATTCGCGACCCCACCACTAGTTACAAATTGAATATGCTTTTGCTGAATGAAATTTTAAAGAAGTTCTGACAGAAAATTTGTTAAACGTCTTTTGGTAAATATCGAATAAATAAGTTCCATGGTTGCGGAAGTGGAAAATTGGGTCGGTCATTTTCTATATCAATTGATTTCTGGGATTCTCTCTTTTGACGTGTTTTATTTTTGATAGAATGTTCTTTATAATTTTTTTCTTGCAGTTCTTGGGTTTTTAGGTGCTAGTGGGAAATAAAACTTGTGTATGTGTGGGTAAAGCTTTCGGCACTGATCAGTGCCTTCTTCAGTAGTTTTTTTATTATTGGTATTTTTTTACATTAAAGCCTTGTTTTTTTTTTTAAATAATGAGTTTAACATCAAACACCTCTACAAGAAATTTTTTTATTGTTAACATTTTATTCTTTTATTATGTATTTGGCTTACCTGTTTTTAAATTCGTTCATTGCTCAAAATTCGCCGTCATGTGATATGGTTATAATATCCACTCTTAGGCTAATGACCAAGATGTCGATGCCAAACAAAAAAAAAAAAATATCCACTCTTGTTGCACAAACTATTCTATTTAGATTTTCAAATTTATGAGTGGTACTTAAGTGGTCTTAGCTTGTTTACTAATGGATAACTTGGATTTTCATTGAATTATATTGAAATTGGGGTGCGTACTTTTTTTTCAGGTAAATGGAATATTTATTTTGTCAACATTTATAGTGAGAGTAATTTCATCATACCATGATTTTATGTTTTATGTAACTGTTTTTTATTTCTTTTCAAATATTCCCGCTGTACTGGATGCGAACAATGAAATGTCCTTCAAATTTATAGGTTAGAAGTCCATTTTTATGTACATAGAAAACAGTATCGGACCAATAACAGTGCTTTGTGGGACACTATGATAGACGGTTCACTTATAACTTCATTTTGATTTCCGGTGTATAAGAACGATTTAAAAACTTCT
Source organism: Psylliodes chrysocephalus (assembly GCA_927349885.1). NCBI lineage: Eukaryota > Metazoa > Arthropoda > Insecta > Coleoptera > Chrysomelidae > Psylliodes > Psylliodes chrysocephalus. Next base: position 84,658,301 of record OV651817.1, on the reverse strand, counting down.
ACTACTATTTACCTAATTTCAAAGCTGTTAAAAATATCAATTAGTTTTTTGTGATCATTTGTGTCGAATGTTAAATCTAAAAATACACATAAAAAGTTTAATGCAAGTTCTGTAGAAATTCCTTTTTGAATCTAAATTGTCAGAAATAAATGATCTAAATAAGTAACTAGTCTTTTTCTATAATTTTTGACAGATTTTAAATCAAGGTGTAGTGTAATTAAATTATCTAGACTTTAAGGTACACTGGTGAGAAGAATCTTGCTTTTTAAGATGGCAACCTTAGTTTAGGTTAGAACAAAATTGGTTGGGTTGTAATAAAAATAAATAGGTTATTGTTTTGGAATTTATGATAAAAAAGATTTAAAAAATTTGTATCATATTAAAACAAAGTATATTCTGGAAAAATTTAAATGTTAAAGCTGCAACCAAAATATGAAATCGGCCATTTCTTTGAGAAAACTAAATAATTTTACAAAAATTTAGAGCCATTATTCTTTCAGATCTTAAAGTGGATATTATTATTCTTCTTGGAGTTACACAGGAAATTATTTAAAACAAATATTTGACATGATTCAGTCACATCAGTCATACAAACCGTTTGCAAATTTTCGAATTATTAAGTATGGTCCGAACAGTTATCCGAAGTACAAGCAGGATTTCCTTTGCAAATAAAATAATAATAGATTATTTTAACGTTATTGATTCAGAGAAAAAAAAATAAAATTTTTATTTACAGTCATATCGCGACACTGATAGGATTCTCGAAATTAAACGTCTGCAGGAAATTATCGATAAAGCTGAAAGTTTTAGCTTAGTCATAAAAATATTTTATAATACTTCTTTTTTGATATCTATTATAATTATTATTAATAATAAGTTTATAAAAACAATTTTTGAATTGCTCTTGTTTATTGGTGGTTTAATATGTTATAATGTGTGTCAGAATTTTAAAATCATATGGTTTTTTCTGAAATTTGATGGTACAGATTTGTACCACTAACTTTTTTCACAAAAAAAGCTCCAAACTCTATTAAGTTGAATTGGTAAAAATATTCTTTTGTTCGGGTACAGAGCAATAAACTTTACCATTCCGTAGTTTATATGCAAAAATAAAACAACAGCTTGCTTTCTGCATTTTTCCAATGCTTTGCAATCAAATCGATGAGGCTACTCTACATAATTACTACCTCTTGTAATGATACTCCCTCCCCAATCAAGTTTAACGTCTGATACTCCTCAATTAAGTTTAACGTCAAGGAATTTAAAAAAAAATCGAGAGACGCTAAAATGATGGTTCATACCTTATCGAGACTGAGGCCTACAAGGGTAAACTCGTAGCGTAACAAAAACGAGAAATGATTTAACTTGGAACGAAAGACCGAAAGCCGATAGTAGTATTAGGACGTTGAATTTTTTGGTTTGTGAAGCATTGGCATTACTTGATTTTCACAAGCCTTGATTTATAAAACCATTCTATATCGCCTTTTGATTAGGGTTTACAAACTTGATTGAGCAATTTATCTAATAATAATTGGCCCCTTTGCCTCTTAAGCCTGCTCATGTAAAATATTTGGGCTCCTTACTTCGCCTATTTATATTCTATTAATAAAGGACAGAAGGATGAGTATTGCAACTATGTTAAAATAAATAAAATGGCTTTCAGTTCAGAATTATGTTCAGTACATAACTGATATTTATTAATAAAATAAAAATGACATAGTACCATCGCATCAGATTTATGAGAAAAAATTCAATATAATTCGCAATATCACAACTATAATACAAGAAGCCAATCTGACTTTCATGTACGGCAAGCCATCACTAAAAGTTCCCAAAATATAATTTTTATTAAAGGTTTAAAAAATTTAATAGACTGCCTACAGAAATTAAAAAAAAAAACAACAAAATATTTCGGTATCATAATTTGAAATAGGTTGATCACATTACGTCATTAAAATCGCAAGGTAAGAAGATTCATGAATATGTAATCCAAAATCGTATAATTAAAATTATCTACAAAAAATCAGCATTATATCCTACCTCTCTTTTATATAATAAAAAGATGCTTTGTATAAGAACATTTTATCATCTCTCTTGCTGTACCTTTATTTATGAAAAGCCTGAATTGAGATACACTACAAATTATTTGCAATAAATATCAAAAGAAGCATACATTTTTAAATAATTTGACATTTAAGAGCCATTCACACATCACAGTTGACATCTTGATACTTGACAGGCACATCCAAGCATTATTCTGATTTTGGCCAAATAAAATGGCTGGTTAATTATTCTTGGGGTTGCGACAAAGACCCAGTAAATTTGATGAAGGTGTTTTTGTGCCTAGAGGCGAAATAGTAGTACGCTTAAGTTAGCACCACCATAAAAAAGTCATTTTTAAGAAACTGCTTATATATTTTTCATAAATTGACAGGCTTGGCGATTAATTTCGAATAAAAATAGCCTCCAAAATGGCTATGGTTGCAAGTATAAAGGTCGCAACCCGCCTTTGAAATTTTACCTTTACTATCAACAGCTGTTGTTTGACAGGTCGTTAGAGAATGTTTGTAATTTATGGAATGTTAAGAATGTTAGGAATGTTGACGTTAGAAATAATTGGAATTCCTAAAATTGTCACATAAGACATGCATAGGCGGATTTTAAGAAAATTGATATTAAAAGATAAATCGAAAATTCTGAAAATCAATAGGTTAGAAGTAATTATTCAAGAAAATCAAAACCACAAGTCAATTTGAACTTTCGTTCTAGAGTTATCGTGCCGGCCCCATAGGAAGGGCCTTAGTAATTATTTTGATCTCTTTGTGTGGATTTCACTAAATAATTAAGTTTTTAATAATAGTAAAAAATATAAATAAATGGTGATTGCTTCCACCTAGCTCAACAAAAAATAAATAAATATAAAAACCCTCTACTTGTCATACAAAATTAAAAAGGGTGATTCAATTACATAATAATAAAAACCTGTATAAAAAGAAGATGGCATGTTTATTTGATTAAATAATAACTATTTATGTAACCAGTTACGAAATGCTTTATTTTGTGTAACGACTAAATATTTGCGGGACGAGCTGAACGAGATCCCGCAAAATGAACGAGTTACATAAAACGACATTTCGTAACGTGTTACATACAAGATTTTTCAATTTTGACTTGATTATTTATAAAATTGTGTTTGGTTGAAAAATCATCATTCTTTTGTAGGTATTTTCTGATAGTAATAATAAAAATAAGAGACGTGCAGTGTTGCCGATCTGATTTATGACATTACCTGCGGAAAATTAAAAGAAAATCATTTTTACCCGTTATTCGTAAAGGAATACGTCAAAATTTTACCATCAACATTTTTGAGCAGTTTTCAATAAAGGTGTTCAATTATTTAAAAAATAAAACGCAATTTACAGCTTTTCTTTTTTTGTTTGCTTTATGGTTGTTAAACGTAATGTCAAATGTGAAATATCACTATTCATTACCTTTTTTCGATTTTTTTGTTTTTGTCGACTTTTCGATTTTTCGGTTTTTTAATTTAAAAACCAAAAAAGAGGCATTTTTATTTATTTTCAATTCGTAACTGACGACTTTTCGTAATCAGTTGCATAATGTTCTACTTTATGCAATTGGTTGCATAAAGTAGATCGTTTTGACACTTGTTGTGATTACAAAATATGTCAAAATTAGAAAAATATTTTTAAATATTTCTATTGCAATAGTAGAATATAAATTGTTTGTATTAGATTTTAATTTTTACTTCCTTCTATATGCATGACTAGGTTCCTTTCTGGTTCGAAACCAGCTATACTTCCGATCAGTTATATACAGGGTGAGCAGTTTTTAAAATAAAAATTATTTTTAAAAATCGGCAGATTTCGACTAAAATTGGTATCTGAGAATTTTAGAAGCCAAAAAATTATAACTTCTTGTGGTATTATCTTTGAAAACCCAGCGCAGTAACATCGTCAGAAAAAGAAGTAACAAATCTAAATAGTGTTTAAATTAAATTTCTTGTACTTGGTATAAATGTTAAATAAATATTCCTCATTTATGGATTAAAAATAATCATTTCCTAAGCTGGCAAAATTTTAAAAATAGCTATTTAATTTCGTAAAAACCCGGAACTTTTTATAAAATTGCGTCCCAAATAGTTTCATAGCTCAGTTAAAATAAATCTAAATACATTACAAGAAAATAACGATAATAAAGACTCAATTAAGTTAACTACGCTGGAACAGTTTTGTGGGTCACTTTTTTCAATTAAATATTAACTTTAATTTATTTCTCGGAATATAGGATTTAAAATGTTAACCAAGATAAATCGATATAACACATATATTTATGTGTAAAAAGAAGCAAGAAGAGAAGAGTGTGTAGCAACGGCAACAGCCTAGCAATTGTGTAACGCTCTACATATTCGAGTTCTCTCGGTTGGTTCATTGCGATTGACCTCATAGCTATAGCTGTTAAATGTGTGTACATATATCTCGAAAAAAACGTTTCCGTATCAATTAGGTGTTTCACACTATCCAGATATTGTAATACATGTATTTACGTATAATACAAGGCGGTTTACGTGATTTAGATAAATCTATTATTGGATAGTCAATTAAAAAGTCAGATTATCTGTAATGCAGTCGATTATATGCATACACTATTTTACAGGGACACTAGAGTTTTTGAAAAGTGAAATAAATTGTTTTTATTATATATTACCTATAATTTATTTTGTATAAATAATTGGCGAAAAAATTATTGTGCTTATTTTGCTTACATGCAATATACAGTGTGGAAACCACTTATGGAATAAAATTCTTTGTCATTATTTTAGAAAATTGTAAAAAATGCCGAGACACGTCAACTTTTAAATTGAGTTGTGCGTTATGTAAACATAAATTTAAATGTACAGGGTGATTCACGCAAATATGCCATAGTCGGTGTTGTTTTTTTTTAATGAAACACCCTGTATATTTGCATATTTTTGAAATCCTCTTAATGAACCGATTCCAACAAACTGAATAATGTATGTATGCAAATATACAGGGTGTTTCATTAAAAAAAAAACAACACCGACTATGGCATACTTGCGTGAATCACCCTGTACATTTAAATTTATGTTTACATAACGCACAACTCAATTCAAAAGTTGACATGTTTCGGCATTTTTTATAATTTTCTAAAATAATGACATAAAGAATTTTATTCCATAAGTGGTTTCCACACTGTATAAATGCTTATATATTCTCTCAGTTCGACCCCACTATACAGGGTGGTCCATATTTGTGGAATATATTAATTATTCAAGAAACATCAATTTTTATTTTTAAAGCTTTTAACCAGTCCCCGAACTATTCTATTAATAATATTTATATCTTATCTTAGACCATGTAAAAAAATGGCAATAAAAAGTTAAACCGAGCTTTTTATGAAAAACTTTTGCTATTCTGCTACAAGGGAATAAGCAAGGAACATTTATTTACAATTGACGATTATAATTTATACTATTTAATTAGTTCAATTTTATGAACAGTCGTTATGACGAATTTATCTGAAACTCAGAGAATAGATATTTTAATAATGCTTGGTTGTGACAATAGAAAACGGACGCATAGGGAGGTATGCGAATTATTTAATAATAAATATCCAGGACATAATATTTCACAGTCAAAGTAGCAAAGAAATTTCGTAGTACTAGGCATGTGAAGCAAGTTCGTAACGCAGGAAGAACCCCTGAGTACTGTAATGTGAGCCATTTCATTATTCAGTCATGCTCTAATCCTCCAAGTACCTCTCTGTCTTATTTGGCCTTTGAGCCTCAACTTGTCCGATTATCATACATAATTTAAACCCCTTAAGACTAAACATATGTGACGACTATGGCAGAGGAGCTTTCGATGACTATTCGAGAAAGAACGGGATAATTGGTGAACATTCTAGGACCTTCGCCATACTCTTAAATTTGTATATAAATATTGATGAAGAATCAAGCGGAAGTCATTAATAGATAGACAGTGAATATAAATAGTGAACAGTTTAAAGACATTCGAAATATATATAAATTAAAATAGTATTGTTATAAATAAATAAGTCCCGAATTAAAAACCCTTTAAAATGAGGTATCACACGCTACCCCTTTCTATTTAAAAAAATTAATTGGGTGACTTTTACTCCGAAAGGGTTGAAGGGGGAGATAAATAATTTTGTTCAGAAAATGTCATTTTAGTAATAAAAATCGACCTGTTCAAGGATTTTTTTCAAAACGTAATAATAAAGCCAATAATTAATATATTCCACAAATATGGACCACCCTGTATGTATCAACGAGTACTGACACTCTGAGGCGGCACGTTTGATTTTTAAAAGTAGAAATTTTAGTTGACACTTGACGTTTTCAGGATATAAAAAATTTTCTTTAAACGTACTTGGTTATACCTGGTTATAGCCCAAGAGCCCACTGCAAATTTTTACCGTCATCTGATAACGAAATGAAATATACCCCAGAAGCATGGAAAAACATTGTATTTTACCAAATGGCAACTGTGCCAATCCCAATCCTGAGCAAAGTGGCTTAAAAAAATTATTTTATATTAAAAAAATCACATAAGGCATGACAGCGCTAATTTTGTTTGCTCTTAAAGTTTTCCAGAAAATAACATTCAAATATATCTTGATATATATCGTTAAAGGGAAACATTTTCTTCCTCTTAACATCGCACAAAAACATCTATCCACGATTAGTAGGTAAAAATCATTAAAAATATGAATCAATTTTTGGTGATTTAAAAATTTATTTGTATGCCTATTGTTGTGATTTATTTTTACAGGTTGCCATAGAAGCGACAAAAAAACTACTATGATTATGGTTTAAAATAATTGTCTAACAAGAGTTTATAATTATTATTGACTATCTCTGTAAATGGTTTATACAATGCCATCCTTCTTCCATTCACTCATAAACATGGTATAAAAGGTAGGTAAAAATATGAATAAGTCAGGTTTAAAAGCTAGGTTCACAATGAATTAGGATTGTAATTTTCAGGGAAAATACAATTGTCGCTGTCATGTGTTTTGTGATTTTTTGAATATAAAATATTTTTTTTAACCAGTTTGCTCAGGATAGGGATTGGCACAGGTACAATTTGGTAAAGTACAATGTTGTTACATGCCTTTGGAGCATATTTCATTTCGTTATCAGATGACTGTCGAAATTTGCAGTGGGCTCTCATACTATTAGTTGAATTTTTGTTCTGCTGCTTTTCAATTTCGTGTGTATGAGCTAGATGTGAACAGGGCCGCCGAGAGCCAGGCCGGGCCCCAGGACAATTCTCTAGAGCTCTTCAAACAAAAACTAACTTTTTCTCTTCTCGTTCAATTAGTTTCTAAAAAAAAAGACCTCAACCAAAAACTTCCCACTCTCGTCTTGTGTCGAATTTCTCATACAAAACAAAAAACAAAAAAAAATCAGTTGTCGGGCCCCCTTCATAATCTGGGCTGTCTATGCAAATGTAAAAAGGACAGAACCGTTTTAAGGAGGTCCTTTCGCCACCCCTTTCGCCACCAATGTTAAATAAAAAATATTAGATTATGACTAAATTTTATTTTTTTTTTCTAATAGTTGAAGTCCTTATTTATCTAATAGTGAACTTTTAACTATACATTACCGTGCAAATTTTTGAGAATTTTTGTTTTAAAAATGTGAGTATTTGTACAGTGTCTTACGAGAAAGTAAGATCTCAACAACAATTTTCGAATTTTACTATTATTTATTGATTAGATGGAGTAGAAAAAAAATAAAAATAAGGTTCCTGAAATATTTAGGTTTTGTTTTTTACAATAAAATATATAGGTTACCGTGGAATTTATTGAGAAATTAATATTAAAAAAAAAAATTTCAAGTAACCTAGTTGAAAATTTTTTGTGATTTTTTAATTTTAATTTCTCAATAAATTCCACGGTAACCTATATATTTTATTGTAAAAAACAAAACCTAAATATTTCAAAAACCTTATTTTTAGTTTTTTTCTACTCCATCTAATCAATAAATAATAGTATACTTAATTATAATTCGAAAATTGTTGTTGAAGTCTTACTTTCTCGTAAGACGCTGTACAAAAACTGACATTTTTAAACTTCTTTTTTCTCAAAAATTTGCACGGTAAGGTATAGTTAAAAGTTCACTATTAGATAAATAAGGACTTCAACTATTAGAAAAAAATTAATTTTAGTCATAATCTAATATTTTTTATTTAACATTGGTGGCGAAAGGACCTCCTTAAACATTTTTTATGTTATTGTGTCAAAAATGTTTGAATTTCGAAACTGAACTTTTGCTTTTTAGTGAAAAGTTTAATTACTTTTAGTTCAAAAAATATAACATTAGTTTGTAAAGGGAAATATATAACATACAAGGTTAGAGTAAGAAAATAGAGGTTTTGTTTTATTTCTTAAGAATTACTCTAATCTAAAACTTTTCTAGTATATTGTAGAAATTTATTTTATATGTTATTAAGATTTTTTTTCAATGTGCACAAGAATTATAAAAGGACGTATTAATTCACCTACTTTCGCAGAATAGTTCGCCTTATCTCGAATTTGAACTATAGCTTAACATTTACAAGATAGTTTTTAATTATTTCTCTGTAGGTAAATATATAGGAATATATCCTGTATATATCATATTCCGATTTGTTTTGTCTATTCGATACGGGTTTCCTAATAATGTTTACGTCTAAAGCTGTACCAAGTGACTAATCCTGCTTGCAATTAAATTTATATATAATGTTTGTACGCGAATCTGATCTCGATATGAGAAATCAGTAATGAATTCCAAGTTCATATTGGCAATATACGACGAACAAGATTTGCTTACAAATAATTTTAGGAATATATAGGAAGTTAATTGTATGAGCTTAAGAGGGACTTATGAGCCGATAAAATTATTAATTAAATGTTCTTAATGTCTATAAATGGTACAGAATTGAGTGTACTTGCTTATTCAAAATCAGCTTTTGATTTTATTCCTTTTCTATTTCCTTTAGAAGTTTAACAGACGAGAGATGATTTTTAAAAAATGGTATGTACATCATATTTATCATAATAAGTGACTGACGCTGTATAGATCCTAAATCAAATTGAAATGGTACCTTATTGGATTGATTTTATCTTATTTTATTTCCGTGTAGATGCCGAGTACTACAACAATTTAGAACTACAGGGTCCTTTTGATAATCTCGAAATTATACGACTACATTTTCGGTATCTATTTTACAAAGTCAGCTCAGCTTGTTCGACAAGCATTTCCACCAAGCGCAGCGATACAGGAATTTAAAATACCCAGAGAGAGATTGTTAACAGAACCAGTTACAGAAAAGTCCCGTCCTTTCGAATATTCAATTCGATATGGACGAGCTACGAGCTACGGAGAGCTCGCCGATACTGATAAGCCGTTGGGATTGTTTTCAATTATACCTACCCATAAAAATATTTTTAAAATTGATGAATCTGGACAGGCTACCAAATGGATAAAATCGGACGAAAATGTATTATGGGACCCAATTTATGCGGGGCGGTTCTTGACGACTTCCAATTAGACCGGCTGGCTTACCAAAATGTAGACGGCCAGATTTCGGGATAACCGATATGAAAAATTAAAGAAACGAAATCACTGACGGAACGGTGAAGTATACTAAATTTTCTGATGAGGTGGTTTTCTGGCGATATTTTCGAAACAGGTACCGATAAATAAAATTTAAAATGGAGAATTCTCATCTGAAAAGAAAATTCATAAATAATGAGTTATATACATAGATATATAACCAAGACAGATAGGATTATTTACAAAATTTTTGAAGAATGAACGGTGGTGTCCGCGGTAGAAACCCAATAATCGGATTGAACATTGATGCCAAGTTTACGTGCTCTTAACTATAGATATATATAACCAATACAGATTACACAATTTCTGAAGTCAACGCGGATGATCCTCGACAGAAATGCAATATTTGGATAAAATTAAAATATTGATGCCAAGTTTGCGATGTTTTTAACTGTAGTAATGTTATTGCGTTTGCTTGAATTACTGTTAGGTCTTTAAATTGTCAAAAAAAAATAACGTCTGACAACAGCGGAAGTACAGTAGACCGCAATTGTGGAGGGTAGTTTCATTCATAAAAATTTCTTCGATACAGTACTAGTCCAGGAGCCAGTGAATTTTTTTCGTACTTGTTTTCCCGGTCCGTGTATATTTAAATAATCTATTCCCGGTGAACTGTATATTTAAAATGGAACGCCAATCTATTAACAAAAGTAAGCCAGATTGAATTCGCGCATTACGTCACATCGATACAAGTGAGATTGTTTACAAAGTGCCTTTGCAGGCCTCTTTTGCCCATTTCATGTATTTGTTTTTAAATCATGTTAAATTACTATTTTTGAAACTCAACAAGGAGAAAATCCAATTAACTCTTCCGTTGTGTATATAAGATAAATTAAATGAAGTTTTATTAGTACCCGATGACGATTAGGTAGATATCAACTAGAAGCATGTACTTAATGGTTATAAAGCTTATTTTAACACAAAAAGAATAAAGCACTAGTCGAAAAGCAGCAATCAAATATAAATAGACCACAATATTAAAATTCAAATTAAAAACTATATAAAAGACAAATACTCTAAAAGTGCAAAAGATCAGAACCAAATAAAATTAATAACCATAATAATGTAAAAATCACACTAAAATTGCAAAAACTATTACTGTAAAATCATGAGATTACATCAATAATGCATATGCGTCGGAGTATCGCAAATGTCAAAAGAGTGTCTCCATGAAAATTTAGCTATGTTTTTAGCAGTATTATAGGACCATTTCTACCACGCGCATCCAACGATATTGGCGTTCCACAGTTCACTGTATTTTCCTCACAACTCTAGTATAAATGATTTGACATAACGAAACTAACAATAATTATAATTAATGTAAAGTAATAAGTGATTCGTGAATTCTAAATAAAACAATTATTATATAAAAGTGTAAAAGGAAATGTAATTTATTTCCCTATTTTCTTCTGTAATATCTTCAATTATTATGTTTAATTTCTATAAATAAACCAACTGGTTAGGTGAAACATTGTGATATAAGATTTTATTTATGTGTCCTATGCGTACACTTTAATATACAAAACACCTGGAACGTTCTTTAAATAATTGTGGTCGTAGAAATAATTGTGTACATAACTCGTTTGAAAGTGTGTTTTATGCACTTGCCAAATATATTATCCATACAGATTAATCAGACTATTTTTTTTACTTAACTTCAGTACATCTCTTACTACTAAAACTATTTTTATCAATGGAAAAAAGGGCCGTGTTCTCGTATGTTTTGACGCATTTTCGGCCTCAGCCCATCGGATTCCCCCTCTAAATATATATGAATTTTGCTTAGAATTGCTAATCCTACAATTCTCTATTCGTGCTTGCTGACTGGGAAAATAAATACCGAAAATCGTCACTGTCTCCTGGACTATACAATAGATGATGATGAGAACTTCACAACAAATACACATTTATGAATGGCTAGTTGGGGATGTGGTTATATATCTATCAGATCAGGAAATTTCAGGTGTAGGTGCCTATATTATTATTATTTATGGGGTACATAAAATCATCATTTTCATTTAACCCTTTGTATATGTTTGTAGGGTTTGCAATTAAAAGAACGTGTTATTAATTATCGTCCCATAACGATCCCTTCCATATTTTCAAAAATATTCGATTATAGCTATTTAGGGAGACTAACTGCATACTTTAACAAGAATAATATAATTAGTCAAAAACAACATGTTTTTCTAATGTCACGATCTACCAATACAGCAATTCATTCATTTTACGAAAATTTAACCAACTTACTAGACGCTGGCCAATGCACTGTTGGGATCTTCTGTGATCTCAGTAGGGCATTTGACTGTGTCGATCACAATATTTTATTTAGCAAACTAAATAGTATCGGTCTCTTCAATGGATAAAATCTTTTTTAAGTAAACGTCGACAGTATGTTAGTATTTCCATAAATGAAAAGTTAATAAAAACTTACAAATCCGACTATGTTTACCAATATTGGTGTGCCACAAGGGTCTATTATAGGCCCAATCTTATTCTTGGTATATGTGAATGATTTGGTTAAAATTAGTCAAAATGTACATTTTACACTATATGCAGATGACACATCAGCTCTTGTCTCTGACAAAAATGCCCTTACATTAGAAAATAAATGCAACCAGGTTTGTTCTAATCTGTTTCAATGGTTCTGTATGAATTATCTTTATTTAAATGCAGAAAAAACCCATCTAATACAATTTCATAATAAACAAAAGCAAATTAGCTCACTCAATGTTATCATCAATAATAGAAAAATTGACGATACTCGATGTGTAAAATTCCTTGGTTTATACATTGATGAATGCATTGACTGGAAGAAATATTGCGAGACAGTCACTTCAAAACTAAACTCAGTAAATTACTTATTTAGAAATTTAAAAACAGTTCTAACCGAAAAACAGCTAATCATGTTGTACTATGCACATGTTGAATCGCGTTTAAGGTATGGTATCTGTTTCTGGGGTATATCCACATATCTTAATGATGTTTTTATTTCACAAAAGAAAATAATTCGGTGTATTGCTGGTATTTCTCGCACAACCAGTTGTAGAGAATATTTTGAAAAATTTGAAATTTTACCATTACCTTGTTTATATATTTTAGAAGTTTGTGTATTTGTATTTAGTAATTTAAATAGTTTTATGACAAATGACCAAGTTTATAATTTAAATACAAGAAATCGTAATGATCTTTATATACCATTTTCAAAGGGTAATACCTTATTCAAGTCACCCATTATATCTGGGCGACTTTTCAATAATTTGCCTCCTCACCTTAAATCTTGTAAATTCATTTAAATTATCAATAAAACGATTCTTACATGAGGGTGGCTTTTATTCCGTAAGTAAATTTTTAAATGTCTAAATCTTTTAAATGTTTTAATTCTTTTCTCTTTAGTTGGGTTATCTAGTTTAAGTTTAAGATTATATTTAAAATATTGATTAATTTCATACAAATTATTCTTATCATAAAATAAATATTATATTATTAAAATGGCCAATTCTAACATTATATTTAAACCTTAATGTAAATTGTCTTTCGATTGTCATTTGTTGTCTCCCTTTAGGTTAGTTAGGTTAAAAATAAATTTATAATTTAACCAATTCTATACAAACTATGTTTGCCATAAAGAAAATAAAGCATTATTATTATTAAAAAATTGTTGTTCTGTTTTACGAAATTGTCTACAAAATCCTCCCCTGGATAATTGTCTTTAAACATCCGCACTACTCTACCTTGTTTTCCAAGTATTTTTTTAACTACTGCGCGAATATCCATTTTGGTTAATGGGAATCCCCAGTATTTGAAATCACTTGCTGCTCCTGCTGAGATAAAATAGTGGGGCGACCGCATTTTTTGTTAAATCTTCCAAGAGTTCCGTTAACAGAAGCAGACTGTGGGATTTTAAACAAAAAGGCTGCCTGTTTTTTGGACATGCCATTTTTGACAGCTGTTAACGGTTTTTCGACGTCCTCTTTTAATCCAGTAACTGAAGGGACCAACCTGTCATTAAGTCGGTCCAGATTTCCGTTGTGGCGGTCGCTTCCAAGGTCGAAAACTTTTACCAACTCTGCTGCATCGAAAAGGGCCCAAAATGGACCCTAAAACTGGTTTCCCGCCAATATCTTCCACAATATGCAAATTAGAGAATTTTTGTTTAGATAAAAAAGAAAGATCTTATGATTATCTACAAAAATGGTCCCAATCATTTTTGTCGGAAATTCGACAGGTTTCGAGATAACCGCAACCAAAAGTCCCCTCGTTCAGCCACTGCTTTATCTCTATAGCAATGCTGATTAGCTTGTAAACGGGTGGACAAATTGTTTGAGAACTCGGTCAAAAATTGATATTTTTCGATGATTCAAAGTTCATTACAATGGGAAAACCCATCGGTATCGATCCATGTGCCTTGAAGCCCGTTATTTTCTGTCAAGAACATTGAAAAAGGGGTCAAAGTTGTTTTCCCACTATTTTGGACCACTTTATAGTAATTCATTGATATTTTTTTCTTTTAATAGTTTTTTATCCCATTTTTGTTTTAAATGGGATCTTGAGATGTCTCGAATGATCTCAGAAATTTTTTTCCAGTATCTTCCTGGCGTTTTAAAACAAAATTGATTTATTTATTTGCATTTTTCATACGGTTTCGGAGTTCTAGAAATCTTTGAAACAAGCAGTAATTAAAAACTCATATTTCATTATATTGCTATTCAATCCACACCATTTTAAAGCTTAGCGTGTCTACTTTTCGAATGTATTTTTTTTTTTTTTAATAAAGTTGCTCCATTTTCCAGAAATCAGGAAAATTGATCACACCGGGGAAAACCGGACTTAATGTTCCCCGCTGTTCATTTTTTGAACATTAATACCCAGACCGAAGTGAAGCTGATATTCTCACCTTTTCATTTCTATCAATTGATCCCCGTATGTGAGCGTGGTTCTTAACTGTTTGTTAGAATTATCTCCCCCATTTTTACGCTCTCCGCCTGAGATCCATGATATTCCATCATAACCTAACCACGTGTACCCACGCGCTCACCTTAATCGTCTGCTTTTGTTGGTATACAATCTCTGTTGTTTTTGGAGAAGATGTACTGCTACCGGTGCAGACCACAAGGGATCCGGGCCCCCCGCAACTCTTGAAGATGATTTTTTGTCAGTGCAAGACAGGCTGTGGTTCGTGTCAGTCGACACAGTGTTTTAATTATAACAAAAAATGAAGGTATTTTCCCGGAAGAATTAGAGATGGATCGAGACCCAGAAGGGGTTGAAGGGGAAGAGGATGAAATAGCTGTCGAAACAGCAACACAGGGGTTGGAAAAACAGGGGGGAGGGACGAGTGGAGCAGGGGAAGAAATAGATCAAGAGCAAGACGATGAAGAGTATGATTCTGTTGACATTGAATGGTTTAACGTATGATAAATTATAAGCATATTATAAGGAAATTCAGTGAGAAACTAACATTTCTATTCAACGCAAAAATTCCGTCTTTTTCGAAGGCCGTTTTTGCAAAAAATATTCGTCTTGCGAAAAAAATGGTAGATAATGATATGATCTTCATTTTTTATCTAAACAAAAATTGTCTAATTTTTATATTTTGGCAGATATTAGCGGGAAACCATTTTTTCGGACTTTAGGGGCCATTTTGAGCCCTTTCCGACCCAGCAGTGTTGATAAAAGTTTTCGCCCTTAAAAGCAACCGTCAAGACCTAAGAATTGAGCCACAAAGGAAATCTGGACAGACTTAATGACAGCTTTGCATATTTTCAGGTCTTCAGTTACTGAACTATTTGGTATAATTCTGATAATTCCGCAACCCTGGTGTTTTCACATACTTTCTTACCATTGTTCTTTAGTTAGTACCTGTAACAATAGAAAAACGATGCCGAAAAAAATAATAATGATAAACACGGAAAAAGAAAATTGGAAAATACATTCAGTTTTTAAATTTAAAGTGCTAAGTTTTTCTTTGGACATCTGGCAACGGTGTAAATTTGTTTCTTAGGAATTCATCCGTTGTGGATACAAATGGAATTCAAAGCGATATAAACGACGAAATATTTACGTATTCAGTTTGTTAAAGGCGCATAATAATTATAATATCCCCTGGCGCACGCACCGCACTGGAGCACTGGAACGGGAAACCATCAAGGACCGCCGCAAACTGCATAATACTCGTTTGAGAGCTACGTTCAAAATCCTCTGGAAATGGTCTAAGCCGAATGCTGAATGGAATATATTCAATATTAACTATCATTTAAATGCGAATTATTTCGTGGAGAAGCAAATTGCCGTCCGTATTCGCGGTGCCCCGATGCCCTGCCTTTTGCTTGCCCTAATACTCTTGACTAATGCTTATGGTGCCCGCTTTTGAAATTTAATTATGTAACAATAAATATCGCACTGCGATTACAAGTATTAGAAATTAAAAATTTAAAAAAACCGACTTCAAAAACGTGCAGATGCCATCACCACATCTCAACCAAATTTATATGGGACCATCCCTGAGGTACTCCCTTATTATAAAAAAAAAGAATCATATAAATCGGACAAGGTGGTAAAGCATTATCGCTGAACATACATTAAAAAAAAAAAAAATCGCGACGAATTGATAAACCTCCTCCTTTTTTGAAGTCGGTTAAAAATAACTGAAAATTCGAAATGTTAAAAAATACTACGCTGGACGACGATATAGGGGGTTATGATTGACAACCTGTGTTATTTTTAACAGGTCTGTTATTTTATAAACAAACAGAAATTACAACCTGTTCACAAATAACGTGTCTGTTAAAAATAACATTACTTGTCCATCATAACCCCATTAGTCCTAAAATCACAATTCCATTTCCCTTATTCTAAGTCGGCTGTACTCAACCTTTTTTTCTTTTCTTTCGGGCCACATAAATCTGTTTATTATGCTACACGGGCCACAATATTGTCACGTTATACGTGTTTTTTATAAAGAATGTCACTAAATTACTAGATTTGACCTCGTAGCCCTTAACTGTATAATGGTTCTACTCTTGATATCAGAACCTAATCTAAGGGCTGAAGAAAACACAGTGTTCTCAAAACGAATATAATGATATAAATATTTAAGCAATAATTATACAGGACAATGTGGCAACTGGACATACACAAATACGGGCTAACCCTAAAATAAATATCTTAAAAACAAATTAACTTACCAACTCCAATTTTGGGGTACACATCACAACTTTTAACTCAAGTCAATCCCGCGATTCAAAATACAAGAAAACAAGGCTCTAAGCCAGTGGTCGCCAACCTCTCAATGTGTTGAGCTACTTTGTTAATTTTGGAATAAACAGCGAGCTACCCACACGGAAGCCACGTAACGCAACGTAAATGAAATAATCCACAGTTAATTTATCATTATATGTATTTATTTTACTATTTAACTGGTAATACATAATACATAGGTACTAATAATAAACTAATAACAAAATAACTAATATTACTAGTACGTACCCAGGCAGCACACATTAGTATAACTAACGTATTTTATACGTAATACTCGTTTAATTTTGGTATTGGTTGATTCCGTATACGTTTACAGTTTACGATTATTATACATACCGTGTTTTAAACGATATATTATACGTTTTTTATATACATCCTACGGTATATAATTGTAAATTTTTCTACGTTTAAATATAGTTAACAATATACGACTATTTTTAGTTTACGATGAACTATTTATATACAGTGGGCCTAAATATACGTTTAGGTTTATTTAAATTAAATTCGTATAAATTTACATTATATTACAATATGTTTTCTTCGTTTATAATTCCCGTTTAAATTTCGTCTTGGTTGATTTTTTAAACGTTTACCATCTCACTTTTATACTTAACGTTTTTTAACAGATAAATTAAACGCTTTTGTTTGTCGATACTAATACCTATATTATTCTACGTTTAAATATAAGTCACCTTAATCGCATAATACCAGTTTACGATGAACTAGTAGACAGAAATAAATAATATGTATATATTTAGGTTTATTTAAATTAAAAGCTTATAGATATATTTATTTACATTACATCCATATTTTTTTAATTATATTACCTGTAATATTTATAAAAAATTCCCCATACACATGGAACTATTTTTAGATGGCGGATGGAGGATGACGTACTAGTGGTACGGTCTTTTCTCATTCCTACTCATGCCTATGTGTAGTATTATTGTTTAGTGTAAGGAATTGTTTGTGGGAGCAGGTTGATCGGTTGGTCCATTTTCATTTGTTTACACGTTTTGTTACATGTTGCTTTGGCGTCCTGGCTTTTACGATATTGATTAAAAGCATAGGTAAGTTTCTATTAATGTTTTACTTTAGCTACTCCTTTAATAATTGTTGCATTTTAAAACTACTGTGTTATAGGTACGTACAGTGCGTTAAATGCTTATAGAAACTTCAAAACCTAACCTTACTTTTGTTTTTTTTATTTTTATACGTATTTTTTAGGTTACCTAGTTATTCCAAGCGTACTTATTTTCCTTTTTTTTGGTCAGTTGTTTTTTATTTAATAAAATATCTAAAATAACCCTGTCTCTGCGTCATCTACGTAGAAAAATAGCGCAAAATGTTCAAGATGCTTTAAACTCAAATCATTTTTTTTTATTCCCAATGAAGATAACATTAATAAGGCTTTGGACATTAATATATCATCTGATTCTATTATTTATAATAATTTCCAAGAAAATAATACAAATTTAACTTCGGAGCTTTTAGAAAATATTTCACCTGAAATTTAGTTTCATTTTGGTTAAAGGAATGGGGGTGAACCAAGCGACTTAACCGACCGAACGATTAGGTGTGCCATGCAAGATTAGCTTAAGTTAGCTAAGGCCCGTCTAGGACACAACACATCCAAAGTGTTAAGCTAAGATTTTTATTTTCATATATATTTTTTGTTAGTTAAAGAAAAGTTTGGTTTAGTTTGTTATTCAGTATTTTAGTGTTTATTTTTTTGTATTTATTTATTTTTTAATATTTTATTGTTTATTTTTTTTTAATTAAATATTCTTCTATACATATAACAAGTGATCAAAAAAAATTTCTAAATATTTAGGCCAATTACAACCAAAATAGAAACACGAGTAATGCCTATTTCTGGTGTATACACACCTGCTATGGATAAAATCCAAACTATCATTTAAGAAATATTAACATTTTTCCATGGCCTCTTTTAGAAATTTTGTTTTGATCATTTTATTTAATTTGTGTTTGAAATACATTTAAAACAATATCAGGTAGACGCATTTTACACATTAATAAAAATCATACAAATATATTTAATAGACGTATAGTAAAAAAGGTAGATAAAGTAGTAATGTTAGACGTATAAAAAATAAAAAAAATATACGTTTTTTGGGCGGACATTTTTACGTATATATTGGGTAGCATATCAACAGTATCCATACGTATATTGTAGAACATAAAAAAAACGTATTTTATACCAAAGTGAATTCGTATAAATATACTACTACTATAAATCTAATATAGACGTATAGTAAAAACGTTTAATTATAGGTGGATAAATTCTTAGTAATCGACGTTTATAAGGCGGACATTTTCACGAATATATTTGGTAGTACATCAAACGTATTCATACGTATCGTAGTACCTAAAAAAATACGTAATTTATACCAAAGTGTGCTGCCTGGGTACTTGTTCATAGCTACATTCCTACCTACCAAACGAAGGTGTTTGAAAAATAAACACAAACTTTTATCAAGCCACAACGGCATGTCACGTAAGATTTAAAAATAGTTAATAATAACAATAAAAAAGTAATGCACTATCATGAAAAATAAAAAAGCACGTTCAATGAGAAGGCTGACACTCAGACTCATCGATAATTTTTTTAATGTTTGCAGTATAATTTGATATAGACATTCGAATACAATTATCCAAATATTCATCTGTAAGTCGATTGCGATATTTGTTCTTAATAAACTTCATATTGGAAAAAGATTTACACAAATAGGTTGAACTGAATTATGCTTTCACTTTCAAGGCAACACGGCATAGAACTGAATATTTGTCTTTACTTACAATAGGCCAGATACATTTGGTACTTGAGACTAACGATTTTAAGGCTAAATCATTTTGAAACTCAATTACTTCCATTTCTGTTGCAGCGATGTCTTCACCAAAGGGTGAAACAACAAACTGCGCTAGTAAAGCCATTTCGTTAAAATCCTAAAAACGATTTTTGAAGTTATTCTTCAGGGTAGAAACTATTTCTACATGATATTTGCTGTCATAGGGTTCTAATGGATTTTGAGATATTTTTTCTGAAAGAATAGGAAAATGCTTGGCATCGCTGTTAATTAGGTTTTGTTCCCAAAACTCCAGCTTTTTGATAAATGCTTTTATATCAGAAATCATTTCCGCTAGTTCTTTGTCTCTCCCGCTGAAGCTGCAAATTAAGTTCGTTTAATTTCTCTGTAATGTCCACGAGAAAATCAAAATCTCTAAGCCAGAATGAATTTTCTAGTTCCGGAGTCGGTTCATCGCGTTGTTTGAAAAATTTAACTATGCCAGATAGGACATCATTAAAACGTTTCAGCACCCGTCCTCTACTTAACCATCGGACTTCAGAGTGAAGGAGTAGGTCCCCGTATTGACAGTCAACTTCATCGGCCAAGGTTTTGAATAATCTTCTTTGTAACGCTTGAGCTCTAATCTTGTTCACAATTTTTACCACCAGTTTCATAACGTTGTTTAGTTTCAGGAAATTTCCACATAATGCTTGCTGATGGATAATACAGTGGTAACAGAGAAATTGCGGAAAAGTTTCATCTTTACGACATAACGCCACCAGACCCTTGTCACAACCCACCATAGCTGAAGCGCCATCTGTTGTCAAGCCTACCATTTTCGATATTGGAATTTTCCCGGAAGAAATAATATTTTTTAAATGAGAAAACAACTCCTGTCCAGTAGTGTGTCCTTTCAGTAGAATAAACTTCAAAAGATCTTCTTTAATCGTAAAATCACTAAAAACCATCCTGACGAACACGGCCATCTGATCAGTGTCATTGACATCTGTTGATTCATCCAGTTGAAGTGAAAAATAAACACAGTTATCTAAGTCAGTTCTTAACTGTAAAAAAATATCATTGCTCATTACTTCTACACGTCTCATCACTGTATTAGCAGAAAGTGTCATAGATTTTATAGCTGAAACTATCTCGTCTTTATTTTGGCAAATAACGAATCAGCAGCTTCTAAAAACGCCTATTTTATCATTTCCCGTCTTCATAAAGTTTCTTTTTTTGTGCAATTATCTGGGACACACGGTACGATGCTTCAGTTGCAGCCTTATTTTTGTCGACTGTTCTTAAAAATATTGATTGTTGTCCAATTAACTGCTTTTTTAACTGTTTCAGTTTCTCCTTTCTGGCGGCAGAATGTAGTGGGAATGATTTTTCAAAATTAGAATGTACAGTTTTATGATGTCTCTCAATATTTCCTTTTTTAGCAACGGAGACCGAATTATTACATTACAAACACACATTTTTATCTTAAACTTCTGTAAAAAAGTATTGTTCTTCCCATTCCGAATGAAAGTGGTATGTCTTTACCTTCTTACAACTGCTTGCCATAATATTATTTTTTGTTGTTCTCTACTAACCCAACCGCTGGACGTTGGTTACGCGTTCAGTTTTAAACTAAGCGCAATGTCGCCGCGCCGTGCGTATTTATCCCGTTCAAAGCAATCCTGATCGTTCTCGAACACTAACGCGCTGGTCCGGCTGGTCGGTTCTAGCTTGATGGCGTTAGCGGCAGATCGCTCAGCGCAACGTTGCCGCTGTTTATGTTTAATATTATGTCAATTAGATTTTTTGTGGAATTTTCGGAAGCTTCTCTGATTTTTGCAGTTTGTATTTTTTAAATTAAAATCGTTGTGAGAGCTACCAGAATTGCCTCCGCGAGCTACCGGTAGCTCGCGATCGGCAGGAATGCCAATCTGACCTCCAATTACCTTTTACAAATTCTTCCCTTTAGTTTATATTATTTTATTTATATTTAATAATTATTTAAATAATCAACCTTACACATGATTACAATTTAAAACAAATTGTTGACATAATTAAACAAAGTTTTATGTACAGGATGTTATTTAAATAATTAGAATTTACGAAGCCTGACAATATTTTTGGGTGATAACTAGAGTTGTAAATGTAATAAAGGACAATGGGTGACGATAAGGATCCGCTTTAAAAATTTTCTTAACAAAAAAAAATTCTCAAGTTGTTTTATTAGGCTAAAGGCTTTGAAAAATCGCAAAGACAATTTGTTTCAAAAAAGGACTGTAGACCAACCATTTAAATTCCTAATAATAGTGTTTGGGGATGCACAAAAAAGCTTAGAGGGCCGCACAAAACAGCTTGAAGGGCCGCAGGTTGAGTATGGCTGCTCTTACCAATTTTTTTCGATATCTGATTTGAAGTCAATCATATTCCGACTTTGTTCGGCGTAAAAGCAAATTCTAATCCTAATCCCAGCTCTCTCGATTCTTCTTAAGTGACATCGTGTAGAAAGACGATAATCTATATGATTATACACATTTCTAAGATCCTCCATTCGTACACCATCAGCAAATCTGATAAATTTGCCATTGAAGATAAAATAATCTTGTAAAAACTTATTTCGAACGCATTTTACTAGGTCAGGAACATAAAAAATGCAAAGTAATTGTTTTCTACTATGGCAAATTTAAGGTCGTCTACAGTAATGTCCAAAGATCTATAGACTTTTTGGTTAACTGTAGATAAATCACACACTATCTCTATAGGTTCCAAACCTGAGTTTCGAATATGTGATAAATCTTTAATAATAATAGTTTCGAGGGATTAAACATCGACACTGTTTTGGGTTAGAAAAAAAGCTACTGGAATTTTTCATTGGGAAAATACACTAAAGTTTGACCGGAAAAAATTGGCTTTCTTTTGTTGTTCACGAAGTCTTCAAACCCTTCAATAACATCTAATTTTTTATTATATTCGATGGTTTTCTTAATTGCCATCTCATCGAACAATAAAATACATTTTTTGTCCTCGTTTGTCATTGTCTCTGATTTATTTCAAATATTTTTAAATATCCGATGTTAGGGTTCATAAAAGGCAGAAACTCATAATCTTGCAAGAATTTAATATTTTAACTGAGAAGAATTCGCATACCTCATCCTAGTCTGTTTATAAGATCGTTGAAGTGAAAAAGAGAAATATATATCTACGGTACTATAAAAAGAATATTATATTACGCCAATTGATACTGCATCATGGCGACATATTGTAGTGATCGAAAACAGCGCGCGAATATAAATTTTAATCAGCTCATGGCCAATCATCCGTATTCCACACCACAATACGTCATGCGCGAACTCGTATCATGTAATATATCTCAAAGTTGACAACAACAAATATATGATTACAGTTCATCAAATTTCTAGAGGCTTTCGACGGCTAGACAGAGAAAGCACTACTGACAGGCATCCCGACGGATTTACGCAATGAAAGTACACTCTGCGCATCAAGTATTTCACTATTTCATTCAGACGTAAATGTCAGATGTAAATTTCGCTAAAACATTTCTTTTATTTTCGTTTGTGTTTTCTGCTCATTACAGTTTAATAGAACCTAAGTATGGAGTTTAATAGCAAATTAAGAGGCCGCGTGATTAACAGTCAATCTCGCGAAATAATAGCCAATGTTATAGAGTTTATGAGAAGAGAAGGAAACTTTAATTCACCTTCAATACCATTTAAAAATGTAAATGATCGTGTTGCTGCAGCCACAGGAGTATCTAAAAACACTGTCGTCCGCATTTCTGGAGAGAAAAAAAGAATCGATAACTGTGAGATATCGGAATTTTCATCACCAAGAAAAACCATTAAAAAACCAAAAACAGTTAATGATATAGATGAAGCTGCACAAGAATCAAATTTTATTTTTTTATTATTAGATAGCTATTTTTGTTTCTGAGTTGTGTTCATTTACAGGCTCAATTTTTTTCCGTTTCTCCTTTTTGATTTTATATGGGGTTTCAAGTTGTTTTTGTCTTATTTCGACGTAAATCACAACACACTTTTTTAATAAAGCAAACAAGTGTTAAGAGGTATATGTACGTGTAAACTACAATTACAAAAAATTGATATGAAACCCATGAAACCACCAACAAAAATGTAAAGCTAGCTTCCGTACTAGAACATGGTGTTATTCGTCGAGATAATTTATCGTTTTGTTTAATAGATCAAGAAATGTAAATATTCCCCTGTTATTTTTTATAAAATTATAAGAGAAATAAATTTTTTTCTAAATAGTATAGTTTATTATTTTGTAGAAAAACAAAATTTCGAAAATTTTAGTAATGTTTCAGAAACAACCGTTATTAATAATAGGTACCATTTTCCTTAATAAGGTAGAAATAAAATATAAACTATTTCCACGATTTACAAAGGCCTACAAAAAAATTATAGGTATTTTCCGCTATCCTATAAAATTTATATTTTCTGACTCAATTTCAAAAGGTTGAAGGAATTCCAAAACACCTTTTATGTCATAATAATTATTTTCAATTCTACATACTATCTTTAGCTGCTTTTAAAAACGTTCTAAGAAAGTCCAATCAGACCAATTTAATCCCTAAACTATTCCACACTTAAAATTTAATTACCTAAAAATATTAAAAACTATTTAAGATAACTTGTTTAGCAGACTGTACAATAGCTATCTTAGTCACACGTAGCGCGTTCTCTGTCTGGGCGTCGAACACCTCTAGAAATTTGATGAACTGTACATCATTCAACGGCAGCATCATAAAATGCGGATCAATCAAAGGTGGAGAGTAATAAAACACAACGGTTCTGTTTACTCAGTTAATTTATAAAATATTAATTATATAAGAACTTTTTGAGTTTCAACCAATACAGTACAGTGCATTGTCAATATCTCAATGTTCACAGATACCTACTTATTTGGTTCGTTGGAAATTAGTTTAAATGGTAAACTTTATTTCTGTTGAAAGGGTATAGTATTGGCAAAGTTTTAACATTCATTGTCGAAACATCAATATATATTTGTCAATGTACATCCAGTTAATAATATTAAAGATAAAAAAAATCGAACCAGAATCTTAACTCTAATTGCTATTAAACTGCACACAAATTCAGTTATTTAAAAAACAAAAAAATCTGAGAAATATTAGCTGCCTAGAGTGATAAAAAAACGTTTTAACGCAAAGATTGAGTTATCAAGATGGATTTTATTTTCAATAAAACTTTTAACGGCCCTTCTCCTTTCACGTTCTCGGGTCGACCGGAGTAGGAGTTTCCTAGCCCGTATTGTATATATCCGTAGAATAATAATTGCTTATGTCTTTTTTATGAGCCGTCGAGGAAACAATTTGAAGAAAAATAATAAGCGTACAATGTCTGCCAATAAAAACAACATTGTACCGAGGCGTTAACAATTTATCTAGCGTTGTGAAAACAATGTGTCGTTCCATTTCCATTTCCATGGGACAATAAGTTCGCGCTAATGGAGGCCCATTCGAGATGCCATTAAATGAGGTATGGCCTATTTTGAATCAAAACAAAACGGAAAAGTGAAATATTTACTTTGTTCTGCTACGACATCCAATTTAATATTTCTATTTTCTAACGTAAATAATTTTATATATCGCATAATATTTGATATACTTGATATTTCGTAAAGAGGAAAAGTTTCTAATTGCCAGTTATTGAAATAAAATCAGTAAGAATACTAGAAACTAACCAATACCAAAACTTTTAATTTAATAAAAGAAAATTTGTATTGCGCCATGTTTTAAAAGATTTGATATCATTTTTATGAAGAACATTGACGTATTTATTATGCCATAAATTTCCTGATATATTTAACTCATTTAAATCATTGATATAATTTAAAAACATAATGGGACTCAGAACAGGACCTTGAGGGATACCCCATTTAATGTCGCAACCAGTCTAAAACAGTTTTATTAATTTAAAAGGGATAAAATGTTTAATGCAGAATTAGGCAAGTTTTGAAAGGTTTTTACTGACATTTCATCACATATACAGATCTATTTTTGTTGTTAATGTCATTCATTACAGACTTTTAATATTTCTAAGGAATTTGTTACTCGTAAGAAAAATGAAAATAATTGATAGATTTTGATTTTTTGTTAGGTTTTTAGCCATACTATCAATGAATATACCTAAATATATAATTTGTTGGCAACAAATAAATTGGAAGTGATGACTCTAACGAAACAAATGTTACATAGTTATTTTATTATTTAATTCATTGATAGTAATCTGTAATCAAGTCAATCTTTACTCTTTGACAAATGTAACGCAGCATTTTGTTTTAACTCAAACCAATTTTCAGCAGTAAAGCTAATTATTATTTTTGTTTCTTCTAGCAAAAACAAACTGTTTAGGTACATTATAAACAACATTGGCCTCAATACTGTTCCCTGAGGGACACCACACATGAAAGTTTGTTCACTACTTATATCCTGCTTGATTTTTACTTTTTGTTTTCTGTCTGTAAGTAGAATGAAAACAAATCATTAGCAGTAACCCTCACTATCCCAAGTAGCATTTTTCGCGGGCGGAACGTGACTACCACGACTTTAGAAACTTTATAGTGAATTGCCAAAGTTTCTGCCACGTAATAGATACGGTTGGTTCTACCACGTGGCGGTAAACAAAATGGGGAACACTTTATTGGTGGCAACCACGTTTCAGCCACGTTTCCGGAACTTATATAATATCCTTCACGCCACGTGGCGAAAACGTGGCGATAACGTGGCGAAAACGTGGCGGCACGGTGGCCGACACTAAACGCTGAACTTTGCTTACTGCCCTTGTCTTTTGATTGATATTTGTAGCTTGGTCTCCGTCTTGCAAATTATTTCTCTAATTCTCCTTGTTTATTCTGTAACTTGACATAACTAGTAAACTAATAAGTAGGTATATACTGAATAATAATAATAATAATAATGTGTAAAATATTGATTCAGGAATTCTGATAGGTAAAAAGTTAGAACGATTGGAAGTTTACTGTCAAATATAGAATAATTTAATACAATGGTGTTAACAATGTTCTCTGAATCCAATGTTAGCCATAATTCTGATAGCTTTTTTTTGCATCCGGAAGATTTGAATAGATTGAGAAGAGTTTCCCCAAAGTGGTACACCATAGCTGACATGCGACTGAAAGAGAGAGAAATACGTAGTTTTGAGGGTATTTAAGTTGGTAAGTTTTTTCAACTGCCGAAGAATAAACAAAGAACTAGAAAGTTTTTTCTTTAACTGATTAATGTGGGCCGACCAATTGAGTTTGTTATCCAATGCAATACCAAGTAATTTTACGTTTTTTGTTTCACATTTTGAGATAATTTGATTATTGGCAGATATCTACATATTTTGAGTTTTTTCACTGTTAAGTTTTAATTTGTTGGTTGAGAACCATGTGTTTGCTTTGTCCGCAATTTAATCAAACGAAGAAATTAAATTTTTATTATTTTTGTCTGTTAAGATGAGTGTTGTATCATCAGCAAATAACACTTATTTATTAGGTAGCATAAAACGGCTTAGATCGTTAACGTAAACAATGAATAAAAGGGGGCCCAGGACAAAACCTTGTGGAACCCCTTGCCTTACAGCCTGAAAGTCAGACAGAACACCATTACTCATCACAGCTTGTTGTCTATCACTGATATATGAATTTATTAGTGCAAGCGGAATTCCCCTAACTCCATAAAAGCTTAGCTTTTCCAGAAGAATATCATGAGAGACGCAGTCGAAAGCCTTTGACAGATTGCACAACATTACTGCTGTGTGATTTCCCTGCTCAAGTTCCTCAATTATATCATTCACAACATTGAGAACAGCCTGTGTAGTAGAGCGAGAGCGTCTAAAACCATATTGGGAGTTGCTGAAGAAGTTGTTTAATTCAAAATACTCACATAATTGTTTTTTAATAACTTTACCAAATATTGAAACAATACTTATGGGTCGATAGTTATCAATTTTCGAGACATCACCTTTTTTGAAAATTGGTAATACTTTAGAGTATTTAAGTACTTCAGGAAATATACCAGTGGATAAAATTAAATTAATCAGTTCAGTAAACGGTTTTATTATACTTAATATTGCAAGTCTCTTTTAAAATTTTACTATTGAGTTCGTGAGTGTCAACACATTTAGAATTTTTTGGAGAAGTAATTGCGTCAAAAACTTCAGACTCAAGAACAGGGCGGAAGAAAAAATGAGCTACAGGGCATAGGAAAATGTTTAAAACTCAGAAGTTCGGCATTCGAAACATTAGGAAGAGATCTTATGATATGTGCAGCAGTTGTATTAAAAAATGTATTTATTTCATTTGGTGTTAAATCAGGAATTACTAGATTTCTTTTTAAATTGTTTCTTTCGAAATTGATTATTTGCCAACATGCCTTAGCTTTATTGTCTGCTCGAGTAATATATTCATCATAGGCCAGTTTTTTTGTTGATTTCAATTTTTCATTGTACTCGCTTTTGAGTTTATTGTATGTTTTTATGTCATTTGGCTTTTGTAACGTCTGTTATTAGTTTGATGGTTGAGAGATCGTTTCTTAGAGATTTTAGACTGTTGTTAAACCATATTACTGGTGAATTTCTTAAATTATTCTTACATTGTCTCAAGGGAAAATATTTCATACTTAAATTATGGTAAGTATTGATAAAAAAAATTACATCATTACCTTTGTAGGTGTTGTAGCTCTGAATATGGGCACACGCCATTGGAATACTCGATATATAATTAAAAAGTCAAAATCTGTAAATTTTTTATCTTCGAAATTATTTATTTAGATGCCTTAAACAGTATTTTTTTATCAATCTTGGTTAATTAAAATCATTAAATATACTTATGGGTATAACACATTTTCGATGAAAATTTTCCAAACAAGTACCTGTGTAATATTAAATGTTGCCGTGATTTTCCTCGTGCTAGTTTTGAAGTTCTCCTCAATTTCATGTATACCTTCTTAAAGTTCTGGGGGTTTTACTGTTTGATGGACTTCTTTAGCCATGGGGTCTATGAATCATAGAAAATGTTCTCGGATAGTATGCGATTTGGATACCGCTCTTGGTATATATAATAATAATAATAATAATAATAATAATAATAAATAAACTTTATTCACCAATTTTCAAAAAAAAAAAAAAAATAAATTACAATATGAAGAGCATAACAATTATTGGTGAAAAGGTGCAAGATCAGTATGAAACTGTTCTTCCTCTTGAACCTATGAATAATAATATTAAAAAAAGAAAAGGTAAAAAAAAATACAAACTCAGTATTTGTATATAAGAAGAAAGAAACGCATTACAATACAAATATAAAAGTGGAAAAAAACAAAAAAAAACAATCCCAGTTAATATAAGGTTACTATTACAATAAAATAAAGTCTTATGCTATGTTGGACATTGCTTTGAAAATAAGTGTTCTTTAACGTGTTTACTAAAATTAGGTAGTGCCATATGTTTAAGTGTCGATGGTAATTCATTATATAATTTCACAAGAAAGTAAGAGAACGAATTCTGAAATTTTGCTGTATGATGTTGGGAAATTTCAATATTATATTTATGTCGGAGGTTTACATTATGTGCATCAACTCTGAATAATAATTTTTCGGATAGATATATTAATTAAAATATTATGCAAGAGACAGAGGCCATGAAGTTTCGCTTCGTAAGCATTTTTATCTGCAAGCCTATACGTAAAATGCATGTCAGCTAATTGCTAACTGATTTATTTATGTAGGTAATAAAATGATTGTACTAATCGGCACTTTATTCTTAATGCTTTAACAGATAGGTTACACGTTTTTTTAAAGTTTTTCTTCTTTATCGAGCACCCAATCAGCCCTGTTCGAGGACGTCTCCGATCCCCAGTAATTATCTAATCAGCTGCCGGGCAAAAAACGAAAAACCCTCCGAATTCCCCGTTCGACGGTGTCCGAGAATTTTTCTCTTATTTTGCGCGGAGACAAGGAGAGAAAAAGGGGGAAGAGGCGTCACGGTCTCGATGGAATTTCGTATTTCTTAGAAGGAAGTTCATTAGCTGGCAGGTATATCCCTGCGATCGGGGCCTCGGAATTATTTTTAATCGGAATTTTCTATAAATTCGCTGGAAAAGCTGCTCTATCTACAAGGCCGGTAATTAAAACGATGTTAATTGGATTACTTACTTTACTTTTTTTCTTTTTCAATATTATTATCATCATCGAGTTAATAAGCCATTTCGAGTTTATTAAAAGGGGTTGCTGGCACCTAATCGAAATTAGAATGTCTAGTAGTAATTTGAGTTTAATTTATTTTTCGTTTTTATCGAATGAAAATCTTTCCGAGAATTTTGGTACGGACAATAAAAAAAAGTTGATTGTTTTTATCACTGAACAACAAAAAAACAAAAACATGATCATAATACATGAATAGTGGCAAATAACTCAATCACGTGACTAACTAAGTGACACAACAATGCAAAGTATCAAAATATTCGAAATAAAAATTTACTTTTGCAGAGAAAACATTGACTCAGGGTCGGTCTTTTCACCTTCAGATAAAGTTCCAGATAACTAACTGACGGATATATTATCTGAGAGTTACTGTCTGTCAGATAATTAATTTTCTATTTTTTCAAATAAATAATATGTGTGGTAGGTATCCAGTAGTTTTTAACCTTATGTGGTCATGTAACTACCTGCTTATCCATCAGTGAAGTATTTTATCAGAAATTTCATAAATAAGATAATTTATCATTTAGAAGTTAAGTTTATCCAGAGGTGAAAAGATTACTTTTTAAGTTACTTGGAAGATAAAAATTACCTGACACTTTATCTGAAGGTGAAAAGATCGACCCTTTATATGTTAAATGTTAAAAATAATATTTATTAAAAGTTATATATACACCGAATTAATTAATTTATCTTTGGAGTGAATCATAAAAAATGCCTTAACAAACTGAACTAATGAATCAAGTGAGTTATCTTATCAAATATGTGTATTGTAAATTTCAACCAAAAAATTACGGCTTTGAATCGTCTGACGTCTCGTTTGCAGGGGTTTGTAACATGTGATGTTGGTTTTACTTACCGTGTTTTAGCTCAATTTTAATTAGGGCCGTGAGTAGCACTTAATAACCTTGACAAAACCTAACTATAGGAAAGGGAAGGAGGGCGCCACCAAACTTACATAAACATATCATTTAAGGTGAATTATAATAGTTTGGCAAATATAATTAATATTGAAAGAGTAAAATCAAATTTGGTAGATTTTCACACTTTTATTTTAAAAATATAAAAAATTTTAAAAACGCTAACATGACATATGTTTCGAAGTACAACTTCTTTTTCAAATGTGACTAATTTACTTTTTTTTTTTTTCTTTTTTTTTTTTTAATTTATTACTGGTAATCTTAAGTATTTTACATTTTTCTAGGACATTTTATTTCCTATTTCCCTGCTATAGGAGTTATCCTCCTTTTCAGGGTGGTATTTACAAATCGGTATCCAATATATATACGAAATAATTTAACAAAACAAAGTACTTAAGAAAAACATCAATAACATTACAAAATAAACTATAAGGGTACTTAGGTAATTATAATATCAATCAGATAACAATAAGATAGCACATTACCGGGATTATCTCACAGAAAACTAGGAAAGAGATTTAATAAGGGTGAATTATTAATATCTAATTGACCATTTAGTAAGTTATCTGAATTTTTAAATCTATTTATTTCAAGTGTTTCTAAATGGTTTAATTTAAGGCTCTTAATTTCTATATGTAAAATTTCAAAGTTGTCTGTAAAAGAATGATTTTCAGCTAAAATATGATTTGAGTAAGTAGAATTATTTTTGTTTTTTGTATAGCTATTATAATGTTCGGAATAGCGTTTTTTGAAAGTACGGCCTGTTTGACCAATACCACAATTTAATTTATATACCCCCGATTTATTATTAGGATTAATTTTACCCTTATTGTTTTTAATATACTTCCCAAGCGTATTATTGGTTTTAAAAGCTACGTTAATATTTTGGTTTTTTAAATATGATGATACCTTTTCACTAGGAGCTCCTATATATGTAAGACTCTTATATCTGCAATTTTGATCTTTAATTATGGGATAAACTTGTTGAATAGCTTGTTTAAAAAGTTTTTTCTCTAAAATGTTGTCTACTAACTTTGAATTAAAATTATTATTTACTGCGATTTGTTTAATGCTATTTAATTCTTTTGTGAAGTTCTCTTTGGTAAGGGGAATATTAACTAATCTATGGATCATACTGTTGTATGCTGCCAGCTTTTGTTTGTATGGATGAGATGAACTATTATTTATTGTAATATCAGTATGTGATGGCTTATGAAATATCCCAAAACTATGGCCTTTATTATTTTCAATAATGTTTAAGTCTAAAAAATTAATTGAATTATCCTTCTCTGTTTCCATAGTAAATTTAATTATATTATATTTAATTATATTTTTAAAATAAAAGTGTGAAAATCTACCAAATTTGGTTTTACTCTTTCAAGATTAAATGGATTTTCATCAAGAAAAGGCCGAAACAATAAATAATATAATTAATATGAGTGATGTTAAAACAAGAATGTATATGTTTATGCGGGCAAGTAACAATTACAATCTACACAAGCCATGATTCATTTAAATTACTTCTTTATTTAATTTCAATGATAAAAAAATGAAACTTATCTCAGAGTAGGAATGGTGTTAGGTCTTCAATCTTTCTTTAAGGGTCGATCAAATAAGGACGGTCTCCTACAGCGATGCGTTTTCTTCTAACCATAAATTAACATGTTTGTTACCATAACTTCATACAGTCGCTAATGTATGGAATAAATTCATTATAATGGAAGTAGCTGGTTTTTCGAAAAAAATGCTCGGACAGGTCAATTTTGTTTACTTAAAGCGCAATTTTTTAAATAAAATTCAATTTTCCCCCACTTCCCATTTTTGGGCAGTGACGTCATTGACAATTTTTTTAAATAGCAACCCCAATTTTTTTTCTTGATTTTGATAGATCTTGCAATTTCCTACTCGGAAACATGATATTTGAAATATCTGACATAACAATTTTTTTTTAAAAAAAGTCATTTCAAGATCAGATACATAAATTTTATGTTATTTTGAAACACAATAAATTAATAACAGATAATTATTTGTAATGAAATGCTTAATCTAACAAAATAATAATAAAAAAAATAATAATAAACAGAATTTGTGAAATTGTCATTAAATTCGTTTTATTATTATTATTATTATTTTTTTTTTTTTTAAATTAAGCACTTAATTACAAATAATTATCTTTTATTAATTTATTAACATAAAATTTATGTATCTGATCTTGAAATGACTTTTTTCAAAAAAAATTGTTATGTCAGATATTTCAAATATTACGTTTCCAAGTAGGAAATTGCAAGATCTATCAAAATCAAGAAAAAAAAATTGGGGTTGCTATTTAAAAAAATTGTCAATGACGTCACTGCCCAAAAATGGGAAGTGGGGGAAAATTGAATTTTATTTAAAAAATTGCGCTTTAAGTAAACAAAATTGACCTGTCCGAGCATTTTTTTCGAAGAACCAGCTACTTCCATTATAATGAATTTATTCCATACATTAGCGACATACTGTATATCTTCTAACCATAAATTAACATATTTGTAACCATAACTTCAACTATCTTCTCAGCGTATTTTTAAACCATATTTTCAACTATCTTCTCAGCGTATTTTTAAACCATATTTTCAACTATCTTCTCAGCGTATTTTTAAACCAAATTTTTAACTATCTTCTCAGCGTATTTTTAAACCATCCAAAGGTTGACTTATCTAAAAGATGGAGACCTTTTTGAAGTTTACGTAATAAGGAAAAATAAGGAATAAGGAGGTAAGATGTTTCTGAACACAGAATGAATAAAAAATAGATCTTTACAGAAATTAATGACTCGTTCTAAAACATCTAACTTCACATTTTTAACAACTAAATAAATCCCGATCAATTTGGTTAATCTTTGAGAAAAATATATCTCCGAGAGAAATTTTTGTGTGTTTACACTGAAGTAAACAACTGTCAGACATAAATTTCTTGCAATAAATGTCAGATGTAAACGTACCTTGAGTCTATATATTTTTCACAGACTACTGTCTGAAAAGTATAATAATAATTAATATAAATATTCTGTCAAACTCTCAATTTTTTTTATTAAAGTAGTATTACCACAGCTTATACAATACAGCTCCACAACTCCGTGTCGGCGTCTTTGATCTGGCTGTCGAGAACCAAGCAAGATGGAATGGTGCTATCTCTGTTAGATTCGAGGGAAAAGTCGGGACCGGATTAAAATATTTTTTTATTATAGAAAAAATTGAAAACCTTGGCGTAATAAGGTTGGTTACATCCCATATTAAGTAAGTTTTGGGAAATTAAATTTTTAATTTGTTTTAAATTTGTCAAATATAATTAAAAAATTATTTAAATATAAATATTACGAAAAATAGCACATCTTTCGAATTAGAGGTTGAATAATTTGTATGTGGCTAGTAAAATCCTCGTTAACAAATGTTTTGAGCTAAAACAGTCACTTCACGACAATTTGTGGCTTGGATCCTTTTTACACCAAGGGCTTCAATTGTTAAATAATTTTGTCACGCTCGTGGATGCAAATCAAGTAGTACCCCGTGTGTCTGGCAAGTGTTACTCTTCGCGCAAAGGGTTTATGCCTAAATAAACGAATGCTTCGACTGAGGTCTGGGAACTCTATGGTATTTTGGAATTATAAAGAATTTGTGCTTTTATTTTAACAATATTGGTTATATTTAGATGTATTCTTATTAATTGAAATACAGATTTGTAGAAGTAATACTTTGACAGTTTTTATTAATATAATATATTCAATTTTTATCTGACCATACCGAAGTAGGGAATTTTGAACCTTTATAGTAATGTGAAATTTGAATTACAATATTACACGAAATTACATAATTATTACTTATTTTAGGTAGGTACTAAATTTGTACTTGGAGAAAGTAATATCGATTTTTGCAAGAAAAATTGAAAAGTAAATTAATTTAGTTCCTATTTCTGATGTAAAACTTAAACCAAGAAAACAAATAAATAGTAGTTTGTTCAACAAGGGTGGATATGATTGCCATATCACACAAAGACGAAGTTTGAGCACGACGTCGTAGGCGGAGTACTCAATCGTCTGATTGTGATATGAACAATCCACTCGATATGGTCTGTATATTTTTTCTACGACCCACTAACGAAAATCTACAAATTTAAAAAATGATTTTAGGTTATTTAGACAAAATAACTAATTTTAAAATAATTTACGAAGTTGGCTAATTTATAAAATAAAATAAACATGAAAAAATAATTATTCCTCGGCCTAGATTCGATCCCGGGCTTTTAGCGTGGAAGGCAGATGCTCTATCCTCATCTTCACCGAAACTTTCAGGACTTTAGTTTTAATACTCGTAATTAAATTAGTATCATGTAGTTTGATTAAAAATTTTTTTTTTAAATGTGGACACAATAAAAACAAAAATGCTATTATTCATCGAGTCTACACAAAAATTTTAATGTACTTTTTCGTTTTGTAGTATGTGCGTAGATTGGCTAATATCCATGCACAGATTACAAAACGAAAAAGTACATTGCCTTTAATTGAACGAATATATTTCATATTCATTCTAGGTAGTAAGAACACTGCAAAAAAAATAAATTCGTCAATCACCGTTCCTATTTTGATCAACCGACTGCTATTATTTTTAAAATTTTAAATAAATGGCAATTCTGTCAAACTAATTGTCAGTATATTTTTTTGTTATTGAGATTAAACATACATTAAAATAGGTTATTCTTTTGAAAAACGTTAGCATGGATGACTAAAGGGTATTGGGTTAATAAATTCTAAAAGTGTGGTACAAATGTTATTTTTTATAGCCAATTCTTCAAAATTATTTTGAAATATCTTTTCAATATTGAATATTAGTTCTACAAATTCATCATTTGACAGTTGCAGATTTCCAAATGTATCTCTGAATTGGCGTTATCATATGCCTTTAAAAATCAATAAAAAGAAAAATCATCTAATTCAACGTGTTCTTTGTTATATATAAGACAGGTATCACAGGAGTGGATCCTCAAGGCTTTTATTAAAAGGTAACCATACACATACCTGATAAAAATTTTCTGTAGCAACTCGTCTTTACAATAATTTAGGGTGTTAATAATTTCATCATAAAATAAAATACAATGTGTTCCATTTAAAAAACATACATTTTAATTTGCCAGACAAAAACGTGACACCCTGTATATCCAAAGAACTTTTTAAAATATGTAGGTATTTTTACAAATCCATATAACTTTTATTTAAAACTTTTTTGCGTGTCTATAACAAAATAATGAACAATAACGCACTAATGGGACACCCTGTATAAATTATATTTTTAACAATGAAAATTTCTTATAATGTGGTACTTATTGGTTTGGGTCCTTGGGAAAACTAAAGAATGTTTTCTTGCAGGTATAACCCTTATTAAAACAGCTTTTGACTGCACAAACAGAATGATTTCTTTTTTTTTTCACTCATTCTACTCACAGCTAAAGAGTCACCAAAATAATAACAGTACCTTTAACTCAAACAAAATCAACGAAATTATAGGCTCCACGAAATTATACAATCAACGAAATTATACGTACGACTCAACACCTTACCTAAGTACGCTTCTGAACGCCAAAACCGTCTTTTCCCTCCGAAGGCGGAGCTTAAGCGATGCGCGACGAAATCGACGAAATCGACGCAAACCGTTGCCGCCAAGAGAGTGTTTTAGCTGTATTGTATAAGCTGTGGTATTACTATTGATAATTTAAAATTATATTAATATATACTACTGGTTTAATGAAAACACTTTATATATGGTTAAATAATTAGACCACAGGTTTGGTATCAATTAGACGTATCACTTTGACTATATTTATTGTAGTGTATGGAGCGCTTTAGATAAAATATATTTCCATAGGAATCGATGATTATTTGTATTTGTCCAGGAAGGAAAAGTTAAATAAAACATTTTTTAATATTTTAACAGGATAATTCCTGGAATAACTAACTAATAGAAAATAATAATACGGAGAAAAGAATATTAAAATAAAATACTTTCAAAGGATAACAATTTCTGGAAAAATAATTCCTGGAAAGACAACTTCTGCAAAATTATAAATATGTAGGAGTAACCAGATAATTTCTGGATAATAGTTAATTAAATAGAAACATTTTCAATTCAGTTTTTAAGAAAATGAACAAAGCGGTAAAATAAATTAATGGTTTACATTAAATTAAAGTATAGTAATTACTAGATCTAGGAATATATGCAAAACGCCATATTTTGCATATGTTGCATATATATATATATATACAATTTTTGATTTTGAATGCATATATTGACATTTTGTTAATTTTTTGGCATATATCTGACGTACTAATTGGCTGGACATATTAAAATTGTGAGTTTTGGACCAAAATAATATTTTGTGAAATGCCTTTACAGGTCGATTTTCTAAAATTTTTAAGGATTATCTTTTCCCTGTAATAAATTACGGTTAATGGTGTAGGTACTTGAGAGGATTAAATTATAAACACCCTCCTTAAACCAGCAAATTTTGCTAAATATCCTTTCAGGTAGTTGTATTAATATCTTCAAATTTCTAAATGACTTAGTTTACTTTCAACTTCATTTCAGTCTTTATTGTTGTGTTGTGTTAACCAGTGGGAAAAATGGCAAAATTAATTGAGTCGTGGGTAAAATCTTATTCAGATTTTGTTGTAGAAGGTGATAACCAGGTGTTTTGTAAAACATGTTCTAAAATTGTAAGTAATTTTTTATTTTATATTTTATTTTAACCTTTCACAATGGTAAATCAAACGACAGTAAACTATTATTTCAATTCACAGTTAAAAAAAAGTAGGGCAACTTTACAACGTACGCATTTATTTAATTTAATTAAAACTTCAACATCTACAGGAATTTATTTGTTTTAGATTCCATGTAAAAAAAAGTTTCAAATCGACCAACACGCGAAAACACCCTCACATATAGCAAAGCAGACATCTAAAGACACTCGCAGACAAAGTCAACTTCCCTTGAAACAATATTTAGAATCTGGATCGTCTAGAAGTGAACAAGCTATTTTTAATGAAGATTTATGCAAAGCTTTAGTGACTTCGAATATCCCTTTAATACGATTAAATAATCCAAATCTCCGATCATTTTTGCAAAAAAACTGTAAATTTAATATTCCAGAGCAAAGTATATTACGCAAACGTGGTGTTGACAGTTTGTACATTGAGACTCGTGAAAAAATTCGTGCTATTGTCCCGTACATGGTAAAAGCCGCACAAAATTTAAAAATGTTTTATGAAAACTTAATCCATGCTACATGTTTGGCTCATGGCTTTAACAGAGTTGCAGAAGAAATTAGGGCTAACTTTCCTCTAATAAATGATGTAATTAGTAATGTAAAAAAAATATTTCTTAAAGCTCCTCTAAGAACTCAATTGTACAAAGAAAAATTTCCTGAATTACAGATGCCACCGGAACCTGTGATTACTCGGTGGGGTACCTGGCTTAAAGCTGCCTTTTTTACGCAGATAATTATGAAAAAATTAAAGAAATCATATGTGATTTTGATGATTCATCTAAGGGAATATCTAATACAAAGAAGTTGTTTCAAAATCACATATTACCAAAGCAATTAGTGTTTTTAAAAAATTATGCATTTGTACCCAAAATTATATTAGATTTAGAACAAAAAAAATTTACCTTTGGTGACTTCTGTAAATTTAATTAAGACGTTTGAATCAGAGTGTAAAAATGTCCAGGGCGATATTGGAAAGACGATTTTTCATAAATTTTCAAATGTAATTTAAAAAATGAAGGATTTATTGTTTTAAGAACCCTTGCTAATATTTATTCTGGTAACTTTGAAGATATTAATACTATTCATCCAGATATTTCAGGAAAATTTAAGTTTGCACCTATTACTTCTGTAGATGTCGAAAGGAGTTTTTCTTTGTACAAGTACATACTTACTGATAGGAGACAATCATTTAATACAGATAATTTAGAAAAACATCTAATTGTTCATTCGTTTTATAATAATGTTGATTTGTAAATAAAAGTAGTTAATAATTAAATAATTATTAAGTATTAGGTATTGTAAAATAAAACAAATAATAAATATTAATAAACTATTTCGATCAAATAACAAATTACTCTTATTGCATATGCTCTGCATATTTTTCAATTTTTCACGCATATATTGAAGTATTTTGCGGCATATATATGCGCATATTTAACTACTTTTTGGGTGCATATATTCCTAGGTCTAGTAATTACCGAGAGAAATATCATTTGGTTAATTTAGTCAAAATGAAAAATTTGATAATTTCTTTAAAAATCAAATCATCTTAGATTCCAAAACATATTATGGAAGTTAATTAAAACATCGATAATTATAACCAAAGTTCAAAAAAGTGTAAAGGTAAAATCCTAGTTAATTATAAGAAGATTTGGACTACTTACTCGACATCGATGGTGTCATATAAGTATCAATAAAAAAATATGCCCCCCCCAAAATAAATTTCTGGCTACGCCATTGGTGTCTATAACACAAATTGATTTATCGACACCCTGTATATTCCCGAATTTGTTGAACAATAAAAAAAGAATCATGTAAGAATAATAAAATGTATAAATTCGGCATATCGCATCGTGAGAACTGCCCCGAGAACCCGTTGGCCCAGTTTTCTTTCCTTCAGCAAAACAATCTATTAAAAACCAACCCCCGTATTGATTTATTTTGTGAAAATAGCCATTATTTAAACCTGCCTTTCATATTCTCGACATTATCCGAATCTAAGATCTACATTTCGCCCGACATTTTTAGCTATTCCATTAACTTTTCAGCGCTTTCGATTTTTGGCATGTGTGAAAAGCATTTATTTTCTCTCTATCAATTCGCCTTCATTAGCGTCCATTTGCTAAACGCGAATTGAATCTATTTATCTCTCTTTCCTTGTCTCGCTCGCACTCTCGTACGTATACGAATACCTTTACAGCCAGCGGTTCCGCGTTCTGTTTAGATTTCTGTTTTTATGCATCTATTAAACTTTTAAAAGTTTGAACGTTTGCTTTTCTATGGCGCTTAAAAGGTATTTAAAATTTTTATGTGTTTGCGTTGGATTGCATCATCGGCGCGACTCGCGATATTATTTTTTTGGTAAATACTAAAATATTGAGTAACTTGAAAATTGGTCGTTAAGATAGGAATTTTGCCAAATTTAGAAAACGAGGTTTAACTCTCCGATTATGGAAGCGACATATATGTTCTATAAAGAATATGTTAAAATATAAAGGATGTTTTTTTATTATTAGTAGGTACCTATAATTACATTACAAGTACGATTGTGATTCTCTCACACGTGTGAAAAATCGCTTTAACACCTGATTTACAATATTTTGTCTACGACTATAAAATCATCATCATATTTTTTACTCTGGTGATTTCAAATATACTGTACCTTAATATTTGATTAAGCTGTTTTACGCTATTCAAGATTAAAATTACTTTAAATTTACATTACCTTGATCTAGGTTGATGGATGACATATTTGTAATTTAAGGTAAATTTGATTTTTCCCCTGACATTGGCCTTATTGAACAACTCAAAAACTCTTAAATAAGTGGAGAAATGGCTGATCTGGTAACAATGTAAATATTTAACTTTATGGTGCAAACACTAGGTGACTGCCACGTAACCGCCACTTTGAAGTGCTGAAAAATATTTTTGACTTGTTCCAGCTGCCACTTATTTGATGAAAGTAACTACAAAGTGGCATATTTTTAGTTTCTGCAACTTTAAAGTTTTTTTCCTGGAAGCAGACATATTTGTAACCATTTTTAAGATCGCCATTATGAGAAAATATAAAGGTGCTATTTAAATTTGTTTTTTTTTCGTCCTTATAGCTTTAATGCAATAAAATTCAAATACTTATCACATTAGACATTACTCTCTAGATATTTCCCTTTGCACATTAATTTCTGTGAGTGGTTTCTTCAAAATCTGCTGGAAAATCCGTTATTTGACAGGCAACGTCTTTTTACCGATGAAGCTAATTTTTCTCGAAACTCGATAATAAATTACCATTTATAGGCGGATGAAAACCCTTATGCAATTGTTAAATCAAATCGTCAAGAACAGTTTTCATTAAATGTTTGGGCTGGCATTATTGATGATTATTTGATAGGCTCATTTTTTCTCCCACGATTTGATTGACAATCATATTTACACATACTTGAAGATGATGTGCCACCAACGCTTAAGGACCTTCCTTTTTTATTAAGAAACCAGATGTGGCTAAAGCACGATGGTGCGCCTCCACATTTTAGCTTTTTTAAATCATCCCTATCGCAATCGGTGGATAAATCGCGGAGGAACGCAGTCAGGGTCGCCTAGATCTCCCGAACTTTTCCATGGGGATCTGAAAAGCTTAGTGTACCCAGTGCCGATTCAAACCGAAGAAAAGTTACAAAATCGCATAATAGTATGCTGCCAAACCATTAGAAACCCCAGGAATCTTTGTAAATGTGCGTCAGTATACAGGAAGAAGAGTAGATGCTTGCATACGTGTAGGTGGAGGATACTTCCAACAATTACATATTTATTTCATTGATACTCTTTGATTAATACCAGTTATTGAATTTCATATCTGGTTTTAGGTAAATTCAAAATGCGACACAATTCTTCAGTTATAAAATTTGACTGACTCCCTGAATCCAATAAAACTGTAGCGTCGATTCACACACCCAAACTGTTACTTATTAACACTGTAACTGTAGATAAGAAAATGTATTTTGAAGTCGAATATTTATTGTAATTTACCAGCTTTATTATTGGTATTATCGGTGACTAACGGATTTGACATTATTATTACATTTATTTACAACCATATATGTAATGCTGTCATTACTAACGTCATTGAAGGTTGGGAAGTGCCACATTACACACCTCTACTTCCCGCCCTCATTTCCCGCATCTATTCTAGATGAATATTTTTTATATTTAAAAAAATGAGACATTTTTTTGACAAATTTTATAATACCTATTTAATGGCAAACAATAAAAAACAACAATGAACTAAAATACAACAAACTACATATTTATCTTTATCTGACATTTATTTATATTGGTGACAATTGTTTACCCCGTAATCACGGTAACAATATATTTACTTGATTATTCTGAGAAAACCGCGCGCTTGGTAATTTGTCGTTAAATGTAATATTTTAGGTATGTTCAGAACGAAACAGAGATTTATTAACTTTGATCGAAATATGATGGTTGTAAATAAAATAGTATACAAACCTCGGTGGGAAGTTTCATTCCTGCCTCGAAATCATAGCTAACCTCGACGCTTCGCGTCTCGGTTAACTAACTAATCTCACGACAGGAATGAAACTCTTCCCACCTCGGTGTGTTATATACTACTACCTGCCCAATTTGCTTTGATTTTGACTTCAGTAGCAATATTATACACTGTAGAATCTAGAGTATGTGTTCTTGACGACAATTGTGGTTGAACATAAGACCGTATTGTGTTTTTCACCATAAATTAGTACATGTATGACGTGTATTGTTAGTAAGTAGATTTTTTAATGATTGTTATTTTTGTTTTATTTCAGATTACCGATCAGGCGGCTAGCCAAAGTCATGTAAACCCTCTCGAGCGGCCTCTAGAGCTGCACAACCTGCAAGAACGACGGCGACTCCACCCGATCCCCCCTCACTCCGACGACGTGCCGCGCCGGCGGCAGGAGTGAAGCCCGCATCACGACGACGATGACGTCATCGACGGCAGCGACGACGTGGCAACCTGGCCGGCTGCTCCTGCACGCCGTCATCTTCCTGGCCTTCACCTGTCACTGGGCGGTCGTGCTGGCCACGATGCCGGCCAGCAACGCCAGGTTCTACACCATCTATTGGAATTCATCGAACCCCATATTTAGAATCGACAATACCGACAATATCATCGATGTTAATAGGAATAATGTCAAATTTGAATATGATCAGGTAACGTTTCGATTACTACTTATTTACTAATACTATAACGCTAATAATAATCATCAATAATTGTTTTCCGATGCATTGCTATAGTCTATTGTTGAAGCCATTAATATGTCAACTAATTCTCTAGTAGAAACTAATGCAGAAAAATTCGATATGGGTATTATTATTCAATAAGTTTATCTCCTTGGGAATGGAATTACCTCCAAGATCTGACACCCTTAGATTTCTTTGTCTCCATTTTAAGTTAAGATATGTTGAACGAGTTTAAACTGGTTTTTTAAATTTGTTAGTGAATTTGAATTTGGGATAAATGTTTTCAGATTAAATTAATTGGCTTTGTCAATATTTTGACTGTTAATTATTTTATGAAAATGTTAATTTAAAGTTTGACTTTTATTATTAAACCTTTTGTATAATAATTCAAGTGCGTTTTAGAAGTTATCATTTGTAATTTAAAATTTATTAATTATTTTGAATGGTTCACGTTCACCAACTAAATAAGATTTTAGATAAAATAATTTTTCAGCTCGTATCAGTTCTGTTTTTTTTATAATAATAGTGATTGGTTTGCTATGATGTAGTAGACATTGTTTTATTGATTTATTGGTTTTAAAGATTAACGATTAAAATCCGGCTCGAAGGACCAAATTATGATATTACTTTATATAGTGGTTCAGGAATTAAATTAGTTTAAACGCCCTAGCGAAATTCATTGTGATAATAGATCATTAGATCATTTGATTTGCTTTATATTTGACTGTGTAGTTAGATGTTTAATTCGTGTTGTATGTTAACATTGCAAGTTTTGCTGTTACAAATTTTATATGCATTTTTTAAAAAGTGGTTATAATAAATTGACAAAGTTTAAATGCTTATATTTCGCAAATATTTAAATGCAGACGATGATTTAAACATTTGGTTATTGTACAAATATCAACTGCTATAGAATGGAATGACCAGAGATGTATCTTTAGTGGTTGTTCTTTTTAACCAAACAAAGGAGGAGGTTCTCAATTCGTCGGAATTTATTTAGCTATAATTATCAATATGTCCGATTTCAATGATTCTTTTGGTGTGAAAGAGGGTACCTCAGGGGTAGTTCCATATAAATTTGGTCAAAATTTGATATGATCCATAAGAAAATCAAATTCTTCATTGTTTATGTATATTCAGCCTTAATTCTTTACCACTTTGTCCGATTTCTAGGATTCTATTTTTGTTAGAAAGGGGGTAACTCGGGGGTTTTTCCATATTCATTTGGTCAAGATCTACTGATGCGATCTATGATCAAACTCAATTTGTGATTTCATCTATTAGAGTTAGAACGTACCATACATTAATTATTTTTGTTTCTTTGATGCCCTATGGGGATTTTTCAAATGCGTTGCGTTGT
Source organism: Psylliodes chrysocephalus (assembly GCA_927349885.1). NCBI lineage: Eukaryota > Metazoa > Arthropoda > Insecta > Coleoptera > Chrysomelidae > Psylliodes > Psylliodes chrysocephalus. The sequence continues at coordinate 84,613,999 of OV651817.1, read as the reverse complement.
TTTGAATATTTTGGATGTTTCTAGGTGGACCTGATCTGTCCCGTATACACGCCGGGCACGCGGGACGACGAAACCGAAAAATATATAATATACAACGTTTCCAAGGACGAATACGAAACGTGTAGGATAACGAATCCCAATCCTAGGATAATAGCGGTGTGCGATAAGCCGTACAAACTTATGTACTTTACCATTACCTTTCGACCGTTCACTCCGCAGCCCGGAGGGCTCGAGTTCTTACCAGGTAAGTCGAAAATTTATCTTATTCTCTATTTCTATTTAGATACTAAATATATCGGGAATAAAATACGAAAACATTTTTTTTTCCTGATATTTAGTAAAAAATTGCGAAGTTGGCAACAATGTAAAAATCGAACAGTATTTTTTTACGTAGATACGAAAAATATTGGGAATAAAAAAGAAAACACTTTATTTCCTGATATTTGGTGAAAAATTGCGAAGTTGGCAACAACGTAAAACATTTTTATTTCTACGTAGATACGAAAATTACCGGGAATAAAAAACGAAAATATGGTGAAACATATGGTGAAAAATGGGGAAGGTGGCAACAATGTAAGAGTCAGAACATTTTTTTGTAGATACGAAAAATACCGGGAAGAAAAACGAAAACTTTTTTTCCTGAAATTTTGTGAAAAATTGCGAAAGTTGGCAACAATGTAAAAAAGTCAAACATTACATTTTTTTTACGTAGATACAAAAAATACCAGGACTGAAATGCGAAAGCATTTTTTTCCTGACATTTGATGAAAACTTGCTTAGTTGGCAATAATGTAAAAGTCGAACATTATTTTTATTTCTACGTAGATACAAAAAATATTGGGAATAAAAAACGAAAATATTTTTTCTTGACATTTGGTGAAAAATAGAGAAGGTGGCAACAATGTAAGAGTCAGAACTTTTTTGTAGATACGAAAAATACCACGAATAAAAACGAAAACTTTTTTTTCTGATATTTGGTGAAAAATGCGAAAGTTGGCAACAATGTAAAAAGTCAAACATTACATTTTTTCTACGTAGATACGAAAAATACCGGCAATGAAAAATGAAAGCATTTTTTTCCTGACATTTAATGAAAAATTGCGAACTTGGAGCAATGTAAAAATCAAACATTATTTTTTTTTCTATGTAGATACAAAAAATAGCGGGAATATAAACGAAAACATTTTTTTTTCCTAATATTTAGTGAAAAATTGTGAACTTGGCAACAACGTAAAAGTCGAACACTATTTTTTTTTGTACGGAGATACGAAAAATACCAGGCATAAAAACGAAGATTTTTTCTGACATTTGATGAAAAATTGCGAAGTTGGCAACAATGTAAAAGTCGAATATTTTTTTTACGTAGATACGAAAAATATCGTGAATATGAAAGAAAACATTTCATTTTTCCTTATGTTTGGTGAAAAATTGTGGAGTTGGCAACAATGTAAAAGTCGAACAATATTTTTATTTCTACGTAGATACAAAAATATTGGAAAAAAAATGAAAACGTATTTTTTTCTGATATTTAGTGAAAAATTGCGAACTTGGCAACAACGTAAAAGTCGAACATTATTTTTTTTTCTACGTAGATATTAAAAATACCGCGAATAAAAACGAAGATTTTTCCTGGCATTTGGTGAAAAATTGCGAAGTTGGCAACAATGTAAAAATCGAACATTATTTTTATTTCTACGCACGAGTAGATACAAAAAATATCGGCAGTAAAAACGAAAACATTTTTTTTCTGATATTTAGTGAAAAATTGCGAAGATTTTTCCTGACATTTGGTGAAAAATTGCGAAGTTGGCAACAATGTAAAAGTCGAACATTATTTTTTTTACGTAGATACGAAATTTATCGTGAATAAGAAAGAAAACATTTCATTTTTCCTTATATTTGGTGAAAAATTGCGGAGTTGACAACATCGTAAAATTCCAACATTATCTTATTCTATTGCAACAACTTAAAAATTGAACAATATTTTTATATTTCTTCGTAGATACGAAAAATGCCGGAAATAAAACAGAAAACATTTTTTCCCGATACTTGTTGAAAAATCGCGAAGTTGGCAATAACGTAAAAATCCAACATTATTTTATTCCATTTCTATGTAGATACGAAAAATACAAAAAAAATTAAATAAAAAGAAAACACGTTTTTTTTTCCTGACATCTAGTGAAAGATTTGAATTAACAAAAAATGTCCAACGTTGTGGTGATATTTTTATTAAAACATTAAACTTCGCATAAAGAAAAATGTGTAAATACTTTTCATCATAAAGTCCCCTAATGGTACTTTCATTTTTTTTTTTTTTTATCATTTTTTTTTTAAATATTAATGTTATTTTGGTTTTAATCCTCATCATAAAAAAATAAAGAATCTGTTTTGTTTACAATTATAGTTTCTCACACGTAGTTAGAGAAGCCTATCAGTTAAAAATTTAAATCTTTCAGACTACTATGAATAAGTCAGAATGAGGATGAACCCTCGTATGTATTTGGCTGCTTTCCAATTCACCCTCGTATATAGTTTTAATTTACCCACGTTAGAACGCAACAAAACACCTAATGTGCGACCATCAGCAGCTTCAAGAAGGGTGTACAAGTTAACACCCATTCCGTTGACTTCTTTATTTGTTAAAACAAAAGCCCTACACTTCCCATCCTCTTTTTTTTTGTTATACACAAACAAGCACGACACCGTACAAGGGGGGTAAAAAATTCCCCGGTCGAAGCCTTACCGAGTGCTCAAGATGGCCGATTCGCCAACGTCGTCATTGGTGGATTTTTAATGGACGAAAAAAAAATCCGAGGGGACATTGAACACACATATCTGTTTGTTTATTTTTTTTTATTATTTCGGTCGAACTACATCCTTTAAAAAAAAAATAAAAATCGTGGTGTTTTTGTTTTTGGTAAATCGTGTATGATCCGAAATTCGAAACCGAGGTTTTGGGTTTCGGGAACGCATAAGTCATTTTTGATTGCTGAGAGATAAAAATATCGCCAAGGTGTTTAACTTTACTTCGGAGGATTGACGTTTTTTTATTTGCATTTGCTTTTTATCCGTTTGCTTTTAGAAAGTTGAATGTATGTTTTTCCTATTGGAATACGGGGTTCGATCAAAATGATGGTTATAAGAAACCCCGCGTTTTTCTAACAGCGATACACGTCAGTTTACATAAATCTAGGGGGATAACTAACTGCTGGAGTAGGGTGGAGTGATACCATATAGACAAAAAATTAAAGTGTACATTTTTAGTTGTCTTGGGCGTGGAAAAGATGTCTTTTAGTCCATCGAAAACACCTGTAAAAGAAATTTGAAAAATTGTAACGGCTTCAAGTTCCTTTTTCATAAAAAAAAATCAAAAAAAGATGTAAGATAACACGTAGTAGGCAAAAATTTGAAATTTAAATTTTTAATTGGCCTGAGTGTGGAAAAGTTGCCTTAAAAGTTGTCTTTTAGTCCACCAAACATATCTGTAAAAAAATTCTGCCAAACATTTACACCCTTATATCATTCTTAATCTATTCTGTTTTGACATTTATAAAATTTTATATCTATTTTTTTCTGCTCTTCTATTATCTATTTCTTTTATCGATTCTTCCAGTTTCATCTCTATTTTGTTTTCCATTTCGTTCATCTTTTCTTCAACTACCCCCATCATCTGCATCAATCTTTTCTTTGTCTTATCTTCTAAATTTCTTCATTTCTTCTTTGCCTTCTCTTTTATTTTCATCCACATTCTATATTTTTTAACTGACATTTCCTTTTTTTGATCCGACAATCTTCCAAAAAAATATAAATAAAAAAATACTCAATATACTGATTTTTAAAATTCAATTTTAATTTTGGGCAATTTTACTCTTCAGTTTTTCTGAATTCGAGAAAATTGTCTTTCTTTCAATTCTTTGCCTTCATATTTAATAAGTTCGTTGTTGATTCTATCTTTTTTCTATTTGCTTTTTTCCCAATGGCCTTTTCCATTTCTTCTTTTGTTGGATCGGCTATTATATCCCTTTTTTCTGTTTCCTCTTCTTCTGTCATCTCATCTTCCTTCAATTCCGGATCGATTAATAGTTCTTTGAAGTAATCTATCTACTATTCCTCTTTTATTTTGTATTCCCTTGGTTTTGCCTTTGTAGATTTTGTTCTGTTCTTTAATTTTCTTGTAAAACTCTTTCGTATTTCTCTTACTTCCTTCTTATATACAATTTATTTTAATTTTATTATCTATTCACCCTCTTTTACTTTTCTTAGTTTTTCATATGCCATTTTATATTCTTCTATTTTATTTTTACTCAGCCAGCCACTTGATTCTTATTTCCTTTATTTTGTTTTATGCTTCAGTACATTTTTCATTATCCCATTCTTTTCATACTTTTTTTTTCTGTGCAACTGTAATATTTTCTTGCTTTTTCTAATGATTTTCCATTCACATTCTATTTAATTTTATTCACGTTTATTGCTTAGTAGTGATTTTACTTTCTCTGGATATTTATTCTTTATTTTATTGTGATCTGTTTTCTTAATTGTTCCTTTATCTTTCCATTTTATTTCCTGAAAAATTGCTGCGACTCTTCTCAAATTTTTTGCATTTTTTCATGTACTTATTCTTAATTTACTTCTGCTTTTTTATATTTTTCTTTCAGTATTCTCTGCATTATTTTCTATTTTTCTTTTATGAGTCTTTGTTTCTCTATCTTGTTCAGCTCCTTACCAAGTCGTTTCCTTTTTTTTATGTCCTTTGTTATCCTTCTATCTCTCTATGTTGCCTCCTTTTCGCGTTGCTAGTTTTTTTTTGGAAAGTCTTTATTTCTTTTTTTCTTTTATTTATTATATACTGTTCTGCCTCCTGCCGAAATACTTATAGATATATTAATAATACTGATATATAATTATTAAAAAAGAAAAATTATCTCTGACCACAACTATATCGCAGCATTATTCTATTGGTTAATTAGTGATAGTACGTTGTGTAAATTCCCTTTAATATACAAACAAATAATTACGGAATTCTAATCATATTCCAACCTAAATTTTCATAAACTTTAATTATCTACAGTCATCACAACTAATTGAAAACTTGAGCCCATGAAGGGTCAAAACAAATAGGTGGCTTTATTGAATCGCAAATTGTCTACATGTCAATGGGTCGAAAATGTCATTACTGCTTTCGGTACAATGGGTAAATACATACATACCGCGATTTTCCAAAAGCCTTTTGATTTTCATCTATAATGGCGTCCCTTTCTATAATTTTAATACCTACTCTCAATATATATATACACAAACACACGAGTGTAGTATGAATGTGGTGGTATACGCAAACCCGTTTGAAATTCAACTCCTGCTGTTTTTCGAAATTAGCAGAACTTGGAAATACTTTGATGTGGTTTTGCATAATTCTATTTCAATATATCAGCGAGCCGTGATTTGATACGAGGGGTTATTTTTCATGTAATTTGCCGAACCGAATTAGAATAACATTTACTGTATCATATATGTTCATTTCGTTTTAATTTATTTTTTATCCAAAATGAGGGATATTTTCGATCTTTGTTGCCTACAGTTGGTTTAAAAAGTTGTCACACCCTGTTTTTGGGGCTCGTTTCTATCTATCATTGGCATTTTGTAGATAAAATTGTTTGAGTAGTGGAGAAATTGTAAGTTTGCTTTTTCACAATAAATTTGCATTTTCTTCAACTAATAAACATTCATAATTTGCAATTAATTCATTGTTAAAACATTTTTTTTAATAAAAATTGATGAAAATTAATGATTGTCAGTGTAAGAAAAATTTACTTTTTTCATTAAAATTTAAAAAGTTTAAAACAATTTCAAATTTACTGAAAAATTTTTGTTTGTTATTTTCAGCATTACTTTAAAATTCACATTTTTCAACCCATAAGTAGTTAAATTAATTCAATGTTGAATCATCTTTTTAATAAAAATTGATAAAAATTAATAAATTTAAAACATTTTTTACAATAAATTTTCATTGTTTTCTTTAACTAATTAAAATTCATAATTAGAAATTAATACAATATTGAAACGTCTTTTTTTTAAAAATTGATAAAAATTAATATATTTAAAGAATTAATAAATTTAAAAAAAAAATACAATACATTTGTATTATTATCTTTAACTATTAATCATTCATAATTTGTAACGAGACTGGTGCTATAGTATAACAACGAAACATTTATTTAAAAAAAATTCAACAACTATCCTTTGAAGTACTCTCCATTCTGTTGAATACACTTATTCCATCGCTTTATCCACTTATCATAAACTTCTGAGAAACCATTTTTTGATAGTCTGTTTAGTATACCCATCACAGCGTTGTTGAGCTCTAAATCCGACTCAAATCTTCTACCTCTCAATTCTTTTTTGACTTCAGGAAACAAATGGAAGTCACATGGAGCAAGGTCAGGAGAGTAGGGGGGATGAACCATAATTTCAACCCCTAATTCTTCAATTGTTCGTTGACAAATCATTGATCTATGAGCCGGAGCATTGTCGTGATGCAGCGTCCAGCCAAAGTACTGATAAAGCGGCCTTTTTTTCTTTAATTTTGCCTTTAAGGGTCCTCGAAGTACATTAGAATAGTACTCCCCTCTTACTGTATGTCCTCTAGGTACAATGTGATCGTAAATAACGCCAAATTTATCAAAAAAAATCAGGTGTATCACTTTACCAGCGCTTTTAGCAGTTTTGGCCTTCTGCGGTCTTGGGCTGCCTTTATGCTTCCATTGCATACTTTGAGACTTCAATTCAGGATCGTAATGATAAAACCAACTTTCGTTACATGTAACCACATTATTTAAAACTGTGGGTTACGTTGCAATTGCCTTTTCCACTGCTGACAAATTGTCACTCGATTCGCTTTTTGTTCATCGGTCATCACTTTTGGAATCCCTCTTGCCGCGATCTTCTGGTACTCTAAATCTTCATGAATAATTTTTTGAGTGGTACCGTAAGACAAATTAACATTGTCAGAAATTCGTTTTATGCCAATCCGGCGATCATTTTGTATCAAGTTGTTAATTTCTGCAATTTTTGTGTCATTTCTCGCAGTTTGTGGTCAACTGATTCACAACCGTCTTTATACTTTTTATGCCACTCAAACACTCTACATCGTGATAAACTATTATCTAGATATGCACCTTTAATCATTTCAAAAGTTTCAGTTGGTCTTTTTCCCAATCGAACACAAAATTTTATGGCGTATCTTTGCTCCACTTTCATTTTTCGATGGGTACGCAAAACACTGACAATTCAATAATTAATTTGTAACAAATGTCAAAAATTAAATCAAAGCCTACTTGCGGGGTAGTACATTAAATATAAGGCTTTCATGTCTCATTTTTTGGGTTATAAAATATTACCTCTGAAAGAAGTAATAGCACCACTCTCGTTATATACTGATATATCCTCGTACTTGTTATTTTATCTATTTGTTATAGTGTTTTAAGCTCAATTGAGTTTGGGAGTGGGTTAGGTTATTAAATAACTCGTATTACCTTGAAAAAGAAGTTGGGCACCACTATATTTATTATACTTAACTATAGATTAGTGATAAAAATATAGAAAATCACCAACCATTAAGATATTATATATAAACCAAGTTTTAGATAAGGTAGTAATAAATTCTAATTCACAGGGATTTACTTAATTCAAATTTAGAGGATTTATTAAAAAAAAAAACACTTATCTGTTTTAATAGGAGGTAGAATATAAGGAGTGATTTCTAGGCCTTCTTCAAAGGGACGAACGATATTCTTCGGATATCACCAAACTCTTAGGTATAAATCTTCATCAACTTCTTGATATAAACTTCTTAGATAGGACTTGAAATAAACTTCTTAGATAGGACTTGAAATAAACTTCTTAGATACACTTAAAATAAACTTCTTTAGATATAGCTCGAACTAAACTTCTTAGATACAGCTTGAACTAAACTTCTTTAGATATAGCTCGAACTAAACTTCTTAGAGAGGAAATAGGAAATTTGCACAGGAATCAGATAAAATGAGACTAAAATTAATATGAAAAGAAAAAATTTTATTTAACATATTTAAATATAGTAGAACATAATATCTCATTCCAAACAGGCCCGACTAGAGGAGGGGTAGCCGGGACAAATTCCCGGGGCCCGGGCTCAAATGGGGGCCCGGTAGCACTATTAGGGGAGGCCCGACAGTAGGGTTTTCTGTTTCTGCATGAGAAATACGACATAAGAAGAGAAAGGGGAGGTGGGAAAAGTTTTAGCTTATTACCTTAGAGAGGTTTTTTGCGTCTGAGGGCTTTTTTTGTTTTTAGAAGAAGAATTAATTGAAGTAGGGAGAAAATATTTTTTTTCTAGGTGAGGACACTTTTTTTTTTTAGAAGAAGAAGCTGAGGTAAGGAGCAAATTTATTTTCGAGGTGAGGAACTTTTTTAGAAAATGAAAAGATTTTGGTTAAGTTTCTTTGTGACAGGGCCCGATGTAGAGAATTGTCCCGGGGCCCGGCCTGGCCCTCGGCGGCCCTGTTCCAAACAAAATAATATATAAAATTATATAAGACGTGTTATCCGTATGTTTAAAATTTTACATTTCATTTAAGAAATTCTTGTACAAAATATATATTTTCAACAATATATCGGTATTAAAGCTTATCTTATAAAATCAGACGGCCATTAAGAATATTAGAAATCAATTAGTACATCGGATGGCCAAGATATATTAAAATTCAAATCAACTTGATTCGTTGACAGATTCAAATAAAAATGGAACTTTTGACACAAGGCATAAACAACAAATGACATTTGAGTTGAGATGTTTGTGTCAAAATAACGAAAACGGTTTCAACCGTCTACAACTTGTTCAAGATCTGAAAGCCGGTCGTCTAAATTTTCTTGTTGTTTTGGTAGTGACACATTGTTTTTTTATGTCGTCTACGAACTTTTCAAGATCTGAAAGCCTATCGTCCACATTTTTATATTTTTCTGGATTAGATTCGTTGAATTTAAGACATTCTACTACTTCTTCAAGATCTGAAAGCCTGTCGTATAAATTTTCATATTGCTTTCGAATTGACACATTGATTTAAAGGTCTTCTACAATCTTTTCAAGATATGAAAGCCTGCCTTCCATATTTTCTGGTTTCTAGCCTCGCAATTTTCGTGTTTTTCTGAAAGAGTTGCTTTGTTTTTGAGGTCGTCTAATACTTTAACCTATCTCTGAATAATATACACTCATCCATACAACTGACTACTTCCTATGATATCCATAGATATAATACTCGGAATAATCGCTGCTTCAGAACCATAGCTGTAAGAACATGCTTTGGTGACCGAAGCATACTATCTGATGGTCTAAGACAATACAATGAGCTTCCTAGCACCATAAAGAACATAAGGACTGACTTCTTTAAAAAAAAACTAAAAGCTCACTTAATAGAATTTGTTCAGTCTGGAGCCGATCCTGTATTGTTAAAACTATAATTACTTAACTTGTTTTAGTTATTATTTTTTGTATTACGTCAATTCGCTTTGAATTTGTACTTTTTTAAGACAAATATATTTTTTACCCAGCAGTTTTTAACCCCAGTTATTTTTCTCCGTTTCTTGGTCTACGATCTAAGCATTGAATCATCCCAGGAAACTCCACATGACCAAAAAAAAAAAAAATTATAAGAACTTTACTCACAACAGATATTATCAAATTGAAAAGACTCACAACTATCTCCAGCTTGACGATCTAGTGTTAATCTTCTACGTTAAAGCAGCAGTTTTAAATATCCGGTTCGAAGGACCATGTGGAGTTTTTTGAGACGATTCAATGCTTAGATCGTGGACCAAGAAATGGAGAAAAATAACTGGAGTTAAAAACTGCTGGGTAGAAAATATATTTGTCTTAAAAAAGTACACATTCAAAGTGAATTGTCTAATTGACGTAATACAAAAAAAATAATAACTAAAACAAGTTAAGTAACTATAGTTTTAACAATACAGGATCGGCTCCAGACTGAAGAGAATTTTCTTAGTTGATATCTTCATGTGTAGTAGTATTGTTATTATTATAACTAAGCAGGTACCGGATTCTTCTTCTGTAATATGATATTATAAAATTTGTACTTTGTAAGACCCACATAGTCTTCAGCTCTGGGTCTAAATATACCAAATTGTATTCTTTTTTTATTAATAAACTGATGGAACCTTACATTATACTGAGATAATTACTTTTCCAGGTCACGACTACTACTTCATCTCGACGTCCACCAGCGACGACCTGCACAGGAGGATAGGCGGCAGATGCACCACCCACAACATGAAAATAGTGTTCAAAGTGTGGGGCCCGCCCCCGCAGCCCGTCACGCTGCCCCCGCCGCCCATAACGGCCAAGCCGTCGTGGTGGTCGGTGCCGTCCCCGCGCACCACCGCCTCCACCACTTCGTGGACGACCTCGAGCACGTCTCCGACGTCCACCACCTCCAAGAAATCCAAGACTTACAACAATCATCCCAACGAGGTGGTCAAAAGTGAAGAACTGACTGTGGGCAGCAGCGCCCCCACCGCGGCCAAATTGATAGTGCTTGCGTGTTTGGCCGCGTTGGCGCTGCGATGAAAGTGTTTTACCGCGCCCTTATCCCCGTTGTCCCCGTATATATCGAATTAACGAAATCGGACTCGTAATTATTGAGTGTGCCCCGTATATTGGATTGAGACGATGTATCTTTGGTCGCCCCTCGTATATGAATATTTAAATTTTTGTAAAATTTCCCCCTCCCTACTCCCCACTCCGATTAATGTGTGTGGGGAAAAATGTTGAAGACTCGATGTGTTCTGTATCCCTCCTGTCCCCACTTGTGTCAACCCCCTCCCAGATCCCAGTTTTTGATGACTGTCTTTGTACGACCTAAAAATATGTTAATTTTTGGATTTTGGGAATAAAATCCGTTTTGGGCAGCTCGGTTGGGTGTCGCGGTTTTTCGAAAAAGCCATTTTTAATGAAGAATATTCCTGTAAAGCGGCTCCAATGCCATTTTTTCTTTTAACAAAATAAAAATATCAAAAGTTTTGCAATTCTATTGTTCTACCATGCACGATTTCCAGCCATTTTGTATGAAATTTGTGATGAGTAGTTTCGCGTAATATAATTATCGATTATAACAGTTTTAAGTGGTCGTAGATAAAATTAATTATCGACTAAACCAATCGGGATAAAAAGATCAAATTTACCCGATGTAACAATGTTATAAAATTCCGAATTATTATAATATGCAACGGTTAAAAAATAGAATCAAATCATAACTCATAAAAAATCCTTTCTTTCCAGTGGCGTAGAAATATTAAAATTATTTTTGAAATAATGAAACTAGAATTAGTGACAAACGACATAAGTTATGATTTTTTTCCATCGGAATTTAATACAAAAAAAAACTTTTGATATTATTTTTTTTTGTAAAACGAAAAATTCATCGACTTAAAAATGGCCTACTTAATGAATATTTTTTATTAAAAAATGATTTTTTTTTGAACTGTGATACGGTCAACGATGCCTTAGGCAAGACATTCTGTACATAAAACTTAACTATAATAATTAATTATTTATAAGATAAATTATTTTTTAGTCATTGGAATTTTACATTTCAAAAAAAAACGGTTTAATAATTTTTATATTTACAAAAAAAATATATTTGTCATTTTTTAAATAACAATGAATTTCTACTGTACATTTTTCAGCCGGGGTTGGGCTCAACGATTTTTTTTTAATATAATTTGTATATTGGTATTTTCTTATTTTTCTTTATATATATTATTTTTTTAATAATTAAATCACTTTTACTACGAAAAAATATGTGATATGTTTGATTCTCAACCCTGAACAACGATTTTTAGATTTTTTTGTCTGAAACAAGAAAGGAAAAATATAAATATACCTACACACGATGGTCGATTTATACAAGTATCAATTGGTATTTGTTTTACGTTTGTTTCACCCTGTATATAAAATGTTAAAAGAGTATTCTAATGGGGAAGTTTCAATTCAATTATATATATTTTTTAAAACATTAAACATTCATAATCTAAAATTAATTCGATATTAAAACATATTTATTTAATATATTTATTAAATTTAAAATATTTTTCACAATAAATTTTCATTATTTTCTTCAACTAATAAACATTCATAATTTGAAATTAATTTAATGTTAAAACATTTTTTTATTAAAAATTTATGAAAATTAATAAATTTAAAACATTTATTCACTATAAATTTTCATCATTTTCTTCAAATAACAAATATTCATAATTTGAAATTAATTTAATATTGAAATATTTTTTTATTAATAATTGATGAAAGTTAATAAATTTAAAACATTTTTCACAATTAATTGTCATTATTTTCTTCAACATTCATGATTTGAAATTAATTTAATGTTAAAACATCCATTTTTTAAATTGATGATAACATTTTTCACCATAAATTTTTATTATTTTCTTTAACTAATAAACATTGATAATTTAAAATTAATTCAATGTTAAAATATCCTTTTATTAATAAATTGATGAAAATTAATAAATTTAAAACATTTTTCACAATTAGTTTTCATTATTTTTTTCAGTTAATAAACATTGATAATTTAAAATTAATTCAATGTTGATAAAAATTAATAAATTTAAAATATTTTTCACAAAAAATGTTCATGATTATTTTCAAATAATAAACATACATAATTTGAAATTTATTCAGTATTAAAATATTTTTTTATTAATAATTAATGAAAATTAATAAATTTAAAACATTTTTCACAATTAATTTTCATTATTTTTTTCAATTAATAAACATTGATAATTTAAAATTAATTTAATGTTGATAAAAATTAATAAATTTAAAATATTTTTCACAAAAAATGTTCATGATTATTTTCAAATAATAAACACATAATTTGAAATTTATTCAGTATTAAAATATTTTTTTATTAATAATTAATGAAAATTAATAAATTTAAAACATTTTTCACAATTAATTTTCATTATTTTTTTCAATTAATAAACATTGAGAATTTAAAATTAATTCAATGTTGATAAAAATTAATAAATTTAAAATATTTTTCACAAAAAATGTTCATGATTATTTTCAAATAATAAACATACATAATTTGAAATTTATTCAGTATTAAAATATTTTTTTATTAATAATTGATGAAAATTAATAAATTTAAAACATTTTTCACAAAAAATGTTCATGATTATTTTCAAATAATAAACATACATCATTTGAAATTTATTCAGTATTAAAATATTTTTTTTTATTAATAATTGATGAAAATTAATAAATTTAAAACATTTTTCACAATTAATTTTCATTATTTTTTTTTCAACTAATAAACATTCATAATTTGAAATTAATTTAATGTCAAAACATTTTTTTATCAAAAATTGATGAAAATTAATAAACTTAAAACATTTTTCACTATAAATTTTCAATATTTTCTTCAACTAATAAACATTGATAATTTAGAATTAATTAAATGTTGAAATATATTTTTATTAAAAATTGATAAAAATTAATAAATTTAAAATATTTTTCACAAAAATGTTCATGATTATTTTTTCAAATAATAAACATACATAATTTGAAATTTATTCAGTATTGAAATATTTTTTTATTAATAATTGATGAAAATTAATGAAGTTAAAGCATTTTTCACAATTAATTTTCATTATTTCTTCAACTAATAATCATTCATAATTTGAAATTAATTTAATGTTGTCACATGTTTTTAATAAAAATTGATGATCAATATTGATCAACTTGAAACATTTTTCACAATAAATTTTCATTACTTTCTTCAACATTGATAATTAACAATTAATTCAATGTTGAAATATTTTTTGTATTAATAGTTGATGAAAAATTAATAAATTTAAAACATTTTTCACTATAAATTTTCATTTTGATAAATTTAATATTGAAATAACTTTTTAATAAAAATTAATAAATTTAAAACATTTTTCACAATCTTTAATTAATAAACATTCATAATTTGAAATTAATTTAATATTGAAACATGTTTTTATTAGAAATTGATGATAATTAATAAATTTAAAACATTTTTCACTATAAATTTTCATTAACTAATAAACATTCATAATTTGATAAATTTAATATTGAAACAACTTTTTAATAAACATTGATGAAAATTAATAAATTTTAAACATTTTTCACAATTTTTTTTATTAAAATAATGAAGTTTTTAATAAAATTATTTAAAAAATAGAAAACTGATGGCATTAATTAGAAAACTGACTTAAATTTATATTATTTTAGTATGAAATTTTAATATAATTAAATACTCGCAATTTGACACCTTAAATATTTTTATTTTTTCAACTAGATATAAAAACAATTTGAAAATATTAAAAACCAAATTGACTTAATACGAATATTGAACTAATCTTTTTGAATTAAATGATTCAAATAATTCAAATTTGATATATTAAAATTTAAAAAAAATCCTTAAATCTCTATTTAATTACAGATTAAAATCATTTTTTATTTATTTAATTATTATTTAAATTTAATAACATTCATAAAATTGATCATTAAAATATTTCAAAAATTTTAAACACATTATTTTAATAATTTAGATCATTTAAATTTTGTTAAAACCTAAAATTTGGAAAAAATTGACCAACAATTTAAATATCATCATCAAAGTTTCAATCAATTTAAAAAAAATAGTGTTTTAATGTTGAACAATATTACTTTAAGAATTATATTAATTGCAATTTTTTACATTTTATTAAATGTATGATTAATATATGATAAATTTAATTTTAAAACAATAAATAAATACTGGAATTTGTGATGAAATACAAGACATTAAAATAACTTAAATTTGATATATTTTAAGTGACATATTAAGTAAAAACACTACCGTATTTATTAACAAATTAAATTTTCATTAAATTTAAATATATGTTGAAAATTTTTCAAATTAATATAGAAATATTTTTGTTTTGATCTTCCCCTCAAATCGAACGATTGAACTCTTTTAATTGCCCAATTAGACAAACGGTATCCGACGTCGATCAAGTAATTATTTATCAACTGTTTTAATTGGCTCGGATTAAATTTCTAAATTGACAATATTAAATATTTTTGTTTGTTGTGATAAATGCAACAATTGGATTATTTAAAAAATCATTAATAACAACGATGCGTTTCATTAGAAGAAAAAAAAAAATACAATCAATATCAATCTAGAAAGACTTTGATTGCGGTTTGATTAATCGGACGCGAGATTTTATGTATACAGTGAGAGTCAAAAGTTAGGAATTGATTTTTGAAAAATATTTTAAATTTTGAATTTTATTGAGGTAATATTCGGATATACAAGGTGATGTGTGCAAATGGTAATAAAAATTATTAAAAAGGGGCGTTTCTATTTAAAAAAAAAATGCATTTGATATCCGAATATTATGTTAAAAAGTGTGGAATTTAAAAATAAAAATGACCAGTTTTTGGAATATTTCTAAAAATCAGTATTCTTTTATTTTTCGAATGTATTCCTTACTTTTAACACTCACTATATATACAGTGTGTTCAAAAAATAAATAAATTCATTTGAAAATTCGGGTTAATTATTTTATTGATTTTTTTCCATTAGATATTTTTTAAAGAAATGAAACTTTAGATAATAATAAATGATGATTAAAAATATATACAGTGTATCCCACAAATTTGTTTAAAAATTAACACAAAAAAAAAACCCTGCTTTATTTCAAATTTAATATTGAAATATTGTGGTTGGAAAGTGTTTATATATAGGGATATTCAAAAATAATGTTTTGTACTGTAGGTATTGTTAAATTTAAAAAAAAAAGTTTTATCGTAATTTTTAAATTTCTTTTTTTTTAATTCTTAAATTATTATTTGTTAAAAAAATAAATAGGAATATTACAAAAAACTTGAATATAAATTTGGTCAATTTGGCCATCATTTTCCACTCTCATCGACGTTTTTACATAATAATTTTTTCGGATTTGAATTTAAAATTGTTTTTTCTCTTTCGAAATGCAGAATATTTATTTTGCGAGCACACTGTATACATAATTAAAATTTGATATTGTTTTTTGCTATTTTTTGATTCTATGAAATCCCGTTATGAAGATATGATTCTGTTTTGATTGTCGGGGCCTAAAATTGACTAAATACGGCCAATAAAACACCAGGTATGTACGTATAGTATCTTTTTTTGTATTTTTTATAAACGATAATTAAAAAAAAAAAAAAAACGAAAAATATGACCCGATTCTTTATCCAAATTAGAAAATATGAAACTGAAACAAAAAAATAACTCAAAAAGGGATTTTATTAGTTTTTATGTTATAAAAAATATCTAATTTAGTACAATAATTGAATTAATATGAAAATATCATACAGGTTGTCTCAATTTATATCTTCATCTTCTTCCATCCGTTTTTTTTTTCAGACGTCGACATATGATTCTTTATCATTTTGCACTCATTTTTTCAAAGCCTTTTTGCCTCTTACCAATGTTTTTATCTCTTATATTTCTATTAATATTTTTTGTATTTGGCCATCCATTTTCTTTCCAGGTTCTTCCACTTTGTTTCTTTAATAAGGCGAAACCGGTCGTGGAATGTTAGTTCCTTAAATACCAAATCAAAGAGTTTGTTGTATCGACAGGAAGTGTGGTGTTGAATTGCCCTGTATTTTCGTACGTATTGCCTTCCATTTAAAAGCAATTTTGTTCATGTATTTTTTGTTTTTACATTGGTTCTTATTTTGTTATTATTCATTTTTTTATCCTATTTCATCTAGAATGTCAAATTTGACAGCTTTGTCCGCTCCACAGAAAATAGTCAGTATTTTTTAATATTTTTGAAGCACAAATTGTCCATATAAACTCTGAATTGGTATAAATCAAATAATAAAAAAAAACCTTTTTGATACAAACTTTACTGGCGACACTGATCTTGTCACAAATTTGTATACATTATTTTTCATTTTCAAGACATTTTTAATGTCGAAAACGACAAATTTTTATTAGGAATTTTTTAATATAATTTTTACTACACCACTGGATTTATTAATACCAAAAATTTAAATAAAAAATATTTGTTAATAAAGTTATAAAAAATTGCTTATATTTTTTACCGCAGATCTTAGACAAATTTGGAAAACTGGCAACATTGTTTATGAAAGTAGAATTCTAGCTAAATTTATTGATAGAAATCCGAAGTCGATAGCTTGTTTTGTTAAGGACTTTTGTCTCATATTTCCACCAATAATTTTGGGCAAAATTTTACTTTGTGTTAACAATGCTGCCAGTTTTCGGAAATTGTCTAAAATGTTGCAGAAAAATATACATTAACTGTGTTTGAAACAAATGTTGTTATAATTTTGTTATCAACTAATAGTTTTTAATTAAATTTTCCATTTATATTTATAAATCTGCTACCAATAAACATTCATAATTTGAAATTAATTCAATTTTTTTTTTAATTCATGAAAATTAATAAATTTAAAACATTTTTTAGAATAAATTTTGATTATTTTCTTAACCTAATAAATATTCATAATTTGAAATTAATTATATGTTGAAATATCTTTTTATTAAAAATTGATGAAAATAAATTTAAAGTTTTTCACAACAAATTTTCATTTTCTTCAACTAATAAACATTCAAAATTTAAAATTAATTCAATGTTTTTATTAAGAATGGATGAAATAAATATAAAACATTGTTTTACGATACTTTTTTATTATTTTCAACTAATAAACATTCATAATTTAAAATTAATTCAATTTTTAAACATCTTTTTATTAAAAATTAATGATAAATAATAAATTTAAAACATTTTTCACAATAAATTTTCAATGTTGAAACTTTTTTTATTTAAAAATGGATGAAAATTAATAAATTTCAAACGTTTCTTACAATAAATTTTCATTATTTTCTTTAAATAATAAACATTCATAATTTGAAATTAATTCAATGTTGAAACGTTTTTCTATTAAAAATTGATGATAAATAATAAATTTAAAACATTTTTCACAATAAATGTTCAATGTTGAAACATGTTTTTATTTAAAAATGGATGAAAATTAATAAATTTAAAACTTTTTTCACATAAAATTTTAATTTTCTTCAACTAATAAACATTCATAATTTAAAATTAATTCAATTTTTGAACATCTTTTTATTAAAAATTGATGATAAATAATAAATTTAAAACATTTTTCACAATAAATGTTCAATGTTGTAACATCTTTTTATTTAAAAATGGATGAAAATTAATAAATTTAAAACTTTTTTCACAATAAATTTTAATTATTTTTTTCAACTAATTAATTTAAAATTAATTCAATTTTTAAACATCTTTTTATTTAAAAATGGATGAAAATTAATAAATTTTCATTATTTTCTTCAACTAATAAACATTCATAATTTGAAATGTATTCCATGTTTTTATTAAAAATGGATGATAATTAATAAATTTAAAACATTGGTTCACGATTAACTTTTATTATTTTCTTCAGCTAATAAACATTTATAATTTGAAATTAATCCAATTTTTAAACATCTTTTTATTAAAAATTGATGATAAATAATATATTTAAAACATTTTTTATAATAAATAATAAATTTTCATTATTTTCTTCAACTAATAAAACATTCATAATTTGAAATAAATTCTGTTTTTATTAAAAATGGATGAAAATTAATAAATTTAAAACATTTTTTCAAAATAAATTTTTATTATTTTCTTCATCTAATAAACATTCATAATTAATTCCATGTTTTTATTAAAAACGGATGAAACTTAATAAATTTAAAACATTTTTCACGATAAATTTTTATTATTTTCTTCGACTAATAAACTTTCATAATTTGAAACGTTTTTCTATTAAAAATTGATGATATATAATAAATTTAAAACATTTTTCACAATAAATTTTCAATGTTGAACCTTTTTTTATTTAAAAATGGATGAAAATTAATAAATTTAAAACGTTTTCCACAATAACTTTTCATAATTTTCTTCAACTTAGAATCATTCATAATTTGAAATTAATTCAATGTTTAAACATTTTTTATAAAAAATGGATGAAAATTAATAAATTTAAAACATTTTTCACAATAAATTTAATGTCAAAACATGTTTTTAATAAAAAAACTAATGAAAGTCAATTTTCATTATTTTCTACCTCAGATTTGCACCAATAAACTTAGCGCCAGAATTCTACTTTAAGTTAACCATGTTGCCAGTTTTCGGAAATTATCTAAAATCTACTGAAAAAATATACTCAATTGTACGCAAAAAATAATATTGTTATAACTTTGTTATTAACAAATAAATTAAATTTCTGATGCTTCCGTTTATATTTATAAATACAGTGGTGTAGTCATGTTTTTTTTTTTTCAAAATCCTTTTGAAATTTAAAAACAATCATAGTATTGCCTTAAAAATGAAAAATAATGAATGAAAATTTGTGTTATAAAAAAAAATGAGATCCGTTAATAAAATTTAGATTTTACAGTGGTCCTTCATTGTGGGTAATTTTTTTGACATACATTAAATTTATAGAGGAAGATTCTGCTATGTTAGAAGACGTATTAAATATAATAAACCTTTATTTAATTTTCATATTTTTTTTGATTTTGGATAAATACTCGCATCGTAAAACTAATTATTTATCAAAAATAAAAATACCCATTGGCCTAAAATAAAACGTTGTACAGTAAATAAGTAAAATTTCAACGACCAACTTTAGACAATATTCTCATGATTTTCCGTTAGTTCGATTATTATTTTTGTAATCGATTGGTGGTGTACAGTTTTGGTGTTAAGAAAAATGAATAACGAACCGATAATAATAATAATAATAATAAATTTTATAATATGCGTAGATAAAACAAAATGTAATAGATCGGCGTCGCTGAATCGGCATTGGTCCAAATGAAGTGGTCATTTAATAAAAACGTAATGGTAAAAGGTTAAATGGTAATATAATTGAGGAAAAATCAATTTTCTCGAGTATGGTCTATAACTGAAATAAAATTATTCATTTAAAGAAATTTCAATATAAATAAATATCAAAAATGTTATTTATGTCAGCAAGATTTCTTAATATTCGAATTCGTACAAATTTTAACGAATTGTTGTCTTAGTGAAAACGTCATTATTTAAAAAAAAAACAAATTCTATTTCCGATAGTTTAGAAAATGAAAAAGAGTATTTTTATAAAAATGAACATGCTTGTCAATAACCATTTTTAGGAGCATTTTTATAAATGATACTTTTTTAAATGCCATTTTTTTAAATGAGCATTTATAGAAATGAACGTTATCTAAACGATCGTTTTTATAAATAAATATTTTAAAAATGAACATTTTTATAAATGATCTTTTTATAAACGGGCATTTTCTGTAATTGCCATTTTTTTAAATGGGCATTTTTATAAATGATCCTTTTTTCAAATGAACACTTTTCTAAACGAGCTTTTTCATAAATGAGTATTTAAAAATTAGCATTTTTATAAATGATCTTCTTATAAACTGCCATTTTCTATAACGGTCATTTTATAAATGAACATTTTCCTAAATAATGAGCCTTTTTCTAAATGATAATTTTTTTAAATATTTTTTTTTTAAATAAGCATTTTTCTAATTGATCGTTTACTAAACAAGCATTTTTCAACCGAATATTTTAAAAATTAACATTTTATAAATGCTCTTATGAGCGGGCATTTTCTGTAATTGCCATTTTTTAATGAGCATTTTCCTAAATGAACCTTTTTCTAAATGAACATTTTTTGAATGATAATTTTTTTAAATAAGCATTTTCCTAATTGATCGTTTTCTAAACAAGCATTTTTCAAATGAATATTTTAAAAATTAACATTTTTATAAATGATCTTTTTATTAGCGGCATTTTTTGTAATTGTCATTTTTTTAATGAGCATTTTTATAAATGAATATATTACAAAATAAGCATGTTTATGAGTGACCGTTTATTAAATGGGCATTTTTATATATCGTCGTTTTCTAACCGAGCATTTTTGTAAATGATCATTTTCTAAATAATCCTTTTTTTATAAGTTGGCATTATTTATAATTGCAATTTTTTTTAATAATATTTTTTATAAATGATCGTTTTCAAAACGAACGTTTTTATAAATGAATCATTTAAAAATTGGTATGTTTGTGAATAACCGTTTTCTAACAGATCAGTTTTATAAGGAATCATTTTCATAAATGACTTCTTTATAAACGGGCATTTTCTATAACTGCTATTTTTTAAATGAGCATTTTTATAAATGTCGTATTCTAAACTAGCATTTTTATAAATAAACGTTTTAAAATAAGCATGTTTATTAATGGCCAATTTTTAAGAAGGCTTTTTCTGTTTTCTAGCAACATTTTGATGAATGAACATTTTAGAGTCATTACAAATAACATTTTTTTTATAAGCATTTTTATAAATAAACGTTTTAAAAATGACCAATTTTTAAATAAGCTTTTTTCTGTTTTCTGACAACATTTTTATGAATTATCATTTTAGAGTTATTACAAATAACATTTTTTTAATAAGCATTTTTATAAATGATCGTTTTCTAAACGGACATTTAAATAAGCTGTTTTCTGTTTTCTAGCAACATTTTTATAAATGATTATTTTAGAGTTATTACAAATAACATTTTTCTTAATAAGCATTTTTATAAATAAATGTTTTAAAAAGGGCATGTTTATTAATGGCTAATTTTTAAATAAGCTTTTTTCTGTTTTCTAACAACATTTTTATGAATAATCATTTTAGAGTTATTACAAATAACATTTTTTTTTTAATAAGCATTTTTATAAAATTTAATGATCGTTTTCTGAACGAGCATTTTTATGAATGAACATTTGAATATTGGGCATATTTGGTAATGACCATTTTTTAAAAATTCGTTTTTATAAATAATCTTTTTTAAAAGTGTACATTTCTTATAACGGCCATTTTTTAAATTAGAATTTTTATAAATTATTATTTCAAAAATTAGCGTGTGTGTGAGTGACCATTTTTTAAAACGGTATCTTTATGTATCACAGTTCTCTAACGGGGCATTTTTATAAATGATCATTGTCTAAATAACTTTCTTATAAATGGGCATTATTTATAATTGACATTTTTTGAATAAGCTTTTTTATAAACGAGCGATTTTTAATGAAGCATTTTTATAAATGACCATTTGTATAATAAGCATGTTTGTTTATTACCATTTTTTAAAAACACGTTTTTATGCTTAACCGTTTTCGGACAACATTATTTTTACAAGTAAGCATTTTTTGCAATGGCCTTTTTTAAATTAGCATTTAGAAAAATAATTTTATTCAACAGTTAGCATGTTTATGAGCTGGGGCGGCTCGTGACCAAAATTTTGGGGGTCACAGTAGCAGAATATAGATCTCGGTACAGATGTAGGTAAGTAACTGTCAGTGTTTTAGAAAGGTATATTATAAACTTTCTAAAATACTGAAAATTTTTTCATACATCTGTATTGATATCTATATTCTGTCACTGTGAACCTCCAAAATTTGGGTCACGACCTGCCACTGTATGAGTAATAATTTTTTTAAAAGGATATTTTTGTTTCGTTTTCTAACCGAACATTTTTATTAATAATCATTTTAGAGTTTGTAAATTACCTTCTTATAACTGGACATTTTTCATTAACTGTCATTTTTTAAATGACCATCTTCTAAACATATTTTATTATTGGTTTTTCTCTAAATGAGCATTTTTGTAAATTACCGTTGTCTAAAAGAGCATTTTTGTTAATGACAATTTTCAAAGTGAACATATTTTTAAGAATGACCGTTTTATAAATGAGCAATTTGTAAATGACCGTTTTCAAAATCAATATTTTTAAGAATGGCCGTTTTATAAATAAGCATTTTTGTAAACGATAATTTTCTAAATGAGCACTTTTTAAAATGACCTTTCTATAAATGAGCATTTTTATAAATGACTGCTTTATAAATGAGCATTTTTGTAAATTCCCATTTTCTAAATGAGCATTTTTAAGAATGACTGTTTTATAAATGAGCATTTTTGTAAATGACCGTTTTCTAAATGAGCATTTTTAAGAATAACCGTTTTATAAATGAGAAATTTGTAAATGACCGTTTTCTAAATCAATATTTTTAAGAATGTCCCTTTTATAAATGACCATTTTTGTAAACTATAATTTTCTAAATGAGCACTTTTTAAAATGACCGCTTTATAAATGAGCATTTTTGTAAATTCCCATTTTCTAAATGAGCATTTTTAAGAATGGCTGTTTTATAAATGAGCATTTTTAAGAATGACCGTTTTATAAATGACCGTTTGGCGTGTGACCAACGATTCAGCGGCGCCGATTTAAAACGCATAGTGACCAATTTCGAACTTTAACAAAAATGAAGAAAAAAATGTGTAAATGTTATATTTTTCGGGTCAGTTGATTGTTTCTTAGTATATGAACAGTGTTGAACATTGAAAAAAAAAATAACCGCGTATTTGTATAACTGTGAAGACTGAAAACATAAAAAAAGAACTAGTTTTTATTGTGTTATATATGAAGCATTATCCTTATAGAGTTCGGCTGCTGGCGTTTTTAGTGATACCTCCATCCCCTTTTCTACGCTTTCGCTCGGTTCGAGATTTTTCCTACCTTTACAACGCGTACTTATATTTGTCTTTTTTTTATATGGTTGTGATTTTTCTTATATTTTTTTTACCTCAGGTGTAAATGCCACTTCAAATATCTAACGTAAATATTATTAACGTTAGTTTTGCACGAAAGTAGCTAGAAGATAGTTAAAGGCCGTTTCACACGCAGCGGTTTTAACCGACGCGTTTTTTGCGGCAAAAACCGCGAAATGGTAGAAATGTTGCGTGCAACGTTGCTTTGATACATAATTATTTATACTAATTTACAGATAGTTGCAAAAAAGTTAAGTAAACAATATTAAATCAGACGGTTTTTCTTTGTAATCCAAATAATATTAAATATTGAGTTTCTGGGGTAATTTATTTGACATTGGCAACACTGCAAATGTAATAAATAGTTATTCGTTGTAAATATTATCCAATTTTTTTCGTTACTGTTTCCCAGCGCCATTTTAGTATCAAACTACACATACAGGGAGAACCGTTCATCTAGGCCTATTTTTTCGATGTGATATTTTTTATACAGTACAACGATATTTTTTTGCAATATTTATCTATTGATATTTGATCGCCTAATTAAAAATACGTTAGTTTTTATTAATATTTCGTACATTCCATATTTATATGTCTAAATATTTATTAGAGTTAGAAAAAGACAGGACAGGTATTTGAAGTGGTAAAATATTTATTTCTGTATTTTATAGACGTTAAGACGCTATTTGAAACTTTTTATAAGGAACGTTTAAAATAGAATTTTAACGAAAAAAAAATCAACGAAACGAGGGTTAATCTAAAACCTTTGAAAACGCCTAATTTTTTCCTAAATTTCTGTTATTATAGATCGACCCTTGTAGTAATGATAACATGGTATTTTTTTTGTAAAGCTTATTATCAGACCAATTGTATCAAACTGTCGGAGAAACCATAATTTTAAATATAGCCAACTATACGTTTAAAATGGAATGATTTTTGACGAGTGATATGATAATTTTGACATTTTCAGAGACTTTTGACGAGTGACAAGACCATTTTAGTGTTTTTTGACAATGACATGACAATTTTGATATTTGAAGTCATCGTTACTAATATTTTTGTGTTTCGACATAACTTGTGTTATTTAAATTCATTTTTGTAACATTTTCAGCATTTGTAATTTTGTTTTTACATCTTCAGTGAGTTTATTTTCAGTGATTTTTGACGAGTGACATAACCTTTTTCGTCAATTTTGACGAGAGACATGACAGTTTAGACATTTTCAGTGACTTTTGACGAGTTTCATGCAATTAGTGTTTTTTTTACTGTGGCATGACAATTTTGACATTTAAAAGTCATTGTTTCTAACATTTTCGCCATAATTCTGTGACATTTAAAGTGTTTTTCTAACATTTTTGGTATTTGTAATTTTGTTTTTACATCTTCAGTCATTTTTCAGGAGTTACAAGATAATTTTGATATTTTCAGTGACGTTTGACGAGTGACATAACATTTTCAGTGAATTCTGAGGTATGGTCCGTTATTAACCGATTAGTAACCAGGATTTTTTAACAGCGGTTCCTGAAAAAAACTAATTTCTTGGTTACATTTGGACCACGGTCGAGATTTGTCACTTTTGTGATAGATTGACATTCGACCTGATAGTAGCCGTAAAAATATAACTGTTAGTGAATTGACGTTTGAGTCACCATTTTCAGGTAACCGAGTCCCTAATTTAACCGATTTTTTAGGTATGTCAAGCAGAGCGGTTAGTTTTGGACCCAGTAACTGCTATTGCGGTTAATAACTGACCCTACCCTTGAGTGACATGACAGTTTTGACATTTTCAGTGACTTTTGACTAGTGGCATGACATTTGTACAGACTTTTGAATGATACATGACATTTTTGCAGACTTTTGACGAGATACCTGACATTTTTACAGATTTTTGATGAGATACACAACATTTTTGACATTTGAAATATTTTTTTTTAAATATTTTTGAATTTGATTCAACTTTTTTGACATTTAACTTGTCTGGACGTTTAAAATTGCTTTTGTTCCTTTTTTTTAACAGTTATACGATTGTTGTAACTATTTTGACATCTGACATACTTTAAATATGTGTGTAACGAAATTTTCTTCTGTTTGTAACGAGTTTTCCTAACATTTTTAGAAATTGTAATTTTCAATGAATTTTGACTTTTTTTAGTGAACTTTGACAAGTGATATGAAATGTTTGTCATTTTCAGTTATTTTTGACTAGTGGCAAGGATTTTGTTAACATTTTCAGTGATTTTTGATGAGTGACGTGACAATTTTGATATTTTCAGTGAATTTTACGAGTAACATAAACATTTAGACATTTTAAGTGACCTTTACCAGCAGTCTGATATTTTTTTGTCATTTTCAGTTGTTTTTGACTAGTGATAAGGATTTTTTTTGACATTTTCAGTGAATTTTGACGAGCGACATGACAATTTTGCCATTTCAGAGACATGATAGATTGGACATTTTCAGTGACTTTTGACGAGTGAAATGACATTTTTAGTGACCTTTGACGAATGACATGACAATTTTAACGAGTGACATTACAATTTTGACATTTTTGTGTTGATGTAAAAGTTTTTGACATTTAACTTATCTGGACGTTTAAAATTGCTGTTGTTCCTTTTTTAAACAGTTAATTGTTTTGATACCTATTTTGACATAATTTGAATACGTCGGTAATGAAATTCTCGTCCGTTTGTATCAAGAGGTCTGATACAGCCTAAATTTTGCCTAAATGATTTTACGTATTTTCTAAGTGGTACTTACGTTATACTTACGTTTATTTTATTCAAGGCAAGGTATCTCTCTAAGTGCAATATTTGTATACTTTTTAGGTATTTTCGAAATACGGCTATTATAAAGTTTCTTCCAAGTGATGACATCACGTTTTTTCATTAGTTTATTCAAACAAGGACTTAAATACTGAATGTTGACTATTTTTTTAGACTTTAAAAGTCCTATTAGTGCCAGTGTCATCGACATACTCATTTATGATGCTAGCAACTTCTTTTTTTCTGTTTTCTCCATACTTTTACAATAAAATATTGAAAGATGTTATTATGTGGAAGACGCAGTATGTTTACTTAAAACCTTATCATTTGCTGAACTTGTATATTTTTTCGAGGTTTCAAGCAATTGTTGACGGTGGCAACTAACACTGATTTTTAAAAAATGCCTAAAATAGGTTTTAAGTGATACTGCGAATTACTGTGCACTATAGATATCCTTAATACAGATATATTTAGACGGCTTTTATTTATTCTATAATTTATTTACTATATTCTCAGTATTTCTCATACTTTCAATACTCTTATGATGATCTTAATTTGTAACACGCACTTAAAATAATCAAGAGAAGAGATAATTATGCATCAATATTTTGCTATTTTTATATGTATTGAGAAATATTGGTGCTTTTTGAAATCGCCTAGAATGTAATTATTTTTGATTTGCTAATTAACAATAAAATGAACAGTTTTGTGCCCATGGCTCATTGTGTGCACTTCTCATTCATTTGCAAGAAAGTTACGTCACTTGTCAGCTTGTAAGTTGCATCAACTGTCAAAGTCATACGTCAGTTTGCAATAAAGATACGTCAATTGTCAAAATTGAAATGACACCCGATAAATTGTTCTTTTTTAGACAATTTCAATGAGATCAAGTGAGAATTACAGATTGCTGCATCAAATATTTCCATAATTTAAAATTATTGGTCAAAAATAATTATATTGTTAGTTATGAATATCTCTTGTATATTTAGGAGCGTGTTCTATTTTTAGACTGATTCGGAATTTCATTTTTGCAACTAATTTTTGTGATAGTATTTATTGTAATTATTTTTATAGTGCCAATTTGTGTATTTTTTTTTAAATGCCATATATATACACACACCTTTTTCTTGCCATTTTTATTAAGCTTAAAACACCAACCAGTTTTGTCTATCAACGGTTCTCTTTTTTAATATTAAAACTTCGAGAATAACGTAAAAAGTTCCTCATTCTTTGTTCCTAAAAAAAAGGTAAATCCAATTGTTCAGGAATTTCGTGTACCTACTTTAATATATACTTAAATTGAAAAAAAAAATCTACAGGGTTATGTAGAAGTGTTGAAAGTCCAATAGAGGCTGCTTGAAAAATCAGTCTATCAAAAATTTAATAATGTGATAGATAAAGGGACTCAAAAACACTTCAGCACGAACCTGTATAAATGACATTCTCGATTAAAGTTTAATATTAAAAAAATGACCGTAGAATAAGCTTTAAAATTACCCAGTATGTTTTGTATAGTCGCGAATCTATGCAGATTGTCCCGAAATCTGGATAATAAAGTGACAAAAACTTGTATAAATAAAATGTCTTTATTTTTATCGCAAACGAGATGTCGGGACAACCTGTATGGTAAGCGTAAACCGACAGTAAGTTGGCAAGAATATTTTTGGAAAAATTCGTTTTCGTAATTTATTTTTCCAGTACTTTAGAAACCGACAGAAATCGAATTTTTCCAAAAAACATACTCAACGGTTGAATGGTCCAGTTAACGTTTAAAATTATTTGATTTCAACAGAGATTTTGCGATAGGAAACAATTAAATGAGGATAAATTTAGCTGTTATTATGAAAAATAGTTTTTCGCAAATATCTTCAAAACGTTTAATTATACGATGAAAATACTAAATACCTTTTTTGTAGAGAATAACTTCCTCTACAATCTTATTTTAAATATGTTTCTATTAAACTCATATTCAATCAGTTATTACGCTTAAATTTAATTTCGATTCATGTTAATTGGATGGTAATAGGGGTGTACTGCAAGGGTTAGTTCTTGACCCGATAAACTGAAAATTGTTTGAAATAAAAATGATAGAGAATGCTATATAGAGTGTTCCGTAATGATGTTCCAATATTTTAACTGGATAATCTACCAACCATTTAAAAGGGATTTTTCTCATTAAATTTTGCAATTTAAATCGACTTTTTTTCAAACAGGTTCTCTTGTGTTAAAATGTCAATATAAATTATATCGATTATTTTAGATCAATGGATTATTTCCGATTACTTAATCGATTGTTTTCGATTAATCGGGAGATCGATTATTTTCTATTAATCAGTTATTTTTAAATAATTGAATAATCGTTAAATTAATTATTTCTGAACAATCGGATTATCGATTATTAGACTAATCGATATTATTTAATTGATTTTTTAATCTTATATTGGATTATTAATTTATCGATTAATAAATATCTAAAACAATTACATATTAATTAGGTAATCAAACGATTATAATATCGAATTACCGATAGGACTGTTCATTTAACAAAATAAATAATCGATTATTTTCGATAAATCGGTTTTTTCGATTATTCTAGATTATTTGAAGTCTTCTTTACTAACATTTTTGTGTTTCGACATAACTTTGTGACATTTAAATTCAGTTTTCTAACATTTTTAGTATTTGTAATTTTGTTTTCACATCTTCAGTGATTTTTAAGGAGTTTATTTTCAGTGAATTTTGATGAGTGACATCACAGTTTTGACATTTTCAGTGACTTTTGACTAGTAATAAGGCATTTTTACGGACTTTTGGCGAGGTACATGACATTTTTACAGACTGTATCTCGTCAAAAGTCTTTGAAGTCATTTTTGTTAAACATTTTTGAATTTGATTTAACTTTTTTGAGATTTAACAAGACATTTTTAGAGCTTTTTTGAGTGACATGACAATTTTGATATTTGAAGTTATCGCTACTGACATTTTTGTATTTCGACATAACTTTTTGTGACATTTAATTTGTGTTTTCTAACATTTTTAGTATTTGTAATTTTGTTTTCACATCTTCAGTGATTTTTAAGGAGTTTGTTATTTTCAGTGATTTTTGATGAGTGACATGACATTTTCAGTGAATTTTGACGAGTGACATGACAGTTTCAGTGACTTTTAACAAGTGTTTTTTGACATGCCATTTTTACAGCCTCTTGACATGATACATGACATTTTTACAGACCTTTTATGAGATATATGACATTTTTGAGATTTGAAGTAATTCTTTTTTAAACATTTTTGAATTTGATTTAACTTGTCTGTACGTTTAAAATTGCTTTTGTATTTTTTAACAGTTATATGATTGTTGTAACTATTTTGCCATCCGACGTACTTTAAATGTGTGTAACGAAATTTTCGTCTGTTTGTAACGAGTTTTCCTAACATTTTTAGAATTTGAAATTTTCAATGACTTTTGACGAGTAACATGACATTTTCAGTGAATTTTGACTTTTTTATTGAATTTTGTTAAGTAATATGACATTTTTGTCATTTTCAGTTATTCTTGACTAGTGGCAAGGATTTTGTTAACATTTTCAGTGATTTTTGACGAGTGACATGGCAATTTTGATATTTTCAGTGAATTTTGACGAGTGACGTGAAAATTTTGATATTTTCAGTGACCTTTAATCAGTTATATGATATTTTTAACTGTTTTGGAGTAGTGTTACATTTTGAGTGTCTGTTGACGAGCTACATGACAATTTTGCCATTTGCAGCGACATGACAGTTTGGACATTTTCAGTGACTTTTGATGAGCGAAATTACATTTTTAGTGACTTTTGACGAATGCCATGACATATTTGACATTTGAAGTAATTTTTTTTAAACATTTTTGAATTTGATTCAACTTTTTTGACATTTACCTTGTCTGAACGTTTAAAATTGCTTTTGTCCCTTTTCTTTAACAGTTATATGATTGTTGTAACTATTTTGACATACTTTAAATATGCGTGTAACGAAATTTTCGTCTGTTTGTAACGAGTTTTCCCAACATTTTTAGAATTTTGACGAGTGACATGACATTTTCAGTGAATTTTGACTGTTTTAATGAACTTGGACAAGTGATATGAAATTTTTGTCATTTTCAGTTATTTTTGAATAGTGGCAAGGATTTTGTTAAAATTTTCAGTGATTTTTGACGAGTGACATGACAATTTTTATATTTTCCGTGACCTTTAACCAGTAATCTGACATTTTTGTAATTTTCTATTGTTTTTGACTAGTAATAAGGATTTTTTTTTGCATTTTGAGTGTCTGCAATTTTACCCTTTTCAAAGACATGACAGTTTAGACATTTTCAGAAACTTTTGGCGAGTGAAATGACTTGACGAATGCCATGACAATTTTAACATGACAATTTTGACATTTTTGTATTAACATAAAAATTTTTGACATTTAACTTATCTGGATGTTTAAGATTGCCGTTGTTCCTTTTTTTTTAAACAATTATATGACTGTTTTGATACCTATTTTGATATAATTTGAATACGTCGAAACTTTAGTAAATAAAAATCACTAAAGTCCTAAAAATAAAAAACTGAAGTTCTTACAACAAAAATATTTCAGCCTCTATTCATGCTATAAAAAACGCAACCATTTCTAGATAAACAAAATTGAGTGAACATTCGGTCCCACGATGTAAATATAAGTCGTGACATGCCCACCGATAGGCATGATTTAAAACTGATAAATAAAAAAAAATAATCCAGTTCATATATATAAAAAAAAACAGCAATAAAAGTTTGATCCCAACGGTCGAACAGCTGATCTCAGTGTGTAGTTTAAATTGTTAAAGAAAAAAGTTTAAAACTCAGCTGCGCTTCGTTTGATAAACTGTTCTCTCGTTTGCAGGAAATGCTACTTTCTTCACTCGTTAAACAATATACTATTATTAAAATTACAATTTCCAAGTTCAATCGTTTTCAAGAAAAACAAAAATCGCCTTATGTGGCCTTTCTCGTAAGTTTCACAACTTGCTTTTCTGTTTTTTCTATTTCTTCTATATTCGTTTCCATTTCATTTTCTCATAGTAAAAATATCTTATTTTCCATATATGAAATTTCGTTTTTTTTTCATAGCTATTTTCCAAATTGTAAGAAACTTCATTTTTCTATAGAAGAGATTAAAGAAATTATAGAAGATGCATCATTTTAATGTTATTAATTTTAATACTGTTATGTAAAAGAATTAGAGTACAATGTTATTTAAGAATTATATAAAAAAAAATGGATCAAATCTCTACAGAGAAGACCCAAATTGCAAAATTTTATAAGAAATCATCTACTGTAATTACGGAACACCCTGTATATACTTTATAAAAAAGATATTTAACGTTTTAATAGTAGTGTCAACAAATTTTAAGATATTTAAACAAAACTATCTTGTATTATTTGCACTATTTCATTATTTCCTATAGAAAAATCTCTGTCGAAATCAAATAAATTTGAATTCCGACGACTGGACTAAAATGTGTACATTTTTTTTGTAGGAATATTTTTCTCTTTAAGCTAAAAACGCCAGTGAATGATTTGTGTCTAGAAAAGTAGGTTTAAAATATTATAATCCGATGTACTAAGTTTACTTGCAAGCCATAGTGATAAAATATTAACCCATGACAAGAATTAAAAAAAAAAAATCCGCTCGCAATTGGTTTACCATTACTCCAAGAGAATATTTTTCTATCTGACAGAGTTCATTCTTGCAAGAAACTTATGTCGACTTCTCAACTTTTTTTAAGAACATTTTAAAAAGTTATGTCAGCTGTCAACGTTAGAAATGACAGTCGACGAATTGTTCTCGTGAAAATCAACTCGCGCATAGAAAATGGGCTCCAGTCGACATTTTTTTGGTAAGACCAGTTTTTGTACAAAAAAAATGTGTACTCTATAGGTGATCTCTCGTCCATATTGCTTGACTCATGTTTATTACGACTGGTCAACAGTTTTTTTTTTTAAATTTTGTAAAATATCCTTTTGTTCAGAGTGTGTTTGATCAAATAGCAACACTTTTGACATTCGTCAGAATTGTTAAACAAGCATAATGTGCCAGTTGATCTATTAACGTCAATGTGGATTTGTTTTATCAATTTTTGTATCAAAACCTCCCATTCCCATAACTGCTAATGCCTAATGTAAATATGTCAGTTGTCAGATCGTAATGCAGTCACTTTTCCTACAGTGTTGCAATTTTTTAAGTTGTTTTTTAACTGGTGTATGTAACTTAGATTATAGTTTTAGACAATCTCACACGATTGATTGCGAATATTGGTAGATTAAATCCTACGGCAGACACTCTGATTGGTTTTGTACGTTCATGTTCATGGTAAAATCGTTTCAAATAGGTATTTACTAATTGTTTCAAAACTCTTTAACCCACCAAAATTGTATTTATATTGGATATTTTTATTACGAAATTTTGTTGAATAGATGAACACATTGTATGTATAAGAATTGTAAAATGCACTCTATATATACATATTATATAAATATACATACATGCCATTTTCTTTTGATGTTTTATTTCTTAACCATACCAATTCTAATTGAAGTTATACGAGCATTAACAACTCTTGAGATTTATTTATAAGAAAATGCTCATAATTATTTGATTTGTCGATCACTGCCGACACGTAAATATTGATAATTGTAACGATTATTTATACATATTAATTTTGAAAACTCACTCTTGATGGTATAGGTATATGACCTCTAAGTGTTCAAATTACAATAATTTTATAGTTTCAGCCAGATATTAAATCCACCACTTGGTGTTTTAATTACGATTACTTAGTATGTATTGGAGAGGGTGGAGAGTAAGTGGACTGTATTCGTTTGGCCCGGTGTAAAATCCACTATACCTTCCTGTCGGCGATGTGGTGTCCACTGGTGGATATTTTCTCCACCAGCAGGAGTGAATTACACTCGACATGTGTATAAGGAGGAAGTAAACTAGGGGAAATAAGGTGGTGTAACTGGTGTAATTTACACTGGTGGACACTGCACCAACAGCGAACGAAAGAACCTACAGAATGCTGTGAACGTCAACTGTCACTATCAACCGTTTGTTCACCACCTCAAGAGGCCGGGAACCACATACTTTGATTTTCTTTTACTATACGGAGAATGGTCGCACTGCGCAGCTTTCTGAGTGCCTTTTAAAAGGAGATAGAAAACTCCGCCATTTTGAACCCTTAGGAGACTGCTGTTTTATTATAGGCGGTTGTCATATATTGTATTATCCGAGTTGCACAGTGCATAAACTGAAACATTGAGATCCAAAGTGTCAGCTGTAAACTGTGTCACAGGGTTTAAAATGGCCGCGCCCTATGTTGGGCGTGTCGGACCTCTCTCTTGCCTCGTATGGTAATCAAATTATGTGCCTGGAACAGATTTATCACGGCGGGAGCAGACAATGACGTCATTCCACTTCCCCTTGAGCGGTTCACGTCGCGAAAATGATGCGGGTAATACCGTTTGATCACCGGGAGTTCGCCAAAAATTGGTATTTGATTACTATACGGTGCAAGAGAGAGGTCCGACACGCCCAACATAGGGCGCGGCCATTTTGATTACTATGCCACAGTTTATAGCTAAAGAATCAGATCGCTCACTCTGCGTCGGCACTTTTGATCTCAATGTTCCAGTTTATACACTGCGCAACTCGAATAATATATGACAACCGCCTATAATAAAACAGCAGTCTTCTGCGTATCCTGAATTTGTATCCCTGGAGTGGATGTTATTTTGGAACTTTCAACTGGTCCAAGTGAGCTAACTGATTCTTTAGCAATAAACTGTGACTCCAAAAATAATTGCCGCGTTTGAGAATCCACATCGGATGCATTTTTTTACATCTCGAGCGTTTTTTAACCACGTCTGTCCCATTAAATTTACATATACTGAATCACGTGATCAAAGATTACATCTCGGATGCATCCGATGTGGATTCTCAAACGCGGCAAAAATTTACTGACACTGACAGCTGCAAGCAAAATATCAGGTGCGTTTTAATCATCCGCTCCTGCTTCCGTAATTGAAAATTATCGATAATTACTTAAAATAATCGATAGTTGTCGGTAGTAACACACTATTGATAATATCGACAGTGCTATTGCTAAGTATTTTTTATCTGTATCATACGTGTTAGAGAGGTGAGATTTAAAAGACGGCCATTATCCTTGCTCTTCGCTCGGATAAGGTATATAAAAATCAAAAATAATGTATACAGGGTGTTATTGAAATACACGTACATATTAAAACTGGGTATTGCGCAGATCCCCACTGAATGTAGAAAAATATTATTTTTTAAAAATACCCCTTATTAAGGGAGTTATTAATTTTTGAAAATTAATTCTAAAACAAACGTACTTCACTGATATGTTGAGGATGACCTATATAAATTAGGTTTATTTACCTATTTTAAACATCAACAGTAATTAATATGCAAGTTTTTGTCAGATGATAAGAAAACTAGTCTTGTAAGAAATAACCATGTTGCCAAGATTTTCGAATTAATTTCTATTTCCGAAGACTGGTTTTTACTACCCTCGTTATCAAAAAACTAGAATATTTGATAAATGATTGTTTTTAAACTATAGATTATTAAAATTTTAGTTGATTTACGAATCTGGCTAACACGAGCGCGTCATTTCCAAGTTGGTAAAGTGTTGTTACGATTACTTTTAAATATTTTTTTACGATGCCACTATTTACGAATATTGAACTAACGGATATAGTGCTGGTTTATGGGGCAGCTGGAGAAAATTCTCGGCAAGCACAAATCCTGTATCGCGAACGGTTTCCAAATCGGAGAATTCCGGACTGTCGTACGTTTATTTCAACTGTTCAGCATCTAAGAGACCATGGAAAATTTGAGAGTGTCAATGCAGATCGAGGGAGAACAAGAACACAAAGAACATTGGCGGCCGAAGAAGAAATATTGGAAGCTGTTGAAAACCGGCCTCAATTAAGTTGTAGAAGACTAGGTCTTGAAATTGGAGTGTCCTCATTTGTTGTGTGGCGGACACTTAAAGAACAAGGTTTACATCCTTATCACATCCAAAAAGTCCAGGCCTTATATCCAGGTGATGAAGAAAAGAGTGGAGTTTTGTGAATGGATGATTCAAAAATGTGTTGATATTCCTGATTTTCTAAAAATATTATTGTATACTGACGAGGCTTCATTCACTCGTGATGGCGTGTTCAATATGCACAATACGCATATTTGGAGTGATGAAAATCCTCACGCCATTAGGGAAACTGGGCATCAAAGAAAATTTTCAATAAATGTTTGGGCTGGCATAATAGATCAGTATTTAATCGGGCCTTATGTTCTCCCGAACAGATTAAATGGGCCAGGATATCTCCACTTTTTAGAAGATATTTTGCCAGTACTCCTAGAAGAGATACCGTTACAATTAAGGCAACGAATGTGGTACCTACTAGATGGCGCTCCTCCTCACTTTGATTTAAACGTACGGCAGTTTTTGAACATTAGATTTCCTCAAAAGTGGATAGGCAGAAATGGACCTACTAAGTGGCCTCCGAGATCTCCGGACTTAAATCCATGCGATTTCTTTTTGTGGGGTCACATGAAACAACTGGTTTATAATGAACCTATTAATAGTGTTGAACAATTAACCAATAAAGTTAATGCGGTAGCCGAGGAACTACGACAAAATCCAAGACTAATTTCTAATGTTCAAAGTTCTTTGGAAAGACGATTGCAAGTGTGTGTAAATAATAATGGACGGCATTTTGAACAATTACTGTAATAAACTTTATTTTGAATTAATTGGTTTTGCTACGGCAACAGTGCAATTTCTATGGGTAAGTTCAATTTCGATTTATTTTACTTCTTTAAATATGGAAACTAGTAGGTCGGAAAAGGGGACTCTTCCCCAATATTTAAATTTTAGAATTTGAAGTTAAAATTGGTGCCAATCGTTTTTGGTCATTACATACTATTCCCCATTTTAATATGTACGTGTATTTCAATAACACCCTGTATATTTTGCTAAACTGCGCATGTGAAGTACAATCTCACGATTTCTAACGACTTTTTAATGATCAAGCTCACGAATTTAGGCTCAGTGCATCTGGGATCCCTGGCAGAGAGGTTAGTTTTTGTTAGTTTTCGTTGATTTTTTTATTTGTCTTGTGTCGTGGATTACTGTGAATTTATAAGCATAAAAGTTTACTGCATATACTGAAAAACCAAATAGAAGAACCCTTATTAGTGTTTTAAGTACGCCTAGAGCTGACTTAGAAGCTTCATCGGATGTAAATATATCTGAATTAGAGTTGAAAGTACAGGAAGATTGCCATTCTTTGATTACCCTTAACCCACACTGGGGTCTATTCTCTAACAATTCCTTTATATTTAACGGCCTTTAAAAATATTGGCGGCTTACAAAAATATGTTCGTATTCGTTAATTTACTTCTGTCATTATTTAAACAGATTTCTTTAATGTATTTACAGAAGCTTTTAAAACTAAATCCGAGAGTACGTCTTACCAATGTCGAAAAACAGACATATTCAAGATGTCTTAAGAACGTTACCTTTTGTAACATCAGACGTCTGTCATGTCTATGACAGACGTCTTTGTGCTGTTTGGGCGTATAACGTCTACAAAACAACGTGAAACGACGCATGCAAAACGCGCACAACGTACACAAAACGACGCACAACACAATGCACAACGTACACAAAATGACGCATAACGTAAACAAAACAACGTACATAAAACAATGCACACAAAATGACGCACAACGCACGTAAATAAAACAACCAGTGTTGCCAGAATATATTTTTACTATGCACCAATTTGTCTAAGAAATGTACCAAATTCTATAAATTGTTCCATATTTTTCGAATTGTGGTTTGGTTCAATAAAGAGCAAAACGAAAGCGGAGATCTAAGATACATTTGCTAAAACTCTCTAATATATTTTACGTCAAATGGAAACATACTCTGAAAAACGTACTAGATTTTGCTTCGAATGTACTAGAGTAACAGCTTAATGTACTAGATCTTGTAAAATTGTACTAGACTGGCAACACTGACTCAAGATATACTACAAAGTAAATAATTTTTTGCGTGATAAATGTCACGTACGCCACGAACAAAACCAAATTATTTCTTCGAATCGAAAGAATTAAAACATATTTTCCAACGAATTTCACCGGCTGATGTAATGCTCCTAGTTGGCACGTCCTCCAGACACAAGAACTACTTTCAATCTTTGACACTACAATCCCTGGAAGTCTGCATACCGGGTAATTTAGTACCCGATATTTTACTTACATGGGTACTACTTTAGTTTCAATATTTTACTAGTTTTGACTTTAAAATACAAACAAAAAGTATTGTAGGATCATTTTTATGGTATGTCGGCGTACAATGACTTTTTTGGTTCTTCCACAATCTTCCCGATAACGGTATCGATACTTTACTGGTATCTGCAGATATTTTGTTCCCACTAAAAAAAAAAAACACGCTTTTTAACCTTCGTTTTACAAACATGTTCCCTAAAATTAAGTAACTCGTACATTTTAAATGTCATATCTAAATCTAATTGATTTTCTTGAGGCTCATTATTTCACAATTTTAATTACTTACTTTGGTACAACAAAATTTAACCTTACCTGCTGATAACCTGTGAAGACGTATCACCAATTGAGGAATGATGAAGGTAAATTAAATGATACAAAAAACGCTACAAAAGTTTTTATTATGGTGCTTAAACGTAT
This sequence comes from Psylliodes chrysocephalus, assembly GCA_927349885.1. Lineage (NCBI taxonomy): Eukaryota > Metazoa > Arthropoda > Insecta > Coleoptera > Chrysomelidae > Psylliodes > Psylliodes chrysocephalus. The sequence goes on along the minus strand of OV651817.1, from coordinate 84,575,675 downwards.
ACAATAAATAGAACCTTTTATTAGGCCCATCAAATACACCAAATTATAAAAAAAACGATTAAAAACTCAAAAAAACCGTGACTGCTAGAAAAATTTTCATTCAGCTCGTCACGATTCCGAACAAACATTTTAATTAATTAAATGTCATCAAAGAGATTCACATCAGAACGAATAAAAACGAGTATTTTTTACTTTACTTTTTTCAATTAGTTAAAAATAAAACGAATAATATTAATTCACTAGGAATGTTTTAGTTCCGATAAATGTTTTACTTCACACTAAGTACAAAAACTAAAAAAAATTATCATATTTATAAAAGAACGCCATCAAAAATGGTTCAAGTATATTATGGGTTATCAATTACATTTACAGTCTTAGCAAGATAATAATAGATAAGAAATACTGATTTTTTTTAAATTTCGAAATACAAGCCCCCCAAACTATTCGCAGTCTTTTTTAATATTCTCAAAATACCAGTCTTAAAACGTGTGTATGTATCGTTGGCACTTATATACTTGGAAGATTTTAGCCTAACAGGAACAATTATCACAAAAAAATGATTCTCCATTAATTTCAAACATACATTCGCGGAAACCGATCGTTCGTCGCTTATCAGTCGTAGACATTTGCTTTTTGACAGCTGTCAACCGTTTTCAGACGACTATCATTAATTGACGCACGTCAAAATCGCTAGCTAGAAAAGTGATGTTTTTTAGAATATAAAATCGTGATATTTTACAAAAGTTTTGAGTATTTAAGGTGCTGATAAAGTGACAAAAACAAATTCATAAAGCCTTATTTTTGAAAATATTTAATCAATGTTATTTTAACAAAATAATTTTTCAAAATAAGGTGTATTTGTTTCTGTCGTTATTGACCATTTAATTACGCAACTTTTCTGTTTTTTAATCAAACCTTTAAGTTTAACCGTTTCTAAAATAGAGACGTTTAACTTAAAAAAATTTACCATTTAATCGCGCTTATAATTTAAAGTATCACATCTCGAGTATCGAGAACATTTTTTAAACACAAAGATCACAGTTAAAACAGCCAAATTAATAAATAAAATTTCAATGATCACATATGACATTAGACAGCTGTCAAAACGACCGACAAACGACTGGGCTACGATTAGTTTCCAACAGTCTAGTCCGGACGCCAGAACTATATGAAAATTTCTCAGAGTGTGTAGTTATAAAATTGTAAAGTCAGTTGTCATTTTGTTAAATAACTCTTAAACGGTCAATATTACAGCAAAAATGGTGAATACCTTTTTTGTAGATAATTAAATTTTGCATAGCTTTCATTTGAATTTTTTTTTGTAATATTTGTAATTTTCGAGTTACGACGCTTTAAAGTGTTTTTTTTTTAACTAAAAATTTTTTTAATTAAAAATACAAGTTTGTGATGTTTCTGTAAGGAAATTTTTCACAAAAAAAAAACATTAAAAAACTTAAAAGCGTCATAACTCGAAAAATATCAATGATACAAAACAAAATTTAAATTTTAAAATTGAAAATTTTTATTATCTTCAAAAAAGGTCTTTAACATTTTTTTTCGTAATATAAACAGTTTAAGAGTTATTTAACAAAATGGCGTTTTTACATCTGGCGCCCAAAGTACTCTTTCAAATATATACCGAACGCCAAAATTATCTAAAAATGAATCCTCAGAGTGCGTGGTTTTAAAATTTTAAAGTTAGTAGTAATTTTGTTAAATCTCTTAAATGGTCAATATTACTGCAAAACATGTAAATACCTTTTTTTAAATAATTAATTTTTGCATTGTTTTTATTTAAAACTTTTTTTGTAACATTTATAATTTTCGAATTACGACGCCTCTAAGTTTTTTTTTTTTTAACGAAACGCCTCGTTATCTATCGATGTACGCCAGATTAAAAATACAAGTTTGTGATGTTTCTATAACGAAATTTTTCACAAAAAAAAAAAAGACATTAAAAAACTTAAAAGCGTCGTAACTCGAAAAATACCAATGATACAAAAAAAATTTTAAACGTCATAATTTAAAATTATTATCTTTAAAAAAGGTCTTGTAACATTTTTTTTTTAGTAATATAAACAGTTTAAGAGTTATTCAACAAAATGGCGCTTTTACATCTGACGCCCGAATCATCTCACATAATCTAGTCCGAGCGCCAGAAATATCTAAAAATTAATCATTCAAGTGCGGGGTTGTAAAATTTTAAAGTCAGTCGCCATTTTGTTAAATAACTCTTAAATGGTCAATACTACAGCAAATATTATAAAGACCTTTTTTCTAGATAATATTTAGCATTATTTTCGTTCAAAACTTTTTTATACCATTTGTATTTTTCGAGTTAAGACCCTTCAAAGATTTTTCTTTTAAATACAAAGTTGAATAAATATTTTTAGTCAACGATTTTTAACAAAGAAAAAAACTTTAAAATCGTCTTACCTCGGAAAATATCAATCATATAAAAAAAATACAAACAAAAAGAACGAAAATTTTTATTATATACAAAAAAGGTCTTCACCATTTTTGCGTCAATTTAAACCGTTTAAGAATTATTTAACATTTTTGCTTCTGGCGCCCGGAGTAATCTCTCTCAACGTACGATAAAAGTAAGAAACTGCGAACAAACCGCGTCCTCAATAGTAGTAACCGAATTAATTAGTCAGAGACAACAAATTAATAGATAATACGAATAAATTAAGAAAAAAAAATTATAAAAAATTAATAAAAAAACACTAAATGTTTACAGGACAAGTGAAACGAATCGTAAAAGAAAGAAAAAACGAGTTACACTTCGACACTTACGGGTGGGGTGGTGGTATCTGTGGGAGGAGCTTCGTCGATTTTCTTCACTTTAATTTCTTCCGTCGTCTTTTCGCTAGCTTCCCCGTTTTGTTTCTCTTCAGTAGACGTACCGTTCGTCGCTTCTTCTTCGACACCGTTAGCCAGCACACTTTTGTTCTCTTTTTCTTTCACTACTTCCGCTTTTTCTTCGCCGTTTGTTTCTCCTTCCTTCTTTTCTTCTTTACTGTCCGGTTTGTCGCCGTTTTCTTCTGGTTTCGCCGTCGCTTCATCTTTGTCGGTTTTCTTTTCTTCTACAGGTTTGGTTTCTTCCTTTTTTTCTACAATCTTTTCTTCCGGTTTGGTTACAGTGGTTTCTTTGCTTTCCGCTGGTTTACTATCTGCGGATTCTTTCTTTTCTTTCGTCGCTACTTCTTTAACTGCCGTTTCTGCTTTAGGTTTATCGGATTTTTCTTTTTCTGACGATTCCTTTTTCTTTTCAACTTTTTCTTCGGCTTTCTTTTCTACCTTTTCCTCTGCTTTATTTTCTACCTTTTCCTCTGCTTTCTTTTCTACCTTTTCCTCTGCTTTCTTTTCTACTTTTTTCTCTGCCTTTTCTTCCGCTTTCTTTTCTTTTTCTTCCGCTTTCTTTGCTACTTTTTCTTCCGCTTTCTTTTCTACTTTTTCTTCCGCTTTCTTTTCTATTTTTTCTTCCGCTTTCTTTTCTACTTTTTCTTCCGCTTTCTTTTCTACTTTTTCTTCCGCTTTCTTCTCAACTTTTTCTTCAGCTTTCTTTTCTACTGTTGTTACTTTCTTTTCTACTTTTTTTTCTACGGTCGTTACTTTCTTTTCTTCTGTCACTATCTTATCGGCAGTTGTTACTTTCTTTTCTTCTGTTGTTACTTTAGTTTCTTGTGAGTCGACTTTCATTTCTTCAACTACTACTTCTTTGCTGGTTTCGGGTTCTACTTTCTTTGATTCAGTTTCTACTACTTTGCTTTCATCAGTTTCTACTTTATCACAGGGCGTTACGTCCATCTTTTCATCTTCCACTACGTTAGTTTCCTTATCTTTTTCTACGTTACTAGCGTCTTTTTTCTTTTCTTCTACTTTTGGTAACTGTTCCGTCTTTTTTTCTTCTTCAGGCTTTTCGGTTGATTCTGCAGTCTCCATGGGTTTTTCGTCTTTTTCGGCGGGTTTTTTGTCCGTCTTTTCTTCCGGTTTCTTCTCCTCAGTCTTTGTCTCTTTAATTGGTTCTGTGGGTGTTTCATCGGTTTTAGTCAGTTCTTTTGCAGCAGTGTTGTCCTCAGTCTTGGTTTCGGTTTTTGGTGCTTCATCAGTTTCTTTTGTGGCTTCAACGGCTTTTTCTGAAAATAAAACAAACCCATTCAAGAAAAAGTGAATCAGGGAACAATAAAGAAAGTCAAACCTATAGTAGAACAAAATTATTACCTTTAACTTTTTCCACTTTTTCTACAGCTGCGTCCACTTCCATTGGTTCGTCTTCGATCTTTTCTTGTGCTTTAGTTTCTTCTTTAGCCGGTTTAGGTTTATCCTCAGCGAGTCCGTTTTCTGCGGTGCCGTTTTCTTCTTTTTTCGCAATTTTCGGTGGTCGTTCTTCCTGTATATGCAAAGATCAGAATGACGATGATACGTGACAATGAAGTGAACATTATGGGTAAGGATATTTCGTTAAAATATGATTGATTAATTGAAGAATGAAAGTAATACTAGTAATAGGCGATTTGTTTGGCGAAGTTTTATTTTGTATCTAATAACGGGTATTTTGGGATTTCTGTTTCGAGTCGTCAAATGTTAAAGCAGTGAATTGTATAATTTCAAAAACGCTTTTACTATATAAAATCAGTATTAAAAAAAAAAAAAAAAAAATTAGATTTTAAAAATAATTTTTATTTTAATGGCATGTATATTTTCTTTTTTGATTTCAAAAATATAAATAGATTTTAAAAAGAAAATCGATTAAAGAGAAATACATAAAATAATCGATTGTTAAAAAAATCGATTTAAAAAAGAATAGATATCTATTGTAAAAAAAGAATCGATTAGAAAAATATTCTTTCATAAAAAATTCATTCTAAATTATTTTATAAACAAGATACCTTGTATATTATACTTTTTCCGGTTTTCAAAAATATATAGCAGATTGTAAAAAATTAATCGAATTTAAAAAGAATCGATTAAATAAAAAAAATAGACTGAAAAAAAAAAGAAATTGTAAAAATAATTGATTATACAAAAAAATCGATTATATAAGAAATAATCGATTGTACAAAAGAAAATCGATTATACAAAAAAGAATCTATTATAAAAATAATCTTTTGTAAGCATCGATTCTAAAACTATTTTTTAAATGGGATACCCTGTATATTAATATTTTTTTCGGATTTCAAACATAACCGATTGTAAAAACTTAATCGATTTTAAAAAGAATCGATTAAAGAAAAAAGAATCGATTAAAGAAAAAAGAATCGATTATAAAAAAAAATGATTTTATTTTTTTATTTTAGTGTAATACTATAAATATATAATCGGTTATAAAAAAGAATCATCGATGAACAGAAATAAAAAATCGATAGTAAAGAATTGATTAAAAAAAATCGATTTAAAAAAGTGAATCGATTGTAGAAAGAGAATCAATTATGGAAAAAAAAAAAAATCGATTAAATAAACGAGAATCGTTTATGGAAAAGAATATTTAAATAATTGTTATTTTAATATTTTGTAAGAATTGATTCTAAAACTATTTTTTAAATGGGGTACCCTTGTATATTAATAATTTTTTTCGGATTTGAAAAATAAATAACTATTTGTAAAAACCAATCATTAAAAAGAATCGGTTAAAGAAAAAAGAATTGATTTTTTTAAGTGTAATATTAAAAATATATAATCGATTATAAAAAAAGAATCATCGATCAAAAGAATGGATATACAAAATCGATAGTAAAAAGAATTGAATAAAAAAATAATCGATTTAAAAAAAGTGAATCGATTTAAGAAAGAGAATCAATTAAGGAAATAAAGGTAATCAATTTTAAAAACCTTTGAAAAAGAATCGATTACAGAAGAAAAGATCGATTTTTTTTAAATTTTTATTTTAATGGCATGTATATTTCCTTTTTGATTTCAAAAATATATCATCGATGATAAAAATTCGATTTAAAATAAATTAATCGATTTTGAAAAGAAAATAGACGATTAAAGAGAAAGATAAGATAATCAGTTGTAAAAAAGGAAAACAAGAAAAAAAAAAGAATCGACTGAAAAAGGGAATCGATTGTGAAAAGGGAATCGATTGTGAAAAAGGGAATCAATTGTAAAAAAGGAAACCTATTGTAAAAAAAGAATTGATTATACAATACAATCTTTTGTAAGAATTAATTCTAAATCCATTTTTTAAATGTATTTGTATTTTTCAGGTTTTCAAAAATATATAGCCGAATATCGATTTTATAAAGAACCGATTGTAAAAATTATTCATATATACAAGAAAATCGGTTAAAGAAAAAGTCTATTTATTGCAAAAAAGAACATTAATTTTTTTTCGACTTCAAAAATATAGATTGTACAAAAAATAAAATCAGTTTGTAAAAATAAATCGCTGGTAAATAATCGATTGTAAAAATAACAATTTTTAATGAGATACCCTATATATTAATATATCACTGAAAGTAAAAAAAAATCGATTTAAAAGGATAATCGATTAAAAAAAAAGAATCGATTCTAAAAATAACATTTCCGATTTAAAAAATATTCCATATTATTATGTTACCCGTATCTTACGCCATTTTACAATATTTTAATTACTGTAATATGGAAAAGTTAATATAATTAAAGTTTGCTATGAAAATTAACATTATTGTTATATAAGTGACATTATTTTAATAAATAATCAAAATGTTTTATTTACAACGAGGACAAATAAGTGTAACTAATTACCTAACCTAAGATAACTGTCTAATCAAAATCAAAACTTTTTGACAACATTGTCAATAACAGACCCACTAGCAAACAGCTGCTGGCATTGTACTAATAAAACTTTGACCTATTTAAATTAAATCATTTTTAACTAATCGACCTCAAAATAACATCCACTTTAAAATCTTTATTAACACATTAATATTTTTGTGTTTTATATATGTTAAATTTAATAGGGAAAATGACTATTATGAGTATTAAAATGAAAATTATTGTGAAATTTGAAATGTAGATTAATTGAAAATGCAACAGCGATGATAATTTTCGGGAAATTTGCAGGAAAGGGACAATTTTATCAATGAGGAAAGTTATCAGATACAAAACTTTGAAAACAAATCGATATTACTGCAGAGAAACGACCATAAGACAGTTAAAATAAAAGATTTATTTACCAAATATTTACAAAAAAATTGTTAAGACTACCACCACTACTGGTAACTACTTGTATTTTTACTTATAAACGTGTAAATTGTTACAAAATCTACTTATACTTTTTACATTATTTATACATCAACATTATTATTACTCACTTAATATTTTTTTTTTAGTCAATTATTTATTCATTATATAAAATATCAAAACGCACTGGATAAAATCGTTTAGAAAAGAAAAACATGCATTAGAAAAATTAAAAAATGCATCTAAAAAATCACAACCACCCATCTATTCGATTTGCTGTTTTTTTTTTGGTCTAAAATCAAAATAAAAAATTATTTTTGTTTTCTAGATTTAGAACGAACCTCTGTAGGGGGAACCTCCTCCTCGTTTTTGCGCTTGACGGACTTTTCAAGGACGATGTCCTTGAAACTTGTGATGACTGGGAAGTCCTTCGCAGCGTCTTCAGGCAACGCGTCGTTTCCCTCTCTGGTGATAAGCGATGTTACCAAACCGGCGGTTTTGGCAGCTTTGGCTTCCGCGACATCATCGGTAATGAAAACGATTTCTTCTCCCTTGACCTCCAGTTCCTTCGAGATTTTTTCGTAGCTGCCAGATTCGGTTTTCGAGCCGGTATCCTGGTCGAAATATTTTGTAATGTGTGCTGACAAATCGCCCTCGGTGGTGTGAGCGAACAAGAGTTTTTGAGATTCTAGACTGCCGGTCGAGTAAATTGCGACCTTGCGAGATTTCGCCCATGATTCCAGGACGGTAGGTACATCCGGGAATACGCTAAAAAAAGGAAAATCGAGTGTTTCATTTCGCGCAGCACCGATTCTAAGACAAAATCGACCATGTTCCTACGTTCTAAGGTTTAAAATAGCGAAAATTAAAAGCTACAAGGTCGCGCACTGGTGTTATCACATGTCAATGTCATCTAACTAAGCTGTCATTTCTATTTTGATCTACTTGAATAAAAATGTGGTCAGTAAAAAGAAACGATTATAAAAAGAATTGAATGTAAATAAGGAATCATCTAAAGAATCAACGAATGTAAATAAAGAATCTACGAATGAAAATAAAGAATCTAAGAATGTAAATAAAGAATCTATAAATGTAAAAAAAGAATCATCAAATGCAAATGAAGAATCATCGAATGAAAATAAAGACCCAACGAATGTAAATAAAGAATCAAAATTTAGAATCTACGAATGAAAGTAAAGAATCAACGAATGTAAATAAAGACTCATCAAACGTAAATAAAGAATCAAAGAATTAAAATTTAGGATCTACGAATGTAAACAAAGAATCATCGAATGAAAACAAAGAATCATCGAATGTAAATAAAGAATCAACGAATGTAAATAAAGAATCAAAGAATGAAAATTTAGAATCAACGAATGTAAATAAAGGATCATCGAATGTAAATAAAGAATCAACGAATGTAAATAAAGAATCAACGAATGTAAATAAAGAATCATCAAATGTAAATAAAGAATCAAAGAATGAAAATTTAGGATCTACGAATGTAAACAAAGAATCTACGAATGTAAGTAAATGAAGAATCATCGAATAAAAATAAAGAATCATCGAATAAAAATAAAGAATCAACGAATGAAAATAAAGAATCTACGACTGTAAATTTAGAGTCAACGAATGTAAATAAAGAATTAAAGAATGAAAATTTAGAATCTACGAATGAAAAAAAGAATTACGAATAAAAATAAAGTATCTACGAATGAAAATAAAGAATCAACGAATGTAAATAAAGAATCATCGAATGAAAATAAAGACCCAACGAATGTAAATAAAGAATCAAAATTTAGAATCTACGAATGAAAATAAAGAATCAACGAATGTAAACAAAGAATCTACGAATGTAAATAAAGAATCATCAAATGTAAATAAAGAATCAAAGAATGAAAATTTAGGATCTACGAATGTAAACAAAGAATTATGGAATGTAAATGAAGAATCATCGAATAAAAATAAAGAATCAACAAATGAAAATAAAAAATCTACGAATGTAAATTTAGAATCAACGAATGTAAATAAAGAATCAAAGAATGAAAATTTAGAGTCTACGAATGAAAAAAGAATCTACGAATGTAAATAAAGAATCATCGAATGAAAATAAAAAATCAAAGAATGAAAATTTAAAATCAACGAATGATAAATAAAGAATCTACGAACGTAAATGAAGGTATATTCTCAAATGTAAATAAAGAATCAACGAATGTAAATAAAGAATCAAAGAATGAAAATAAAGAATCAAAGAATGAAAATTTAGAATCAACGAATATAAATAAAGAATCATCGAATGTAAATAATGAATCAACGAATACGAACGTAAACAAAAAATCTACGAACGCAAATAAAGAATCTACGAATGAAAATAAAGATTTTACGAATGTAAATAAAGAATCATCGAATATAAATAATCATCAAATGTAAATAAAGAATCTACGAATGAAAATAAAGAATCATCGAATATAAATAATCATCAAATGTAAATAAAGAATCGATCTGAAAAAGAACTGAAATGTCTCAAAGTAAAAATAATCGATGTAATAATCATCAATGATAAAAAACATGTAAAAAATCCACAATAAAAAGAAAAAATGTAAAAAAAGAATCGACAGTAAAAAATAAAGCTCTCTGGTGGCGATACGGTTTGACTACCTTTTAATTTAAATGAAGGTCGATAATACTTGTCAATGTCATTACTATTTTGATCTATTTGAATGTAAAAAATTGTTAGTAAATAGAATCGATTAAGAAAATAATTGAATGTAAAAATAATCGATTTAAGAATTTTAGGGTAAATAAAGAATCATCGATGGTAAAAAGAAGAACAAAAAAAAATCTACAGTAAAAAATTAATGGTAAAAAAGAATCGACAGTAAAAGAAAATCGATTGTAAAATAAGAAACACTTTGATGGTGGTCCCGTTAAACAACAATCTGGTAATTTAAATGTCAATGTCATCCGACTAAGCATCTTTCACTTTGATCTATTTGAATGTAAAAAATAGTAAATAGAATCGATTAGAAAAAGAATCGAATGTAAAACTAAACTATTGTAAAATGTCGATAGTAAATAATAATCGATTGAAAATTATCAACGATGTTAAAAAAAGAGATGTAAAAAATCAATAGTAAAAACAGATTAAAAAAAAAAGAATCCACTAAAAAATAATTGCTGTATTTTTAAAATCCATTATTTTTTATAGTCGATCATAAAACAGAATCGATTATAAAAAGAAAGCCCTCTTCATCTGACTTAGCCGTTTGATCTATTTGAATGTAAAAATAATCGATTGAAAAAATTCTGCGTAATAAGTAATCGATTGAAAATAAAGAATCATCGATGGTAAAAAGATAATGTAAAAAATCTACAGTAAAAAAGAATCGATAGTAAAAATTAATGGAATGTAAAAATAATTGATTAAAAAAAGATAGCCTTTTGCTGGCGAAACCGTTGAACTACAATCTGGTAATTTAAATGTCAAAATCATATGACTAAGCGTCATTTCAACTTTGATCCATTTGAATGTAAAAAAATACTTAGTAAATAGAATCGATCAGAAAAAGAATCGATTGTAAAATGTCGGTAGTAAATAATCATCGACGTTAAAAAAGAGATGTAAGAAATCAAAAGTAAAAAAGATATAATTGCTGTTTTTATAATCGATCGTAAAATAGAATCGATTAAAAGGAAGCCCTATCTCTTTTTCTAATTGTCATTTCTATTTTGATTTATTTAAATGTAAAAACAGTTAGAAAATAGAATCGATTAGAAAAAGAACTGAATGTAAAAATAATCATCGATGGTAAAAAAGAATGTAAAAAATCCACAGTAAAAAAAATCGATTCTGAAGAATGTATCGATTGTAAAAATAATCGATAGTAAAAAAGAATAGATCCAAAAATAATAAGACTTAAAAAGAATCGATTATAAAAAATAATAAATGTCATCAACAGTTGATAACGCAGCGCGTGATCTTCAAAGTCTCTATTTTCACTATTTTGAACCTTAGACTGTTTTGTGGAGATTTACATGAGAAAATGATCGATTTTGTCTTATAATCGACACATGTCAATGTCATTTGACTAAACCGTCATTTCTATTGTGATCTATTTGATTGTAAAAAATGGTTGGTAAATATGATTTATTTGGAAAATAATCGAATATAAAAAAAAATCAACTGAAAAACGTCTGGGTAAAAATCCATTGCAAATAATCAACGAAGGTAACAAAAAGGTAGATGTAAAAAAATTAAAGAGAATTAATTGTAGAAAAGAATTCATTGTAAAAAATAATCTATTTAAAAAAAAATGCCCTTTCACTTGTCAAATGTAAAATTAATCGATTGTAAAATGTCGGTAAAAAATAATTGATTGCAAATATTCATCGATGTTAAAAATATATAAGTAAAAATCAACAGTAAAAAGAATTGATTACAAAAAAAAATCGTAAAAAAATAATCGATCGTAAAACAGAATCGATTGTAAAAAACGCCCTCTGTTGAAAATAACATTGAACTACTATCTTTTCATTTAAATGAAGGTCATTATCACTAGCGGTGGGCAAAATAATCGTTTAAACAATTTAATCGAATCATGGATGGTATAAAAAAAAATCTACAGTAAAACGAATTAAAGGTACCATTTCGGTAGGCGCGACAGACGACAAGCGACCACTGAACCGACCCCAAGGCCGAGTAGGACAACAGGTGCATACATTTTACGCTTCGTACGATTGGCAAGCTTGAAGTATCGCGCGACATTTACAGGAATAACCATTCGAGGGAACAATCAGCGTTGCCAGACCTACAATTTTCACGTAGATCTACTGTTTTTGTCTCTAGCAAATTTTGTTCTTAATTTATTAAGTTTGCCTCATTCTTCAGCAAATGGGTAAAGAATATTTTCTCTAGTAAATTTTCTGCAGTAAAAGCAGCGTAATAAGCATCCACTACTGTAGGTTGGCTCATTAAAAAAAAAAACATCAAGATAATCATTGTTTTTATTTAAAATGAAACAAAGAAATAATAGGGCATCATAAAAAGAACATGCATATGCCAAACACTACGATTTTGAATTATCTAATTTAGACTGATCTAAAAGAAGTAGGTACTTATTATTTTTCATTGGTTTTTTTCCCGTACGTTAAGTATATATTAAAAATGTTTTTATTCTTTGTTTACTTTCTAATTTGGGTTGAAAAAAAGTTTATTTTTCGTTTCTTATATACTTGTTTTTTTTATTTACTACACTGCAAATTATAATTATTTTCCCCTTTATTAAAATCTACGGTTTTTTTTTTTACCCATACTGTTTCAAAATCTGGCAACGCTGCCTAGATCGAAAGAAATTTCCGACCGAATCACCCCCAAAAAAAAGCGATGCCGAGGACAGTGACCTCGAGTGCGATACGCAGCAAAGCTTTGCACCGAGAAGTGTCTCCAAGACACTTCTCGGTCGTGTCGCGCCGTGCGAAATGTGTTTTATATAATTGTATGTATTTTAGATGTGAAGCGACACTTCTCGGTCGTGTCGGCGGTCGTCTGTCGCGCCTACCGAAATGGTACCTTTAAATTCTAAAAAAATCTCTTGTGAAACAGAATAGATTGTAACAAAAGAATCGATATAAATAATATTAAAAAATTTAATACTTACTGAGCTTTAAGTTCACCACTTTCGTATCCCTTCTTGTAGATCAAACCTTGCAACGCTTTCAAACCCTTGTTGTCACTGTTTTTCTCGGTCAGTTCCTTAACGAGAGCCACCGCGGCCTCCAGATCTAGTTCGCCGTCCTTTAACGTTTTGACGGCTTCTTTGACTGCCTCGTCTTCCCATTTTTCTTTCAGAAACGTTTCAACTTGCTTGTCGACGTAAGAGAAAAGAGTCTCCTGGTGGGACAACAATAAAAAAAAAGCGTGAAGAAATGAACAATTTTTTCAGTTGATTATAGAATATATTAAGAAATACACATATTTTTCGCCAAGAAGTTTATCAGTCGTATAACTATTTAAAATAAATGAGTTACAGGGAGTTGCACAAATTAGTTTCAAGTACTAAAAAAAAGTTAGGCAAAAAACTACAAGATTGAGTTTTTCCTAAATAATTCAAAAGGCAATGAATATGCGGTAATTTTTCATACCGTATTATTGACATATTGATAGACAATTTTTATTCTATTTAACCAAATTTGTAGCATGTTAAAATGAAAACAAAGATTACAAATTAGATACCTAAAATATATACATTCACAACAGTGCACAAGCATAAATTCAAACTTAAATACAAATAAGTAAAATTTAAATTTACAGAAAGTAAAATTTGATAATTTTACACATAAGTTAAAAATATAGAAACACTTGAAGTTATGTGAGTAAACAAGCCGAAATGAGTAAAATAATAGTTTGTGCAATAAGAGTGGACAGACAATCCACTAGAATTGTACATTATATTTTTTTACGACCAACTAACAAAATCTACAAATTTTAAAATTATTTTAGGTCAAGACAAAATTAACTTAAAAAAAAATATAATGATTTTGACATTTCATATGGTAATACTTACTGGCTCTTCTAAAAATCAGCCATATATATTTTTAAATTATTGTATCATTTCTCTGGCCATTTCAGAAACCACATAAGTTATTATTATTTAAAATTAAGGGGTTGGAGAAGTGGAAGGGAAGGGACTGACATGACAGATGTCTGTATTGTAAAAATGTGTCCCCTTTGGAATAAAAATCGACCTGTTTCAGTATTTTCTTAAACTCCAAAGAATACTGCCAAATAACTGAGTGGACTGTTTTGAATGGCCCACTCTGTACATGTAACCAATCAGATGTTATTTTCAATGTCAGCGGATTTATTTTTCAAACTGAAATTCATCATTGATGCATGTCAATGACGTAATAGATTGGTTATGGAATGATTTATACTAATCAAGAATGGTATTAATTTGTGTCAATTGTCATTTTTGACTCGGCTGTTTTTTTAATGATTATTGTTCTAGTCAATTTAGTTTTGTGAGTTTTATAGTTATCATATTCTAAATTTACTTCTATTAAATCGCCCATTTTTATAATTTTAGAAATTAATTTTTGAGGTTGAAGCTATCATTTTTCACAATCTATCCATATTTGCCCACTACTTCAAATCATCATTAAATCCATCTGTATTTTTGGTGAACACAACGATAATAAATGAACGCTAAATCTGTCAAATTTGAATATTCTAAGACTTCTATCAGTTTTTAATCTAGTTTAAATTTCAAACTTTATTAGTAAGGTATATTGTTGACGTTAAAAGTAACTACTGCAAAAAAATTTAATTAAAATGGATGGATTATAATGCGTTGTTTTTATGTATCATGTAAATAAAAGAGAAAGATACAGAAAGTATGTTATTGTATTAAACTATATAGCAGAGGCAAAAGTTGGAAAGGCTTTTGTCAGTTTTCCCACTTTATACACATAGATTGACAGGTTTGCGGCGGATCTAAACGAAGTTGACGCCATACATTGGCGTACAAACTTAATTTATAGATATTAATAACAATTTCAAGTAAATAGTTTAATAAATTGTGAATATACACATCGCCAAAATTCTTGGACCCCCCTCGTAAATGTTAAAACGAAATATTTATCATAGCTGCTTTTTGTGCATTTGATCTTTATTTATTTCAACAATTTTAGATACCAATGTTCAAAATGTGGTTCATACCGATTTAGCGTGTTTAAGTGATTGTTGAGTTATTCTTTGCAATTATACCTGGCAATAGAATTTCAGTATTCAATAAAACAAGAATAGTGGCTTTTCATGATGGGGGTCTGCCGAATCATCGAATCGCGGATAGACTAGGGATTCCCCGCGCTTCAGTTATAGTGCGTTTGTACCAGGAAACTAACAACGTTGACTGGAGATGTGGGAGTGGGCATCCTAGGGCAACTAATGCAAGAGAAGAACGGTATGTAGTAGATTATGTACGTCGGAATCGAACCATAACAGTTTCAGCTGTCAATTCATTTCCAGCTGTCAATTCATTTCCAGTGGCATAATACGGCGGAGACTTGCTGGAGCCAATTTGCGATCTAGAAAACTATTGAAAGTACCCAGGTTACTTCCCAGACATAGCCGCTTGTCTACAGTGGACACAGGAACACAGAGACTGGCTTTTAGCTCAGTGGCGAAATGTCCTTTTTTCGGAAGAAACCAGATTTGGTTTAATTAGTGATAGTCGGCGACACAAAGTTTGGAGAAGGCCAACGCGACCAGAAAGACTATCTTTTGCCAGAGAAGTCGTTCCATACCAAGAACGAACAGTAATGTTTTAAGGAGGCATATTGCATGGTCGTCGTACGCAGCTTATTCACATTCCAGAAACTATGACAGTGGATAAATATGTTCGAAACATGATTGAACCCATTATTTATTCTTTTCAAAATGAAATTGGAGCCAATTTCATTTTCATGGATAACAATACTGGCCCTATCGCAAGAGAAGAGTACAAAATGCAAAAGAGATTCAGAATATTAAAAGATTATCGTGGTCCACAAATTCGCCAGACATGAATCCCATTGGGCACATGTGGGATTTCGCTGGACGAGCAATCTTAAACAGAATTAATCCTCCTATTACCCTCCAGGAACTCACAGTCGCGGCCCAAGAAGAATGGAATATCCCAATGAATACCATTAACGCCATTATTGTTTACATGTTTACAAGAAGGAGTGCCAGAAGAAGATGACAATGATATTAATGGCGACGTTGAGCTACCTCTTCGCCAACGGGGACAAGAAGTGAGAAGAAATTTGAGCATTGTAATAAACAACTTTGACAATTAAATTAGCCGTTGAAGCTCTTTGGTTGCGAGTCCTTTCGTTTCATTGGTTTCGTACTTTTCTATTGGTGTTTTTTTTTTCTTGTTGGCAGAGGAGATTCGACAGTTTTGGTACTACTAGATTGTGGTTTGATGGCTGTTTCAGTCTCTTTTCGCGTAGTAGAAGCTTCACTTACTCTATGCTGAGTAGATCCATCTTTAATACCAACTTGCAGTGCGCCTCCGATTTTTCCAATTGTAGGATTACTGTCGCCCTCCATAGCCTTCAATAACTTTTTCTCCCATTCCAACAGTTTGATTGGTTTATTTCCAGTTTTATTCAAGTCTGTTTTTTTCTTTAACCTTCCTTTCATATTGTTTATTTTCTTTAAAAAGCCTTTTGAATCCAGTGCTTTACCAAATGTTACCTCGTACTTCCTGGTAACATTTCTAATAGCCTCCTCATCCTTTCTAGCTTTTATTTTTGGTGTTTGAGATTTTTCCAAAATTACGGGGACATTGGCAATTTCATCTGCTATAAACTGCAGTTCGGTTGTAGCATTATCTTTTTCTGTACTTTCACTATCGCTGCTTGACGAATACATCTTCTCTGATCGAATTATACTGCATTTATTAAATTAAATTAACTCCGATAAGAAAGAAATACCGTAAATAAACAAACCATCGAAAACAGGTTTTAATCTGCCGCGGCACGCACAATCTTTTACTTATTCTTGGAGGATATCCTTGCAAGTATAAGGTAATCATTATGAATACGAAGAAAAGGAAATGCTTATACTCCTACCTTTTTCTTCAACTTAAAACCTTATACTTACAAGGATATCCTTTAGTTTTATGAATACGGCCCAATAATTTATCTCAAATACTTATTTTTTATATCAACAAGCACTATTTATGTCACAATACTTATACTCCTATACTAATTTGTATTGTCAATTTATCTTTACACAACAAAATCTATCAATTAAATAATTTGTATCGTTCCAGTCCTTTCCCAAAGACTCTTGCT
Organism: Psylliodes chrysocephalus; assembly: GCA_927349885.1. Taxonomy (NCBI): domain Eukaryota; kingdom Metazoa; phylum Arthropoda; class Insecta; order Coleoptera; family Chrysomelidae; genus Psylliodes; species Psylliodes chrysocephalus. Next base: position 84,558,662 of record OV651817.1, on the reverse strand, counting down.
GCTCTAGATTCGACTGTACCATAATAATAGTCCAATTAAATAACGAAAAAAAGCCCCTTCGAGCTTATTAATTTGTAATTGGATGAAACAATGTATTTTGATGTGATCTTTCCGAAAAAAAGCAATAAAAGATGTAGCTGTCGTTCAATTTTTTTTAAATTAGGAAAAATCGGGTTTTCCGGAAATTTCCATGGTAAAAATGCTAATTATCTGGGCAAGTATCATTCCGATAGTAAAAATAAATGCACCAATCGAAAGAGGAGATAAAAATAGTTCGGAAATTCATTGCACAGGTAGTTTTAATGGCGAATTTCTCGCCGTCAGAAGTGCCTTTACCAAAAATTTTTTTCGTTTCTTCGATCAGAACCATGGACATTTTTTTCCCATATGATTTTCTCCGAGTTTTCAGAAAACATTAACAAAAAAATATATTTGAAAAAACTAACTTCGCTATCGGAAAGAGCACAAAAAAATATACAAAAAGGTATACTTTAAAAATGTTAGGAAATTAATCCTAAGCCTGAGTGTAAGTTCCAACTTGGTGATAAGCTTGTTTTTTGTTCTCTAACATCTGGTTTTTAGTTATTTACAAGAAAACTTGAAATGGGAGAAGATATATATGCATGACAAAAATACGTATTTTCTAGTTACGTTCCGAATGCGACGGGTTGGGTGGCGAAATCTGCAATACTTTTTGAAAAAATTACAAAACAATTATAGCACTGTGATAGAACTTTCTTAATTTAGGAACGTACTTACTCTGTACATATAGCTTGCTGAACACGGTTATTAAAAATCTATGCCGATGAACACTATTAAGCGATTCAATTTGTAATAATATGACCGTTTGAAGTTTAAACTTGTCGGATAGCGAACGCCGAGACCATGACTATCCTTGATGCGACGTGCGGCTAATTTTGTGGTAATTCTATATTTTGCACAAAACTCAAGAAACATCTTATAACAAGTCAGTAAAATACAATTTAATAAATTTTAAACCTAATAAATTAAGGTATTTAAGAAATTTAAAACTGGAAATCCCAAAAAAATCAAATTACAGAAATGCAGTGTATACACGAGTTTTGGATCCCTCGGAGCACGTGTAATGGGACTTTTGTCGGGAGAATTCTACAACTTAGAAGAAACATATACACTTTAAACTTTGTATACACATTCAGAAGACATGAAATTTGGGTTTGCTCAATTTTCAGACCAACAAACTAAAAATCGTCAATTTTAGGCAACTTTTCTCCAAAACCGTGTTTTTTTGGTCGTCACTCAATGAACAGTGGTCAAAAAAATTGATAAAATATTTTTCCAGAATTTTCCGTAATGTAATCGTATTCTGTACACAATAAAGTACTAAAAAAAAAAGTTTTGAGCCATTGGGTGCATTTTTGTGCCACTTTAAAACTTTCGAAAAAAAATTTAGTTTTTTTTAGGGAAAAAAATTTGTTTCATTGTTTGATATTTTGGTCAATTATAGTCAGATGTCGGTAAAATTCACAAACACATAAGATTTCACATTCAAGAGTAAGCTCTGTAAGTGGCATTAAAAAAATTTAAATAGTTTGGCCGTTATAGACAAACAATGAAATTAGGCCCGCGGTACATTTTGCCCTTCCGCCATATGCCCAATTTTGGGATTTGGGAATCAATAGTCACATCCCTTAAGTTCAAAATGCATTTTTGTTTTTTCAAATATCTTAATTTTTACCAAAGTTATGAAGAATTTAGTGTTTGAACATTTAACAAATTCAATTTTTCGACCCTCGCCGCCTCAAAATACTAAACAAATTTCAATCGTCCATACCGCGAGAACGGTGCATCGGATCAAAATTTCTCAAGAGACATGAAAATTAGCATTTTTCTAAGCTTTCAAATGTCGTAAACTGCGTTTTGAAAATATTGATTTATTTCCGACATGCGCCTGTGCAAAATGGAAAAATTGACAAAATCCAAAATTTCGGCAATTTCGAAAAACAGCTACATTTAGTTTTACCTTTTTTCGAAAAGATCACCTCAAAATACATAGAATCCATTTTGTTTTATCTAATTACAATTTAATGTAAGCTCAAAACCCGTATTTAATTCGATTATAAGCCTGTTTTTGCATTCATTTATTACCGTTGTGTTCACCAGAATTGTAGATTTAAAAAAGTTTCGGTCCCGAAAATTGCCGAATTCCATGATGTATTTTTTTGTATAAACAGTATTATTTTATTTTTATTTTGTTAGATGTTGGTTAATAAAGACATTATTATTATTATTATTATAATAACACGCTAACTACATTTAAATAGCAATATCGGTATTCTGGGTAACCTCTCATCATTAATTTCGGTCGCCGAACGGTTTTAAGATGTTTATTATTACCAAGTCCCGATTGTTAGATATTTTAGTTTAAAATTAATAATGCAATTTGTTCAAATTGATCGACCATTCACTGTTGGGTACTAATTAACAGTGCTGTTCCTAAAGTGGCGCTGGGAAACAGTAACAACGCCTACACAGAACACGAGGCTAATAATAACCGTAGCAATTGATGCCGATGATACAAAAAAAAAAATCGTGATTTTTGAAAAACGCATGAATTAGGATCCAATCTTTTGAAATTTTGGTTTATTATCATCCCTCGGATTCTGGAATGTATTCCTGAATTCCTTTACTTGAGTTTGTTTCGGTAAATACCCCGATAAAATTTCTCGGGATAAATTTTTAGTTTCATTTCATATTTTTATTTTGTTTTACAATTTTCGTCAACTTTAGCAATGCTCCTCGTATATAATACTTTTATAAGCGACTAACTAGAACTATTAAAAAAAAAATATGAAAATGTTAAGAAATAATTTTATTTATAAAACAAAAATGAAATCTTAGGTAATGTCATATTCTTGATTTTGAAACGAAAATCATCCATTTAATTTAAATTCGTATGAAAACAAAATTCAGTCTTTTTATAATTATTTGTTGCTAATTTATTTTTAAAATAATAATAAAAAAAAACAACTGGAATGTTTATTAAAAAGAGTTCCACAGGCAATTTTTATCATTATCATTATCTAATTTACATAATTTTTGGGTGAATAACCCGTTTATATAATTATTCCGTTAAATGGTTCGACAACTCCATACATTTATTTTATCTATGTTGTCTTTCATTCGCTGGTATAAATAGTCCTTATCAAGTGCAAATGTTCACGATGCAATCACCTTACTTACCCTTGGGGAATATCATGTATCTGTAGTTGAAAAGTACATAACAATAAATTAAATATTGCATTTTTTTTTGTGTATTAAAGTCAAAAAGTATCATTAATAAAAATGTTATTTTATTATCAACCAGAGCTGGGACGAATCCTCGAAAAATGGATTCGAATCACGAATCCGAATCACGAGATGTGATACGAATCACGGATCCAATGTTCGAATCCTTTTCATAAAAAAAAAAAAAGGATTCGAATCACGTGATTCGAATCCTTTTTTTCGGATCACGGATACGAATCACTGTCAGTGTTATACTGTGGCACTAATTATATTTGCTTTCGAATCTAATGCTGTTTTATATCTCGGTCCTAAAATATTTAACGCACTTCCGCTGGAATTTAAAAACCTAAATTCGATAGGTCTTTATAGATCTAAATTGCAACAATGGATATTAACTAAACAAGGACAAATATTTTAAGATTTTATTAATTTATATATAACTAAAATCTAAAATCATTTAACTAAAAAGAACTTTACTTATTTGCAATTATCCAATTATTTATGTGTATGATAATTATTTATAAAATATTCAATGCTGTAGCTAATTTGTATCTATAATAAATAAAAAAAAATAGTAAAAAAAAGAAATGCTATGTAGAATATATTTCTATAAGTCCCACGTACAAGATTCGCCTTTAGTGGCACCAATTTCTGTTAAATATAAGTTAAAATTGTAATTCGATTTTTAAAGTGAATAAATTATTATTATTATTAATTATTATTATTATAAACCATTTTATTTTTTCGGTGTAATGGCTTTGGTGGATTCTATCCAAGTAGCCAGTGTCAGTTTGTTTTGAATTTTATGTTTGATCTATGCAGGCTTTATTAATGATTCTCAGTGCCACTATATGAGCAGCACTGTTAATTAGAATCCAACAGGGTCGATTGGGGAATCCTACTTATGCATTAGAATTTGTTTTTAATTAATAGAAAAAATTCCATCGCTGACAAAATTCAAACCTGGGATCCATGGATCTGAAAGTCCTGACTCTAGTCCCCTATGAATATAAACCATAAATAAATTAGAATCTATAGAAAATACATTTTATTTTAATACACAAAACAAAATAATAAACAAACAGAATCAAATAAAATTAAAAAAAAATTATAGTTTTTCAAAAAATTTCTTTTGGTTGGCCTTACATAGCAAAATTTTCATCTGTCAAGCCGTTCCTTCGAGGTGCGTCGATTATACCTGCAAACGAAAATAATCGTTCGACTACACCAGACGAAGGAAGACAAGTATTAAATTTTATAAAAAAAATTTAATGTTGGATATTCATTGATCATTTGTAAATTACTACGTTTATCTTCTAAATATCTCAACAGCTTTAATTCGATTTTTGAAGTTGTTTTATTTTTATGTGCTGATAATGAATAGGAGTTTCTTGCCATTTCGCTATTGTTATTTAACATTAGCTATACCTTGTCTTCACTAAAATAAAAGAATTGATCTACATTTGTTGTGTCACTCTCATCTGATAATACATCAGAGTTTGACTCGTCCAAATCTCTAGCTTCGTCTATAATAAACTTTTTTATCTCCTCTTTAGTATAAGTAGGACATTTTACGATATTATACCATCCGAATTTAAATTGGGGAATTAAAACGGCTGCAATTACGGCTTCTTTACAATTAAGCGACAGTATGTCAGCAAATATTTTGCGCGCCGGCGTAGTTTGGTCTCTAAAAGGATCCGAGACTGATATTGATGATTCGAATACGAATCCTTTAGGATTTTCTCTGCGAATCCGGATCACGGATCCTTTTTTTATAAAGTATTCGAATCCCGCTCTCGGATCCTCAAAAAGGATTCGAATCCTATGTGATTCGAATCCTCCCCAGCTCTGTTATCAACTAAGGGCAAAGCTGGGCAGTACTCGTGGTGTGAATATAGGATGGTGTACTCGCGCGCAGGCAGCCTCCGAACTGTGACGTCAGCAACGAGTATTTCTGTCGAAAATGCATGGCAGTGGTACAAGAAAATCGCAGTTTATTCTTATTCTCGCTTTTGTTATCATTTTTTTAAAATTTTTTTTACAAAAAATGTTACTATTAGACGTGTTACTGGTTTGATTGGATAGAGTTTTTAATTAAGTCAACTGTTTTTTACAAATTTAAATACAAAACTAGACAACAAAGTAAATATTGTAAAATCGTTTAGGTACCTACTAGGAAAATGTTATGGAGTGTAGAGGTAAGGAGAACTATCTCTGAATACAAAAAATATCCTTCAAAATAAAATTAAGATGATATAAACAATTATTATATTAAAATGGTGATAACGTGTGGAATCAAAAGCTGCTTAAGCGCCAAAATTTAAAAAATAAAAAAGACATGCCGCAGTCGTTATTGTTTTTCAAACTTATGCTATGTACAGAGAGATGCAGAGAGACATGTATTACGTTTTTGTTTTATTTGTTACGTTTTAGTAAAATATATATTACGTTGCTGGACAATAATGGCGTTTTTCTTGATCTAGCTGTACTAGATCAAATGCTGAATAGACTTTGTAAACCTTTATGTACAATACAGCGAAATGCTGTACATATATGTCCAATCCGGGGTATAGGTTGTTTGACAAAATTTTGTCGGTGTACCCAATTTTAAATTTGAATATTCGTTTTTAAATCTATAAGCTACATATCCAGCAATAAATTCTAGACCTTCTTTAAAAATGGTGTCGGGCATTTTGTTTTTTCTAACTGCCTTAAAAGATTGTCGTGATATTCAGGAAAAAAACTGTCTGTTCCATAATCTGGACTCAGAAAAGTATGGTCAGAAAACGTTTCTTCACTAAAAAGATTCGATGTTTCAACAAAATCGCCGTCAGAAAGAACTTTTTCAAACAACTGTTGGATTAAACAGATTTCAGAGTCAAATTTCGTATTGTCTGCAATATCATCTTTTTTTTTAAATGACTCGAGTCGTTTCGATACTATCCTCAGTATTTCTGTTCATTGAAAATATGGCGAGTGAATGTTTTCCAAGAATGTACCACCGCAACCTATATTTAATATCCATGGGTGTTGGATGATCATTAGTTGCTCCGATACCGCGAATATATGAAAGAAAAATTTCAAGAACATCTATACATATACTGTTATGATTTATATTTGTATGTTATAATTTATGTGTTTAAATTATAACAATAATTGTTATATTTATTTTTTTTTATTCACCATATATGTTTACAAAACTAACATTAATTATAAATAAATTCTCGGTTGCTGTTTTAATGAGAATATTTCTGTTTTTGTTAAATTCAACTAAATTTTGGTGCGCCCTGTATATTTGTTTTATCAAAAAAAAAAATCTGAAATAATTTGTTTTGTTATTTGATTCAATTTTAAGATTACTTGCCCTTCAATCAAATTATTTATTTTTAATTTTATATAAATATTTTTTTTACTCTAATAAATTTCTCAGGGTTCGTGGTCCGCAATTTAGAATGTTTGATATTATAAATGATGACGCCAAATCCTTTATAATAAGCTTCAAAACTAAATTTCTTTATTTTAATTTCTAAATTTTTTAATTTTCAAATACCAAATATTATCAATTTGTTTAAGACAGACCTGGAAATTGGGTCAATGTTCGCCAGTTGTTCCAGTGTTACCACCTTATAGAAATTAAAGTGAAATAAATATTCAAAATTTTCAATGGAGGAACGTAATAGTTTAATTATAAAACATGTCAAATTCAGTATCAAAAATATTAATCATTACAAAATGATCAATCTAATATTAGTGAAGATTTCATTCATTCAAAACATGTATTCTAATGATGAGAAACAATGTAAATATCGTTTATCAAATTTCTACCGAGTCTAACTAGTACATTTTGTTTGTATATTCGTTTGTACAAACGAAATGTAAGGTTAGAATCAGTGGATTAAATAGAATAATATACTTAACTAGACACAAAATTGAAACACAGGTAAATGTTTTATTGTAAATGAATTCATAGGAATACCTTTACTGTCCGTAAACCGTAAATATCGAAAAACCAATCCAAATATTATTTTCAGGTCGTCGGTCGGCGAAATTCCTTACACAAAGACATGTACACAGTTCCGCCTTCGATGGGTCTTCGTCAAATTGAGATCGTCGCTTGGAAACAGCCAAATTCCCAACATACAAACAATGTAGGATTTTGAAAAACTTAATTTCACCAGTCTTCTAAATTCTGGAGGCATCCAAATGTTATGTTTTTATTCAAAAACATATTGCTAGGTTTGTACACACTTTTAAAAATACTATATACAAATTTCTTAATAATTTAAACCAATTTTTGTTAAAAATCAGTCACTGTCTCCTATCAGTCTTTTCAATCTTTCGTTACTAAGGATCTACCACTTTTTGTTATTTTTTTAACAAAGCTTTAGTATCAATTAATAAATCCAATCCTTGGTTTTACAATGACCAATGAAATGGATTCCTTCTAATTTCCATGAAAATTCTGAATATTTCTTTAAATAATTTCAAAGGAATATTATTAAACTTTAATTATACATTCTGTCATTCAGTTAAGAAATTTCCAAATATAATTTTGTTATAGATTTTCCTTTTCTAAATTACAATTCTTAGTTCTGAGTCATGTTGGCATTTCTAATTTCTAGTTAGTTTAAATATGTCAAAATAAATGTTCGTTCACCTGCTTTGCATTTTAGAAATGTTGTTTACAGAGTGTTACAAACTTAATAACCATATTAATATATTTTTCCAATTTCAGGTTCTACGTTTGAATGAAAACTAATCCAAGATGTTGAGCTTTTCAAGAAAATTGTATTTTAAAGAAATTTAGTGGATTATGAGATGCCATCGTATTACTATGAAATTGTTATTTTTCGTTGTTTTTCTTTAAAAATAAATCAATTGGGATTGAGGATTAAATTGTTTCATTTCTTTCAATCTTAATAAGGTAAGTGTTAATTATAAAATATATACAGAGTGTATTGTGAAAGTCTAAATTGATTTCTTATACAAATTGATTACTCGCTTTATTTAGAATCTTTATTAAAATTCTTAATTTAAATATTCTCAATACACTGATCAATATTAGTTTCCTATTAGGTTATTTGGGCAAATATACTTTCCAAATTCAATCAATTAAATGAATTTCTTATTTCAATTATGAATTTATCAATATAATTCTTATTTTACAACATGATAAGTACAATATTTTTAAGTAAGATATTCATCAATATAGTTTATTTATTCAACTATATATATATACAGGGTGATCCTTTATTTTCTATATCAATACATTTACTTAACTTGTAACAGAAACACATACAAATAAATGGCATAATGGGAATATTTCAAATCAGTTCGCTACAATTGCCTCGTTGCTGACGTAGATGCGCGCCAGATGTGAATTTCAACCCGCTGGCAAGCACACCATCCTACTCACACCACGGCAGTACTCGATTGTTCAGTTAAGTTAATTGGTACTCATAAGTATCTTTTATCCTGATGGAACTCATACTCAAAAAATTTAAAGTACTCACTACTTTTTAATCATACAGTTGACGACAAACATAAATAGGTTTAAATACCTGACTTTATCAAATACCCAGTAATCATTTAAATTGTTGGGGTATTTCCTTTGTCATGAAAAAACCATTTTATAGAAATTTTTAAGTAGTCAACTTGTTGTGTTGGTGATACCAAGTCCTAAATTGTAATGGAATAAAACGAGGTCCGAATAATAAGACATTTAAAAATAATTATAATGGTTAAAAACGGATGTTTTCTGCACACTAGTGGAAAAAAACCAACGTTGTCCAGGCTAAATACAACAATGCGATTTGCACGTACTAAAATGATTTTGCCACCCAATTACTAATGAATTTTATGAAACATTGTTATAGAGGTGAAAATCTATTTCAGGTTAGTTTTAAAATGGTAGTCATTCCTTTTTTAACAAGTTATTTGGCACGTTTATTTATTTTTTAACCTGAATATAATAATCTTAAGTTTAAATTCTTTTGCAACAAGTTAACTATACAGTAATAAATTATGTTAAAACTATTAATGTAGAGTTTTATTTATTTCTATGACTGTAACATAAGATTTGGTAATATTAATTATAATCTCAATTTTCTTAGTAAATCAGTTTTGTGACATCGTCTGTTTTTCCCTTACCCTTCATTTTATAGTTTTCGTTATTTATACGAGGTATGATAAAAAAATAACGACAATTTTTTAATGAATATATTTTCAAAACTTTTTTTAATGTTCATGAAGAGTGTTGCAATTAGCAGCCATTTTGAATAGTTTATTTTCATTAAAAAAGATTAAACGTGTTTTGGTGTGTTCGGCGAGTTTTTACTGTCGAAAAAATGGATCAAAATAATTGTATAAAATTTTGCTTGAAAATAAAATAAAGTGCAACACCGTATTTGAAATGTTTTTTTTTTTTTTGTAAAGAACAAAACTGTTGTTTGGAAACGTTTGGCTGACATGACCCCTGTGACTTCTTTCTATTCCCTAGACTGAAGACAACTATGAAAAGACGACGTTTTGTCATTATTGATAAGATAAAAACATAACTGCTTGCAAGTTTTAAAATATCGCAAAAGTCCTGTTAATTTTGGATTACACCTCGTACATTTTCTTTTAATATGTATGAAAATTATCCATTTTATCAAAGTTGCTTTTACTAGCACCTGTACCTTTTATATAGTTCATTTTTGGTCATTTATAAAAATTAGTATTGAACTTTTTAATAATGAATATTAATTCAATAAATCACTTCCGGTTCGACTAGAGAGAAGGAGGCGAATCGGCAATTGTCAAATTTCCGTCCTTTTTATAAAGTTCGCGAAATCGACTGTAGTTGGCGTGTCTAATGACAGCGGAGTCAATTTTCTATGGAAGTCAATATAAAATGAAGTGATTTTTTAAAAAATTGGTGAAAAGAATCAAAATAATGTGAAAAAATGTACCTGAGTACAAGTAACATGAGTGACAAAAAAACATCAAAGCAAGATTTACGTCGTTCCAGATTGTAAAACAGGATAAAAATTAAATGTAAAACTAAAGAAAACACAAGAAATCAATTCAATGTCTTTTTAAAGCTTCTAATGTAAGTAAAATAATGTATTCATATCTAAATATAATATTTATTGTAAACTAGTCACAATATGTATCTTACGAAATGTAGTTTATTTTATTAAAGGTTTCTATAATATAAAATTTTATAGTTATAGATGCTGACTTACAAACAATAATAATTATGCATTAAATTTAACTTACTAGAAAAGAAAATTTATTTTTTATAGAGTTTTAATGTTAGATAAAGAGTTGCTACTGTTTTTTTTTTTTTTGACCCCAATTGTGTCATTGTAAATGTTTTTTATAGGATACTAAACGTTTAGAACAGTGGCGGCATATATATCGTTCCTAGTGCCGATAAAGCACTTTCTAGAGATGATGCTGTTCTATACTTTTTAGAAGATATTATCAAATATTATGAAACTATTTTTACTGATGGTACTGTTAGCAAAATAAAAAAGGGAAAGCTGAAATTAAAGGATGAGGTAATACCATGTACATTCGAAAATCTCCCTTTATACTTGTATTACAACAATAAAAAATCTGTTAAGAGGAAAATTTACATTACAAACTGAAAGACCTGCGGGGCAACGGTAGCTTAGTAGGTATACAAATTACAACTTGAGGGTGGAGCCTAAATACTACAAACTTACTTCCGAGACTAAACAAAATCCGCATTCATTCATAATTTTAACAATTGCATGTAGATACGAGGGATACATATTCTAAACTCAACGCGCGAAGTTAATACAAAGGAACCGAAAAATCCTACCACGGCTGCCGACGTTCATCAGTTATTGAGTGAGTCAGAGTTACCTAAATTAGGGAAACCAGAATCGTATTTGTTTTTCTTGCTGCATTGTGAAATATTGTTATAACGCAGTTCGATTTTTTAGAGAGTTTTACATTATTTTTATATTTTAATTTAATGAATAGGTTTAGTTAGATTAAATAACATTTAGCAGTAAAGAGTTGTGAAATATAAATACAAAAAACGAAAAAATAGACGACTGGTTGGAATAAGGTAATATCAATTAATACAGAGTATTTATTGAGTGCCGATACTTAAGGGTGTGAATCCTTGGGTATTAAAGTTTTAAGAAAAAAATAACTATTTTTTCATAAGTTTCTTATCACTCTAGATATTTTTATGAAACTTTGCCCAAAAAAAGTGTTTCCACTCATGGTGGGTTCCTACCATAGATATATAACCAAGACAGATAGGATTATTTACAAAATTTTTGAAGAATGAACGATGGTGTCCGCGGTAGAAACTCAATAATCGGATTGAACATTGATGCCAAGTTTACGTGCTTTTAACTATAGATATATATAACCAATACAGATTACACAATTTCTGAAGTCAACGCGGATGATCCTCGACAGAAATGCAATATTTGGATATAATTAAAATATAGATGCCAAGTTTGCGATGTTTTTAACTGTAGTAATGTAATTACGTTTGCTTGTAATACTGTTAAGTCTTTAAATTGTCCAAAAAAAAAATAACGTCTGACAACAGCGGAACTATTGTAGACCATAATTGTATTAGGGTCGTATTTTGTTTCATTCATAAAATTCCTTCGATACAGTACTAGTCCAGGAGCTAGTGAATTTTTTAAGTACTTGTTTTCCCGGTCCGTGTATATTTAAATAATCTTTTCCCAGTGAACTGTGTATTTAAAATGGAACGCCAATCTATTCACAAAAGTAAGCCAGATTGAATTCGCGCATTACGTCACATCGATACAAGTGAGATTGTGTACAAAGTGCCTTTGCAGGTCTATTTTGCCCATTTCATGTATTTGTTTTTAAATCATGTTAAATTACTATTTTTGAAACTCAACAAGAAGAAAATCAAATTAACTCTTCCGTTGTGTGTATATATAAGATAAATTAACTGTAGTTTTATTAGTAAAGTATTAACACTAAAATTTTCCATAAAAACGACCCCATCTCAAGCAACTTATTTTCACTGATTTAAGTTATCGAGTCAGGTTTTATTTTTGTTTTAATAAATTAAAAGTATTCTTTATCGTTAATAACAATTTAATAGATGAGAAATACGTTTTTTACATTTTTAATGTAATTTACAGAAAATAGCTAGGTATGTATTTGTTTTTAAATAATTTGACAATTTATAAAAAAAGGGAGTAAAAGTGGAATTACCAGTGGCCAGTAGGTCAGTCAGTACAATGTATCATATATTTCTATTATAACATAACTAAAATACTTACATCTTTTAATCATAAGGACATAAGTTAAAAACCATTTTAATATATGCATTAGAATGAAGTAATAATAAGTAATAAAAGAGACGAGGTCTTAAAGTAATAGCTGGTACAGCATGTTTTTTAAACCTTTCCTAGTTCCTGCTAGAATGAAATCACTTTATATGAAATGTGCTCTAAAAACGGCATATATAGCAGTCAGTGTTTCAGTCTTAGGTTCTCTTCCTAAAGCCCTCATTCAAGCTACATACCTATTGAAAAATAATTTAAAAAAACATATTATGTAACTATATAGTTTTCGGTTCTAGGTGCCCCAAAAGAAGACACTTAGCCGATAATTTGGCTCGGATAGCTAAAAATCAACAGTCACACTTCGAACCAGGACGTATTGCTATCCTTTTAAGTAAAAAATAACTAAAAATAACTTACCTGAAAAATGAAAGCGTCTAACTTTACACCAAAAAAACCATACACTTTTTCCCATTGTTGCAAGCACCCGATGACGTTTAGGTAAATATCAACTAAAAGCTTATTTTAACACAAAAAGAATAAAGCACTAGTCGAAAAGTAGCAATCAAATATAAATAGACCACATTAAAATTCAAATTAAAAACTATAACTATAAAAGACAAATACTCTAAAAGCGCAGAAGATCAGAACCAAATAAAATGAATAACCATAATAACCTAAAAATCACACTAAAATTGCAAAAAATATTACTGTAAATTTATGAGATTACATCAATAATCCATATGCGTCGGAGTATCACAAATGTCAAAAGTACAGTGTTTCCATGAAAATTTAGCTGTTTTTAGCAGTATTATAGGACCATTTCTACCACGCGTATCCAACGATATTGGCGTTCCACAGTTCACTGTATTTTCCTCACACCTCTAGTATAAATGATTTGACATAACGAAACTAACAATAATTATACCTAATGTAGAGTAATAAGTGTTTCGTGAATTCTAAATAAAACAATTATTATATAAAAGTGTAAAAGGAAATGTAATTTACTTTCCTATTTTCTTCTGTAATATCTTCAATTATTGTGTTTAATTTCTATAAATAAACCAACTGGTTAGGTGAAACATTGTGATATATAATTTTATTTATGTGTCCTATGCGTAAACTTTAATATACAAAACACCTTTAAACATTCTTTAAATAATTGTGGTCGTAGAAATAATTGTGTACATAACTCGTTTGAAAGTGTATTTTATGCACTTGCCAAATATATTATCCATACTCACAGATTAATCAGACTATTTTTTTACTTAACTTCAGTAAATCTCTTACTACTAAAACTATTTTTATCAATGGAAAAAAAGGGCCGTGTTCTCGTATGTTTTGACGCATTTTCGGCCTCAGCCCATTGGATCCTCCCTCTTAATATATATGAATTTTGCTTAGAATTGCTAATCCTACAATTCTCTATCCGTGCTTGCTGACTTGGAAAATAAATACCGAAAATCGTCGCTGTCTCCTGGACTATAGAGTAGATGATGATGAGGACTTCACAACAAATACACTTTTATGAATGGCTAGTTGGGGATGTGGTTCCTACCAAATTTCAACAAAATATCAAAAGCAGTTTCAATAAACTGGTTTTTATTCTCTTAAGCGAAAAGGGTGCGTCGTACGAAAGTACGTCTATAAACCAAATTTGCTCCAAAATAAATAAGGATTTTAAAGATAATTTTGGTTTTTAGAAAAAGCAGTGGCGTACCATATTTTTCTTCAAAAATATCAGTTCAAATCCGGTACGGACGTCACTGGTAAAAATTTAGAAGTCTTTTACGTCAAAAAGCCGGGATGAAAGTGAAAATTTAGTCTGTATTATGTAATACTATATTTATATATCTAATTTTTATTATTACACTTAATGTGACATGGCTTTTTTGTTGGCCTTTTTTGGATAACAAAATATTATTTTAATGATTTAAAATAAGCTGCCAGTAATAATAATAATTATCTGTACTTAAACATATACAAAGTGAAATCATAAAACGACGCATCAAGAAAGTCGAGTTTTGTATTTTTTTAAAAAACAATCAAATTTTGAAAAAGTGTCTCCAGAGGAGCACAGATTTAACCTTTACCTATACGTACATATTTTTTTCTTTTAGAAAAAGTCAATAATAAACTTTAAAAGTGGAGTACTACGAAACCCTTGCATGCTCCGCGCTACAGCCAAGTAAATACTCCTCTTAAGGGGAGATAATGTATTTACTAGATTACTTAAAGATTATAATTTTTTAGTGGTAGAAAATCATATCATTAGAAGGGTTAGAAAAAACAGTATTTTCGTTTTTCAAATGATAGGTACAAAGTAGTATTTCCAACTTTGGGTCTCATTTTCTTCAAATCTATAAAATTGGAAATAAAATCATTTACCTTTAAGGTACAAATTTAATGATAAAATAATTCAGTACCCTTTAAAATTAAAACATTGACCTTAAAGATAGCCATTTAAAAAATACATACAGCTAATGATTAACAGTAATTTTGAGGAGCATTGACCTGCAGTATTTGAACAACTGAATTTTTTAAGGATTTTGTTCTAAAAATACCCAGGTGGGTATACCTAACTACCTACTAGATTTTGTTTTATAACATTTCTAAGTACTGTTATTTTGTTTGCTTAGAAAAGTATTCAAACAATAAGTATTTAATTACTTTAAAAACCATTAGAGAGGTATTTAAATAACTGAATTTTATATAATATCACTCATAAATCAATTAGAAATGTTTTTTTTAAAGATCAAAATAATTTCAAAGAACTAATATCATTTTTTAACAACTTCCATTTTGTTGATTCCACAAAATCCAATATTGTTAAATAAGTATGAAAAAATAAAAGATTACCCAAAAAGGGTTAGTATTAGAAATAAAAAAACTAGCAAAAAATTAACTAAGTACAGATTCACTATCAGTTTAAAATCCCCAAACACAATTTACAAAAGTACCAAATTTTAAAAGTAGGTACCCAGATACAAAAAGAATCCCTCCATCCAATTCAAAAGGACAAAAGAATAGAGAAATGTAACAATTGGACAGGTCAAAATTATACCTAATCCACAGAACGTTCTGCTAGTCTGGTGTCTGCGAATTGTTGCAAGACCTTTTGCAACGGCTGTACACAAGATGTGAATGCACTACGTATGGATCAAGGGTTGAATTTTTACCTGACTCAAGGACGACGAGAACGAGATGTAAGACTCGTCTCGCAAAATTAAAAACATGTGTATTCCAAAATATAATCTATTTTTAGAACTGCATTTTAAATTTTCTCTAGGAAATATGCGCCGAAAACAGCTATACTAAACAATAAAAAAAAACAAAGCGCAACACTATTACGAAAATCAATACACTCTATAACGGTATATACAATTTTAAACAATAAAAATAGATAATAAGAGTAAATTACCTTCAAGAAAGTATTTGAAGTCGTAGTACCGGCAATATCAAGTAATAAAACGCTGCATTTATCCACGTTCAAGACTGGACTAGCGAGTTCAGTACTCATTTTGTTATTTTCACTAATTTCGAATGACTAGCACTGGTTTTTATATGTTTATTTCGGTTTTAAGTCGTTATTTGTTGTTAAAATTAGGAAAAAGTTAGCCGGCACTCGCTGCAGATGATTCGATCTTGCTAGTAACGTATTAATGACAAAATGGTGACCGGTTCGGCAAGGAGTGTGCGCACCGAGAAAAAACCGCCAAACGAGATCATGCGAAGGTGTACGAAGCGAGCAGGAATGCCAACGTAAAGAATATAAAAGAACTAATTATTTATCTTTGTTTAGACATTTTTTGCAATTCCATGAGCGTACCATTAAAATTTGAAAGAGAATACTGTTACTAGACATTGCCAGTATTTATAATAGTTTGGAATGATCCGCAAAAAAGGTTTCTGAAGTGGTCATGCAAAAAATCACGGATGTCGAAACGTACGAATCTTCTTTTTTTTTAAATGACAGTTTGGGTTTCGTAGTTATATACTGATTTCCAGTGTTGCCGGACCTACTGTTTTAACAGTAAATCTACTGTTATTTGACAAATTTTGTTCTTAATTTATTGCCTCGTTCTTAAGCAAATATATAAAGGACATGTTCTCAAGTAAATTTGTTGGAGTCAAATCAGCGTAATAAGTTGAATACAGCCAGTATCGCAGGTTTGCGCAACACAAAAAACTTCCAATCATTTTTTTTAAATGAAAAAAAATTAATAGGGCATCATAATACTTAAGAAAATGCAAGACAAACACAACATATTTGAATCATCTGATTTAGACTGACTGAAAAAAATAAGTATTTATTAATTTTATTCTTTAATTTTTAATTTGGGTATAAAAGCCAAAAATGTTTATTTTTCGTTTTTTTTTATTCCATTGAAATGTGATGAGGATGATGAACATACATACAAATCTTAATAAAGCTGAGCTTTCAAAAGGAATTGCATTATTATAATAAACAAAACACCTTTATGTGTTCTGGTTTTCCAACAATTTCAAACAGTCTTTGCCTTTATACGCACACAGTCTGGCGCAGTTTCAAAAACCGTTTTCATTTGAAGAACCAGAACAAACCTGTTGTATAGTTCTGCGTGTTTTCGGATTTTACAAAATTCGTTCAATTTGCATAAAATATCTTCTTTCTCTTTTCCAATAATTGGGACCAAACAAATGATACATTATGAATGAAATGCTTCAACTGTTATTTCTTTTATCTAAGATTATTCTTTAATGTTTGGGAAATTGAGCTTACCGTCGAAATATTTAAATTCAACGCCGCTGCTACACGCTCTCCGACTGCATTTATTGGTAATAGAAAGTTATTGCAAGTTCACTTAAGGTCATTAGAGAGTTATTGCAAGTTCACTTAAGGTTATTAGAGAGTTATTGCAAGTTCACTTAAGGTCAGTCACTATTAGTGCCGCTCTTATTTTGACATCTGAGCATGCGCAGATCACTAACTTTAATAAAGATTGTGCCTATCCTTAATAGAGAGATTGCAAATTTCTATAAAGCCAGCTACTAATAGTGACATCGTAATTAGAGTCAAATAAATTCTATAATAGTACCTAATATTAAAGAGGCATTATAAATTATAATTTTAGAAGGTTTAAATGACGAGTGCATCCGAAAGCTATAAAGTCGCCACTACCTGCTGCCCTTAAACATCCACAATTAAGGACAGGCACAATCCTTAATAAAGTCAGTTTTAGAACATAAACATCTGCGCATGCTTAGATGTCAAAATAAGAGCGGCACTAATAGTGACTGACCCTAAGTGAACTTGCAATAACTCTCTTTTAAGGACAGGCACAATCTTTGTTAGTGATCTACGCATGCTCAGATGTCAAAATAAGAGCAGCACTAATAGTGACTGACCTTAAGTGAACTTGCAATAACTCTCTATTCACTATTAGTGCCGCTCTTATTTTGACATCTGAGCATGCGCAGATCACTAACTGTAATAAAGATCGTGCCTATTAGGCATTCCAACGACCTGTCCAAATGGCTACCAGTGGGTAATGACAGTTTAGATATGGCAACCCTGTTGTCATTAACAGGGTTAATGATACATATATAGTTATATAGATTGCTCAGGGCTGGTCGTTTACGAGCGGCCATATTGCCTGGCAAATATTTATTAATTTGAATCGGTTTAGCAAAAATGTGTTCTAAAACCAATTTTTAGCCTTTAGATATTTAAAAAAAAAAATAATTGCTTACATTTTTACTTCAAGGCATACACTTATGTTTATTTTGAAAAATATGGATAATCAATCTATGTAACTATCTATTTCATTGACCTTGTCAAATCACCAGGCCTACAGGGTTGCCATAATTTTGCCATATCATAACCCGTCAAAACCCACTGATAGCCATTCAGTTTGGAATGCCTAATAGCCTGTCCTTAATAAGAGAGTTATTGCAAGTTCACTTAAGGTCAGTCACTATTAGTGCCGCTCTAATTTTGACATCTAAGCATGCGCAGATGTTTATGTTCTAAAACTGACTTTATTACGGATTGTGCCTGTCCTTAATTGTGGATGTTTAAGGGCAGCAGGTAGTGGCGACTTTATATCTTTCGGATGCGCTCGCCGACATTTGTATCCGTTAGAAGTTTTTTAATATTAAATATAATCGTCATTTAAACCTTCTAAAATTATAATTTCTAATGCCTCTTTAATATTATGTACTATTATAGACAACAAAAAAGATGAACTATAATTTAAAGTTATTAAAATAAGGTTAGAAATAAGTATAAGGATTCTAATGTCAAAATTTCAGGTTTGCAATAAGTCTGATTTTAGCATGGAATTTATTTGGCTCTAATTACGATGTCACTATTAGTGGTTGGCTTTATAGAAATTTGCAATATCTCTCTATTAAGGACAGGCACAATCTTTATTAAAGTTATTGATCTGCGCTTGCTCAGATGTCAAAATAAGAGCGGCACTATAGTGACTGACTTTAAGTGAACTTGCAATAACTCTCTATTATCTCGTTCTTCTTCAAAATATCTTATTAGAGACCCCACTAATTCCGTCGCACGGCTATTTAAATACTTAAGCATTTTAAAAATCAAAAAATAAATTTGTTTATTAAATACAAAAATAATACTTTTGAAAGTTTGACAGTTCAATTATACATTAGGCATTCCAACGACCTGGCAAAATGCTGACAAGTGGGAACTGACGCTTAGATATGGCAACCCTGTGGCCTGCTGTTATTGACAGGGTCAATGATACATATATAGTTCTATAGATTGGTAAAAGCGGGTCCTTTACGAGCGGCCATATTGCCTCCCTAGTGCTCATTAATTAGAATCAATTTGACAAATGACAGTTCTAACGCACGAATTTTAATCTTATAGGTGTCACACTTGTTATATAAATTTAATAACTGACATTTCTGATGCATAAATACCAGCCTACTTACAATTTTTTTTTTTTAATAAAAATCTACTTTGAGCTTTTTCCTTCTAAGTGTCAGATGAATTCAATTCAGAGCTGTGCATAGTTATCACAGACATGACTCGTATTTCTGTCTTCGTCAGTCATAGCCTACTTTAGAAACATTTTTTGTGGAGCACTTTATTTGAACTCATTGATAACTTTGTCAGCATCCCTGACATATTAAACAGGACAGGTCACTACTAATTACTTGGAAAAATTGCTAAAGAAAACCACATTTAGTGTATATATATATTTAATAACTCTTATTTATAATATTTATATTTATTCAGTATCACTGATAAAGCAAAGCTGTACATTAAAAAAATACTGTCTACAATAATATCAACTATAATCAATATATACATAATGGTTCAGACGTTTAAAAAATCTCTTAAACATCACCTTAAACGTTAATTATTGAATGTATTTCAGGATTACAAGTACGCAAATTTTTATTATTATTATTATTATTATTATTATTTCATAGACCAACATATCTCTCTTTATAAATTTTAACAATATTACTTTTTAAAATTCATACAATCAAAGCACTTGGCCTAAAAATCATTTTATTTACAAGTAAAATCGCTATCAAAAATAGCTATATGATTTTGTCCGAATTGTCAAAATCGGACGTTCGACAACCGTGACAGCTGTCAAAGTTGTCAACGGTGCAAATGGCTACCGTTTACGTGACAACGATGACGAATTGAGTAGGTAATAATAATTATTTGACAATTGCGTGGCATTTTGTTTAGTATCACAGAATGTATATCTGTCAATGTCAAGATTTTGATATTTTTTGAGAAAAAAAAATTATTAATAAATATGTGTATTTATTTTTGATAGCAAGTTAATGACGTCGAAATTACATTTAATTCGAATACATTGCGGGTTTATATCTAAAAAATTGTTTTTTATTAAGTATACAGGGTGTCCCAAAAGTTGTTGTCAATAATTGAGTGGTAAAAAAATCTGTAGTGATTGAAATTGTACGAAATTTTAAACAAAATAGTGCCTAAAAATATTTCCATACCTGAATTAAATAAATTATTTACTACAACTCCCAGGACAACGTGTATTTATGATTAAATGATTTTTGGGGTATCTGTCATTAAAGATCTTTGTTGGTATTGATTGTTATTTTTGCACAAAAAAAATTAAAAATAAATTTATTGCAACGAAACGTTTTGATTGTTTAAAATAAATTGTACTATGTAGCAGTTTTGGATCAAACCTTTCATTTTTAGATATTTTGATTTCGTAATTTAGAAAATTTCAGTATTCAACCTAAAAATAAATCAAATCTGGATGATAATCGGTGATAGATATACAAAATAAAACATCAAAAGCTTTGATATGTTATCGGTACCAAAAACATTTATTAAAAAAACGACTAATGTTTAAAAATGTTTACTTTTTTTTATAAGTTTGTTTTTTTTTATCAAATTAACAATATTTATCATTAAAAATTCCCATTATATAATTATACGTTCATCAAACAGTTATTATAACGTTGAATATCAGACTTGTACAAAAAAATTTGTTTCAGTACACCACATTCTCGAATCACCCAGTATAAGTTAAACAATGAACTAGAAAAATTAAGGAATTTTCATCCAAGAAGAAATTTTTTTATAAAAAAATTATTTAAACAATTTTTTACGTTTTTAGGTACTTTTATCGTACATCCCCTGTAAAAACTGACGGTGAGCAAAATAATCGATTACTCGATTACTTTTGTTTTATATAAAAATCGATTATAATCAAAACTAATCGATCTTTCGATTAATCGAATATTTTCAATTTTAATTCAAAACAATCGATTATTTTGGGAGCTTAGCATTTTCTTTATAGAATTTTCTTCTTGGATTCGGAAAATGCTATTCCTGAACAGCTATTACCTATTATATGACACCTTAAAAATATAAAATCAGCCAGCAAATTATCCATTTTCTATAAAAAAAAATAAAATTTAAAATCTACACCAGGGATAGCAATTTTTACAAATCAAACGCCTCCTATTGCAAATATAGCACCCAAGTTTTAATTTAGTCAAAATTCTTTTAATATACAGAATAAAATAAAAGAAAATCATTTTAGATTATTTTTTTTGTAAAAACTGCCACCCAGATGAGATCTAACATAAACTAATTTGCAGTCCTGTAAAGTATATACAATACAAATATCGTAACGTCTAATATTTAGAGAAAAAAAAAATAACAAATACTAATACAATAAATAAATATATAGTTAAAAAGCGTACAGCTTGTACCATACAGCGTCTTTCATTTCGTAGTGAAAATAAAAAACGTTGAAACATTTTCGTAATTCGACCAACAGAAAAAATACAAATGCTTTACCCTTAACGTTTCAAAAAATGCATATAGTAAAATAAAAACTATATCAATTTGACAACTGAAGTTTAAGACACACGAATATCTTTCTTATGAGTGTCACTTGTCATCAAAAAAATGCATAAAATTAAAAACATCAATTTGACAACTGACGTTTCTGACGTACCACTCTCATTCTCATAAGTGTCACTAGTCATCCAAAAGTGCATAAAATAAATTAAAAAGTTCATCAATTTGACAACCGAGGTTTCTGATGCACGAATATCATTCTTATAAGTGTCACTTGTCATTTTAAGATTATCAAAACCTGAACAACTGTTAATTATGCATTGCCGTACAAGATAAAAAAATCATCAATATAAAGAAGAAACGAAAAATAATGTGAAAGAAGAAGAAGAAGAAGAAGAAGAAACGAAAAATGATGTAAACAAAAACTTACGTTCTTCAAAATTAGATATTATCAGCAATCAATCCATAACGTTCTTAAAATACAAAAATTACATTCTGATGCACAAATTTTACTCTTATAAGTGTCACGTGTTATATAAATTTGACAACTGACATTTCTGATGCACAAATTTTATTCTGATGTGTCACTTGTTATATAAATTTGGCAACTGGCGTTTCTGACACACGAATGCCATTATTATAACTGTCACTTGTCGTTTTAAGACCTGGCAAACCTCAAGCTGTTATTAGGTCTTTTCCTTTGCATCGAAAGTGTAGCACTGAGCTACGCTACTTTTGAAAATATTAATGTCATTCGTATAAGTGTCACTTGTCCAAAAAATGCATAAAGTAAATTAAAAACTACACCAATTTGACAACTGACGTTTCTGATGCACGAATATCATTTTTATGAGTGTCGCGTATCGTTTTAAGATCTATCAAACCTCAAGAACTGTTATTTGTTCATTGTCGATCAAGCTAACGTCAAAATAGTCATCGATATAGAGAGAAACGAAATATGATGTAAAAAGGACTTACTTTCTTTTAAATTGGGCAGTACCAGATATCAGTCTTGTCAAATATCACTTGTTAGATATTGAAAATGCGAAATATCCACCAACGATATTCAAAAATCGCTACCAACGCTATTAAACCTGTCCGTTGTCATTTGTCACGTATTCAATACATTAATTTGACAACTGACGCACGAATAACATTATTAAGTGTCACTTATGATTTTAAAATCTATCAAACCTCAAGAAGTGTTAGTTGTCCATTGTCGAACAAGCTTATGTCAAAATGTTCATTAATATAAAGAGAAATCAAAACATGATGTTAAAAACACTTTCATTCTTCAATATTAGGTATTTCCAGCTATCAGTCTTGTGAACTGTCATTTACTAGATTTTGAAAGGTCTAAATATAAACAAGTGTAAAGTAGATAATCTCCAACATAAAATACTATTCGAGAGATTCAAAAATCGCTACCATCGCTTGTCAAACGTTCAAACGCTAAAATATTTAAAAAATGACTTGCACTAATTGTCAATGGTTAGATATTTAAAGGTGAAAGTGTTTAGTAAACAAACAAAAAAATAGGGTTCGATATAAAGTATCACCAACAGTTTCTTAACCTGTCAATTGTCATTTATCAGACATTAAAAAGATGACTTATTTAATAGTCTATAGAGAAAACTAAACAGTCAATTATCAGACATTTCGAGGTTAAATGTAAAATATGACAGTCAGAAATCATTGACTCGTACTTGTCAATTGTAACTTTAAAAGTCATAATTTGCCGATTATTTAATTGTTGAAAGATACGATGAAATGAAGCGATTTGTGTATGATGCTTTTGTATCCGTTAAGTGACAACGCCACAGCTGTCTAAACTGCCAGCCATCAGTGCAAATTCGAAGTTTTATGAACAATGCGATTTACAAATTGTCATCAGTTTAAAAAAAAGACGATTTTTGACATAAAATATGACGCATACTGGACAAATGTCGCCATCGGCAGCTATCAAACCTGTCAATTCATTTAATCCACCGTTTATTTACTTGTTGAAAAAGAACTAAAAAGGGAATTGATTTTTATACGATACTTTTGTATACAGCTGTCAAACGTCAGTTGTCGCGCGTAGTTTTTCCCTTTCCGTTGGTCAAATTTCGACGTGCTTACGCGCAAGTGTCGTATGTGGGTGTGTTTGTTTGTGTAAGTGTGTCTAAAGTGTCGAATTTTGTCGGGTTGGCACTAAGCTCACTATAGCGAGTGATAGCGAGTTGCATCGAAAATGGGACTAGCACTTGTTGACGTCCGGAGGCGTCGCTAGGTATTCGTCGACCCTTTTGTGATCCGAGAGGCTGCTCATCGTATATTGGTCTTGAGGTAGCTCCGATTTGCGGCGGATTAACGGTTTGGTCATGTTGCGCTGCTTTTTACTCTGCCGAAAACGAAAAACAGTGTAAGCGTCAGTTTCGGGACTTACGTTGGTAAATAAAGCACAAAATAAGTTTCGGCCTGCATGGCCTTCTTCAGGTCTACAACACAAATGATAGAATTTTACAAGAGTTCTCGAAACTAGTCAAAACATGAGGTGAACAAAATAATCGATTAATTTCGATTAATCGGTTATTATCGATTTTTCAAAGATAATTTAATAGATTATTTTCGATATTTCAAAGATAATATAATCAAATATTCGATTTTAAATACAAAAAAATTAATTTTCTTTCTAATTAACAATGTGTTGTGGGCAACAACTTTCTTTGAAAATAACGTTAAAATATAAATTTTTGTTTATTTTTGAGAAGCAATTTATCAACGAAACATCCAATCACACTAGCTTGCTTTTAAAAGTCGATTTTTTTTTAAATCTAATCGATTAGGTATTTTCGATTAATCGATTATTTTTGATGATAAATCGATTATTTTGATTATTTCGATTACACGAAAATATTCGATTATTTATTTTGATAATCGTCCAACCCTAGTCGAAAGTAACTAGAAAGCGATCTAAAAGTCCCTTAAAGTGCTAACTTTTTCCTTAACTTTAATTTTTAATAATAATTACCACACCTAACTTGTACTATTATGAATGAATTTGAAAAATTCTAAGATTTACATTTTTTAATTCTTATGTTAGTAACCATTTATTTTGTAATGTTATTTTCACCATCTTCTATATCAACTGTGTTATTTGTATTGTAGACTTGAAGATGGACATGTTGGTCGAAACTAGTCGCGACATTTTATAACAAATTTATGCTGTGATACTGATTTTGTGCTTTATTTCCATTTCATTACTGATCACATTTGAGATAATGGATAATCATTCATTCACTTCGTTTAGTTTATAAGATAAGCTTTTTTTGCTTTTTGAAGGTCCCTCGTATACTCGATAATGAAACACTACGATTTTGCTTACAGTGATTCCGACTTAAATGTTGTAGGTGATGCCTTAACTTTTGTGCCTTCGACACAGTAAGGTTTAACAAATTTTAATGAACAATAGCTGACATCAGAACTAACAAGAGTCTCATTGAATTTGGCCCACTTATATAAAGGTTGCAAACCACATTTAAATATTTACTTCTATTATGTTTTTTTTTTTATTTATATTAAAAAAAAATTTTTTTGTAACTGAACACAAAATTCTGGAGGTTTTTTAGGCATTCCAACGACCTGCCAAACAATAGCTACCAGTGGGAAGGGCTCGTATATCTGAAGGGGTTGCAACATTGCCTTCTATCTTGGATACTATTTTTATTCGAAATAGTAGTCGCCAAGATTGAGTTTTTTTTAATTATATTTTCATAATCAACATAAAATATTTAAATTTAATCCATTATTCATGTTTTCACGTATTGATAGAATACATTGTAAGTCGCAACCCTTTAGATATACCAACCCTTCCCATTTGACAGTTCTTTTGTTTGGAATGCCTAATGTAGTTCATTGATCGTTAGTGTGACCAGTGGCGGTTTGCCCGTAAGGGCACTTGAGCACGTGCCCTAGTATAAGAAATAAAAAAAAATAACTTACATATTTTATATTTTCCTCAATACCTATTATTATTTTATCTAATATTCAGCGCAAACCGCGTTGGCACGACACTGGACGACCGGGCGTTGAGCGACGTTCCGAGAATTCCGAAAGAAGATGGGCACATGGCACAGTAAATGTGTGCCTCTGTTGTTTTCTCTCTCATTATGATGCGAAAAACAAGGACAATATCGCTTAGCAAGAGATGAACACATGCGATGGATTATACGTCACAAGCGGGGCGGTGTCCTAGACCAGATATGAATGATACCAATGTACGCAGAGGCATCTTTACCGGCTCCCTCACAGAGGCGATGGCGGTTTCGAATTAAGGTGCGCGTTTGTTGGACCATGATAATAATTGATTTAGATTACGAAAAAACGTTAGTTGGACCATTGGAATAGTTAAGAAATAAAACTACAAAGAAAAATAACTTTTTTTTTATAAAGCAGTCAAAAATATGATGAAAAAAAAATCAATATTTATAAATGGGACAAAATTTTTATTTTTCTTTTGGTTTTGTCTGACTTTTTCGAGGATTTCAAATCTCTGTTTGCATATTTAAGAGTATAAAAAATTCTGAGTCTTATAAATAATTTAATGGTGTACATTTTCGCAAATTGTTGGCAAGGATGACCAAATTCCATTTTGCTCATCTCAAAAAGGTATACGTTGGAAATTCCAGTCTAGTTGACAAACTATCAAATAAATATTTTTTCTAATTTGAATATATAAAAGAGAAATTTTTCGCTGGGAGATTTTAAATTGCCAAACACCTTTTCTTCAGAGTCGTATGCTTTAAAATTGCGTTAACAAGTTAGAATTGTTAAGTAAATTGCATTCTTCTGAGAAATTTACGCAAATTTCGCAAGAGTGGATATGTAATGATTTTTTGATTAAACAGCCACATACATAGTTAAATGCATTGGTCACATTTAGCTCCCTGTAGTCACATTCAGAAATCGTTATTGCCCCAACTAATTGATTTGAAACATATTTAATTTTCATTAAGCGGAGAACTTGTTTTCCTAAGGGAAAAACGAATCCCGGGATTCCTTTCCAGTGTGTGCCCCACTGCCGCTAGTGCCCACGAGCCGCCACTGAGTGTGACTAACTTTTATAGTCCAGTTAGCTGTGGTTTATGAAAACAATTGAAAGATGTTTGTTTGACATTTCTAAATTTGTAACCCGTCTTTATAATATAGTTTTTTTGCGCTAATTTGTGTGATCTAATTTACAGAACATTAATACTTCCAGTTCACAAATTAAATCTCTCCTTTTCTGCTGAAGTTCTTCCAATTATACCTTTGAAATAGCCAGTAGTTTGTTTTTTTAAATGATTATTCATCAAATATTGTCAAAATCAGGCGTGCCTCAAGGCTCAAATCTCGGGCCACTACTATTTTTACTATTTAACAATGACCTGGATGTCCATTTGGATTCTGGCAGATTTATTTACACACATGATTTGAAAATCTACCTTCAAATAACTGATAGAAATGACTGTATAGTACTACAGTTTAATTTGGACAGAATAACTGAATAATATGTACAAAAAGAAATTGTCAACATGTTTAAGTGTGAAGTAGTGATAAAAAAATTACGTGCAGCACCGTACACGTGAGAGAAGTAAAACTTCTTAAAAACTAGAGAATAAGAGATTACAGGGCATAATAAACTCAACTCCAGAACACTCAACTTTACTTTACTTCACTCTGCTCCACTATACCAATACTTAACTCCATTCTACCCTACTCCACTCCATTCTACTCTACTTCACTGCACTCCATTCCTTAATACTCTTCTCGATAATCTACTCCATACTCTACTCGATATTCTACTCGGTAATCTACTTGATACTCTACTCGATATTCTACTCGGTACTCTACTTGATAGCTTACTCGATACTCTACTTGATAGCTTACTCGATACTCTACTCTATTCGATTCTACTCGACTCCATTTGCTACCCTCCTTCTCCACTTTGCTCCGCCTGGTATCTTTCAAAGAGAAACATCGTATAGAAAATCAAGGTCAATATTCTTTTAATTTCGTTACACGTTTCAGTTTCCGTTACCATGGTGACACCTTACATGTCCTTGAATTGTCACTCTCAATTTTTTAAATATCGGACCGCTGCCTACTCGTCAAATATCGAACTGCGGACTAAGGAGTTTTACTTCAAAAAACTCCATTATAATTTAAACGGTTCTGTCTTGCCTGGTCTCTGGTCATTTTTCTATCAAAATTCTTGTAGTCATATTTGATGCTGGTTTAAGCTTTGTAATGGGTGTTCAAATTTGACATTCCGATTTAAATTGGCCGCCATTTTTGGTAATGTTCATTGATAGTATTTCTATGGTGACATATGTTAAGTAAAAACTTTTGCGGATACTTGTTTTTTTTTGTTACCATGGAACAACAATCCATTGAAAACCCCGTTTTTATTGTAAAAAATTATTACCAGAATGGGGAATGTTTTGCTGAAACTTGCAAGAAGATGCCTTGTACGCATTTCGGAAGAAATTTAGCACCACTTGTTAAAGTTATTGAGAGTTTTATGAAGAGGTTTTAGCAGCAGAATATGGGGTGAAGAAAATCCAAGAGAAATATTGGAAAAACGGCTCCATCCAGTAAATGTGACTGTGTGGTTTTTGCTCTAGTGGCGTTATTGGTCCTTATTTCTTCCAGAATGAAGCTGATGAGTCGATAACTGTGAATGGAGCGCGATACAGGACAATGATTACGAGATTATTTGTGGAACGAATTAGAAGATATGGATGTCCAGAACATGTGGTTCCAGCAAGACAGTGCCACTTGCCAAACATCGGATAAAACACTAAATCTTTTAAGGGAGAGATTTGGCATTTGAATAATGTCTCGAAGAGCTGAGGGTAATTGTTCTTACACCATTGGATTATTTCTTGTGGGGCTTTCTGAAGGAAAAAGTTTATGCTAATAACCCTCAAACACCTGAACAGCTTCGAGTTAACATGATTAAAAAAATTGAAGAAATTGAACAGAATGTTTGCGAAAATGTTCTTAAAATTTTTGTAAAAAGAATGTTAGCATGCTAAAGAAGCAGAGGGCTCACATGCCGGATATCATTTTTTCATCATTAATCTTAACATTTTAACTTTAAAATAATACAATAATATTATATTATTTAAAGGACTTTAGAACATATTCATGTCAACATTTCCGAAACTTACAAACTATGTGCTTTATTGCCGTGGATTTACGGATATTACATGTTTAAAAATGTGTCCATTCATTAGAATTAAACTTGAGTACTGTTCACGTTACCTGGAATTCATACTATAATTATATAGCTAACGAAGCTATAAAAAAATATCCTAAACTATATAGCATTCAAAGTGGCATTTATCCACAAAGGGGTAGTGACTACTAGCTGTTATTAGTTTCAACTATAAAGCCTGACTTGTTTGTATTTTATACTTAAGCATAATTCTATAGACATTCCAGATATTTTGACCAAAATAAACCTAAAATTTACCTGAATATAATAGTCGGCATCAATCAACATTTTACTTTCGTGTCTGTATACTGAAGGAAAGTATAGGAATCTTGATATTTATTGTAGCAATGGGCCCGTTCACTTTCATTTTTGAATGTGAATTAATTATATATTTATAAAGATATTAAACTCTTTTGTCTGGTGGTACTTTTCCCGTTAAGATATTTTTGCTAGAAGTAAGGGAATTCCCATAAAATTCTTTCAGTGACTCATTGCGTCAGAAAATCCCTAATTCCGTTCACGTCTCGTATCGGTTATGCTTAAAGACGGCGAGGTTGTCGGAAGTATCCCTAATATAGCATTTCTGCATTTATATATGTAATTTAAATAGTAAAATTCCATTATTTTTCTAAAAATCATGAACTTATAGTTTCAGATTTAAAGCTGGGAGCTTATTTTTTACTTTTTAATTAAAACAATTATTATTACTCAGGCTGAAAATTAACCAGACCATAATCAAAAAGTAGAAATTTGATTTGCAATATTTATCTGGTAAACGTGGCAACGTTGCATTTATTTCTAGAAGTGTGTGTAGACAACACTATTTAGAAGTACTTACAACGTTGTCACGTTTACCAGGTACATTTTCTCAAATAAAATTTCGATCTGGTAATATTCAGCTTGAGTAACACTAATGGTTTTTATTAAAATTTAAAAAAGGTAAGGCTTCCAGCTTTATCTGAAAATATAAACACATTATTTTTAAAAAATAATATATTTTTATCATGTAAATTTATTTAATAAATGCAGAAGAGGAATGGTGGTGCAATGATACATCCGACAACCGCGCCCTTTTAACTATTAACCGATACAAGACCTGAAGGGAATTTGGGGTTTTCTGACGCAATGAGTCACTGAAAGAATTTTATGGGAATTCCCTTACTTCTAGCAAAAATATCTTAACGGGAAAAGTACCACCAGACAAAAGAGTTTAATATCTTTATAAATATATAAATAATTCACATTCAAAAATGAAAGTGAACAGGCCCATTTCAGAACAAATGTATCAATCAATCACTAAATGTTATGTGTAATCCATTGATATAGCAACCTGGGGATACGATATGCATAAGCGCAAAGTGGGATCGGTTCGCCATTATTGTAAGTGCAATTTATCAATTTTATAGGTCATGTTTCTAGTGTCATAATTTGTAATAGTACATTACGCAACAAGAGTTGTAAGTAACCCATTACGCATTAAGTTAAAAAGATTACGCACGAAGCCGCGCAGCGGCGAGTGCGTAATGGACTTACAACTCGTGTAACGTACTATGCTTTTTCTACGCCCACTTATTTTTTCAATTAAATAAAAGACATATGCTTGTGTCACCAATCCATAGATTTTCGATTAGGTAATTTCGTACCGTTCTTTGGATTTTAGCGGTAACAAATTATGTGTGGCAGCTTGAGCTTTTTCTAAAATCTCCGGTGGAGTGCTCATAATTAATTTGATCACTTTCACTACTAACAGACATATTCGTAGGTAAAGTTGAGAAAATGTTCGAATACAATAATAATTTGTTACAAAAATTGACAATATAAATGACAAGACGTTTATTTCCATAGCATGCTAAGAAAACGCGACTTATATTTAAAAAAATTGTATATTGTGTTGCCGACATTTAGGGGCATCATTTTTTTAATCCGCTAATATCTCGCTAATGCTAAAAGTTTTTGTGTTTTTTAAATGACTAAATTTATGTAAATAGACCAAATAAAGTCGTACGTAGACAACAATTTGATTGCAATTTGATTAAACTAAGAAATTTAAGTTTTCTTATCAAAACGCAAGTGTATGTTATAAGATCTTATTGTTAAATGTCATTTACAAGGAATGTTGACAGTGCGATTTTTAACGTTTACTGACATGGGCGTAGAAAAATTAATTTTTATTTGTTTGAACGATTTTTGAATGTTAAAAACTTTATAAAATGCGTAATACCTAGATGTATAATTCATTCATACTCTACCAATGCTCGTTTAAGTAAAAAATTAACTGGAATAACCTTTTATAAGTTAGTATAAAAATAAAAATATTGTACAGGACAGTATTATGGCGGGTTTGTATTAATGTGTAAAAGTATGCTTTTAAAAATGCAAAAAATATCATCCATCAAATTTTGGGCTTAACTATATGAAATAATATTAATAGATTCATGAAAACCGAAAAGTATGGTCACCATTTGTATACAGGCATAACTGGGAACATTATCAATTCAGCGTTATATATTCCAAACATGTTCTTTATGATTTTTGCTCCATTTTTGAATAGTTTTGTAAAAAATACATTAATATTTAAAGACGTTAACTTTAAAACGGTTTAAATACCGAAAAAAAGATAAAAAGTTAAGCGTAAAATAAAAATTTTAGACACATATCCCAGGCAGACATTGGCATAATAAACGTATTTTATACGTAATTCTCGTTTGTATTTGGTATTGGTTGATTCCGTATACGTTTACAGTTTACGATTATTATACATACTGTTTTTTAAATGATATACGATTTTTTATACGTCCTATGGTATATAATTGTAAATTATTCTACGTTTAAATATAGTTAACAATTTACGACTATTTTTAGTTAGCGATTAACGATTTGTAGACAGTGTGTCTAAATATACGTTTAGGTTTATTTAAATTAAATTCGTATAAATTTATGTAATATGTATTTTTCGTTAATAACTCCCGTTTAAATTTCGTCTTGGTTGATTTTTTAAACGTTTTTATACTTGACATTTTTTAACGGATAAATTAAACGTTTATAGATACTAATCGGGCACGGTGGTGTAGCGGTCTATCGCGCTTATATTCATTTATAGGCAAGTTTATGAGTCTGAGACTGCTGGGTTTCGAATCCCAGACCAGACCATGTGGATTTTTAATTAAATTGCATGGTTCGGTTTAGGATTTGATGTGTGGCGTATTAATAGAAATTCAATTCATTACATTACCGTCTCGATGATGGTGGGTGAGGTTTTCCGGGTTTTCCTCACCTGTAAGTCAAATGGCACCATCAATCATCTTTAAGTCGCCCCGGAGCGCCACGGCAAATAATAATAATAGCCGTCCCTTTCCCCGGACAAGCTCAGCTTTTGGGGTTAAAATTCACTCGTAAGGGGGTGAATTAGGGAGAGTATTATTATTATATTATTATTACAGTTATTGTATATTATACATTTAAATATAATTTACCTTACACGTATATTTCCTGTTGGTGACAAACTAGTAGACATAAGTAAATATTTATATTAAAAGCTTATTGGTATTTTTGTTTATATTATATCCATATCTTTTTATTATATTACCTGTAACATAACAAATTCCCTATACACACGAAACTATTTGATAAGGCGAATTAAACATGGCATACTCAGGCTACGATCTCTTCTCATTTCTACTCTTGCGTTTACGCATATCGGGTAGTGTAGTCTGCTGTGACATTGTTGTGTAGGTCATTCTACCATACTCATTTGTGTACTCGTATTCAAAGGTATTGATTAAAAGCATAGGTAAGCTTATATTAATGTTTTATTTTAGCTAGTCCTCCAATAATTCCTGAATTTTACAACTGCTGTTTTATAGGTAGGTACAGTGTGTAAGATGCTTACAAAAATTCTAAAACATAGCCTTACTTTCTAACTTTTGTTTCTCTTATTTTTATAAGGGTTTTTTTTGGCCATCTATTTATTCCAATCACATTCATTTTCCATATTTTATTCGTCAGTAGATTTTATTTCATAGAATGTCGAAAATAGCCCTGGCTGTGGTTATAATCATTCCTTTTTGCAGAAAATACGCGTAGCCTGCATCGGCAGAGTATCGTTAGGAATAATTGTACCTACTATGGATATTATGAAATACTTTCTGAGGAACCCAGTTGCCATTAAATTTAACCGGGCAGGCCGTGATAAGCAACAATTAAAAAATTGTATCGTTACGGTGGTTATTTTTGGTAAGTTTCTTTTAACAGTGTTATGACGTTTATAATAAAAAACGGTTCTATTGTAGAAGCCATAAGACATTTCTATTGGAACGAGTGTACCTACCAAGCGATTTGACAGACCGAACCATTAAATGTGACATATAAGATTGGCTTAAACATTGCTATGGCACGTCTGGAAAAACACATCAAAGTGCTAACTTAATATTTTTATTTTGATATATATTGTTTGTTAAAGAAAGATCCTATTAAGTTTCTCATTTAGAATTTTGTTTATTTTTTGAAATAAAATATTTGTCTATACATTACGTGATTTCCGGCCAAACTAGAAACACGATGAATGTACGTTTCTACCGCGGATATTTTCACGTGTACTTTGGGTAGCATATCAACGGTATTTATACGTATAACGTAGTACATAAACAACGTCTTTTATACCAAAGTGTATTCGTATAAATATACTACAACTATAAATCAAATATATACGTACAGTAAACACGGTTAATTATAGGTGAATAAATTAGTAGTAATCGACGTTTACATGTGAAAAATAATATATGTTTATAAAGTGGACATTTTTCACGAATATATTGGGTAGGTAGTACATCAACCGTATTCATACATATGGTAATAGCTAAAAAAAGACGTAATTTATACAAAAGTGTAATGCCTGGGATACACGCACATACCATTCAGAATGTTTATCCCACTCCAATAAATTAGTTGCTTTGTGATGGCACTTAGAACCATTTGGATATCGTTAGGGTTGGTATATAGAACCTTTTTATTTAAACATATCATTTTTGAATATGTTGGCTAAGACCCGTTTGAAGTTAAGGTTTTCATTTAGTTTGTACAAAAAATGACAAGGTTTTATATTACTATTCAGTTTAAAGTTAAAAGGTTTTGAAGAGAATACATGGGTCTAGTGTCGGATTGGGCCGTCAGTCTATCGGTAGGCCCTCGTCCAAGCAGTGGGCTCTTGAGAAGAACAAAGAATCAAATATCAAAAGCTAAGAAACCCCGCAATACGTGGCAACCTCGGAAAAAGCATCAGCGTACAAAGCAGGGGCGGTTTCTCCATTGGTTCATTTGTGCAGTGAACACACAGTTAAATTTCATAAATCACATAAATAACTTTAACAATTTTAATATATTTATTTTCGTACATGTTAATCTCTACTTTTTTGGCTGATCACGTCCGTCTGTGCAATACGTTGATTGAACGCGAGAGGTTTCCGCGAATGCTGTAGTTAAAAAGAGAGATCAACAGATCCGTGAAACAAACAGTATGTCTGCTTGAAACTACGCTATTTTCAGCATCATTTTGTGCATCGCACGTAGATTACGTCACGACAGTTAACTTCGCTTAATTCATCGATTAGTCGTTGGGCTTGGTCAAGATCATTCTAACTGGGAGTCTTTAAACCAACGTTGCCGCATTTACTAGATTTCTGCTTTTTGGTAGATTTTTAGCTTTTTTAGTAACTTTTTTTTTTTTGGTAGATTTTAATAATTTCTATAAATTAATAAAAAAAATTCAATTACTCGAATTAAACTTTCTATTTAAATAATTGCTAAAAATGATTTCTAAAAATGTTAGGGTCGGGCGATTATAAAAAAATCATTATTTTCGATTAATCGATTATTTTCGATTATCTATTCTTTTCGACTAATCGATTATTTTCGATTAATCAATTATATTAGATTAATCGATTCGTTTCGGTCAAACTAATATTTTCAATTAATCGATTCTTTTCAATTATGCGATTTTTTATGATTAATCGATTCTTTTCGATTAATCGATATTTTTTAATAATCGACTTTTTTCGATTATTCGATTTTTCCATTCATCCAGTTTCTGATTCGGCCAAAAAATATAAACTTTATAGCCTTGGTACAAAAATAACTATTAGGCAATATTTTTTTTACTTTCTTGTTTTTGAAATGAGGCTTAAATGCAAGAATTGTTTTAAATTTTTATTGATCGAATACAAATCCATTTTTAACTAATAAATTTTATACAGAATTACTAACGATAAATATAATAAACGTCTATTTATAAAAAGCGGCCGTAAAGTAAATACGGCAAAAAAGTGACACTTTAGGGATGTTAATAAATCCGTAAAATGTAATTTCTTATGAAAGTTGCCCAAAAAAATGTTATATCACCTCGGCCATATGATATTTTTTGGCCTAACCAAAAGTTGCTTGGCCTCGGCTACGCCTCGGCCGCGAATTTCTAATTCGGTCAAAAAAGATCAATTTTACAACCTTGGTACAAAAATAACTATTGTTTTGCTAGAACCGACATCCTCCCTTCGACAAGACGAGTATACGTCTAAGGTCGAAGATGTCAATCTTATCGATTATTTTTCATTTCCAAAACATAACTCAAAAGTAAACACCTTTATTTTTGACAAATCTCGTATATGACTGAAAAAACTGATATATATGATAGTTGCATTTTAGTTTTTAGACAATGCAAAACTTTTTATGAAGAATAAATTTTCCTAAAATTTATAATTTTTAATTATTCCTAAAAGTAAGATAAAACATGAAGCTATTTTTTTATTTAATCACTAAATATACTTTGATTTTTTTCTATAACTGTGTATTGAAGTATTATAATTTAGGACTTTTTATGCCGTTAGAGGACAGTAAAATAAAAACTAACGCAATAGTTTCCATAAAATTACCTTTAAAATGATGTGCCACATTACCCCCTTCCCATTTAGAATTGTGTGGGTTAACATCTACCCATTCTAGGTGGTTGAACCAAGAGTGTTAAAAATATTAATTGAAAGTGCCCCATATGAAAATAAAATTGATGTATTTTCCTATTTTTTATTTTATTTACTGGAAGAGAGATATTAAGTTTTAAAATGTATATCTATCTATTCAGTAGCGCAGCGAGGGGGAGGTTTTAGGGGTTGAAACCCCTCCTTCCCAAACCTTGACGCAAACCCGGTGAATTTGAAATTGAAAAAGTTAATCTAGATTAAAAATATTATATATTTTAAATACTCCTAATTTTTTTTTAAACCCCCCTCTAATACAAAATTCTGGCTGCGCCACTGTATCTACTGCTAAACAACATTTTATATACTGGACCAAACTCAATGCGACCAGACTCTTATAACAGGTGTCCAATTTTTAACGGAGTTAAAAACGATCTAGGATTTTTCAATAAAGCTGGCAACGTGGCAAACTGTATGCCCGCGACGTACTTAGCAAATTTTTGTCAAATAAAACAGGTACTTTTCAAGAATAGAATTTGACATGAGTATTTTGACATTCATTTATAATAATAGTAATAATTATTAGGGATGGTAATAAGGAATAATACTTAAGTGTTTAAAACTTACCAAGAAAATTTCCACTTAGGTGTTGAATAGAAACAAAATCAATGTTATTATTCACTTAATACCTACACCAATTACACTAAAGAACAAAATAAGAAAAACAATTTAAAAAAAAAAACGTAAAATCTATAATACATATAAACCGAAACAATTTCTAACAGCACGATTTTTAATAAAAATTAAAGTAAATAATTTACAGAAAAAAATCCAGCGAAATGTCATTACTTAATAGATTCAACATTAGTCTATTTTTCCACATCCATTATTTTCATTTTCCTTCCAATTATATATTGTTTACAATCGTTTTTGTCTCGAAATTTTGTAAAATTATTGAGATTTTTTATTTCAATGTTATATAAGACTTTTTATCTTTGATGTCAGCTACTAATTAAAATTTATCAAGCCTTTTACATAATTGCACAGCCTACAAATATATGGCCACCATTTCAGACTCCCTGTATATCTATATACTCCGAAATTGATTCTTATTCGATTGAACCGGAATATCCTAATAACAATAATAATTCATATCGCACAGACTTACTTCAGGATCGTCGATTTTTAAATTGTCTAAATTAAATTCTTCATCGTTCTCCGGACTCGTAATCATGTTATTCATCATGTTGAAATTTCTGGGACCGTCGTATTCGGGACGACTCGATGCTAAAATTTCTACTTTGTTCCACAACTCTTGCCGCTGATGCTCCCTCTCCTTCTCCCTAAAAATAAATAAATTTTGAATTAATAAAAAAAACGCTGCTTTTGGAAAAACAATGGGGAATGTAAGATAACATAAAAATTATTTACAGTACAAATAGGGGTTTCATTGTTTTTTTTTAACACACTATGTGAGTTTTCGTAAAACTGCCGACATTAGTTTGTGATACTAAATAAATTTTATAATAGAAAGAAAATTAAAATTCCGAAAAACTATCAGTTAACGATTCAAAAATAAAGATAGATAATTTCCTTGGAAATCATCAAATATATTTTTAAAAATAACTACTAGAATATTGAAATCTATTTTTTAAATCCCTAAGTAAAAAATATTTTAGGACCAATTTCTTTAACTTAAATATTTTAATTATTTATTTTTATTATTTTCATATTTATTTCAGGACCAATTTCATAAACAGAATCTATTCAATTATTCATTTTAAGGCCAATTTCAAAAACTTTAACTTTTAAATTATTTATTTTATTAGTCTCATATTTATTTTAGGACCAATTTTATAAACTGAAACTTTTAAATTAATTATTTTTATTATTCTACCTACATTTTACAAAATTTAGTGCTTGATTATAGATTTCCATATGATGCAAAACTTTTTATCATTTTTTTTTTATAAAACTTATGGGACACACTGTATAACAAGTAGAATTACTTACTTTTGCCGCTCCTGACGATACTGCTGCGTACAGTCGTCGAATAATTTTTGGTCCATTTCCATAAACAATTTAAGAGCGTTGTAAATAAGACCGTGAATGGTCTTGTTCCAATGAGTTTTCGAATTTCTGTACAAACTATGAAACATAATGGGCAAAATGTGACCAACGTTGTCTGATACCAGCGACATCACGTACTCGTTGTTCCAATAGTATAGAGCCCTTTCAGCCACCTACAAGAGAAAAAATAAATAATCCGTTTGATTGGAAACATTCGTCATCGTTCAAACAGGCTTAACTTTGACGTAGTTCAAAATTTAACATTCAAAATTGAACATCTAAAATTCAACATCTAAAATTCAATATTCAAAATTCAACATGCAAAATTCCACATTCAACATTTTACATACAACAATCAAAATTTCAAAATTCAAAAGTTAACATCTAAAATTCAATATTCAAAATTCAACACTCAACATTCAAGATTCAACCTCTAAAATTCAACACTCAACAATCAGTTCAACATTCAAAATTCAACCCTCAAAATTCAAGATCTAAAATTCAACATTTAACATTTAATGTTCAAAATTCAACATTCAAATTTTAACATTCAAAATTCAACATTCACCATTCAACAATCATTTCAACATTCAAAATTTAACGCTCAACATTCAAAATTCAACCCTCAAAATTCAACATTTAATGTTCTACATTCAAATTTTAACATTCAAAATTCAACATTCAACAATCAACAATCAAAATTTCAACATTCAAAATTTAACACTCAAGATTCAACATCTAAAATTAAACATTTAAAATTTAACGTTCAACATTTTACATACAAAATTCAATCAAAATTCAACATTCAAAATTCGCCACTCAACATTCGAGAATCAACATCCCTAATTAAACATTCAAAATTCAATACTCAACATTCAACCTTCAAAATTTAACATTTAACATTCAACATTCAAAATTTAACATTTGACACTCAAAATTCAACATTTAACATACAACATTCACCATTCAACAATCAAAATTTCAACATTCAAAATTCAACACTCAACATTTAAGATTCAACATCTAAGATTCAATATTCAAATCTCAAACATCTAAAATTCAACATTCAAAATTTAACACTTAATGTTCAACATTCAAAATTAAACATTCAAATTTTAACAATCAAAATTCAACATTCGACACTTAAAATTCAACATTTAACATTCACCATTCAACAATCAACATTTCAACATTCAACATTTAACATTTCAACATTTCAACATTTCAACATTTCAACATTCAAAATTTAACATTTCAACATTCAAAATTCAACATTAACCATTCAAAATTCAACATTAACCATTCAAAATTCAACATTCAAGATTCAACACTCAAAATTTAACATCCAACATTCACCACTCAAAAATTCAATATTCAACACTCAAAATTCAACCTTACCTGAAAATGTGGCGAACTGACGCACTTGGCTAGCTGCCCGAACAGCGGGATCATAACCTTCTGGAACTCGGCCGGTTCTATGACGTCCAATATCTCTTCCAGTTCGTTGAGGAACATGACTTCTTTGGGACTATGCGTCTTCGGCCAGTACTTCAACAGACTCTTGATTACCGG
The DNA here is from genome assembly GCA_927349885.1 of Psylliodes chrysocephalus. NCBI lineage: Eukaryota > Metazoa > Arthropoda > Insecta > Coleoptera > Chrysomelidae > Psylliodes > Psylliodes chrysocephalus. Next base: position 84,518,915 of record OV651817.1, on the reverse strand, counting down.
TTGGGTTAGCGAGGCGTCTTTTTCGAGAAATTGTACCACGCAGTAGGCCAGCTGCGCGTGGTACACGGATAGGCTTTTGACCTTGTGTAGCGGCATCAACGCTCTAAGTAGGAATAGCTGAAAATGTTTCGTCTTTTTAATCATAAACCTATTTGGTTATGATCAATGCATGGGAAAAACTAACCTATTCATAAAGATGTAGTTTAACTAACATTTTACTGACATCTTTAGTAATTAATATTAATCCTTAACAGGTGATGGTACATATATGTACCATATGTTACTATGGAACGTATTTCCGTTGTATTTGACTGATCCAACTATTTAAACCATTTAACAGGTGCTGGTACATATATGTACCATATTCGCCCTCACTTTTTCAAACACTAAATTTTGTCATCAATGCGCATCGTTACAGAAAACATCGTAGCTCACAAAAATGTTTAAAACTTTGTATTAAGCAGCACGTTGTTATTTTTTACATCTCCTGTAAAATGTAAATTTTGGGATTACGAGGTATTAGAACGGCACCGGTGAAATATGTTACTATAGGTATCTTGGCGTTTTATTTTACTGAACCAAATATTTAAAATATTTAACAAGTGCTGGTACGTATATGTACCATATGTTGTTATTATGGATCATCTTCGCGTTGTATTTGACTGAAACAACTATTTATATCATTTAATGGATACTGGTACATAAATGTACCATTAGTTGCTATTATGGATCATCTCGTTTTATTTAACAGAAATAACCATTTAATGCATTCGGCTGAAACAACTATTTAACGCGTGCTGGTACATATATGTACATATGTTGTTATTATTGATCATCATCCCGTTAACAACTATTAAAACCATTTAACGGATGTTGGTTCATATATGTACCATATTTTGTTATAGGTCATTTTTCCGTTGTATTTGACTGACGCAACTATTTACACTATTTGATAAGTGCTGGTACATTTATGTACCATATGTAACTATGGATCATTTTTCCGTTTCATTTGACTAAAACAACTATTTAAACAATTTAAGGGTTGCTGGTACATATATGTACCATGTATTATGTATCATCTTCCCGTTGTATTTAAATGAAACAACTATTTAAACGATTTTATAGGTGTTGGAACACGTATGTTTCATGTTTCTATGGACCATTATCCCGTTAACAACTATTTAAACCATTTAACGGATGTTGGTTCATATATGTACCATATTTTATTATGTCATTTTCCCGTTGTATTTGACTGACGCAACTATATACACCATTTGATAGGTACTGGTACATTTATGTACCACATGTTCCTAAGGATCATCTTTCTGTTTCATTTGACTAAAACAACTATTTAAACAGTTTAAGGGGTGCTGGTACATATATGAATCACGTGTTATTAGGATTATCTTCACGTTGTATTTAACTGAAACAACTATTTAAACCATTTGATAGGTGTCAGTACACCTATGTTACTATGGATCATTATCCCGTTAACAACTATTTAAACCATTTAACGGATGTTGGTTCATATATGTACCATTTTTCGTTATTATAGGTCATTTTTCCGATGTATTTGACTGACGCAAGTATTTACACCATTTGATAGGTGCTGGTACATATATGTACCATGTTACTATGGATCATTTTTCCGTTTCATTTGATTGAAATAACTATTTAAACAATTTAAGGGGTGCTGGTACATTGCTGGTACATATATGTACCATGTGTTATGGATCATCTTTTTTTATTTAAGTGAAACAACTATTTAAACCATTTAACGGAAGCTGCTACATATGTGTACCATATGTTACTTTGGATCACCTCGTTTTATTTGACTGAAAGCTATTTTAAAAATTTTAACAGGTGCTGGTACATATATGTACCATATTTAGTTATTTTGGATCATCTTCCCGATGTATTTGAATGAAACAACGGTTAAAAATGCGGTACGTGTTTGTACCAGATAGTCTAGAGCTTATGAACTATGAGTAATGCAGTTATCTCGACGAAAAGTTCTGGTACGTATATGTACCATATATCTTCTTTCCCTTGTATTTGATACAACTATTTAAAGTTTAACGGGTGCTGATACATATGTATATGTACCATATGTTATTATAGATTATCTTCCGGTTGTATTTGACTGGAACTGTTAAAATATTTACGTATTTGTACCAGATAGTCTAGAGCTTATGATTTTTTAGTAAAGCGGCTATCTAAAAAAAATTTCTGGTACAAATGTGTGCCATATGTTACTATTGATGTTTCCGTTGCATTTAACTGATACACTGGTACATATATGTACCATATGTTACTAGGGACTATATTCCCGTTGTATTTAACTGAAACTATTTATATCATTTAACGAGTTCTGGTACGTATATGTACCATATATTTTGTTGCTATTTTGGATGATTTTCTCGTATTTGATTGAAAAAATTGTTAAAATGTGGTACATATAGAGTTTAGAACTTATGATTTTTGAGTAAGACGAATATCTCGACAAAATCACGTAATTTTGCTTAAAAAATACTAGTAAACAATTATAATACAGACAAGAATTAATAGTAAACAGTTGAATTATAAAATCGCTAAAAAATAGGACTAGTTTTTATTATGTTGTTGGACATGTTTCTGTATTACTTAAATAATTATAATAATTTATGAATGTTTAATTTTTTTCAAGATTAGTGTACAACAAAAAATGCTGGTACAAATATGAACCACCAATTTAAAAAAAGTTTGATACTTATATCATAATAACAGCAGGTTTTAGAAACGTTCATTATACGTACCACAAAAAATGTGTACCGCCAATTTAAAAAATATTTAATTTTACCAGGCTTATAAATTTTAATGAACCGGATGTTCGTTTATAATGAACAATAACAATTGAAAAAATGTTAATTAAAAAGTAAATTAAAAGGGTTTTAAAAGAAAAACTTACCTTATGTTCATCTTTCAAGGGCAACGCAAACCCGTTGATTATGGATCCCAAAATTTCTAAAAGTTCCGCAATACCATTGTGGTGCTCCGTTTCGTAAATAAATCTGTTGAAAATACAAAAAGGAAAAAAATGTAAAAATCAGTCCGGGAATTTAAGGAAAAAAAGTATAACTAAAATAATATCAGTTATAGAAAAAGTTATTGAAGCTGAAGATAAACAAATAACTCCATCAGCTACACTCTTAGATCTTTCAAATGCCTTTGATTGTGTAAGTCATACAAAATCTTTTTAGGACGTTTGAATTTTATGATGGCCTTTATGGAGAAAATTTAAAGAGTAGAGGTCGAACTTTTCTAAAAAAATATTCCTGGGTAAGAATTGCAAAGAATTACTATTGAAAATTTCTAAAAAATTAGTTACTTTCTTAAAAAAAAAACTTATTTTTACCTTTTCTATTATGATTTTTTTTAAACCGAAAAGAAGGTAGAAAACAGCATTGCGGTACACCGTTATAAAACAAACAAAAGTAAAAATACGTAGACGATCTTACCTGTAAAATACATTACTTATTTGTTTTCTAATAAAAGCTCTAAGTCCCAGGAATTTTCCGTATATCCTGTGTAAAGTAGTCTTCAATAAGTCCCTCTCTCGCGGATCTTCTGAATCGAACAGATCCAGAAGTTGTAAAACGAACTTCTGATCTATGTATCTGAAAATATTAAAAAGTAACGTTGAATAACAACCGCGAGAATGTTTAGTTTTAGTTTGGTAAAACATTTCAATTTGAAATCTTAACAGTTGAAAAATTAATATCCTTATCGCGCTCCGCTCATAAGATCGTTTGAAGTCAAACAGAGAAAGGGTGCAATATATTTCAAAGAAGACGTTACCTCACAGTTTAGCTTAAATATATTTGACAATCCTATAGATATGTAATTAATTGATTTTGTAACTTTAATAACCATATTGATTAGTGTTTGAATTGTCACGTAAATCATTTTAATGTTTTTTTTTGACTTACCTTTTGGCTATGTTAGGTTGAAAATCGGGCGCCTCCAAAACCCTCAGGAACAATTCGTAAACCACCTGCAAATGAGGCCAAGCCGCCTCCAGGGTCGGCTCGTCTTCTTCGGGATCGAATTCGGCTCCGTTTGGGTTCGTTGATGGGGGTAGGGTACGAAAAAGGTTTTCGGCAAACTGAAGAAGAAAAACGAAAGATTATTAAAAATATAACGTTAAAAAAAAAAGTAACAACGTTTGATAATTATAATATGGACAGGAGCGAAAGATTAGTCGTTAAAGAATAGTAAATAAAAACCCAATTAAAGCATAAATAGTGGGAAAAAAACAAAATAGAGAAAAAACAACTAAAACGTTTTAAATATCAATTAAAACAAGTAGTAATTCGGCTTTAAAAATAGTAGAAAACGTGTTTGATGTACAAGAATAATAAATTGCCCATAATTTCTAATGTGGTAAAATTTTCTTGACGAAAAAGTAAAATTCACATGGAGATTTTTGGTATCCAAATCAAACCAAACGAAAAATCCAAATCAAACGAAAAATTACAATAATACGAATAATAATAAAATATTAAAAATCGTATTTTATTACTAAAGCAAAAATGCCACGGTGCCAAGAACAAAATTCGATTTTATATATATATTTACCATATTTACAGCCTCTGCATAGATAACGTCAGTAATAACTCCCTTTTGGGTCGTAACATATTCCACCATCTCCTGAAGGGCGGTCCTCTTTATTTCTTTCCATTTCAAGTCCGATAAAGGATCGGTCGCGAAGTCGAATAATACGCAACACTGTCGCAGTTTCTGTACAAATAGTTCTTCTCTGTCCTCTGGACCAGCATCTAAAAACAAAAAAAAAAACATTTATTATTTAAGGCGAAAATTACAGTCATTCTATATCATATTGAAAGCAAACCCAACTCATTAGACTGCGAGAATTTTTAGTTGCTATTATAATCATCCGTATTTGGTAAAATATTTCAAGGAAGGGCTATCCACAACGAATTTGAAATCTTAACTATTGAAAAATTAATATCCATATCGCGCTCTGCTCATAAGATCGTCTGAAGTCAAAAAGATAAAGGGTGGAAAATGATTGAGCGGAGTTTTTTGGGGCGCTGAATCTAAATTTTACGTCGAAAACGACCCCCTGAACACCTGGTGCACCGGAACTTGGCCCTGAACGTCATCCCCGAGGGGTTTCCAGACACAATTGAAAAATACGAACTGAAAATCGTTCCGGGGGTTTTTTGGGGCGCTGAATCCGAATTTCACGTGGAAAACGACCCCCCGAACACTTGGTGCGCCCTAACTTGGCCCTGAACGTCTTCACCGAGGTTCTTCCAGACCCAATTGAAAAAGAATTTTATGGAACTTTGGCCTTTTTAGTGCTTCATTGCTTCGACTATAACTGTATCTTCAATTTTCACGACTTGCTTTCTATCTGTTAAATATGTGAATAATAAATAATAGCTTTTCCCTGTAAAACCTATATTTCCCAGGTTTTTAATCAGTTTTGAGTGGCTAACTGTATCAAATGCTTTAGCGAGGTCTACGAAGATGCAGAGCGATGCTTTTTTCTGATCAATATTCTGATTCATATTCATAGATATTCTTTGTGAGTTTAGCTATAGCATCTTGCGTAGATTTCCCCTCCCTAAAACCAAATTGATCATTAGAAATGATGTTATATTTATTCAGGAAATTGGTGATTCTTATTTTCAAAAGTTTTTCATAAGGGATATGGGTGTATAAATCGTCATATTATCTTTCTCCCCTTTTTTCAATAAAGGTTTAATTATAGCTATTTTAAATGGTGTTGGAAATACTCCGCTCTCTAACGATTTGTTCATTATACCGAGTGTTCAAATTAAAGTGTTACAGGTAAATACCGCCTTTTAGACGAAAGTTTTATAGTTTTGTGGGGAAAAATTAATAGCTAAAATCGTTTTTTATAGCTAACCATAATATGGCAAACTTTTTTTGTCCAGCAAAATTTTCAAGTAGCTGTTACTAAAAAAGTAAAAGTCCAATAAAAAAAATATTTCCATCAAAAGTTTCTTATTTTTTTATCTACTTTAAGAATATGTAAATAAAAAATGGGATTCCCATTTAAAAAAACAAAGTCCACTTCGATATGGCCATATTATGGTCAGCTATACAAAAATGAATTTAGCCAAAATGTTTTCCCCCAAAAAATGATAAAACTTTTGTCTGAAACTTTTTTTTCTAAAATGCATATTTCCGGCGGTATTTAACTGTAACACTTCAATTTGGACACCCGGTATATGCCAAAGGCTTTACTATTTCATATTTTTTTTATTAGTAAAGGGGCTATGTTCATTCGGGGCCATTCCTTATGTAAATTAACATGGGAATTCGCTAAGGTTCATTCTGGCAATTTTTGTCTAAATCAAGGTCACACCATCTCAACTAACTCGTCGAGCCACCAACGGGGAAGTGTAAGGAGTGGGGGGATTAAATATCTTTTAACGTCGAATAGAATTTTTGCGTAGAACGAAAAGCCAGAAGGGCCTTAGCATATATCTCAGCTATCGTTGGTCTGATTTAAACGGGAAAAACGGCATTATGAAGAGAACGGGGTATAGATTAAAGCTGAAGATAAAAATAATGTGCAAAGCCAGAAGGGCCTTAGCGTGTAACTTCACGGCTGTTGGTCCGATTCAAACGAGAAAAAAACTGCATTACGTAGAGAACGTGGTATAGATTAACGTACAAGAGAAAAATCATGCGCAGAACGAGCTGACCCCTTTCATCCCCGCGAACCACCCCCTCATTGAAAAATCGATCAATCATAGTGTGTGATACCTCGTTGGAAAGGTCTTAACGTACAGAGTAAGGGAAAAATAATGCAAAAATGTCAACTGCCCCCTTTCATCCCCACGAACCACCCCCTCATTGAAAAATCGATCAATCATAGGATCTTGGACACCAATGCTTTTTAAATGGAAAACGTGTAGTTTACTCTGGACAGTAGAGTGCAGGTTTGGACATTTAAGTAAAGAGTGGACAAATATTGCTAATAATTTAAATGGGGGAAAGTTATTTGTAAGAGGGTAAAGTCAACATTGGACAATGAAAATAAAATAAAATATATTCACGTGAACGAAGGTTAGGTTAGGAGGGCATACGAGAAGTTCTAAAGCAATTTACCGAGAAAAGATGAAAAATAAGAAAACGATGAAATATGGAGAACTTCTCGTATGACCTCCTAACCTAACCTTCGTTCACGTGAACGCATGTCACAACGACGCTTACATCACGTTCGTTTGTACTACTGCGCGTGCGCAAAAATCTTGGTGGTGGGGGTAATGAATTATTTGTTTAAGGTATTGAGACATTAAAGACTCTTCCAGTCTATTGAGACATTTTCTACGAGTAGTTTCTCTAAAAATAACAAAAAAATGTCTTCACTGTCAAAAACTGATTATTTGACTCTCTTGAATCTAAATGAAATTAACGCTTTGTCGCCACAGGAAATGGCACAAGATTACGAAGAATTGTCCAAAGAATGGTATCATTTAATATTAAATGAAAAGGACTTTAATTTACTTGCTTGTGCTCCAAATATTAAATGGTATTCAATTTGTCGATGTCATCTAATAGCAGACGATGGTAGTACAGCACATGAACATCTTCACGCTTTAATACATTTTACTAATGGATTTACAATGTTGGCCTACAAGAAAAAACTACAGCGCACTGGTACACGACTCCATTCAAAAACAACTTTTAGGAAAATAATTTGCTTGGACCATGCTGTTGGTGTCCTCAGATACATCACCTGTGCTGATGGACAAAAGCCACTTAGAAGGGATGGAGATGGTCTTAGGGGTACACCTCATTCTCATTACGATAGAAGAGTATTTAAACAAGATTGGTTACATTCTCGAGGAAAACAGTGTGGTTTAGTACGCACAGAAATTTCAGAATTAGCATCTGAAGGTGTAAAAGACTTAGAAAACTACACATCCGAACACGAACTTCATGATAAATCCACATGTAGATGTGATAGAGGTGCCGAAGGAATAAGGCGGAGGGAAGAAGCTAACGAGAAACGGAGACAATTTTACAAAACAGAATGGGGTATTGAAATTAGGAATAATTACAAAGAAAAACAAATTAAGAAAAAGAAACTTATTACAAGTTTACTAAAAATGGGGCTAAATAAAAAGGCTGAGCTTCAAAGAGAGACAATTTTAAAACTCATTGAGTTACTGTAAATACTTAATACTGTTTCTTTAAAAATATAATTTTAAAACAAAATATATTTTATTTTATTTTCATTGTCCAATGTTGACTTTACCCTATTACAAATAACTTTCCCCCATTTAAATTATTAGCAATATTTGTCCACTCTTTACTTAAATGTCCACACCTGCACTCTACTGTCCAGAGTAAACTACACGTTTTCCATTTAAAAAGCATTGGTGTCCAAGATCCTATGATTGATCGATTTTTCAATGAGGGGGTGGTTCGTGGGGATGAAAGGGGGCAGTTGACATTTTTGCATTATTTTTCCCTTACTCTGTACGTTAAGACCTTTCCAACGAGGTATCACACACTATGATTGATCGATTTTTCAATGAGGGGGTGGTTCGCGGGGATGAAAGGGGTCAGCTCGTTCTGCGCATGATTTTTCTCTTGTACGTTAATCTATACCACGTTCTCTACGTAATGCAGTTTTTTTCTCGTTTGAATCGGACCAACAGCCGTGAAGTTACACGCTAAGGCCCTTCTGGCTTTGCACATTATTTTTATCTTCAGCTTTAATCTATACCCCGTTCTCTTCATAATGCCGTTTTTCCCGTTTAAATCAGACCAACGATAGCTGAGATATATGCTAAGGCCCTTCTGGCTTTTCGTTCTACGCAAAAATTCTATTCGACGTTAAAATATATTTAATCCCCCCACTCCTTACACTTCCCCGTTGGTGGCTCGACGAGTTAGTTGAGATGGTGTGACCTTGATTTAGACAAAAATTGCCAGAATGAACCTTAGCGAATTCCCATGTTAATTTACATAAGGAATGGCCCCGAATGAACATAGCCCCTTTACTTTTATTACTTCAGCGCGGATATCATCAATGCCTGGAGCTTTGTTATTTTTGAAGGAATTAATAGTTTCTGAAATTTCTTTCTCATTTGTATCGGGTAGAAAAAAAGAATTTGGAATTGTTTTTTAATTAGTGGGTTTTATTTTTCTTGTTAAATTACCGCCAATGTCAGAAAAGATTTGTTAGATTTGTGACTTTGGTGCATAACATTATAGTTTTCCACAGCTTTGAAGGGTTACGATCAGTTTTTTTCTATAAAATTTCTATATTAATTTGATTTAGCAATTCTAATTCAATCCCTTAAATGGTTTATATACCGTCTATATTCATTTATGTTGTCTATAGTATTGTTTTTTAATTATTTTTGTAAAGTTTAACTTTTTATTTTTGACGATTGACAAATGCCTTATGTGATCCACGGCGATCGTTTTCTTTCTTGTTTTTATGTTTTTACATTTTTTATGTTGGTTTTTATAATATTAATAAATGTTTCAGTGGCAATACAGACATTGTCTTCAAATATGACTCAGTTCCAGGTTTCCTGACTTAAATTAGTTTGCAGTAAGTTATTACTCCATACAAATACGGGGGGTTATCCCTGATGTATTTGCAATTGTGGGTTATTCCTTGCCCTTGCTAATCATACCATTTTCTGTGAAATTTTTTCACCCTACTTATAGTAATTTGTACTTTTATAGCCTGAACCACATGATTGATTTGTAAGCCGATGCCATTTGCTAATATATTCAATAAACCAACTAGTATGTAATTTGATTGAAGTGGATGCCTTTTTCTATTTAATTTCTAAAGAAATGTTTGGAATTTCCGATATAATGGGAGAAAACTCTTGAGAAGAATATCTCGACAGTGATAATTAATTAAAAAAGAAAAATAACTAAACTAGTAAACGTATAAGGGGCCATCCATATATTATGTCACACGAATTTTATGATTTTTTGAGCCCCCCATCCTTGTCACAGCTGGTCACATTTGTGAGACTCCCCCTCCCTAGTATGACGTCACATATTTTGCAATTTTACATCTTGAAATTTAAATCAAACATTATAATACTTAGATAATTGACGTCACGAAATTTAGGACCCCTCTCACCACTTGTCACACTTCGTCGGCCCATTAACATTACCGAAAGACAGAAGCTTAAAAAATATATCAAAAAGTGTAACAGGAACTATAAAATTTTTTGGTATATCTAAAGTCTCTGAAAATGTATAAATATAAAAATTATTCTGACAATTAAAAAAAATATGCTGTAAATCCTCCCTTTTTCCACACGTACACCTATCATTTTCCTTTCTTGAGGTGTACCATACTTAAACAAAGACCGCTTCGTAATCTGCAAATGGTACTAATATCCCTTTTATTAATTTTTTTTATTTTTCCAAACCACGGCCTCTTTAATGGAAGCTGAATCACGTCTCCATCTTTTTGTTAAAGGTACCATTTGGGTAGGCGCGTCAGGAGACAAGCGACCACTGAGGCGACCCCAAGGTCGAGTAGGACGACAGATGCATAAATGTTACGCTTCGTACATTTCGCAAGCTTGAGAAGTGTCGCGCGACACTTACAGGATAACCATTCGAGGGAACGATCAGCGTTGCCAGACCTACTGTTTTCACTAAGATCCACTGTTTTTGTCTCTAGCAAATTTTGTTCTTAATTTATTAAGTTTGCCTCATTTTTCAGCAAATGGTTAAAGAATATTTTCTCTAGTAAATTTTCTGCAGTAAAAGCAGCGTAATAAGCATCCACTACTCTAGATTGGCTCCATAAAAAAAAAACATCAAGATAATCATTGTTTTTATTTAAAATGAAACAAAGAATTAATAGAGCTTCATAAAAAGAACATGCACACTACGATTTTGAATTATCTGATTCAGACTGATCTAAAAGAAGTAGGTACCTATTATTTTTCGTTTTTTTTTTGTTTCCGTACGTTAAGTATATATTAAAAATGTTATTATTTGTGTTTATTCTTTGTTTACCTTCTATTTTGGGTCGAAAAAAGTTTATTTTTCGTTTCTTATATACTTGTTTTTTTTATTTACTACACTGCAAATTTTAATTATTTCCCCCTGTATTAAAATCTACTGTTCAGAGCTACGGTTTTTTTTTTTCACCCATACTGTTCCAAAATCCGGCAACACTGCCTAGATCGAAAGAAATTGTCAACCTATTCACCTCCAAGCGATGAAGCGATGCTCGAGGACAGTGACCTCGAGTGCGACAGGCAGCAAACCTTTGCCCCGAGTCAGCTTCAGAAGTGTCGTCTGACGACACTTCTCGTGTCGTGCCGTGCGAAATGTGTTTCATATAATTGTATGTATTTTAGATGTGAAGCGACACTTCTCGGTCGCGTCGGCGGTCGTATGTCGCGCCTACCGAAATGGTACCTTAAAAATCAATACAAAACAAAATTAACTACTTATGATCTTCAAAAATAATCTTTGATTCTTAATAAAAACATTTCGGGACAACCGGTACAGTTGGCATAATTTCATTCGCAAAAAATATGCTAAACTGTAGCTCAAACTTTTGGCGCAAAATACTAGATAAAATACACACAAACAGGAATATAAACGTAAACGATTTACTAAAAATAAATAACTGCCAAAGAATTTAGCACTGCACGCAGGAGCGTAGTTTCAAATTTTTCATCGTTATTTTGAACGAGTTAAAAACGGTACAAAAATATTCTTGAAATGTTTTTATATAACGTCCGTTATCGTAATTTATACATTAATTCATTATTAATCATTATTCAATAATACATTACATAGGAGGAAAATATTTGATACGTAAATATTATACAGGTCAGTACGTACTTCAGTTTATTTTAACGGTGATCCTAGTTTCGTTTGTGCATAGAAATATGATTTTTTTTATATATAAATAATGAATGAATATTCAACAACACATAGTCCGATTGTCTTTTTTGTCTATTTTGCTTATTCTAGGTGTTTTTTTGCACATTTTTCCTCTTTTTTTTCGTAAAGTCTTCCTTTTTGTGCCATTTTTGAAATTTTATGCTATTTACTCATATTATTCATATTACTATTGAATGAATATTCAATATAATGGTTTTCTAGGAAAATTTACCTGTTCCAGGTTTGAATCTTATTTGTTAGGAAATCCCTAACCTTTTGCCCTTTTATAATAAATAATTATCAATATTATTATTATTATCATCAGTTGTACAGACGGTTACTGTATCATAATTTAGTTTTATTGCGTATGCCGAAAAGTTTTAAAAAGTTTTAAACGTTTTGAGAGTTTGTTTAGAAAGATGACTTTTGAGTTATTTGCGTGGATTCGACCATATCCGACACTTTCTCTAGAAGGAGATGGAGCATATTGTAAACCGTGCGACAAATCGCTAAGTTTTATTTTTTCTCTCTCTTACTTATCCCATAACTAAATTTCAGAGTGGTATTAAAATTCTAATTATTGCTATTTTTTAAAATTCTCAGATTTTAAGTACAAAAAAGTACTTTATTGACCAGCATTGAAGAAATCCACTCCATAAACGAAATTAGGAAAACTTAAACTACTCTAAGTTAGTCCAAACATCTCTGCGGGATGATTAAAAAAAGATGACAATTTAAAAAGGTTCTTCCACCAACAAAACAAAAACCGGTTTTTCTAACATCAAAAACAGATTTTTCTACCAACAAAAGTCTTTTCTATATAGATTGGTTCATTACAAACAAACAAACAAATAAACACATTATGTTATTCACGACAGATCCTTCCTTTACCTGGTTTAAAGGCGTGACCATAATGTATGCACAGGGCGTATGTTTGTAATAATTTAATCCCGCGTTGCGTGTATATATTTTATTCACGCTTCTATTGAATATTGTAGTTTACATAATTATTAACTCAGTTTACTCTCAAAACGTAAAAAACTACTTCGGCTCAGCGGACTCGATAACGTAAAGCGCTTCGGCAGTCAACGTGTTAAACGTTATCTATTAAACATACATTTCAAACGTCAGATTTTCATCCTCTTCATAATTTTTTAACATTTCGTAATGTATAAATTACTATATTGTAAACAACTCAGTTTAAACGTTGAAAGTATTAAATGAGCTGGCAATTAGATATTATTAGTATGTTTACTAGAAGTTAAAAAAAAAAAAAATAATGACAATAAAAAACTGTAGATATACATAACAATTATGGGTACAGGACAATATTAGTTTTTGTAAATACAGAAAATAGATATTATAGTCAATAAGCGAACTAACGCTTGTTTGGACTGATAAACAAATTTAAATAGTTAAATTAAAAATAAATGTACTATTAACTAATTATACGAGTTCTAACATATTTATTGTAAGTAAACTATGATTTAACCATACTTTAATGTTGAGAATGTCTAATTCTACTTTTGTTTTCAGGTTATGCAATGTACCTGCAGATATAAAAAATTACTGTATCAGAAAATCCAAATATATTTCTTTGAAATTTGATTAAGATTAGTTCATTTAAATAAATGTTAAATAGAATGGATCCCAAGACGGTACCTTGAGGCACAAATGTTAATTCTGTTAAGGGTTTTATTAGCACCTATTAAAATAACTTATCAATGTCCTTATCTGTAGATATCTTAATAACATTGGCTGTGTCGTTTTTCCGAACAAAATATTGCAGTTTGTCGTCCAAACGTATTTATAATTCTTAGTTTTAGTATTTTCTTTTACATTTCTTAATAACATTTTAACATTCTATTGTATATTATTTGCTAGCCATTCTTTTAAAAAAATCATTCAGATATTTGGCCATGTTCTTCGGATTTGTTATTTTTTCTCTCTATATTTTTATGTGTTCTTTTACTGTTTCCTAGTTCATTTACAATTTTTCAAAGTTGTATAACATTAGATCAATTCTCCGATTGATAATAATATTGGCTGCTCATGAGCGCGAATAATAAATATTTTTTTTTTTAATTCCCATTACATGCCTGTGTGTGTATGTTTAGATTTTATGACTGCTGATAAAATACATTAGCTTATTGTGAGTTTTTGTTTTTTGATCTAACTTATGAACGAAAGAATCGTATATGAAGTATCTTACAATTGTCTTTCAACTAATATTCAAATTTTGTTAATATTTTATTGGAATTTTGTTAATACTATGTTAATAACTTGTTTTAATACATTTTTTTTTCTTAGGAAAGAACTTGGGACTCCTTACGTTTAGGGGTCAACCAAAGCGATTTAAGACCCAAATTAAATGGATAAATAAAAGTTTTCATATAGAGACAGATCGCTATTTATTATTTTTACGTAAATATTGTCGTTTACTTGTAGGAAAAAGTTTTTTATAATACAATCACAATTTTCTTCCAAAATCTCAATCTCCGCCCATGGTCTGTATATAGTTTACATACGAAAGCATTTGATATATCCGCGGAATGCCTTCGACTTTTGTAACGTAAAAAATATGAATTTACTTTTTTGTTTTGGCCGAACGCCAGGGATTTAAATGTTACAGAACACATCATAATAATGATAATTTTCAGGATATTCGCTCGCTAAAACCGTGAAGGACTCCGAATAGAATGAGGGTCAAGGAGGCGATTAAAAATTAAATAATTAGTGTGAAATCGATAAAATCTAATCTAAGAAGATTTTAAATGGAATATTTACTGAGAGTAATGGGATTATCGGTTCTAGTCCAACGTCTCCTAAACAAACTCCCAAAATATTGCAATGGCGGTAGAGTATTTATATAATGGGTGATTCATTAGTATTGCACGAAAATTTACTTTGGTCAAAATATGAAAAAAATTCTTATAAACATAGTATACTTCGAAAATACATCGTTTCTTAAAAAATAGCTTTTAATATATTAAATAATTACATTTACCTGAAAGAACTGCGTAGTTTTAAGTTTAATAATAGTTGTAATCTTATTTTTGATAGATAGGTATAGGTACAATACATTAGATATTATTTATTGTATATGTTGAAAATAATAGATAATTGATTAAACATTAATTAAATATTTACGAAGTAGGTACAATAATAATGGCACCAAATTTAATAAAAACTTACGTATAAGTTCAATGACTCTTATCTACGAATGCGCGATTTTATCTACGAATGCGCGATATCTATTTATCATTTTCTAATCTCCCTTTTATAGTCTCCTTGTAGTCTGAATATTTAAATAATTGCTCAAAATTTAATTTAAGTACAAGATTCGAAGATATTGTTATTTATACACCTTCTCAAATACTTCTTTTGGAGTTTTTCCAAAAGTAGTGATAGTGTTGTCAGCTGGGTTTTTCTTCTCTTATAAACTTCTAAGTTCTTTACAAATAATAAGAATAACAGAGGGTCAAGGACGCTTCCTTGGGGAGTACCCTGATCTGCGTTAAAAATATATGATTAACTATCAATTTTTTTATATCAGCTGTATAAAAATGGTTTGTAGAGGAATGCTGGAGCACCAATGGGATTAGTGTATTATAATTAAGGAAGAATATGTTGAAAAAATGAACAATACATTATTAATAACAAACCTGTTTAAATGAAGGAAATTAAGGAAAAAAAGACGTGAAAGCATGCAAAGGAATTTTTTTTGTTTTCGTTACATTTGAAAAACTAACCTCTCAAGCCGGCCAACCTGGCCAACACCTGCATACTCCTTACGGTCGTCGAAACGCCGGAACTTTGCGCGTCCAGCCCGGCTCCATCGTTTCCTTTACCGCTCCCGTTTATCCCGGTCGCGTAGAAGGCGATCTTGCACGGGAATCCGGTGTTCTGCTGCAAATCGTACGCCGCCTTCAAAGAGTCCACACTCGCCGACGCCACCAGGTCCAAACCCGAATGAAAAGAGGGACTCTTCGGGATGCCCAACGGGCTAGAGTCCCGACCCGGCATAACGTGACCTTGGGCGTAGGTTGAATGAACCATGATCGAGGGGAAGTCACTTTTTTTAGTTTTAACTCTTCTTTACTACAATACTTTTCCCCCTTTCAAAGTGTATGTATTTAATATAGTCACTTTTTCACTTTTTTTCTTTATTCCACCCCTTCACGTCTTGTGGCCCGCAAGTGCTAACCGCTTTCCGTTTAGGCTTGTTTTGGTTCTGTCACCAGCTTGTTCAAAATCAGTTTTTGATAAATTAATTTTTCAACTGTATTTTAGAAAACAAAAACCTCTTGTTTACTTGTTTTTGGCGATTTGAATTGGACTGGTTGGATTCGGTTAGCCGGACGAAGAAGACGTTCTTTCGTTGGTGTTAGTCGCGGTCGGGGACGGTTTGAGAATTTCGGGAGGCGGTTGACATGGTGGCGGCGTAGCGCCGTGTAGGTTACTGGCGGATTCCGGATAGCAGGGAGAATTGGGGAAGTGGTGGAAGTAGCCGCTGCTTACAAGACAAACAGGGTTAGGCGAGAAAAGGCGACGTTGCCGAGTCTGAAGCGGGTTCAGTCGGGGGTGGAAAATTCAATTTGTGTATGACGATTAGCTAATAGACGCTATTCAGATGGCTTAGTTACAATTCGTTAAAAATGGTAATTAATGATAACGTGTTTATTTAGAATATATAACGAAACATACAATAGTTTGTAATTATTATTTATTAAATTATCCCATCTCTTTCCACTCGAACTAATGCCTTTTCAAAGCATGTGGGCTGGCTTCAAAAGAAACCTGGCCCACAACCTAATATTTCGGAAACGACGAGTGTATTAAATGTTTCACGTCATGTAATAAATTTAAATTAATATATAATACATTTCCCCGTAGTTACTATTGTGGTGGGGTAAAAATGCTTTCGTTTCATATAAAAATGGGGGGGGGGGGGTTAAATAGAAATCTTCAGGAAAAATCAAACTCTATAGTGGAAAGATTCTGATAAAATCTAAATGGGGGGTTAAGGGGGTCTGTTAAACTGTGAAAAGTATAATATAATGACAAGCAGTATTATATATCTTCATTCTAGATTATTTTCGTTTTACTGACCTCATTTTGACAGTGACTAGAATGATTAAAGATATTGTCTATTTTGTTCTTATAAGTAAATTTAGTCTTTTGTATTAGAAAAGAATTTATTTATTTGCAAAATTCAGCAAGCCATTAGTGTTTAATGACAGAAACTGGGTTTCTCCAATTAAAAGTTCATCAGGTTACCCTGGACAGGTGAAACTGTAATTCAACCTTGAAAGGGAAATTTACTGTCTATAAAATAAACGCTGAATAGTACACTGTCCATTAGAAACGGAAACAAACAACTTATTTACATATATACAATAACGCTTTTTGTACTTTCGAAAACGCTTTGTTGATGGTATAAATAACGACCCCGAAACTATTCACTTATTGAAAGCTTGAACATAACGTCTATATAACGATATGAGTGGAACAACATCGTGATACGCGACAATGATATTCACTGTTCGCGAAGGAGAAGGAAAACAAAGTCCGTTTAACAATATGTTAATGCTTAATCAGCGGTCGACAAGTATAACTTATCTGCGAGAACCACACAAGATGCGTTGAGCCCAATGCCCGAACGTGGACACTAATATTACAGAAATATTTTGAAAACTCGAAAACTAATCTCAAAATCCCCCTATGAATTATTAAGACCATCTCCGAACCCCAAAGGTGAAAAAAAAGCCTGTCGTCGCTGCGATTCGAACCCAGACATATTTGTTCTATACAAAAATGCTCTACCTCTAGACCAGCGGTTCTCAAATCTTTTTGGCGACGGAACCTTTTTGAAAAAACGAAATATTTGACGGAGCCCTAAAAAATAGATTGGTTTTATTTTACTTTGCAACCCCAGGCATTTCTAAAAAAACTCCTCAAGCGAAATAATATCCTATCTTAGTGAAATCCAAAAAAAAGTTAGCATTCCTTTGCTTTCTTCGCGGAGCCCCCACAGAGGCTTTGCGGAGCCCCAGGACTCCGCAGAGCACACTTTGAGAAACACTGCTCTCTAGACCATCACGACATTGACTGTCGAGATTCCTAGACGGCAGTTTGACGTGTTAATTCTGGTTTTCACCTTTGGGGTTCGAGGATGGGTATTTGTTTTCATCTGTGGGGTTCAAGGACGGTCTTATATTAAATTCACAATTTTCATACTAATATTACGTTAGCACTTGGGAGATCGAAGGTAGAGTGAATGTTTAACGAGGTGTCGACTCCGAGACATCTTCTCTGTTGAACGATTAAAACTGCAGTGGCACTAACGGCTAATTTTATAGTTAATTCTTGTGTAAGTGGGCGTGGCTTACTAGCGTTCTCTAGTCAGGTAAAATAAAATTATGTTGAATTATTTTTAACTACAATGAGGGAGCGAGAAAATTACTGTAACAGAGGAGATAAAAGATATAAAAGAATGTGGTGTGCTGGTAGGTACGTGACCTTTGGTAGACATCGAGAGCAATATATTTAGTTTGTACTATATCTAGGGATGTATGAAATTGCTATTTGCAGGATGGGTAAGATAAATAATACGCATTTTTTGAATGTGTGGTTTTAACACAAATGAATTGAACAGGGATTATCATGTTTGAATTTAAAACTGTGTTCTGATTTTTTTTTTAATAAATGTGCATTCGTCTATTATTTGTGACAATGTAGTAAGGAACTCGCATATTGCTTTTTGTAGGTATATTTAACAAAGAGTTAAGTTTTTTTTTACAGAGTTTATATATATATATATATATATATATATATATATACATCCCACTATCATTTTGGCATCCTTTCATAACACCTTAATTTGGCGTCCACTAGAAAGAAACCTATTTTTAAATATTTAGCCGTGTATATAAATCCGGCGCATTTTTTAATACATGAAACTCATCTTAGATTTTTAGTAGCGTAAAGTTTACTATATACGCGACTTTTACACTAAAACGCATTTTGGCGTCCGTACAAAAAAAAATTAAAAGTAAAATCATTGCGACTACCAGCAACGTTGCCAAGTTTCTTAAAAGAAAATCCAATCATTGTAACGTCACATATTGTAGATATACACAGACGATGCATCAACCATTATTTAAAACCCCAACGTTTAACATAATTACATATTATCATTAGTATATCTGAAAGCTTTTAATAATATCATCCTTTTAACGTCCTGTACCTAATGTATATAACATATGTTTAAATATATTAATCACTATGGCGTCCTCTTAGTTATTTTTAAAAACCGATCATTCTAGCGTCAACGTATATGAAAAACATTTTACCTTAATAATCATTTTGGCGTCTCTATCATGCAGTGTATATAAAATATATTTAAAATGTTCAATCATTTCGGCGTCTCGCTAGTTTTCTTTTAAAACATTCTAACGTCCACATATACATATATGAGAAACACTTCACCTTATAATCATTTTGGCGTCTCCATCATGCAGTGTTTATACAATATATTTAAATTTTGCAGTCATTATGACGTCTTACTAATTTCCTTTTAAAACCGATTATTTTGACGTCCACATATACAAATATAAGAAACACTTTACCTTTATAATCATTTCGGCGTCTCGCTAGTTTTCTTTTTAAACCGGTCATTCTAACGTCCACATAATATGTTTGGGAAACACGTCACATTTACAATCATTTTGGAATCTCCAAAGTGGAGGTAGGAATGTTAGTAGATCAACCTGAAATTTTCAAGAGAAATCAAGCCGAATCAGATTTTGAAAAAAATCTGGTAAGAATTGGGAAACTTAAAAAAAAAATCATAAATCAAAAACTAAAATCAATATCCACTTGAAATTTCTAGGAAAAATCAAGCTCTTTTAGAAGACGAAGCCTATTCATTTTGAAAAAAATTGTTTTAAAATTGGGGGTTTAAGGGGGGATTGAAAGAATATCTATAGGCGGACGAAGCCTATAATAAAAAATGGGGGTTAATGGTAGTTGAAATAAAAATATCGTAAATCAAAATTGAAAAATGAAAAACGATATCAACTTAAACTTTTTAGGAAAAATCAAGTTCTATAAGGGGACGAAGCCTTGTGATTTTGAAAAAAATCTGAATAAAAATGGAGGGTTTAAGGGGGATTGAAACTTAAAAAATAAAACAAATCAAAAACTAAAATCAATATTAATTTGAAATTTTCAGGAAAATCAAGCTTTATCAGCTTTATTGATTTTGAAAAAATTTATTAAAAATGGGGGTTTAAGAGGGAGTTAAAACAAAAACAAAATTAAAATCAAATGAAAAACGAAAAACAATATAAACTTGAAATTTTCACTAAAAATCAAGATCTATAGGGGGACGAATTCTATTGATTTTAAAAAAATCTGAATAAAAATGGGTGGTTAAGGGAAGATAAAATTAAAAAAAAAATCAAAAACGATATCAATTTAATTTTTTTTTGGAAAAAATTAAGCTCTATAAGGGGACGAAGCCTATTGATTTTTAAAAAATCTGTATAAAAAGAGGGGGGTTAAGGAGGTTGAAATTGAAAAAATCCGAAAATTAAAAACGAAAAACAATATCAACTTAAAATTTTTAGGACTAAACAAGCTCTATATGGGAATGTATTTAAATAATCGTTACTCTAATAATTGACATTGCTTGGCAAATAGTTGTTGAATATTGCATATTATGTGTAACCGAGGTGAACCCTTAACGCATAAATATTATTATTAAATTTGGGTATTTAATTGTAATTTTTTCATTATTTACCCCCAACCAAAGTGTCTGTTAATATTACTTAATTAGGTTAGGCAATAGGTATTATACTCGTAGGTAAGGTAACGATTTATTAGCAAGAGATAATCATTTATAGCATAGCCGCTTGAGTCATCATGAAGATGAATTTGGTTTAGCTGTTTGGAGTTTTATAGTAAACCGTTACTTGGAATTGTTGGATATGAGTAAACTCCTGGCACTCATTTACATACAATACTTTTGCTACGACTCGCCTCCTTCTTCACTGGCATTTAACTGTCGATGGTAGAAAATTTCACCTCATTTGCTTAGGCAAGGAAAATAGGTGGCATTTTTGTTTGAAATAGCATGAGTACCGGTTTTAAACAAAATAAATACATTACCGTTGTTATTATCATTCTAAATTTATTAACAAAAGTTTTACACTTTAACTAGCTATAAATGAATGTATTAATTTACCAATTTGTTTTGTCGTGTAAATCATTTTTAAGTTTCTAACACGTGTTGTAGTATAAGTATCAAATTTATAGATTCTATATAGAGAATAATTATATATAATACAAAACTTTTGTTTTTAAAGGTAAAATTTATTATTTTAAGGCTTTTTGTTCTTTTATGGCTTTAAAACGGACCACTTGAGTAAATTGCTAACATTGGAAAACTTAAAAAAAAAAATTAAAAATCAAAAACTAAAACCAATAGCCACTTGAAATTTATAAGAAAAATCAAGCTCTTTTAGAGGACGAAGCCTATTGATTTTGAAAAACATTGTTTTAAAATTGGGGGATTGAAACTTAAAAAAAAAATCATAAATCAAAAACGAAAAACAATATAAACTTGAAATTTTCGGAAAAATCAAGATCTATAGGCGGACGAAGCCTATTCATTTAAAAATAAAAATGGGGGTTGAAGGTAGTTAAAATCAAAAATCGTAAATTAAAATTGAAAAATGAGAAACTTGAAATTTTTAGGAAAAATCAAATTCTATAAGGGTACGAAGCCTTTTGATTTTAAAAAAACCCGAATAAAAATTGCGGGTTTAAGGCGGGTTGAAACTTAAAAAATAAAACAAATCAAAAACTAAAAACAATTTTATTTTTGAAATTTTCAGGAAAATCAAGCTTTTTCAGAGGACGCAGCCTATTGATTTTGAAAAATCAGAATAAATATGGGTGGTTAAGGGGAGTTGAAATTAAAAAAAAAAAATCAAAAATGAAAAACGATACCAACTTAATTTGTTTTAGAAAAATTAAGCTCTCTAAGGGGACGAAGCCTATTGATTTTTAAAAAATCTGATTAAAAAGAGGGGAATAAGGAAGGTTGAAATTAAAAAATCCCAAAATTAAAAACGAGAAACGATATCAACTTAAAATTTTTAGGACTAAAGAAGCTCTATATGGAAATGTATTTAAATAATCGTTACTCTAATAATTGACATTTTTTGGCAAATAGTTGTTGAATATTGCATATTATATGTAACCGAGGTTAAACCTTATTATAATACTTATTATAATACTTGTTAATCCATTAATTACAATACTTATTATAATATTATTGCCAAAAGTCAATAAAGCCATGTATTACTGTAGCGATTTGCAAGAGTAAATAAAATGAAAATATTTTACCTATTGTTTTATACATAAGATATTAAAGAATTAACATTTTTCAATTATTCTGACCTAGTGGGGGTGAGTAGGGGTGGGTTAAGGAGAAATTCAGTAAATTTAACAAAATAAATTACATGTTTTCAAATAATATATTCAAGTTGTTTCATTTTAATTAATGCAAACCTTAAATAAAATTATTTTTTTATAATTATGCTTTACATTTTAAATTTTTACCAATTATTACATTCATTCAAAATAAACACGAAAATAAAAAAAAAATTAAAAATATTGTAACAGTCAGTTACAGGATATGTCGAAATTAATTTATTTAAATTTTTTAATCAGTAAAATCTTGGAAGCCAAATTGATGCAAATAACGATACTTCTATATGGACGTCAAAAAGACGTATATAATAAAAATATGTTTACATAGCTATTATGATGCTAATACTTCGTTTGGCTCTAAGTTTATTTCATAGACGGAAAGAAATATTAAAACTGTTTTAACAGTGTTGCCAGATTTCGGATGCCAGTAGGATTATAAATGAAAGAAACGTGTATATAAGATATACATGACACTAGCGCTAAAACGGCAAAATGCTGAACTAAGGTTGTATATTTCACTTTCATATTCCTAACAATTTGAAGTCCAGTGATCCTTGAAATAATCTAATATAACTCAGCACTGAATAGAATAAGATGGATAATAAAAGAATAGGTCAATGTACAGATCGCACGGATTAGACTGGAAGGCAAAAAGTGCGTTAATTTCTACTGTGGACCAAATTATTAGGAGAAAACAAAGTGACGTCCATATACGGACGCCACTTTGCAAAGAGATGCTACAATGTTGGAAATTTAATAATAAACGGATGCCAAAACGATAGGATGATGTATATATATATATATATATATATATATATATATATATATATATATATATATATATATATATATATATATATATATATATATATATATATATATATATATATATTTTGTTATTCAGTGTTCTGTTTACATCTATTATTATATGTTGGGAAGATTATTTGGGAAGATTATTTGTAAAAACTATTTGTGAAGTGGTCGATGATTGTTAATTGACTAACTACTGGTAATATTACTATATAGGGTGATTCATAAATATTGGGACATAAGCTAACGGCAGGTTATTTGGACCAAAATATGGCAATAGGACCAAATATACCTCAATAAAATTTTGCTGTGAAATAAGAAACAGGTAGTTAAAGTTAAAGAATTTTTTTTCTGATAATGTCACTGTATATTTATAAATTGTTATCAAAATCGGCACAAAGGCATATCTTTGGACAATGAATATTACTTTACGTATTATTTCACATTTAGTTATAGGGGGCACCACGTGAATAGTTCCTGATGATGAAATTAAGAGAACTTTTTTGACGAAACTTTTTATTGTTTTTGATTAAAAAATATGATTTCTATGTAATATTGGTACTTTTGATTTAAACACGATAATTCCACCCGTTTTCGAGAAAATTCAACAGTTTCCAAGTCTCTGATGGGGATTTAAAAAAATATTTCAATTATGAAAAGTGTGCTTTGCAGTGTCAACTAATTCTGCCTGGTACATATGTCATTTCTTGTCAGTGAATTATTTTTGCTGTGAGATTATAGTCTCTTATTATTATTATTATTATTATTTAACGCCCTGTATTATTAAGGTATATTTGGCCATATTGCCATATTTTGGTCCAAATAACCTGCCCTTATCCTATGTCCCAATAGTTATGAATCACCCTGTATATAAACCACAGTAAAACCAATCATATGATATAATATTAACTAATGAATTTATTGATAAAACTGTTATATTTTGTTATACAATCTTCAATCGTATCCCACGTAACTTAATTGACATTACAATTGGTGAATATTTGATTAAAAAACTATACTAGGGATAAAAAAAATCTCGATTTTTGCGATTTTTCTAGTGGCTGTATCTTTGCTAAAAATGGTCGTACGTGAATGAAAAAAAAAAAAAAACAAGTTGAAACTTGAAGTGTCTAGTTTATGGATCTTGCGATAAAAAAATGTTCCATCCAACAATTAGCACAAAATCCTGATGATAAAATTTTTTGCACGGTTGAATAGAGAATAAAACCCCCTTTCAAATGAGCTATCACTCTCTACCACATGCCATTTAAATTTTTCGAAAGGGTTGCTACCCTCCAGTAAGGGATGAAATTAAGGGTAAGCTAATCAAGCAAAAGAAATCAAAAATCGACCAGTCTCGGAGATTTTCCTAACAAGACCTCAGTAACGAGTTAGTTAGGGGGGCTAAGACTTATGATGCTCACTGTATATGTATTTCACAATTGCATTTTTAAATTTATTATAAGGAAGGTTCCAGTCGATATTCAATATATAACTAATATTGTTTCCTAAGCGAAGCATTTCTAGGAGAGGAACACGGTAAGTAGAACTGACAAATGGTATATTAAACATTGGCATATTGCGTGTTATTCGTGATGGTACATTAAATGTGATTAAAGATAGCAACTCAAAGGAATTTACAGTATTATTAAAATTTTATGTAAAATTAATAAAGATGTAACTTTACGCCTACTCTCTAATGACAGTATATTAAATTCAGTACGAAGTCGTGTAGTTCTTACAGAGTTATAATCCGCTCTTTTATTATATTTTCTGTAATAAAGGTGCCTTAAGAATTTGTTTTGTACTTTCTCAAGTTCCTGTAGAGATGTTTGACATTCTCCTGTCCACATAATTGAAGCAAATTCTAGTTTAGGTCTTACCAAAGTAAAATATAAAAGTTTAATTAAATTTATATTAGAAAAAGGATATGTTTGTCTCATTACGAATCCAAGAACTCGATTAGCAGATTTAACTGTATTATCAATGTGTTTTTGAAACGAAAATTTATTATTATAAGTTACACCTAAATCTTTGAACTCGTGAACCCTTTCTAAAGATTTGTCCATCATTTGATAGTCAAATAAGACTGAGACTTTCTGTCTGGTCATAGTCATGACACAACATTTTTTTATATTAAAATTTAATTTAAATTTGACACTCCAATCATAAACATTATCTAAGTCCTTTTGAAGAGCCACACAGTCACGAACTGTTTGTATTTGTTTGTATATTTTGAGGTCATCTGCAAACAATAAGCATTTAGAAAATTTAATACATTTCGTAATGTCATTAACAAATAATAGGAAAAACAGGGGACCCAAATTTGAACCCTGAGGTACGCCTGAAGCAGTGTGAAATTTTCCCGACGTGTTCCCATCATATCTAACTTGAAAATATCTGTTTTTTAAATAACTTTTAAATACATTCATGGCACTTTGAGTGCAGCCAAATTCATAAATTTTTTCCAACAGAACATCGTGATTCACACGATCAAAGGCTTTACTAAAGTCCGTGTATATTATGTCAAGTTGAAGTTTATTTTCTAAAGTTTCATTCGCACAATGACTAAATGACAATAAATTGGTATTAATTGATCGCTTAGACATAAATCCATGTTGTTGCTGGTTTACTGAGCTTTCAACAAATGAATATAATTTTGTATATATTATTTGTTCAAAAAGTTTTGAAAATGCGCACATTATTGAGATAGGTCTATAATTTCGAATGTCACTTTTATTACCTGATTTGTAAATAGGAGTGCAAATTGAAGTTTTTCACAAAGTTGGAAAAGCAGCAGTACTTAAAATTAAATTAAATATATGTAGTAACGGTCTTTTTAGCCACCTTTCACTACATATGGTGGTATTCCGTCAACGCCTGCTGACTTCTTCGGTTTCAATTTTTTTATAGCTGCCTCAAAGTCTGAATCATTTATAGAATTAATAGAGAACGTATCATTGTTCAAATTTTGGTAACTATTAAAATTAACATTATAACTGGATGGAATTTGAGAGTATACGCTAGCAAAAAAATTAGCAAAACATTGCGCAGTATCTTGTGATTGTATTTCGGTCCCATCAAAAGTAAAATTTGCGTTGTTTCCGCTTTGAGCCCTCTTATTCCCAACATAATTCCAGAATTTATTAATATCTGTTGTCAACGAATTTTCTATTGATTTAATGTAATTTTTATGTTCGATTTTTAACAGTGATTTTAATGTCTTCCTTGTTTGACAATATTGTTCTAAATAATAAGTTGAAATATGTTTAATTTTTTTCAGATTATTTTTTTCCTTTATTAAGTCTTTAATGGTCTTGTTGTACCAAATAGGATATTTATTGTAATTGTTAAAAAATTTAAAGTTAGGTACACACAATAGAAAAATATTATCCAAAATGGCATAAAAGTTTTGCAAAGAGCTGTTAACATCTTGCTCTTTATAAACCTCTTTCCAATTCGTATCTCCAATCAATTCACACATAAGTTTAAAATCCGCTTTTTTAAAGTTATATCTGAATTTTACTTCATTATTTAAATAGCTGTTTTTCATGATTTGTGATATCTCAGTATACATTTCCAAAGGAGGATGGTACATATCCTCATTACTTAATGGATCTTCCACTCGGTTTACATTACACACATTTTTCTCATAAGATATTACCAGATCTAGAGTTTTACCTTGAAAGTTACTTACATTATTAAACAAAACAAAAGAATTAAAATTTAAGAAATCTTCTAACAAAGACATTTTTGTATTTCTATTATTAGCAAATAGTGTACCCGCTCCCCTTACATCTGAAATATTAAAGTTACCACAAATATAAGTATGCTTTAAATCTGGAACAATATTATCTTGCAAAAAATTCACACATGATTCTAAAACGGCATTAGGACTACTTGGAGGTATATATACACACACACACACACACGCTAACATGACTTTTAAATTATTTTTGAATCTCATTTGAATTACTACTGCATCAAAAAAGGAACTAAGTGTCGTAATGTTCAAAATTTTAAATCTTTTGTTTATCGCGATTAATACCCCTCCGCCTTTTACCTTATTTGTCAGTTCTTTGTTTCTGTCGGCTCTTACTATAGCATATTATAAAGAAATGCCTATAATAAGATTTAAGTCTTTCATCCAATGCAGTTCAAGGTAATACCCTTAAATCGAAGCAGTACGTAAACATCAATTTAAAATCTTAATGTTCTCAATTCAAATTTACGATCTTCTCGCGCATTTAGGATCGATCCTATACGATCAACATGGATTTGAAGCATTCACACTCGAATACAGCAATAATTTTTTAATGCGTACGTATCCACAGAAGTTCAAAATTAGTACATTACACGGCAATTTTATGTATTTATACACAAAGTCTATTTTTACCGGTAATCGAACGGAAATAGCCAAAATATTTACAATTATAATTCCAATAAAATCTTCAACGCTAATAGTCGATAATATTATAGGGAAGTATACGTAAACGTAAACCAAATCTTAATATTTTTCATTGCTTTTGTATATGTAAGTGTAGCATGGAAAATTTTCGTATTTTCAATGTTAATAATAAAGCAAATTTTGTAAAGAATTAACCAAATGTTGACACAAATTTAATTGAGAATAAATGTCTAAAAAAAATATTTAGTATTACAAAATCATTTTCATTAAAAAAAAAAAAAATAACTAAAGGACATTTTTTACCAAAAAAGTAGCTACATAGTAATGTTGTCAAAGTTTATGGCTCAATCAAAAACCGCCACAAGTCAAAAAACAAAGAAAATTACATTTTTGATTCAATGGATGCAAAATATCATTGAGTTTTTATTTTAAATACCGCCACAAACCAAAATATCCTTAGAGGCTAAAAAATCATTTAAAATCTAACCACAAACTTTATCTAAAACTTCCTCAACTCGGGTTATTTTCTGCAAAAATACCAATTTTTTTACAAACTACACAATAACTAAAGTTAGGGCTCTTTTACAATGGTGATCGTTAATTTGAACAGCAAAATGTCGTAGCTTTGAAATAAAATATTAAGATTTTATGTCAAAAACAAAATAATGATACTAGAGACAAAAAATTTTAAAATGAAATATTTCAAAACAACAGTATTTTAGTTGTGGCAGTATTTGAATGACCCGTCGTCGGTTTGTTGAAATGAGTTTTTATTACATTTTGATTATTTTGAATATTTTTATGACATTTTTTTGTATTTTTAATGTAGAGTGAAATTATATACATAAAGTATCAGCTGGTTTTATAAATACCATTTTTTTTAATACAAGCGGAAATAATATATAAAAAAAAAAAATAGAAATCATAAAAATCGGTCGATGTGGCAACGCCGTCCGAATGTACATAGAAATATGGATTAGTCGGGGGATGTAGAAGGAAAAAAGGACATGCACTGTGCATGCGTCACACTGTTCAAGAATTCAATTTCACCTGTTACCGCCAACCGGCGAACCGGTCCCAGTGACGTCCTAAAAGGTGTCGAAGAGAAGCCGGAAAAATAATTGTGTTGAAGACATTTTAAAGATATAATGAGATAGATATAGCTGTGGTATACAGCCTTATTAAACATAACAGATGACTTTCTGAACAAGTCGGGCTCTAGAAATGTTGGTTTATTAATTCTGCTTGATTATAGGAAAGCTATTCGACATGATCAATCACGAATTGTTTTTATCCATTTTATATTTTATTTACCTGACTAATCACAATAAAATTTCTCAGAAACTGTCTGGAAGAACACGAGGAGTGGCCCAAGGTTCAATCTTAGGCCCTCTTTTTAATACAATATATACAAGAAATTTGTCTTCGGTTGTACAATATTGCAAAGCTCATATGTATGCTGACGATACGCAATTATATATGTTTTTTAACAACAATGATGAATCAGAATGCATTCATAAAATAAATGCTGATCTAAATCCTTAATAAAAGTATCTACTCAGTATATTTTGGTGATTAATTCAGAAAAATCAGTTGTTACGTTTTTTGGACTTGCTGCTTTTAACGTGTACATCAAAATTAACGATGAGGCCCTTCAGAAAACAAAAAAAATTCGGGATAATTCTCGACAATTGACTGAAAATTCACTGATCATGTTTCATATATTCATAGCTGACATTTATTTTATAAAAAACTAAACATGCTCTCTCGTTCTAAATAATGTAAATTATTGTGATTTTGTATATGGGCCTTGTCTTTCAGTAACAGATTCAAGTATGTTATAAAAATTACAAAATGGCTGCCTTCGACTTATATTTGGAATAGAATTTAGAAATTTCCCATACATTATTAAAAGCCAAATGGTTAAATATGTTGAATCTGAAAGGATTGCATATTTATTTAATTTCTTTTTTTTTAATATTTTTCGTTGCTTGTACTATAGAAAATGGTCGGTATTTAATAGAGAGAATTGCAAATTTCTATAACGTCAGCCACTAATAGTGACAATGTAATTAGAGACAAATAAATATGGAAGATGCATTACATGAACTGATACGAATGTTGGCGAGCGCACCCGAAAATTATAAAGTCGCCACTATCTGCTGTCCTTAATTATCCACAATTAAGGACAGGCACAATCTTTATTATAGTCAGTTCTAGAATGTAAGTGATCTGTGCATACTCAGATGTCAAAATAATAGTAACTGACCTTAAGTGAACTTGCAATAATTCTCTAATAACTTTAAGGATGCCACAAGCACTTCCGATTTTTGATAACATGATTTAAATTTAAATTTTAGTTTATCCTTTCTTACGTAGATGCAGCCGGAGAGGCTAGCTGCGAGCTTAGTGTGCATACACATACTCGCAACAGTTAAGAAGTGATTTCTCCGGTCACGTCGTGGATGCGTGACCGCTGGAAGGTTCCACCACGGGCAGTGTCACTATGGGACTCATCCGACTAGCGGTTAACCACCGACGACGTGGAATGAATGACGATGAATCAGGGAGTGAATTGTTGAATGAGAAAGTAGTAGGACCTTCAAATGGTGGTACAATAAGCCCGTGCGAAGTCATGGAAAGGGAAGCAAAAGCGATACTAGCGCTAGCTGCGGATAATTCGTGCATTTTAGGGGGATATTTTGTAATTTTGGCATATCAAATACACGTATACATTTTACTTTTTTTCAAAAAAGTAGGTAAAAACAACACAATAAGCAACCGGAGTTGCTGTGTTGAAAATTGTACAAATACTAGCAAAAAAACAGTGAAACTTATATAACAAATTTCACTAACAAAGTGGAAATTAAATCAAAGAAATAAATGGATAGGTGTACAATAAGAAGAAAAATTACCTTTATTTTTGTGATAATAACAGTAATGCTGGAAATAGTAGACATCAGAAACTAGAAAGTTTTTAAATAAACAATAAATTATCATTTTACGATGTTCTTTAATATCCCTTTATTCTTAAATGTTCATTCAGCAAGGACTAAATTTCAAGATTTCTGCCGTTGATTATAATATTTGGCTGGTATGCAATTTTGTGACTTACTGATCGGAAACCAGTTTTAATCATTCATTCTATGTTTTCTTTAGAACAAAAATGAAAATATAAGTAGCGATCCTTTTTATACATTTTAACTTCACGCTATTATAAATGGTTTCTTCAATGACAACTTATTAGACTTAGGCAACTTCTCATACATTTTCCAGTAAATACTGTTGCCTGCCTATATTTTATTA
The DNA here is from genome assembly GCA_927349885.1 of Psylliodes chrysocephalus. Taxonomy (NCBI): domain Eukaryota; kingdom Metazoa; phylum Arthropoda; class Insecta; order Coleoptera; family Chrysomelidae; genus Psylliodes; species Psylliodes chrysocephalus. Next base: position 84,487,951 of record OV651817.1, on the reverse strand, counting down.
TTGATTTTTAATGATTATACATAATTTTCTTCAATTTAAGCGTGAAAAATATATAATAATAATTAATGTTTTAATTGTTTTATAAATCCATATACTTTTATTAAAACTAACCTATATACTTTTTATTTACGAATTCTATTAAAAATTGTATTTGTCAGTATAGGCAGAAATACTCCTTTAATACCAAAACAAATTGGCGCTGCTGTCGCGCACGGAGCGAATAGACGGATTAGGGATTAGGGTGTAGCACGGGAGATCCGAAGGTATAAAAAAAACTACATAGATGCAGCTACACTAATCATACTTTTATTTTATGTTATCAGTTAAGTTAGTGTGGTGGAAAAGATCTGTCAATACCAAGTATTTGTAGATATCTATCGATGGACAATCTACCAATTGTTTATAGCAAGGTTTTTCTCGTTTATGGGGAATTAAATATTTAGCTGTCTAATTGGGGTCGCAGGTGTACTACTTGGAATAAATTCTTATCGTAAAAATCTGTTAATGGCACTGACCCCGCATAATCTATTATAAATAGGTAGGTATATTTACCCCAATCGCCAAATAATGGTTGAAATAATACATTTTTGGTTACGGTTACGAATTTGTACAATAAAATTATTGATATATCTAAGTATTTATCATACAGTGTGTCTACTTAAGTTGGAAACATGGAAAACTTTTTTATTATTGTGAAAAATTTTATTCTTGATTAAAAGTTCTGCATGGTCCAAAAACAAATAAAACTTTGAAACATATATACTGCCCCAGTAAATACGCAAATTATAGAATGGAGATATTTGCAATAAAATAAATTTATTAGTGTCAGCATTTTGGTCGGTGTTACCAATATAGCAGCTTTTGTTGAATTAAAGACAAGTTTTGAATAATGCTTTTAACTAGTTATATAAATGTGATTTAATTTTTTTTGGTTGATTTGTGGGTTAAAAGGTTTTTGATAAGAATTATCTACAAAAATATTAATTACATTGTAGAATCAAGTTGATTTTTTAGGATACAGAATAAAAATCACTTTTTAAAAAGAAAAAGGGTTAGTATCAGAATGGTCAAGTAACCTCAAATATTTGTAATTTGTCAGTTACGGGGGTTTGGCTTATGAAGGCAGTATAGCCTCGTAGCAATACATTTTTATTTTTTAATAGGCATTACTTTGTAGTAATATAGGTGTTTGCTAAGTATATTAAAATATTTCATGAGATGATAGCATGAATAATTTTAAAATTGTATTGAATATATATAGTAAGAAATAATTATCTCTCTTCACATAACTGTAGAGCTTGGTATCCCTACTTCTATTGTTAAACACTTTTTAAATCGTGTATAACTTATTACTATTATGTATTAATACATTCTCAACAATATTTAAAATTATTTTATAGTTTTTTCCTGCCTATTTTCAGAAAAAGTAAATATTTAGCAGTAAACTACTATCAATAATAACATTTTTATTGTTTGAATCTATGTTGAAATAATCCATTTCTTTTTATACATTTATTAAATATGTGGAACTGGCTAAGTAAGCATATCCAATACGTTAGGCACACTACTATAAATTTTAAAACAAAATTACCAGTCATCTTGAAACCTGTCATAACCAAAAAGAAATCCTGGATTGAATGTTTTAATTATTGTAGATTTATTATATTTTCTTATTATGTTATACAGGGTGTTAAAAAAAAAGTGTCACAAAATAAAACGGGGGCTAGTATGGGCCAAAATATGCAGAAAAGTCTTAATAAACATATGTCCGCAAATGAATGGTTTCAGAGATACGGAGTGTTTTGTGTTTTGTATCATTTTTTGATTATCTTTTTTCATTCTTAAAAACTTGCTTTTCTTATCGGAGTCTACCGATGTTTTTTCATAGATACTATTTGCAGTTATTTTGTTGTGGGTGAATAATTTTATAAATTTTCGTTATGCCTGTTTACACTAATATTGAATTAGCCGACATGCATTTTATGTACGGTCGTGCAAATGGCAATGCATTGAAATGGAGGGAGGGCACTTTGAACATCTCATTTAACTCTATGTTGTTATTGATTGTTTATAAATATCATTGTTTTTTTATAATAATAAAAAATTGTTATAAACACAAAATGCTCCGTATCTCCGAAACCGTTAATTTGCGGTCATATATTTATTAAGACTTTTCTGCTTATTTTGGGTCATACTATTCACCATTTCATCGTGTGACACTTTTTTTTAACACCCTGTATATTTTGTGTACATTAATTTAATCCTAAAAAATTAAATTTTAAAATAAATTTGGCGTTTTATTTATTACCTACAAATTTGTAAATTACAAATATATGAAAGCCAATATATTTATGTAAATAAATGTAATTTATACATAGTATGAATTATTTAATATTCTAAATTTCGACAATTACACAAATTATAAAAGCTAATCTTCATATATCATAATTATTTAATTTAGAAATTGCAATATTGTACAAAAAGAAAGTTGTTCTTAAATAAAAAATAAATTCTAGCATTAGTTTATTAGCAAAGAAATATAGCATCCAAATTGAAGGGATTCAAAAAGGAACTGTATCTGATTTTCAAGAATCATATCGTATCATTGATTTTTCACTATCCCTCCTCCAGTTTTCCATTTTTAGCTAAAAAATAGATACTGAACTTTAGAAATTTTCCAATTTTAACTTTGATTCATTGAAAAATGTACGTTATAAGATTAATTTAAAAAAACTGACGACTCCAAAAACGAAGAGTGATTATTTTCTTATAAATCCCATCATCAGATCTCGACCAAATTTATATTATGGAATCATCCCTTAGGAACCCCCTTTCTAGCAAAAAATTTATCAGAAATCGAACAACATAGTAAAGAATTATCGCTGAATATACATAGAAAAATATATTCCGATAAATTTAGAACCTCCCCCCTTTTTGAAGTTTGTTAAAAATAGAAAATACATTGGAAATGTCACCACAGTAAATGGGGTTTGCACACATGATAAAAACTAAACATATTTTTAATTATGTACTTCTATTTGAAAAAATAATGTATAGTAGAAAGGGCGAGATTTAGCATACCAAAAATGTGCTTTTCCATGGTTACAAAGGGAAAGAGAAAATGTAAAGTAAGTACAAGAAAAATAGTTTTAATTTATACAAAAAGGACAAAATATATTTAAATACTGTTGCCTTAAACTAATTGTTACACAAATCACAGATTTTTAATCGAGCACTAGAAGGGCAGTTAAATGCGTATTTTCCTCTTTTTCTAGTGCCTTATTGGAACCTTTTCTTCATTTAAGCCATTCTATTTATTTTAAGAAATTATATTCATGTGTAAAACATTTTTTTCTCTGAACCGATTGTCCTTGCTTCTGTCTGTTAAAAAATATGAGCTGATGTCGAAAAAAGATAGGGATAGTGTTAACATTAATGTTTAAATGAAATATAGGTACGAATATTGAAAATTAAACCTGTTTACTGTGTAGGTATATTAATTCTTAGAAGTAATTCTTTACATTGAGCACAAGATCCATTGGAACACCTGGCATTACATTGAGTGAGGATGATTAACCTATTTTTTGAACCATAGCAGTAAAGGTTGAGCCTCAATTTTATTTTTTACTTTATTTGTAAGTAATTTTTAAAAAAATACCAAATTAGCCTCATTAATATAAAAATCAACCGTGATCAGCTGTGAAGCGACAGACTGTCAGTTGGAAAAGCGCCGTTGCCAGTTATAATCTCAGTTAGTTATATATTCATTAGCTAACGAGAAATTTTAACAATCATTCTTGCAACCGGCTGTAAATGTTTTATAAAAAGAGTAATGTATATGTGCAGTAATAATGAAGCATATTAAAGGTTACAATGATATTATAAATGTTACATGTCTTCCGATATATAACAAAATTGGGTATTTTTTCACAGTAATCACGTGAGTTATTATGTAACATGTAAGTTACTTTATGTAACACGGAACTGTAAATGATACATATAAGTTACATATTTGTGTTTGCTGGACACATATTAAATGCATAACTGATGAATGGATGTTTCTTCCGGACTCCAGGAGAGATGACAGTGCTGCCTTCGTCCCTTAATAGTAAATTGATAACAGTAGTTAAAGACCTATCAGCTGTTATATTGGTTCTTTAATTAGTTGGTTGTGACACTGGTGATCAGAGGTGGTCCTTTTAAAACCTATTGTTACATTTTTTTTTTCCTTCGAGGTTTTGTTTTTGGTAATTAGATCCATTTGCCACAGATAATATTGTTATAATGACTATTTTTTTTACTGATAAGATTTTTTACCAAATGTTCGAATCTGAAAAAAGGTGTGATACGCCATTGGTCGCCAGAGGGGGCCACGGTGGAAGAATGTCACACACAAAAGGTTAAGAAATGGGGTGGAAACGCGACAGCGTTTTTGATGAGTATTTACTTACTAAATATCGAATGAGCGTCGATAAGGGCAAAGAAGGAAAATACACAAACGACAATCAAGCATTTGATAATCGATATCTATGTTTGCGAGCTTATTAATTTATATTTCACTCCCACCTTGTTTTGTTTGCGTTAGTCGTTTCCCGATTTAACAAATTATGGATATAAATAAAGTACGGCTTCTTAATAATAGAAAAAAAAAAAGGTTAACAGGAAAAATATAGTTATATCTTTTAAAATAGCTACAAGGATTGTTTCGTTTTTATTACTTATTGTTAGTTATAAAAGTAACTTTGATTGTTATTCGAGTTTATTTTTCTACCATCAAATAAAAATAAATTTACTGATATACGAGGGCGGTTTGACGGAAGAGTGACTTTTCAATGAAAAAGTTACTTTACTTTAAAAAAAATATTTTATTTTTCAACATAATCTCCTTTTAACTCTACACACTTAGTCCAGCGAATTTCCAATTTTTTCAAACCATCCAAAAATGATTTTTCGGAAGTTCTGCAAAAAATACGCGTTTGTCTCTTCCATCACCTCTTCATTTATCTGAAATCGCTTTCCACCAGCCATTTTTTCAAGTTTGGGAACAGAAAGTAATCGGAGGGAGCCAGAACAGGTGAATATGGCGGATGAGGCAATAAATCGTAACGCAGTTCGGCTAATTTTTACTGCAACAAGAGCGGACGAATGGACAGGCGCGTTGTCGTGATGGAACAAAACTCTTTTCTTCAAGTTCGGCAACAAAACGTGTCAGAAAATCAGGATAATATTGGCCAGTAATCGTTTTTCCTTTTTCTAAATAATCAATAAAGATTACACCTTTGGAATCCCAAAACATTGTGTCCATGATCTTACTGGCCAAAAAACGGTTTTTGCTTTCTTGGTAGCACGTTCCTCGGTTGAAGTCCATTGTTTCGACTGTACTTTTGTTTCTGGGGTATAATGGTGTACCCAAGTTTCATCTACTGACATCGACGGAAAAATTCACTTGGATTGCGGTTGAAGATATCCAAACATTCATTTGAATTTTTAATGCGACCGAGCTCTTGATCAGCATTAAGCAAACGCGACACCCACCTTGCAGATAGCTTTTTCATATCTAAAATTTCATGCAAAATATTGCATACCCGTTCAGTTGAAATATTTACTTTATTAGCTATCTCACGTACTTTTATTCGACGATCGCTAAGTGCAAGGGCATGTATTTTATTAACCAATTCTGGAGTAGTTACAGTAAATGACGATCCCGGACGTTGAGCATCATCCGTGTTCATATGGCCACTTTTAAAAGCAGATAACCACTTACAAATCATTCCATGGGACGGAGCACTTTCAGGATAATAATTACGTAACTTTTCCTCGGTTTCTTTAATTGTTTTTCTACGTAAAAAATAATGTTTAATTAACACTCGAAATTCTTTTTTCTTCATATTTACTCAACATCGAAAACAGTTTCCTTTATATGAGTATTAAAACTAATCTATCTGTCAGATTTTTGTAAAATTTTGACAGATGACATCAGAAATATGGCGGAAACTACCAATTAGGCATTCCAAACTGAATGGCTACCAGTGGGTTTTGACAGGTTATGATATGGCAAAATTATGGCAACCCTGTAGGCCTTGTGATTTGACAAGGTCAATGAAATAGATAGTTACATTGATTGATCATCCATATTTTTCAAAATAAACATAAGCTTATGCCTTGAAGTAAAAAAGTAAGCACTTATTATTTTTTAAATATCTAAAGGCTGAAAATTGGTTTTAAAAACACATTTTTGCTTAAACTGATTCAAATTAATAAATATTTACCAGGCAATATGGCCGCTCGCAAATGACCAGCTTTGAGCAATCTATATAACTATATAGGTTTTGCTGACAACGCTATATTATTTATTAAAGATTTTTTGGAAAATCGCAAACAATGTGTTAAAATCGATGAACATAAATCAGAATTTTTAAATCTTCACTCGGGCGTACCCCAAGGTTCCATTTTAGGCCCTCTGCTTTTTTCAATATACACTTCGAACCTTATTAATTCTTTAGAAAACTGTAAAATTCACCTATATGCCGATGACACTCAGATTTATTACAGTTTCCCTCCAGATCTATCACAAAATGCGTGTGAGATAATTAATCGTGATTTGAATTCTTTTGTTGGATCAGCAACTGAGCACTGTTTACTAATTAATGCTTCAAAATCTAATGTGATGTTGTTTGGATCAAGTCGTAATCGTGACAAAATTATTGAATAATTAGGTATTGAAATTAATAATGATAGACTAACCACAGTAAATGAAGCTAAAAACTTAGGAGTTTTAATTGATTCTGAATTAAGGTTTGAAAAACACATCACTAAATTGATTCAGAGAGCTTATAGCTCATTAAAATTGATATACGGTAATCGTAAGTTGTTGCCTAAAAGTATTAAAATATCACTATGTGAATCACTTGTACTATCAAATTTTAATTTTGCTGATTCTGTCTATGGTCCAAATTTAACAGTAACCTTTAAAAAAAAAAAATACAAAAAATACAAAACAGTTGCTTAAGACTCATATACGGTATAAGAAAATATCAAAGGATATCACATAAACTCAAAGAAATCGGTTGGCTAAATATGGAAAACCGACGAATTCATCATGCAACTACGCTATACCACAAAATTGTCTTGTATATAATCCCCATTTATCTTTACAAAAAAATATCCTTTAGGACAGATGTTCACAACTTAAATTTAAGATTCAAAGGTCTACTATCACCACCTCAATTTAGATCCGAACTATTTAGACGTTCGTTTTCATATCAAATTTTTCAATTGTATAATTCTGTTCCTATTATATTTAAAAATCTTAACCCTCTTACTTTCAAATGTAAATACAAAACCTTGTTATTTAGCAAGCAATGCACTTAAATCGTAATTGTTCTACCTGTCCCCTCTAAAATATAAAAATATAAAGATATAGTTTTTTGTTTTTATTTTGATTTTTCAATATGTTTAGATTTAGTTTATATACCTACTCGTATTTACATATGTATATAAACACCATCATTGGGTTAAGTGGAAGAACATTTTCCAAGTGTTTTTTTTAAACTTTGGAAAGTGAACTTCGCCTTTTGTTTTCTTTAATAAACTATTAGTAATATTAATTTTGTAAAATGCTGTAATGAAAACAATAAAGACCTTTATTATTATTATTATTATATATGTATCATTGACCCTGTTAATGACAACTTGACAACAGGGTTGCCATATCTAAACTGTCAGTACCCACTGGTAGCCATTTGGACAGGTCGTTGGAATGCCTAATATTATCACCGTAGCGAAAGTGTTGCCAGCCTCTGAAAGGTGACTCTTCCGTCAAACCGCCCTCGTAGGTATACAACAAATAACACAGGCCTGGGTTTAAATACTCTGTAAAATGTTAATTGAATTTTTCAACTGAAATTGGGTATTTCAGTGACGCTGATTTCAAATCTGCTTTTAGTTTTTTTTCATCACGTAAGGTTTTAAACAAAATACAAGAATGCAAAAAGTAAAAATATATTTATAGATACTTAGGATAAAAAAGAAAATAATAAACCAAGAAAACAATAAACCCGGGAAGTAGTTAAAAAATAACATATATTAATCCTTTGTTTTCTTAAAAATCTTTCTCTCTTTCCGGAAAAGCTTCTTTTTGTTGTTTTTCGTGCATATTCTGGGATAGGACGGTCCGTTTTAAGCATCTAACAGTAGTCGGCCATCATTTTGATATCCCAGCGCCTTTGATATCGCCGTTCCATTTCTTTTATGTCCTGATGAAAGCGCTCCACTTGCTCTTTACTGACATCGCCAGGATTATCCGGAAAATAGTCAAGATGAGCATGTAGAATTTTTAAGCTCATGTTACAGCCTAATTTTCTAAATTTGTCCAACATATTTTCAACAATACTTTCAAATTCAGGGTCTGTGTAGTTTCCTAGAAACTTATTTATAACTTGTTTAAAAGCTGTCCATGCTTCTTTTTCGTCTTCCTGCATAACCGTCTCAATTTCATTAGTTTTCATCAACCTTCTTATTTGTGGCCCAACAAAGATGCCTTCTTTTAATTTAGCTTCAGAGAGACCCGGAAATGTTTCACACAAGTACTGAAAGCAACCACCATTTTTGTCTAGAGCTTTGACAAATTGTTTCATCAGCCCCAATTTTATATGTAGAGAGGATAATAAAATTTTCTCGGGATCAACTAGGCTTTGCCGAATTACGTTTTTGGAGCCAAGCGTTAAATTTTTTCTTGGTGGCCAGTTTTTTTTGGTACAGTGTCATCTCTTGCTCTACTGTCCCACTCACATAGGAAACATGGGTATTTATCCGGATTGTTGACCTAAAAGCACCCCTAAAATTTTAAGGTCACCACATAGAATCCAGTTATGTTGTCTATAGTTTATTCTTAAAAGCAGTACCTCAAGATTTTCGTAATTTTCTTTTAGCTGAGTAGAATGACCAACAGGAACAGATGCATATAAATTGCCATTATGAAGTAGAACAGCTTTAAGACTTCTCTTTGAAGAGTCTATAAAAAGTCTCCACTCGGCAGGATTGTATTCAGGAGCACCTAGGTGAACAACCAAGTCAGATACATTTTGACAATATACAAGTGAACCAGCTGCGGCAAAGTAATTGACAAATTCAGCCTCACGATTTCTATACCAATAAAATGTAGTACCTGGAGCAAGTAATTTTTTTTCTTTAAGCCTTAATCCTAAGACCTCAGAGAGGTCTTTTGGAAGTCCCAAATCCTTGACTTTGACTAAGTCATTCAGTTCTACTTGAGAAAATAGCTGCGGTTCACGGGTTCCTTAGTTCCTTAGGTAGATGGCTCAAAAATGTCAATTTCTGAATCTGTTGAAGATTCTGATTCGATAGACTGTAATATTTTAGGTGGAACAGGTACAGGTATATCAGCGTCATGTGGAACGGGTCTTATTGCAGACGAAAGATTAGGATAGTTAATATACTTTAGAGATTTTGTGTTATGACCTTAATATCACAAAGACAAAAATAGCAGTCGTCAATGTGATTTTTAGGTTCTCTTCAAAAAGTAGGGCCTTTTTTGTTCCTTTAAACCAACGCCTCAAGGCTTCTTTGCAAATCTTGCAGATAACATGTGGCGCCCAAGGTTTATCTTGATCTCCAAGTCTGACTTTAAAATATGTATTTTTTACGAAATCAGTAATGTTTCTTTTAAACTTCTTTACTATAAAGTGTCCACAAATATAAAAAAGTCATCAGGCCTATTTTTACAACACTTACTAGACATTTTTTTAATAGAAAGTGCACAACGAAACGTCGATAGAATTCGATAGACAATGCCTGTCTCAATACCACGGGGATACTAAACATATCGCCCTCTTTCCTGAATAAATCTAGTCTCGAGGAATACCCAACAATATTCTAGAAATGTACCGGTAAATCCCCCTACAAATGCGCAAATTAAAACGAGGTTTTAACGAGTCTCAACGTTTTGAACAAAAATAAGGAATTCAAATTAATTTGTTTGTGATGTTCAGGGATAATACCATTGATACTAGTTTACAAAAAAAGTTATTTTAGCTATATAGAAGTTGTAAAAAGGTGAAAAAAAAAAAATAAAATGGCTAGATCACAAAATTTTCTCGGGCCTGTGTAAATAATTGTACAAAGGAGGAAAACAGACTAAGCAACTGTCAATTAACTTTGGGAGTATCATTGGTAGAAAAATGAAATAAAAAGCAAGAATAACAAAATGAAATATTTTAGTCAACATTTGCATCAAATAATTTTGAATACTGATCTGAATTTTATAATTTTACATATTTACTTATATTTCTAGTCAAAATTAACGAATTTCGTTAAAAATTTCATCAATAGATATTATTAATGGTTACGCGTCACAATAATACCTCAGAATACTTATTATTGAATCAGAAGGAGTAGAAATAACAACAATATCATTTTATAAATAAAAAAAAGATAAAAATAGCTTTTTTATTAAATTAATTTAACTCTCAGTTAACGAAAATATTGCTACATTTGTTATTATTTAATTTCTAGTTCAATAATTATATTTAAAATAATATTTGTTCTAATTCTATATTCTCATACACATATACGCAATATATTGTAATCGTAGCAACGTAAAAGAAACAACATTGGGTATACATCTTTCGAAAAACTATCAAAAATCGGAAGTTACATAACATGAAATCAGGCGTGCGATTATATTTGATACATAAACAAACGAGTAACGATAAAATAATTAGCAAATATTTATTAATTTCGAGGATCATTTTAATTTTGTAATGGTAATAGGGCAAATTTTTGATTTGGTTTTAGAGGAAATCTAGGAAACTTAATATAAAAAAAATAAATACTTTAAAAAATTTAAAAATGATTAGCATTAGTTAATTACATATAATGCGTAACAGCCGAATGGAACAAAAGCTCATTACTGTGTATATTTAAAAAAAAATCCCGAAATACATCAATTTTAGATTAGAAACATCCTGCAACATAAAAATGTCACCCCTACCTTAAGGGCTCGTTTGAAAGGCCTCTAATCAAAAATACTGTCATTTGTAATTTTATCATAAAAATTAACAGTAAAAATAATATCTGATCAACGAAAATATAATGGGGCTCTAAATGAAGCAAAATTCTAGCTGTACTATGAGCAATTTTCACCCTTATACAATGCTAAGCAAGTGGTTTAATGATTTTTTCATTTCATTTTGTAACTAGACTACTTCATACATTCATTCAACTATATCGTATTTTATTCCCGATTGTGACGTCAAATTATGATCTGCTTGTTAACCAGATTCCTTATGTATACATTCTCGATTATGATATCGAACAACATTCCGATTATGATATCGAACAACATTCCGATTATGATATCGAACAACATTCCGATTATGATATCGAACAATATTTGTTACATGTTGATTTTAGTTTTAGAATAATTAAATAGGTATGGCATTTAAAACACATTCTTAGTATAAAGAATACTAACTTTTAATAAAATATTGATTTGTCTTGAATAAGAACCTTTGGTAATTTAAAGGATACAGGTATTTAAAATATATCCTTAATCCACATCATTTTTAAAAAGGCATTGCTTTGTTTTTGAATAAAACTTTTAATATGATTCAATTCATTGAACTTGTTGTCTTACCTTTTGCTTTTAAGATCCTGATGGTTTTATGAGCAGAAAACGTGTAGCATAATGACCTGCGAGTATGCTGCTAGTATGTGGTAGTTATTTCACTTAGTTTTCACCCCTTTTAAATCACTATTTAGTTGTATTTTACGTTTGTTTACATTTTATTTCAATAATGTTTTGACATTTTAATTATTATATCCGAAATTCGGGTTATCTTCTTCTTTCTAGGAAATACCTGTCGTCTAGTTTGTACGGTCCGATAGCCAATTCTTGTTCCGTGGTACGAATTTGACAGATAACATTAATGGGATATTTGGTGTTGTGCTATTTGAAATCAATACCATTGATTGTCCATGACGGCATATTATATTAGGGTACTTTTCTAGGAAAATTGGGTTTAATACTTAACTATAGTTAGGAATAATATTTTATTAGGATGTTAAATACACACATAAATACATTTGGGGTCGAATTAGATTACTTTAGATAAGTTTTCTGGTAACTTGTGGCGATCACCGGAAGTGTGATTTCCAAAATATGCATTGTCATATCCTACTTGTTGAAGCCATCTTGACTTCTGAAAAAGGGGTTAAATACGCCGTAGCCATGAGGTTCGTGGTGAATTATTTTTCGTCTGCTTGCTGGGTAAGGTACCGGGGGTACGTGTTTGAGTTTGACTGTTCGCCTGGGTCGTCGCGAAGCCCGTGTATAATACCGAAACGTTCGTCGCCGATAGTGATCGGATTACAAATCACGTGGCACAATCGCACAAGGGTAGGTACCCTAAACCATTTTTGGGAGTCTTACGACCGCGGTGAGCGAAGTCTGCTAACGACCCGCACTACCGACTTCCTACATCAGATCTCCAGAGGGTTGTTGTCAACGACCTCGTTTGATTTCGTCCGCAGTCGCTGTGCTGTACCAGTGTTCCGGAAAATTCCAGACGCATCAGGGTGATGCGCTGTGATTGTTACGTAGTCCAGTTTTTAATCATTTGATGTCCTGCAGTCCTACAAGTTCTAAGCCAGTTTCCTGTCCGGGGTAATCGTAACCAACACCAGTGGTGGAGAGTTCCATCGCTTAATGGGTTTCTACCAGAAATCAGGTATCTGAAAGTCTGTAAACCAAGGTATGAAAGCCCTTCAGTCTAATAAGTAATAACTTCAGTGAATCTAATAAATTTATATTTTGATTTATCATTTAACTTTTATTTATAAGAATAATTCTTTAATCGTATTAATTGTGCTTAAACTTAACCTGTTGTAAACCTTAGTGATCACGGGGTAATATTAATTGTGTCTTTTACTCTATTAATTTTGAATTCAGAGAATTTCTCTTTAACTTTAGTCATTTTTCTTGTCATTTTAAATCATTTTGTATCATAAAAAAGCTCTAGGTAAATGTATACCTATCTATTTGATCTATGAAATTTTGTAAATACCCGTATTTTTTTTTAATAGTAAATGCCATAATACCGACTCTGGCGTTTTATTTATTTAACTTTTAAGATAAACAGTATTACTAACTATTTAATGACCCACACCTTTTGTCCCGACAGCTAGCCGAAGTGGTCTTCTTCTCTAAGCTCTAGGAGAACACTATAACCTTTTTTTTGTAACGGTTTTTCTAAATTCTAAATAATAATATACAAAATTTAGGAGGTTACCAACTAACACCGATTTTTGAGTTATAGTAAACAAACCCCGTTATATATTGCTATATGAATTCTAAAAATTCTTCATTCTCCATAACAACATCAGTTGTGTATAAAAACTACTTTATCAAAGACTCACAAGCAATCGTCTAGACTTTTGCAGATCATTTCTTTATTAGTTCTTCTCAGTCAGCATCTACCAACTACGCAAATGAATTGACTTCAAATTTTCCGACGTTATACATAAAATCAATATCACAAGACGAAATTGTCAAGGCTATTAAAAAATTGAAACCAAATATAATGGGGCCTGACCTGCTACCTGCCTTTATAATTAAAGATTATGCATACTCCTCTACATACAATTTTTAATAAAATTCTACAATCTTGCACTATCCCTAGGGAGTGGAAGATATCTCGCGTAACTCCAGTTCATAAAAAAAGCAATAAAAATCATGTTCAAAATTATAGACCTATTAGTATTATACAGTGAGCATCATAAGTCTTACCCCCCTATCTAACTCGTTACTGGAGTGTTGTTAGGAAAATCGCCGAGACACGTCAATTTTTGATTTCTACTATGTACATTTTTGGATGAATAGTTTACCCTTAATTTCATCCCTTACTGAAGGGGAGCAACCCTTTCGAAAAATTTAAATGGCATGTGGTGGTGAGTGATAGCTCATTTGAAAGAAGGTTTTATTCTCTATTCAACCGTGCCAAAAATTTTAAAATTTGCTTCATTAATTCTCGACTAATTATTGTTTCAGAATAACGGAAATTAACGTAGCGCACTCATCCTTAGAATTAAAATTCGGCCCTGCATGATATCGGTTTTGGTTCAGACGTGAAGTAAGACTTTTTGCCATTAAATAAGGTCACTATTAGTTAAGTTGCTTTCCTATTTGTGATGTTTTGTTATTTTTAAACATTAATAAATCAACACGTAATGCAGCAAATTTCAAAAATTTTTGCACGGTTGAATAAAGAATAAAACCCCCTTTCAAATGAGCTATCACTCACCACCCCATGCCATTTAAATTTTTCGAAAGGCTAGCTCCCCTCCAGTAAGGGATGAAATTAAGGGTAAACTATTCATACAAAAATGTACATTGTAGAAATCAAAAATCGACGTGTCTCGGCGATTTTCCTAACAAGACTCCAGTAACGAGTTATGATGCTCACTGTATGTAACTTTGCTAAGATATTAGAATTCGTTCTTCATGATTCATGAGAAGCAGATCCACGGTAACAAATCTTATTTGTTTTACACAGTTTATATCAGAGGCCCTAGATAGAAAGAGTCAAGTAGATACAATATACATTGACTTTTCTAAAGCTTTCGACAGAATTAACCATACCATCTTACTCAAAAAACTTTCCTCCATAGGTTTAAGCACGGAGCTACATCTGCTGTTAACTTCTTACTTACAAGACAGACATTCAGTGCCGTGGTTATAAGTCAGAAAAATTCCAACAGTTATCAGGAGTACCACAGGGATCAATTTTGGATGATATTGTTCTAAACATCAATGATATAAAGGTCTTAATGTATGCAGATGATCTAAAATTATTGGTGGAAGTTCGTTCAACGAATGACTGCAAACTTTTACAAAAGTGTCTGGCTGGTATAGTGAATTGGTGTTAGAATAGTTTACTCTCATTGAATTCAAAAAAATGTTCGGTTATGTCCTTTACCAGGATATTATTCTCAATAGGCTTGAGTTTGTAAGAGATCTGGGGGTATATTTTGATCCTGAACTTACCTTCACTAAACACATTGAATCAATGGTGTCATCTGCCAATAAAACACTAGAGCTTGTCATAAGAAGTTGCAAAGAATTCTCAGATATGTCCACATTAAAAATCTTATATAACAGCTTGGTTTGATCGAAACTTGAATATGCATCTGAGACAAAATGTATATATTGACCTAATCGAAAAAGTTCAAAGAAAATTCATGAAATCGGCTTCTTTTATATTAGATGGTATATATCCCGTAAGAAGCTTTCCTCATGATCTGTTAGACAATTTAAACTCTCAAATCTGGCAAAACGTCGAACTTTTCAGAAAATAACACTATTACATTGATTTGGTACAGCACTGATTTGGTAAATTATGTTCAGTTGAAAATACCAAGCGTAGGGCTTAGGGTCTATTTTAGCTTTTATTTGCCAGCAGCAAGAACCAACATTTTAAATTTATCCCCACTGTATCAAGTAATTAATGAGTATCATACCATCCAAGACAGCTTGGATATCACTATTGGGTGGTGTGTTAAATAAATAAATATTCCGATTATGACGTCGGATATTTATGAGTTAGAAGCCACAGTTTATAACGTCAGACTATCATTTGATTGTGACATCAGTTTCATCAAATATTCTTGCCAAAAAATACTTTTTTACCATAAATTCTTGAAATAACATTAAATCTCCAATTTTGGCAGTAAATTACGAAGGTTGCCTTTTATATTTCGGGATTAGACAACCCTGGTTTTGCAACTGATGTATCTATCGTAACATTTCACATTTTTGACTTGTTAACAAGATTCCTTATGTTTACATTCTTGATTATGATATCGAACAATATTCAGATTATGACGTTGGATAATTATGAGTTAGAAGCCACAGTTTATAACGTCAGACTATCATTTGATTGTGACATCAGTTTCATGAAATATTCTTGTCAAGAAACACTTTTTTACCGGCAATTTTTGAAATAACATTAAATCTCCAATTTTGGCAGTAAATTACGAAGGTTGCCTTTTTTATTTCGGGATTAGACAACCCTAGTTTTGCCACTGATGTATCTATCGTAACATTTCACATTTTTGACTTGTTAACAAGATTCCTTATGTTTACATTCTCGATAATGATATCGAACAATATTCCGATTATGACGTTGGATAATTATGAGTTAGAAGCCACAGTTTATAACGTCGGACTATTATTTGATTGTAACATCAGTTTCATCAAATATTCTTGGCAAAAAATACTTTTTCTACTAGAAATTTTTGAAATATCATTAAACCTCCACTTTTGGCACTAAATTACGAAGGTTGCCTTTTATATTTCGGGATTAGACAACCCTGGTTTTGCAACTGATGTATCTATCGTAAAATTTCACATTTTTGACTTTATACATTAAAAAGATATTGACGTGGGAGTGCTATTTGTGTTGTTTACAGTAACTTGAAAATATCATTTCGGTTTT
Organism: Psylliodes chrysocephalus; assembly: GCA_927349885.1. Classification (NCBI taxonomy): domain Eukaryota; kingdom Metazoa; phylum Arthropoda; class Insecta; order Coleoptera; family Chrysomelidae; genus Psylliodes; species Psylliodes chrysocephalus. Next base: position 84,471,437 of record OV651817.1, on the reverse strand, counting down.
CCTAAAAGTATCTAATTTTTAATGGTTAGTTTGTTTAAATTTGTTCGACCTCCATCTAAATGAAATAAAATTTTAATACTATTGAAAAATCTATTAAAATTAGTGATCGACAGCCTTTTTGTTTCTTTCTTTGTTATTCTATTTCGGGTCACTTTGAAATGTCATGGAGAAATGATTTGGGATTAAAAAAACGTCTTAACACATATTCTACGTATGCAAGAATAAAATAATATACTGCTAAAATGATGCAATGCATTATATAAATAAACTATCTACGGATAAACATTTTATAAAATTCGATTAAAAAAAAAAAACAAAATTCGAATTTTCTGTTTAAGGCCATGAATCACGCGATCCGTGCTCCAGCATCGAGTGTTGAGGTCACACTCTATTTATCAATTAATTACTAACATTGTTATCAGCTTTTCGATAAAGCTGTCTTCGTCCTTTGACAACACCAACGCATTCGTTGGTAAGAAATTGGGATTTGTTTTTAGGACAAGGAACTAAAAGTCAAAATTGTTTTTTTTTTTTTTTTTTTTTTGAGGATCATTCGTTATTTTACTGCGCACAAATTAAAGTTAACATATTTTACCTACATCGTCGTCATTTAAGACACATAAGACACCACATTTCAGTGCTGTAAGAGATCATAAACGCATCGTTTTCTCATTTGAACATTTGGTAATATATGCAGAAACATGTCTATTTCTTGCTGATGTGTTCCAATAAGGACGAAACCGGTTCAAAACTGATGTTCTCCTTATTAAGCTAAATTAAAGGTAGAGTATTAAAAAATATTTTTTATCTACACTATTTTATTTGGTTATAATTTAATGCTTGTTGCATTATCGTTTATACAGGGTGTCTGTAAAAGGTCTTTACAAAAACATACCACATATTCCTTAGACCAAAATAAGTCGATTTAAGTAAAATTACCTTAGTACAAAGTTGCTTCGTTTGGGCTCCAGAGGGCCTTGAAGTTACAATTTTTAAATCGTTTTTCCCATATAAATTTAAAACGGCATATGCGATTTTGTTGAAATTTGGTATATTGGTAGAGTTTTATGTGGCAAAAAAATGGTATTAAAATTTTGTTCGATAATAATACATAGGCGTAGAACTTGATTTTTTAAATAATTGAACCTTTAAAAATTCTACGCCAATGGAAGGAGTTTGAGTATGAAATTTAGATTGCGCAACTCATTTACTTTAAAAAAGGAACTCTTGATAAGACTCGATTACTCTCATGGTTTTCGCTAAATTTCTGTTTTAATAATTTAGAGTCAATAGGTTTCACAAAAATATTTATTTACAACATAATCAAAATAGAGATTTTACAAAAATTGTTCAAAATGTTCACCATTTTCACGCATACAAAGATTTATACGTCAAAGAAAATTAAAATGTATCCTTCCATAACTTCTTCATCACCTCTAAGATTGTTTATTGCATCTTGAATACGTTGCCAGAGTTGTTCCTCATTTTCTACAGGTTCCCTGTAAACTGTGGATTTCAGATGTCCCCATAAAAAGTAATCCATCGGTGTTAGGTCTGGGGAACGTGGTGGCCATTTTACAGGTGCGTCATTACCTTTGCCTATCCATTTGTGTGGATATTGTTCATTCAAGTGGTTTCTAACGTTTAAAGAAAAATGTGGTGGAGCTCCATCTTGCATAAACCACATATCTCTCCGAAGTTGGAGGGGTAAATCTTCTAACAATTCTGGCAACGTATTTTGTAGAAAATCCAAATAATTTTCTCCAGTTAATCTTCGTGGAAGTATGACAGGACCAACAATGAAATTACCAATTATTCCAGCCCACACATTAATTTTGAATTCGTGCTGAAAATGGTTTACCTTTATTGCATGCGGATTTTCAACGGCATAAACATGTTCATTATGAATAGAATAGAATTTATTCACTACGTTATATACAAACAGTACATTTGTAGCAAGTCACAAATAAATAAAATATGTTCCAAGAACAATAAAAAATAAAGGTTTCTAAATATTGCACAGTTACAAATATTTTACAGTAACAAATAATAATATTACAACTAACATAACTTAAAATATATATGTATTATTTTTATTTTTAAAATTTTTAAAATAGTCTGTATATTCACTGACTGAATAAAAGCACATTTCAAGAAGAAATCGCTTTAATTTTCCTTTAAATTGGGAAAAGTTTAAATATTTTAAATTTGATGGTAAAATATTATATAAGTTAAGGTTCAGTGAATTTTTCTGGGATTTAGATAATCGAAATTTTTGTTTCCTTAGATTCCCAGCTTGTCTGGTATTATAATGGTGAACATCAGACTGCTTTAGTAGATTTGCACTGTTTTTGTGAATTTCAAGAACTGTATTTAAAATAAACAGTGATGGTAATGACATAATTACAAATTTTTTGAAGAGTGGTTGACAGTGCTCACGGTACCCAACATTCGCTAGGATTCTTATGGCTTTCTTTCGCATACGAAATAATTTCATTGCCTCTGATGAATTACCCCAAAGAATAATTCCGTAACCTATCTGGGAATGAAACAATGAAAAATATACCATTTTTAAACATTGAAAATTGGTAATTAAGGCCAAACGCCGAAGCAAAAACAACAAACTAGATAATCTTTTAGCAATCATATCGATATGGCAGGTCCATGATAGATTACTATCAAGTTTTACACCTAACAATTTGACACTGTCAAGTTCCGATGATGAACTACCAGATCCAAAATTAAGGTTTTGAGTTTTTGTATCATTTAGCATAAGTTGATTGGCACAGAACCATTTTTTTGACAATTCAATACTGCACTTAGTAGCATTTAATAAACAAGATTGATCTTTTCCAGTTGAGATAAAGGTGGTATCATCGGCAAATAGAATAGTTTTGCAAGGGTTCATATATTTAATTAGATCATTGACGTATATAATGAACAGTAGAGGCCCAAGGACAGAACCTTGTGGTACTCCATGTGTGATCATTTTAAACTTAGATGAGGTATTATTAAAATATACAGCCTGCGATCTATTTTTCAGATAAGATGAAATGAGTGACAGGGGTACACCTCTAATTCCATAATAATGTAGTTTTTTCAGCAGAATGTTGTGAGAGACACAGTCAAAGGCCTTCGAGAGATCACATAGCGTAATTGCAGTGTATTCACCTCTTTCTAGGCCCTCAACTATGCCACTAACAACATTAAGAACAGCTTGAATAGTGGAGCGTTCATTACGGAAACCATATTGTGATTCGCAAAAGAAATTATTTTTATTAAAATAATCATTGAGCCTTTGCTTCATAACCTTTTCTACTATTTTACCGAAAACGCTGGTTATAGATATTGGCCTATAGTTATCAGGAACAGAACTATCTCCTTTTTTTAGAAGCGGAATAACTTTTAAGTTTTTAAAAACATCTGGAAATGGGTATTAGTTATACCTCTTCTTGTAAAACCCGCTTCATCGGTAAAGAGAACCTTCTTGACAAAGTTTGGATCTCTTTCTCTTTGCATATTAACAAATCGACAAAAACCCAAACGAATTTGAGGATCATGGACTAATAATTCTTGTACTGGATTCTTATGGTATGGATATAGCAATTGTTCTCTAAGCACTTTATAAACGACATCTTTACTCACTCCTAGTTCCCTTCTAATTCGTCTGGTGCTTAATTCTGGATCTTCTTCAACACGTTCTAAAATGTCTTCTTCAACTTCAGGAATCCTTACAAAACGTTCTCTTTCATTATCAACAGTGTTGGGAGCAAAGGAACCGGTCTCCCTAAGACGTCTCTCAACACCAGCAAAAGTTGGGTGGCTAGGTACACGACGATTTGGAAACCTTTCAAAGTACACCCTCACACTCTCGAGCATTTCCTTCACAAAATCCTAATGTCAGTAACTAATCGGTACATTCTGCATTGGTATATTGTACAGCCATATTAATAAACCACGCATTTGTTTTTTTAATTATTGAGTCAGATAGAACACTTTCAATCGTTAACAAGAGATTAGGTGTTAAAACTTGACAATATTTTTATTTAGACGAAACTATGGAAACCAACAATAAATGTTTTTGTATACGTATTGCAGGCAAATAATTAATATTCCTCAAAAAATCGTACATGGCAAGAATCGTGTATTTTTGTTAAAAGTCTCCATTAAAAGTGTTGAAGAAGATATGAAAAAAGTACATTTTTATGTTTTTCATTGTATAAAATTTTGTCCGATAATAAGACATAGGCGTAGAACTTGATTTTTTAAATAATTGCACCTTTAAAAATTCTACGCGAATGGCAAAAAAGGGTTTGAGTATGAAATTTGGATTGGGTACTCATTTACTACAAAAAAGTACCCTTGATAACACTCGATCTACTCTCATGGTTTTGACAAAGTTTGTATTTTAATAATTATTGTTTATGTTCTAAAATTACTAAAATGCAAATCGAGTCTTATCAAGAGTAGGTACCTTTTTTAAAGTAAATGAGTTGCGCAATCTAAATTTCATACTCAAACTCCTTTTCTTCCATTGGCATAGAATTTTTAAAGGTGCAATTATTTAAAAAATCAAGTTCTACGCCTATGTATTATTATCGGACAAAATTTTAATACCATTTTTTTGCCACATAAAACTCTACAAATATACCAAATTTTAGCAAAATCGCATATGCCGTTTTAAATTTATATGGGAAAACGATTTAAAAATTGTAACTTCAAGGCCCTCTGGAGTCCAAACCAAGCAACTTTGTACTAGGGTAATTTTACTTAAATCGACTTATTTTGGTCTAAGGAATATGCGGTATGTTTTTGTAAAGACCTTTTACAGACACGCTGTATATTGATAGTTAATTTATGAAATGTGTCAAAAATACAATTTTTTTTAAACATCCTATATTTTTTGATTAGTCCTGTAAAAGTATACATATTTTTTACTGACGTATCATCCATCCTGTAGAAAATATTTTCCAAAATTATAGATTTTTTTCTATGATTAGTGTTTGAGATACAGGGTGTTAAACTTAAGAAATACCACTTATTTGATAACGGTTATTTCAGAAGAAAGCTAATCGATTATAATTGTTTGTATCAAATCTTATTGTAACATCCTTTGGCATTCTACGAATATAAAAAGAGATCAAAAATTATTTTCCTTTTCAAGGTGAGCCACAAATCAGTAAGGACACGTTTTTAATAATTCCTTTTATTGTTCTAGAAGGTGAAAATATTTACTAAAAAATAAATTATTGCTATATTTATCATGTCTAATGATAATATAAAAAATATTTGGTGCCATTTATACAGGGTGCTTCTTCATCATTCCACAATTTTATAATTATACATTCATTCGTTTTAAAGAAAATAACTGCCAGATATTTTTGTTACCCCTATATGTATTGTACACTCAATGTACGTTCTTTAATTATGTTTAAATATTAAAACTTTATTTTGTGTTACATGTTTCACGTTTTTTTAATTCCTTTAACAAATGTTTTTGTCTAAATGAATAATTTAAAAATTAAAAATGAGGTTTTTGAATTATCCGTGTTTTCGATTATCCGACAAAGGCTCGGTGGCTTAGCCCAGATATTCGAGGTTCTGCTGTATTTATTAATTCACCCTGTAGTGAATTGGATAAATGTACATATGGTATATACACAGATGTCCCGTGAAAATATTGCGTTTCACATTAATACTTATAAAAAAATATATTGGCCTATGTCGATATTTACGATTCACCCTGTATAAATGGGACCTAAAATCGTTTGTAAAATAATCAGACATGATAAATATAGCAATAATTTATTTTTTAGTAAATATTTTCACCTTCTAGAACAATAAAAGTATTTATAAAAAAAATGTGACCCACCCCTGTAAAGAAAAATAATTTTTGACCCCTGTTTATATTCGTAGAATGCTAATAATATTTTGCACAAAAATTATAATCGATTAGCTTTTTCCCGAAATAACCGTTATCAAATAAGCGGTATTTTTAAGTTTAACACCCTGTATCTCAAAAACCAGTCATAGGATTTAAATGGTCCCATAGACACTATTGCTTAAGAGGTCGAGAACTTCAACATATCAAAAATTTATGACATTTAACAGGTCGCCACTTTTCCATAAGCGGAGTCCTTTTACACAAGTTTTATCCAATACTTTTTTGGGAACCTTAATTTAATAAAACTATTTTAACTACGGTGTCGTTTATCAGATTTTGAAAAAAAATTACATCGATTAAAAGCAAACTGATTGTTTAGTTACATATATAAATATAGTTCTGATTTAGTTGTTTAAACGAGCACTTGGTGGCATTGTTTAAACAGTAACCATTTTTTCGAAGTTTTATTATATTTCTGAATACAATATTTCCGGAAATAATAAATTTTTTCTACACCCGTATTATAATGCACTTATATGCCCATAATCACCCATTATGATACAGATTTTTCATAACGATACAGATTTTTAATCAATAGAAACCCATAATTTTTCAATCAAGCATGCTGTGCATTTGACGTTTGTCCTAGGTTCCTATGTAATTGTTTTAGTTGTCAAAATCAGTACGTATTAATTTTTTGTAGATAGCTAAAGTTCGATAATTATATTATCAAAATGTTTGATACCAGCGATATAAAAGACTTACCATCGACTCCTCCACACATATCGGAGAAAGCAGAAAATGCAGTACAAAATATTTTACCCCAAAAATCTATGGTAATACCAATACCCGAGGTAATACCATTAATTACAATTTTATACAATTTTTATAGAAATACGAGTAATTACTGTTATTGGGCCGTATTCATAAAAAAAAGGTTATGCTTATACTTGGAGAATATAAAGGAAATCCTTCATCTCGCATTCATAATATTCCGAGTAAAACCTTATAGAGTATGAGCAAATCCTTCACAAAAAGTATTTGGTTATTCATAAACGTTACCTTTTACTCTAACTAAAAAGAATATCCTTCAATAATTTCGAGTGTGGTCAGTAGCAGACTCACATCAGTCGTGTAGTGATCAGTTGTAGCGATGGCAGATATTGTGGAATTGAGAGAGATTAAACACTACAAGCAGCGTTTATCCAACACCTGTTCGTGATTACAAAGAATTATACCGGGAAATGTGCAATGGCTTGCTAACAGATTTTTGGGAATAAATGCTGAAACTCGAGGAGGTGCGTTATCATCCGTCCTTAAAATGCAGATATGTTTACGCTATCTCGTTACAGTATCTCGTACAGTAACTACCGTAATTGACAGCATAGTGGCGCAATTAAATGACTGGATAAAGTTTCCGACTACCATAAATGAATTTATGATAGCGAAACAGTTATGACAAAACAAGTATAGGTTTCCCACAGCAATTGGCGCAGTTGACTGTACCCACGCAGGAATTCTAAAACCAAATCGCCATGGTGATGAGTATGTCAACCGAAAAGGTCATCCAACACTGAATGTGCAAGCCACTTGTGATGCAAGAGAAATGTTCACTAGTATAGACGTTAGTTGGCCTGGATCGGTCCACGATTTAAGAATATGGAGAAATTCACAAATAAGGGTTCATTTACAAAATAAAACCAACATCGTGCTACTTGCTGATGATGGATATGGTATAGAGCCGTGGCTCATGACTCCATTCAGAAATCCCGCTCCAGGTGCTGAACTAAATTATAATAAACTTTTGAAAAAAGAGAGAGTGATAATTGAACGTTGTTTTGGTCAAATGAAACGTCGATTTCCTATTTTGCAACATGTTTGCCGAGTGAAATTGGAGAATGTGCCAAAAATAATTGTTGCCTGTATTGGGCTTCATAATGTGACAAAAACTTTGAAAGACATCGATTTTGAAGCACCTGAAGAAGGAGTGCCAGAAGAAGATGACAATGATATTAATGGCGACGTTGAGCTACCTCTTCGCCAACGGGGACAGGAAGTGAGAAGAAATTTGAGCATTGTAATAAACAACTTTGACAATTAAATTTAGGTACTGTATAAAATAAAAGTTCAAATTTAATTTAGTTTTATTATTTACGCCATTAGATCATTTTGGTTTTTAAAAAACAAAATTCAAATAATTATTAAGTTTATTTAATAACGCAAACTTTTTATTTTTATTTTATTGCAAATTTTTTAATAATAATAAATTAACCATTCTTATTTTAAATCCTTATGATCTAAGGATTTTTTAAAGAAACTAGATATCCTACAAAAATAATAATAATAAGTTACTTAACATAATATTAAGTATTATTATAACAACATATTATATTATCGATATAATACCGTTGTACGGGAAAATTTGGTAAATTGTTTACATATTGTAGTATGATAACTCCCCCTCGTTAACAATATTTGTTTCTGGTGCATCACGCGTCATCCTTTGCAATTTTTTTTCATAGTATTCTCTTTGAATTTTAGTTGTTTGATACTGCTCTAAAAGAACTAGCCGTTGAAGCTCTTTGGTTGTGAGTCCTTTCGTTTCATTGGTTTCGTACTTTTCTATTGGTGTTTTTTTTTCTTGTTGGCAGAGGAGATTCGACAGTCTTGGTACTACTAGATTGTGGTTTGATGGCTGTTTCAGTCTCTTTTCGCGTAGTAGAAGCTTCACTTACTCTATGCTGAGTAGATCCATCTTCAATACCAACTTGCAGTGCGCCTCCGATTTTTTCAATTGTAGGATTACTGTCGCCCTCCATAGCCTTCAATAACTTTTTCTCCCATTCCAACAGTTTGATTGGTTTATTTCCAGTTTTATTCAAGTCTGTTTTTTTCTTTAACCTTCCTTTCATATTGTTTATTTTCTTTAAAAAGCCTTTTGAATCAAGTGCTTTACCAAATGTTACCTCGTACTTCCAGGTAAAATTTCTAATAGCCTCATCCTTTCTAGCTTTTATTTTTGGTGTTTGGGATTTTTCCAAAATTACGGGGGCATTGGCAATTTCATCTGCTATAAACTGCAGTTCGGTTGTAGCATTATCTTTTTCTGTACTTTCACTATCGCTGCTTGACGAATACATCTTCTCTGATCGAAGTATACTGCACTAATTAAATTAAATTAACTCCGATAAGAAAGAAATACCGTAAATAAACAAACCATCGAAAACAGGTTTTAATCTGCCGCGGCACGCAATCTTTTACGTATTCTTGGAGGATATCCTTGCAATTATAGGGTAATCATTATGAATACGAAGAAAAGGAAATGCTTATACTCCTACCTTTTTCTTCAACTTAAAACCATATACTTCTACCTTATACTTACAAGGATATCCTTTAGTTTTATGAATACGGCCCGTGTTCAATACAAATATAATATTTATAGTTCTTGAATATTTATCGTTGCATAATATACTATTAATACGTTCAATTGATTTTAGTTAAACTTTACCAAACAGTTATAACAGCATGTACAAAAAAAAACAAACGTTAGATAAACAATCTGAAAAACGTCTGTCGTCAAAGTGAAAACTTCCGTGAAAGACATGTGTATTTTCGAAATAATAAAAAAGAATAATAATAGTGAAACCGTAATTTCACTAATTTATACATTCAAACAAATAAATAATAGATGTCAACATTCTCAGCTCTACCCGTGCCTGCCACCTTTCAACTATTTTAATCCTTACTACATTATTCAAACGAAACGAAACTTAAATGAATATTAATAGAAATATATTCAAATTTATATAGGCGAGCAATATGTTGAATTTTTTAAATAAAACGAAGCATTATGTTTAACTAGCATTAGAGAGTTATTGGAATAAAAGTTTTTTGGTCAAGCAAATATTTAGGAACGATCTATATAGTCCAGGAAACAGTGAATTTTTTTTTGGATAGTGACACAAGATGACAATTTGTGAGTCTAGCTAAACAAAAAGACTAGTCCACTTATTTTCCCAGTCATAAATATTTGACATTTATCGCCTCAACCAATCGGAACTCACCTCCTCCACATATATAAGAATTTTGCTTAGAATAACAAACCAAATAATTCTATCGGTGTTTCCTGACTAGGAAAAGAAGTACCAAAAAACTTCACTGGCTCCTGGACTATTAGCTTAAATGTAATTTTAGTTATTGGAAATGGAAAATTTTAGTTTAGAATTTTATAATTAGAGACATACAATGCTAAAAAATTCATGTGAAAATCTAAAAATAAAACATCGATTATTTAAGTTAGATCAATATTGTCCCTATTTTTTTTCTCTCATTAGTGAGACTGTGGATGTTTAAGAAATTATAACTGTACATGCATACATTTCTTGAAATTTTTTTATTAGTTTTAAAATCACAAAAGTATAGATATAGCCTTTTCTACATTAAGGAATTAATATTACGAGTAATAGTTCTGGTTGCAAGATTAGTAAAAAATATTCATATGTAGTTTTAGTTAATGTTAACAATAATAAAAAATTACTTTTGAAAATTATATTTATTACTGCTTTTACCATAATTTTGACGTTTAAATAATCGTCAAGTTTGCTGTGATAAAAATATTTTTAACACGCTATTTTTAATACACTTTTAAAAGTGAAGCCTATCGCAAAAATGGAAAAAATAACATAAGGATGACAGACTTGCAAAATTAAATACAATAATAATAAAAAAACAAAAAATGACTACTATCAAATTAAATTAAGAGACTAAATACATGAAAAGTAATCAATGCAGTAACTGGATATAAATTTTTTTTAAAAGTGATATAAATAAAGGGCCTAAGTGTGTATCTTTATTGCTATTGGTCCGATTCAAACGGGAAAACGGCATTATGTAGATAACTCGGTATAGATTAACGTCGAACAGAAAAATCATGCGCAGAACGAAAGCCAGAAGGTTGTAGCTGTTTTTTTTCCTATTTTTTTTTTGCTAAAATTAAAAACTAATTGAGTTTTGTCCTAAACCGTATTCCAATAATATTCTTATTTCCAACAAACGAGATAAAATTATTGGAAAAAAGTGAATACACTTTTTAAATTACCAGGAGCCTCCACTGGTTCCAGTATGCATACGTAATGAGAAAGGTTTGATTTCAATATTTATGAAGACAAAAATTAAACACTTACCCCTCAAAGGCGGCAGCGCGTCCAATTCCTGATTCCTGCTGATATTGAACCTGGACTGTCGTTTCTCTTTTCTGGCGTTGTTGGTGGTGGCGCCTGCGGTCATTTTGTTTTTGTTTATCGGACTCTGGGGAGGAACAGAAACTTTAGACTGCAAAAAAAAAGAAACAACCAACGGATAAACTACGCAAGTCGCATGCAAGCACTCGGCAACCAAATTACCAAATCGTCTGATCTCTTTCGGCGCGCACGAAGAAAATATCCGCTCAAGGACATGATCGGTATATAGATTTTGTTATAATAATTATTATTATTATGATATGTAAAACTTCATATTATTCGATTCAAGGTGTTTTTAGCCAAATCACAAATTTGAACTTAACTGCTGCACAAATTAATAATAAGAAACGAAAATAAATCAAACTCAAATTTGATAGACGTAAAATAAAATGAATAAATCTCAAAGCCAATATCACATAATTACAAGCGACCGTTTCCCTTCAGAAAACAACTACTCCTTTGGCTAATACCGCAACAGGTATTGAATTATATCCGAAGGAAATTAAATTTCAACACTCTACCTTTGATTTTGCTCACTAAGGAGAACATCATTCTTGGACCGGTTTCGTCCTTATTAGAACTCTTCAGCAAGAAATAGATAGGTTCTCAATTCCAGTCTCTAATGGAATTAACAAATGCTACACATTTCACCAGTATACAATAAAGTTAGTTAAGAAACACCCTTTAATTTTGCTTACTAAGAACAGATGGCAACACCATTTCATTACTTGAATTCTTATTCTCTTCATAACTAACTTTATTATATATTGGTGAAATGTGTAGCATTTGTTAATTCCATTAGTGACTGGAATTGAGAACCTATCTATTTCTTGCTGAAGAGTCCTAATAAGGATGAAACCGGTCCAAGAATGATGTTCTCCGTAGTGAGTAAAATCAAAGGCAGAGTGTTGAAATTTAATTTCTAACTCTGCTGTTTTTCCTTCGGATATAATTCAATACCTGTTGCGGTATTAGCCAAAGAAGTAGTTGTTTTCTGAAGGGAAACGGTTGCTCGTAATTATGTGATATTGGCTTTGAGATTTATTCATTATATTTTAAATTAATAATAATTTGGGATTTCGTTTTCGTGTTGTTTGTATTAACCCAAGGAGTAGTATTATTTGTGATTTTAAATAAATTAAACATTAAAACGTCCAAATTACTTATTTTCGAATCACAGATTAATGCACATGGTGACAGGAAAATATACAAAATTCAAAAATTAATGAAAAGTAAATATTTAAACAAAAACCACTACACAGGTACGGGAATCTAGACGCGGATTATCTATTTTACAATGAAGTGGACAAGGTATAATAGGACCACACGTGAAACAAAGATCGCTGTGCAGCGCATTATCTGTTCTGTGTCCTGTAGCACTTTACACACGAGTTCCTAATTCTAATGATTGGAAACATTCGAATACTCGTGAATTGTTTTAAAACCGACTTCCTATTTATAATCCTTTAAAATAGCAAATTAGTTTTAAAATAGCCAATCTTAAGAGTATTATAAAACCAGTAAGATCAATATGACATTAAAAGGAAATATATAAATAAAAATTTCCTTGGTTTATTCGGTTATTAATTTTATTTTTTATCATTAGCACAGCACTATCTAAATAACACCGAAAACATTAAATGTGATGAAAATTAATGTGAGTGTTTGGTATAAAATTTTTTGAAAAAACCCTCTCCGGAAAAGTTACACCCCTTCGAAAATTAAAAAAAATAATGGTTTTTCTTTTTTATTTTCCCTGTATATCAAGCTAAAGACACGAAACTTGGTAAACATTATATGTCAATAAAAGTACACTTTTTGAAATTTTTTCAACCCTGAAGTATGCTTAGAAGGGAAATAATCAACCCCTAAGATATTTTTTCTTACAAAAATTTTTTCTTTAAAAAAGTATGACTGAAAAGCCCAATTCATTGACTAACTTTTTTAACTCTACAGGTTTTTTCTAAAACTTGAGCATTTACGAGAAAAAAAATCTAATGCAATGCATTTTCAAAAAGATGAGCTAACGCGAGTGTATTTTGCGTCAAGTCTAGTGGCCTGTGCTTTGCATAAAAACATTAAAACTGATACCAGGATTGTGTAGTGTCATTTTCTGTTACCCATCTTATTGTTTCACAAGTTTTATGATTGTGTATTGTAGGAAATATTAGTTGATTGAAAATATGAATGCATATTCGAATTTGGAAATGGCAGATATGCATTTTACATACGGTCGTGCTAACGGTAATTCATTGGAAGCGCAAAGACTTTATGCTGAACAGTACCCACAGCGTAGACTACCCCATCATACTACGTTCACAACTATTCACCGACGCTAGCGGGAACGTGGTAATTTTGAAAAAAGAAGTTATGATTCTGGTCGTACTATAGAAGTTAGAACTGCAGCTGTAGAAGAAGCCGTACTTAATTCAATTGAAGAATTCCCAGAAACTAGTACCAGGAGAATAGCTCGTGTCCTACATGTAAGCCATTCCGTTGTTTTTAGAATTTTAAAAGAACAAATGTTGTATCCCTATCATCTTCAACGGGTGCAGGCGTTAATGATTCGAGATTTTTTACCCCGTGTGATTTTTTGTCAGTGGCTTATTAATATGATTGGCCAAGCACCACAGTTCTTAGGTAATATTTTATTTACTGACGAGGCGAGTTTCTCAAGAGACTGTATTAGAAATTTTCACAACAATCACCTTTGGGCTGACGAAAATCCTCATGGCTTTTTTGAAGGAAATCATCAGTATCAATTTTCATTAAACGTGTGGCTCGGAATTATTGATAATCATTTAATTGGTCCCCATTTTCTTCCGCTACGATTAAATGGTGAAGCATATTGTCATCTCCTTGAAGAATTACCTGTTCTTCTTGAAGAGGTTCCCATTCAAATTAGACAACATTTATGGTTTATGCACGATGGTGCACCAGCTCATTTTAGTATACGTGCAAGAACTCACCTGGATGAGGTGTATGCCAATCAATGGATAGGTCGAGGAGGACCTGTAAACTGGCCAGCCCGCTCCCCTGACCTTAATCCTTTGGATTTTTGCATATGGGGATATCTGAAATCTTTGACATACACAAACCCAGTTGAAAATATCGATGATCTGCGAAACCGCATTGTAGCAGGGTGTGAAACTATAAGAAATTCTCCAGGAATATTTCATCGTATACGCAATTCTATGAGGAAAAGGGTAGATGCTTGTATTGAAGCTGAAGGCGGTCATTTTCAACATTTATTATAATTGTATTGTCGATATTCGACAGGTTTTTGTACATTGTTTGTTCACTTTTGTTTTTAGTTGTAGAAGTCTATTGGGCTTTTCAGTCATACTTTTTTAAAGAAAAAATTTTCATCTAAAAAAAGGTTGTAAGAAAAAATATCTTAGGGGTTGATTATTTCAACCCCTTCTAAGCATACTTCAGGGTTGAAAAAATTTCAAAAAGTGTACTTTTATTGACAGATAATGTTTACCAAGTTTCGTGTCTTTAGCTTGATATACAGGGAAAATAAAAAAGAAAAACTTTTTTTTTTTTTTAATTTTCGAAGGGGTGTAACTTTTCCGGGGAGGGTTTTTTCAAAAAAATTTTATACCAAACACTCACATTAATTTTCATCACAGAATCACCCCTTTAATTTTTTCGGTGTTATTTAGATATGTTTCGGAAAACTTTGTTTCCATCTTCGGGTGCAGTCAAAATTTAAAAAAACGCATGGGGACGATTACAGTTTAAAGGATAAAGTAGGGAAACAAAAAAATGCGTTTTTACAAAGTTAAAAATTACCAGTGGCGTTACAGTTAGGGATTAGAAAGCCTACAATTATTTAATAATATTAAAATAAACGTTTGACAAATATTTTTATGCCTGTTTTATTATTTACAGACTTATTTTTTTTAAATATGTAAGCTGAAGAATCATCGAAAGTAACTGGATCCTCTGTTGAGTTTTTTAATTGTATAAAGTAATTTCTCTGAAATGGAAGTATAAGCTGTATGGCTGACCTGCACAGCACTTACCTAAATATATGTCAATCTAACGAAATATACGTTGAAACCACGCAACTTATGTCTCGTTTGTTCATTTATGAATACAGTAATATCTACCGCAATCTGTGCCGATTTGACTCGAAGAGTTCTCACAAGGAGACCGATACTAAAATATTATCGCATTCTTTAGATCAGTGGTCGCCAACCTGTCGATCGCGAGCTATCGGTAGCTCGCGGAGGCAATTCTGGTAGCTCTCACAACGATTTTAATTTAAAAAATACAAACTGCAAAAATCAGAGAAGCTTCCGAAAATTCCACAAAAAAATCTAATTGTCATAATATTAAACATAAACAGCGGCAACGTTGCGGTGAGCGATCTGCCTCTGACGCCATCAAGCTAGAATCGGCTAGAACCGACCAGCCGGACCAGCGCGTTAGTGTTCGAGAACGATCAGGATTGCTTTGAACGGGATAAATACGCACGGCGCGGCGACATTGCGCTTAGTTTAAAACTGAACGTGTAACCAACGTCCAGCGGTTGGGTTAGTAGAGAACAACAAAAAATAATATTATGGCAAGCAGTTTTAAGAAGGTAAAGACATACCACTTTCATTCGGAATGGGAAGAACAATACTTTTTTACAGAAGTTAAAGATAAAAATGTGTTTGTTATGTAATACTTCGGTCTCCGTTGCTAAAAAAGAATATATTGAGAGACATCATAAAACTGTACATTCTAATTTTGAAAAATCATTCCCACTACATTCTGCCGCCAGAAAGGAGAAACTGAAACAATTAAAAAAGCAGTTAATTGGACAACAATCAATATTTTTAAGAACAGTCGACAAAAATAAGGCTGCAACTGAAGCATCGTACAGTGTGTCCCAGATAATTGCACAAAAAAGAAACCTTATGAAGACGGGGAACTGATAAAACAGGCGTTTTTAGAAGCTGCTGATTCGTTATTTGCCAACTTTAAAAATAAAGACGAGATAGTTTCAGCTATAAAATCTATGCAACTTTCTGCTAATACAGTGATGAGAGGTGTAGAAGTAATGAGCAATGATATTTTTTTACAGTTAAGAACTGACTTGTTTGAGTTGTTTTCTCATTTAAAAAATATTATTTCTTCCGAGAAAATTCCAATATCGAAAATGGTAGGCTTGCCAACCGATGGCGCTCCAGCTATGGTGGGTTGTGATAAGGGTCTGGTGGCGTTATGTCGTAAAGATGAAACTTTTCCGCATTTTCTCTGTTACCACTGCATTATCCATCAGCAAGCATTGTGTGGAAATTTCCTGAAACTAAACAACGTTATGGAACTGGTGGTAAAAATTGTGAACAAGATTAAAGCTCAAGCGTTACAAAGAAGATTATTCAAAACCTTGGCCGATGAAGTTGACTGTCAATACGGGGACCTACTCCTTCACTCTGAAGTCCGATGGTTAAGTAGATGACGGGTGCTGAAACGTTTTAATGATGTCCTATCTGGCATAGTTCAATTTTTCAAACAACGCGATGAACCGACTCCGGAACTAGAAAATTCAATCTGGCTTAGAGATTTTGGTTTTCTCGTGGACATTACAGAGAAATTAAACGAACTTAATTTGCAGCTTCAGGGGAGAGACAAAGAACTAGCGGAAATGATTTCTGATATAAAAGCATTTATCAAAAAGCTGGAGTTTTGGGAACAAGACCTAATTAACAGCGATGCCAAGCATTTTCCTATTCTTTCAAAAAAAATATCTCAAAATCCATTAGAACCCTATGACAGCAAATATCATGTAGAAATAGTTTCTACCCTGAAGAATAACTTCAAAAATCGTTTTAAGGATTTTAACGAAATGGCTTTAGTAGCGCAGTTTGTTGTTTCACCCTTTATGGAAATTGATATCCAACAGTTTGCAACTTGTGTTATGCAAAACTTTGGCGAAGACATCGCTGCAACAGAAATGGAAGTAATTGAGTTTCAAAATGATTTAGTCTTAAAATCGTTAGTCTCAAGTACCAAATGTATCTGGCCTATTGTAAGTAAAGACAAATATTCAGTTCTATGCCGTGTTGCTTTGAAAGTGAAAGCATTATTCAGTTCAACCTATTTGTGTGAATCTTCTTTTTCCAATATGAAGTTTATTAAGAACAAATATCGCAATCGACGTACAGATGAACATTTGGATAATTGTATTCGAATGGCTGTATCAAATTATACTGCAAACATTAAAAAAATTATCAATGAGTCTGAGTGTCAGCCTTCTAATTGAACGTGCTTTTTTATTTTTCAATGTTTATGTTCATGATAGTGCGTTACTTTTTTGTTGTTATTATTAACTATTTTTAAATCTTACGTGACATGCCGTTGTGGCTGGATAAAAGTTTGTGTTTATTTTTCAAACACCTTCGTTTGGTAGGTAGGAATGTAGCTATGAACAAGTACGTACTAGTAATATTAGTTATTTTGTTATTAGTTTATTATTAGTACCTATGTATTATGTATTACCAGTTAAATAGTAAAATAAATACATATAATGATAAATTAACTGTGGATTATTTCATTTACGTTGCGTTACGTGGCTTCCGTGTGGGTAGCTCGCTGTTTATTCCAAAATTAACAAAGTAGCTCAATACATTGAGAGATTGGCGACCACTGCTTTAGATGTATCTAAAAGAGGAGCAAAACTATTGTAAATATTTTCACCAAACAGGGATGTATTGGTACTTGCTTTGAGAAGGGCGTCCTTATTACCTAATGGCAGTGTATTTATTTGTACTGCTTCTAGTTGTGAAATATCATTACACCAAATATACGAATCATTTGTCCAGTTAAAAGCTGAAGCACTTCCAGGTCTCCATGCTCTCTCGGGTGCCGATGACACAGGAAAGCTAAAATTAGTTTTTGGAAGAAGTTTTTGAAAGCAACTTCATCCACCCTTCAGGCGTTGGCATATTTGGGCAAAAGTGAAACGTTAAGTGACTCTGATATCGAGCAGATTGAATTGTTTATTTGTTCATTATATCCACCGTCCAAGAAAAGTGTGACAAGCCTAGCAGAATTAAGATGGTGGTTGTTCACGCAGAGGCAAGTGTCAACCGAAAATATGCCCCCCCACTCGAGCAGCTTTGAAACCGGGCAGTATAGAGATGACACTATTAGTGCATTGAGTGGAATCGGGATTCACAAGCTCAGCCTAATTTACTACCACCAACAAATTACGGTTGGAAATTTGGTAGAGATGGATTAGAATTAGAACCAATTATGTGTAGTCTTCCCTGCGCACCTGGAAAAATAGTTAATCTAATATTGTTTCTGTAAAAAAAAAATTGTTTTCAAAGATGCAAATGTTCTGCACAAAATATACTTTGGCGCGGAAATGTGGGAATGTGAAGCTGATCCAGAATGTTGCTCAAATACTCTAGCAGATAAAAAACAATCAATGACGACTAAATTTATGTTTTTTATTTTATATTAATTCTAAAATAGGTTATTTTATACTTTTTGGACTTAGCTGTAAAACAAAATTATATTATCTTTGTCTTTTCAAATATATTTATAAATATGAAAATAAAAAACTAAGTATTTTGAACCATTTTTTATAGCTAAAATATATTTTTTCACATAGGGGAGGTTTAATGGTAGCTTTTTCACTTCTGCCACCTCTACATGTCACGCCCCAATGATATTCCTAATCTACACATTTTTCCGAAAATTTTGCTTCATAAACTTGCACACTGAGTACTAATTTAAAACTGACTATTGTATATGTTTAGTTAATTTAGTTACGACTAGCTCAAATGCATCATTGACAATATTTGGATAGTATACATTTTCCCATTTTTCACTTTCAAGATATATGATTTTAAATTGTTTTAAATTATGTACCTTCTATAATTTTCTGTAATAATTATATTTTTATTTCCAAGGTTTCTATCTAGCGCTAATACAATCGGAAAATGATCTGTAATATCATTAATAAAAATAAAACATGTGTTGTTATTGTTATTATAGTGAATAATAACAATTTTAGATAATAATAAAAACGCTTTAATATCAATTTCTACGCACATAGGTATTCAATAATATAATAATAATAGTTTTAAAAAAATCCCAAATTATCCAAAAAAAAAAAAACGCAGTTAAATGCAAACTTGCACACACTGGTGGCATTACTATTAATTTGGCACAGTAAATCCACGAAAAGCACTTTTAACAAACTATTAACTAACTAACTAACTAACTAACTAACTAACTAACTGATTGAATGATTGATTGATAATCATAGCGATAAAACTAACAAAATAAATTAGAACTAAGTAATCGACATTCACTCGGATGCAATTTTTTTGGTGGAGGAATCCCGTACAAAATGGTAAACAAAATATTTAAAATAGAACGTTGGTGCGACTCGCGAAACGCAAATGTAGGTACTGGACAACTAGAATTAATAGAAGTATTATTATTCGTGTATGCTGTCAGTGGTGTAACGCCTGGTTTTGTAAATGTCGCGGGTATACTACGAAAAAATACTTCATATTTTTAATCAATCGATTATTTTCAATTTTTTTTTTCGTATTTCCTTTAAAATCGATTATCCGATTTTCTTTAAAAAATCGAATATAATCGATTAATTAAAAATCGATTACCTACCCAATAAATCGATTTTCTTAAAAAATAATAGTAGAGTTTATGTATTAAAATATTCGTTCTAGAAAACGATTTACCTCCCACTCTTTTGTCACAAACTGAATTTTTCAGAGATGAAAGGTCATGATAAGGTAACCCTTATTCCGGAGGTAATACAAAATTAGACTGTGCAGAAGGGCACTATCATCAAAAATCCAGATACTGATACCACAAAATAGAGAAAAAAAATACTAATTTTTTGGTTCAATGTATAATAAAATCTTTGTAGGAAGTAATTGTTTATACTTATTTAAAAAAAATCATTTGCATTAGCCCTTATGGCCGAAAAAAAAAATATAAACGTAAATGTCTCGGTTTCAGTCCTCCAAAAATTTGGTTAAAAAGTCGTCTTTTTTAAATATACTACTCATCTAACAAAAAGGAAGGCCTAAATTAAAAATAAAATTCTTTATAAAATTTTTGCTTATGTGTTGACAAGGTAACAAGAGTAAACACCATATTTTTTGCTTTTGAATTAACAATGATATAATAAACGATGAGAGATGTCATAGATTTACGCTGTAATTAATTCTCACCGCCAATTTCATAGACTCTGAGTGTATCTTTCTCTTCGCCTTCAAACGTAACATAGCTCTGTTTCTCTCTACGTGCCGGCTGATGTATCACATTATTGATATGGTAGGATTTTAAAAAAATTTTTATTATAAAACTTCTCGTTAGGTGCCAATCGGCAATGTGTAATATTGTTATCCGTTTTTACTAAAGAATCAAGAAGTGTATGTGTTACACAGTGAGCACCATAAGTCTTACCCCCCCCCCATCTAACTCGTTACTGGAGTCTTGTTAGGAAAATCGCCGAGACACATCGATTTTTGATTTCTACAATGTACATTTTTGTATGAATAGTTTACCCTTAATTTCAACGTAGCGCACTCATCCTTAGAATTAAAATTCGGCCCTGCATGATTTCGGTTTTGGTTCAGACGTGAAGTAAGACTTTTTTCCATTAGAAGGTCACTGTTAGTTTAGTTGCTTTCCTATTTTGTGAGGTTTTGTTATTTTTAAACATTAATAAAGCAACACGTAATGAAGAAATTTCAAAATTTTTTGCAGGGTTGAATAGAGAATAAACCCCCTTTCAAATGAGCCATCACTCACCACCCCATGCCATTTAAATTTTTCGAAAGGGTTGCTCCCCTCCAGTAAGGGATGAAATTAAGGGTAAACTAATCATACACAAATGTACATTGTAGAAATCAAAAATCGACCTGTCTCGGAGATTTTCCTAACAAAACTCCAGTAACGAGTTAGTTAGGGGGGGTTAGACTTATGATGCTCACTGTATATTAAAGTACCTAATAAATTGGGAAGATATATAGACATTTTTGCGTCTTTATTATATCTACATTTATCCTGTTGCAGCTGATCTATTTGGGTAAGTTATAAGTTTTCGTTTAAAATCAAGGATTTGTTGTTGCAAGAAGCAAAAACAAAAATGATATCAAAATAGGGATGTTCTTAATCCTCGTCAAGTCAATATGCTTGTTGATGCAACAAACAGAATGGAAATTAGAGGTCAATGTTTTAATTGCATATTTCATGTTTAACGTTGAGACAGAGTGAAATTTCACTCAAATAATAAAATACCTACCTAAGTTTATTTTATCATGAAAATTTTTATTTGACTCATAACTTTTTTCATGGTTTTGGCATTTAGATCCTTTTGAAGTTGTGGTCTTCAATTATTTTTAGATTGTCCAAACAAACGAAAAACGCAGCTACCATTTTATATGAAATTTGATTTGTTCAAACAGTTATTTAGGAGACACCCAGTCAGTGTTGTCAGAGTTTTTTTAACAGTAGATCTACTGTTTTTGTCTCTGTTCTACTGTTTTAGGCATAAAATCTACTGTTTGTTCTTAATTAATTACGTTTGCCTCGTTCTTCAGCAAATGTAAAGGATATTTTCTCAAGTAAATTTGTGTAGGTTTGCGCCACACAAAAAATATTTGACTTACAAAGAATCATCATCACTAAATGATTAAAAGTACTACTCTATAGGCGACGTTCGTAGTGGGTTTCGTCACCCTTCTGGCTGACCCGACGAACTTGCGCCAGGTAGACACTTTTATCAGCGGTATACTTTTCTTTCTGTAAGGTTTCTTTTACGTAGAATTAAAACGATAATCGCACTATTAAAGTAACCAAACTAGTATTTAATATTCAGATATTCCGGGGGAGAATTTAGACAAACATTAATAGGTCACAGGTATCACTTTATTACTTTTATATTCATTAGCGGGAAAATTCGCGTCTGTGTGTTATTGTCATATTTTTGGTATTCATTGGTAAACGTTTATTGTGGGAAAAATTATAGGGTTTTTATATTGTGCTAAATTATGTTATTTAGAGAATCGATAGTGATGTTGTTGTCATAAATATTAATTGTTCTAAAGTCGGTCAATGCTCTCAAGCAATAAATTAAGTCATTTAGATTTATGGCCAAAGGGCCGAATTGTAAAGTTTCGGTTGTCTGTAAGCACTACCTGCCCCTTTCAGTAAAGATAAAAAGCACTTTCGGTTTTACTTTTAAATAGCAAACAGATGTAGATTAGTAGGGTAAACGCCTTGATTTGTATATATTTTACAGTTAGATTGCGGTTAAAAAATATGTTTTCTGTCGTTCTTTGTAAAACAAAATTGGGTAGACAAATGTGTCATTTTAGCCGCACGGAATTTTAGTTTTGTATCGAATTTTCGGGAAAAAGGAGATATGTACAGCGGCGGGTAGAATCATGAATATTGAGGAGGGTCGTATTTATTTGTACATATCCACATGTCTTTACCGGGACATTACGCGGAAGTAGTCGGTATGTTTGTTATTTATTTAGAATAAATAGGTGAAATTGTGTTTGTGGACTAGCTAATGTATCCTCAGAACTGTGATTAATAACACTGATTTGTCAATCGACAGAGCAAAAGAGCATCGTGCCAAAAAAGACGCCCTATGCCACCATAGACCGCCAGGGACCTCAATAGTAAGGGCCTAAAAATGGTATTTCCCTTGCGGCTATGTAAATTAAAGCCTGATAGAGGCTTGGATGGATCTCTGCTGAGATACCCCAAAAGTGGGCCTGACGGGCATTCCCCTTTATATCAGGTGTTCTCCGATCGACCGTTTAGTGTTGTCCATACAGGACTGAGTATGTCGGTAAATTACGGCGTTGGAATATTAGAGAAAGGCGTGACGCACGGTGAGGTAAATCTACACTCCGGTTTTTACACATATTAGAAATATTAAATATAACCGACTTCAAAAAGGAAGAGGTTCTCAATTCGACGCAATATTTTATTTCTCACAACACTCCTCGTGCTACCGTTGTACTCTCTTTTATTAGACAATGCGTAATTCAGTAGTTCCGTGGAAACGTGTGATTGTATATTAGGAGACAAACAAACATACCAAAGTACTTCCGACTTTTATTTTATTAGAAATGACACATTAGAAAGCCTACATAAACAGAATGTTAAGCCTAAAAATGGCACATAATATAAATGTTCGGCTGTACAAAAGAATAGATGTTAAATAAACAGTATTCAAAATTAATCTCGGTGTTTCCTTTGTTCTTCCTCCATTGCAGCTACATTGAACTCTAAACGTAATTCTGGGGGTTTTAACATCACTTCGTAGGGATCCACTAGACGAAATTTAGGACAAGGTTATAAGTATTTGCAAAACTAGGTAAGGGTCCGGTTTGTCAAGTTACAGAATATGCATGATAAACACAACATATTTAAATTATCTGATTCAGATTGATCTGAAAGAAATATGTACCTATTATTTTTCATTTATTTTTTTTTTTCTCCTGACATTAAATTTTTACAAATTTTATTTATTTGATTCTTTGTTTAATTTCTAAAATGTTTATTTTTCGTTTCTTATATAATTTTTATTTATTTATTATACTGCAAATTATAATTTTTTTCTCCCTGTATTAAAATCTACTGTTCAGTTTTAATGATCCACTGTTTTTTCCCACCCATCTACTGTTTTTTTACCACCCATCTACTGTTCTAGAAAATTTTCATCTGGCAAAACTGCACCCAGTACACAATTTAATAATGTGGATGCGGTAATTGCTTATTAGGAGAATGATTGCTGTGTACAGATACATGATTTAAACCGTCAACACCTGGGCGAACGCTGCTGGCACAACACTGATAACTAAGCCTGATAATTTGAGTACACAATAATAATTAAATTAATAAAATCGCATACCATAATATCGATATGATAAAAAAAAACATAATAATATAGCGTTGGTTTCAGGTTACAATATTTATATTGGATAATATTTATAGTGTGTCGAAATTAAAACAAAAATGTATGTGGGTTCTAGAAACTGGAAGAAAAATAAATTCCACATTTTTCAATGGGGAAATTACGAAAATAGAACTATTTTTGATAAAACTCTGTATATACTTACATATTAACAGTTTTTTTGCAGCAGAAAAGTGACATATCGCTGGTTCAGAATTATAAGGTTCTATGTTACAATTTTATCACTACAAATATGATTAATTATTTATTTAAAAAAAAAAAAACATTAAAGCTTCTACATTCTTGCACATAAAAGTATTTGTAAAAATAATCTCCTAATTGTAGGTCTCCTAATACGATTTGTTGATATATAAAACTTTAAAGACGTTTTTCTTAAAACTATTTCACTGTAAAGCCTTGGTTTCTTTGAACACTCCGTCGCGGTGAGCGGACAGTCCGTCGACCGCTGAGGACAGCAATTTTCGCCCGAGGTGGTTTGTTAAAAAATATAGAAAATGATACTTTCTCTATGTCTGTACGTGCTGTTTATGTATTATGAATGTAAACGAAAGGTACTAAAATGGTTGCAAATAAATTGTTTGCGTTGTTATTATTGTTGGAAGAGGAAGAACAAGAGGAACTGGCAATTGCAACCGTCAAAGTTTCCAATAAGCCAGTGAATGAGTTGTTTTTCTGTCGCGATACAGAAGGTGCCTTTAATATCACTGTACAGCGGAGGCTTTTTGGAAATGAAACCAAATTTAGGGAGTATTTTAGACTTTCTACAGATCTTTTTGAATTCGTATTGAGTTTTATAAAGGACATAATTTCCAAGAAACCTAAAAATAAAGTCATGATGTCATCTGTATGTGTGAATTTGTCACTCATTGTTTTAAAATTAATAACAATATAGTCTCCGCACACGCCGACGATTCCGCTGATATCAAACTCAACAGATATCAACCGACTCTTCGCGACAAATCAGCGGCATGACGCCGTCCTGTTCAGCTAAGCGGATTCAAGAAAACCATTCCCATTTAAATACTCTGGTTGGATAAAATCGTCAAAACGCGACGGTTGACGGACTGTCCGCTCACCGCGACGAAGTGTTCAAAGAAACCAAGGCTTAACATAGAACCTTATAATTCTGAACCAGTGATATGTTAAAAAAAACTTTATTATTTTTAACAATGTTCAATGAAAATCGGACATTGACATCTCAATTACTTTTAGAAACACATGCATATAAAATAGGTTCAAATTTACTTGTTCATCCTGTATTACATTAAAATAGCCTTATTTTCTATGATTATTAAAAAAAAAGAAAGTTTTTGACAAACCTCTGTATGAATAACCGTGTCGTATACACGATCTACAAAGAATTGCGATAATGAAAATTCCAAGCGCTTGATTTTTTTTTCTGGTTCTAAATTGCATGATTCCATGACACAATATGCATTCTTTCCGGTTTTCTTGTTACCCTAGAATTTAAATAAAGCGTTAAATACCGAGGAAACTGTCAACTTTAACCTTTTATTCGATTTGCTGATACTTATTTAAAGGATTCATCATATTTTTTTAATTAATAAAAATTAAAACAAAAAAAATAAATCTGTTTATTTAGACAAAAATAAATGACGTGATCCACAAAAAATGTTTCTAGTAGGCCTTGGAAAAAATTATCATGTCTAATTATTTATTTACTTAGTTTATAAAGTATCTACAATTACAAACTAAGAATATATTATTATGAAAAATATAGAAAACCTAAGGCTGTTTTCGCGGTTCACTATTTTAGCATTATTAAAGTATCTTGGTTATTCATCATCAGTATAATTTCATTTTTTGTTGAAGTATTCAAAAGAAACACCCTACAGTCTGTTCGCTAACTTACGCGGGTTTCGGATTAACAAAATTATGCAAATTAGTCATTGACAACCAGTTCCAATAAGCCTCTTCCCAAGAAATTAGGTAAAATTGCCCTAATGGTCAGATTTAAATTAAAATAACATTAGGCTAGGTACTAAATTTGTTACAAATATTGCATTTAAATAGATTATTTGCAAGTGTTGACATTGTATGTATATTGTAAATTTAGTGGAAATTTTAGAAATGCCTAGACGTGTGTTAGATGTAGATAGTCTAATTTGTAGTGTACACAAGTATTTTAGGGATGAAAAAGAAAATGGCGGTCCTTTAAAATCGGTAATGTCTGTACAACAACGCGTATGCGATGCTCTAGGAATTACTGAAACCAAATTAAGAGGAGTACATATTACAAAATCACAATAGTGAACTGCCGAAAGAAGATCACCGCAAAACTGGCCCATCATTGAAAACGAAAGATATTCCAGATGGAAAGAAATTTGAAATTCGTGACACCATTTATCGAATGAGGGCCAACAAGGAACATATGACCTTAAATACAATTTTCTCGGAATTAATAGATAAAAAATTTGACGACATTGGCAGAACAAGTCTATGGCAAGTGATACATAACTTGGGTTTCAAATTTCAAAAGGAGGATAACAGAAAGGCCCTTTATGAAAGAAGTTCTGTCGTGCACAAGATAATTAACTTTCTAAGAAAATATTCTAAATTTAAAGAAGGGGCGAATTTTATATATTTAGACGAAACATGGATATTTTCTAGGGGTGCAACCAAGAGAATATGGCAAGATGATAACGTAAAGTCCATCAAACATACCGATGGAGAAGGGAAGCGACACATAATTTTACATGCAGGAGGGAAATCGGGTTTTATAGAAGGTGCTGATTTAATATTTTCATCTAAATCAAAATCCAGTGACTATCACGATAATATGAACACAGAAATGTTTGTAAAATGGTTGCATGAAAAACTTCTCCTAGGTTTAAGTGAGCCCAGCGTAATTATTTTAGACAATGCACCTTACCATTCTGAAGTATTAAACAAAAGTCCAATGAATTCTTGGACTGTTGATAAAATTAAAGAATGGTTGACAAAGGAACATATATCATTTCCTCAATATATATTAAAATCAGAATTATTACGCTTGGTAAATATACTTACACGCAAAACCAAAAATCTTTGTTGTGAATCAGATTATTAAAAGTTATGGTCATCAAGTTTTACGTCTGCCACCGTATCATTGCCACTTTAATCCCATCGAATATATATGGGGAATAGTAAAACAATATTATGACAACCATATTAGGCCTAATGGTTATAGTGACGACGCAGTTCGGGAAACTTGGCGAAAAGCACTGTATATCCAAGTGCGAGAAACTAATAGAAGATTGGTGGACTCGTGAAAATAAAATAAACGAAATAAGTTCAATCATAATAACAATTAATGGTGATGACAGTGATGATGATGACGATTATGATATTTTGGATGATAATGACTGATTTTCATTTTTGTTGACAAGTTTATTTTTTTTAATTTTCATTTGAAATTCTCTACATGGAACAAATTTTTATGTTAGAAAATATTTTATTTGAGCTAAATAACTCTCTTATTATACGTACATAGACCATATTTTCTGTGTGAAGTGTAATATAAAATTATTATTAGGTTTATAATAGCCACATTAGACTCCATTAATGAAGAAGTTTAATTCTGCTCTCAATTATACAACAGATTCTCCATTATTATTTAGTTAAAAAGTTGTACATTATTTTCCATTTCATTTAAACAGTTGAAAGAACAGGTCAAACTTTCGGGTAAGTACTTACCTGGAAATACTCATAAAATTTTTAATCCGAAACCCGCGTAAGTATAGCGAACAGACTGTAATAATAATAATAATAATAATCTCTAGTCAATTTTCAAAATATTCCTAAGAACATTATATTAATTTTGGTAAAGTTGTAGGAAAGGTATGTACTTAACGCGCATCCTGGCCGCGCATAATATGTAAACATCGTTATATTTATCGCGTATTTGTTTATATTTATTGATTTATTTATTTATTTGTTATTTTACTTAGATATTATTTATTAATAATATAAAAGTAGCAATCTGATAACGTTTATACAGTTATAATGTGTAAAAATAACAATTATTTTATATGCGCGGCCAGGATGCGCGTCAGTACATACATTTCCTGCAACTTTACCTTAATTTTTAATTTATTGGAAATATTATAAAAGTAACCTTTATTATTTTGCTAATTTCAAATCCTAATGTACTAACACCCCACTCTAATCACGCCCCACCCTAATCATGCCCAACCTAGAGATCCGCCTATTTCTGTTATTGTGAAATGGGAAAAAGAAAATTATCTCGTATTATATTGTAATTTTTTTTTTAATATTATTTGTTTATATGTTTACCTACTTTTAAGATGAAATAAGTAATATAAAATTTGACAGTATATTTAGAGCATTTTTAAACGTGAGATCTTTTAAATTTAAGGAAATGGTTTAATTGCAGTGATTGTTGACGGTGCATAGTCTAAGCCGTCATATAAAGTGAATTATAACGCTTTATCTGGAATTGTATATTTTAATATTGTAACGTAACATCCAAAAACAATGTTTCTAAAGTAAGCCATGACCGATAGAATTGTGAAAAATCCGCCATGCGTGATTTTTCCATGGTCTACTTTAGAAATATTTTTATATTTGACATAACATATAAAGGGTTTATTTCTAAATGCATTTATAGTAAGTCGAGCACTAAAAAAAATTTGAGTGATAGAATTTTGAAATTAATAAACCATACCAAATTTTTTCATAAACGATCAAATTTTCTTATTTTTCATTTTTAGTTTGTTAGAAAAATAAATAATTAGTAAATTATTTTCAATGACAATTGACGTTTCTAGTTTTTATAAATGCGGTGTTGCCAAATCGAGTGAGAAAACATATAAGTCAGGAAATAATTCGGTTGATGAAAGTTGGCAGAAAAATTACATAGTGTCTGGCCAGCAGGTGAATTTGGATCCCGAAGTGAAAACATTTGTAGTAACCACAGACATTCGTCTTTTTATGATGATTGTGCGTCAGCACTTATCTAATATTTGTAAAAAACTTTTTTTTCAATTTGAGCTGTGTCCAGGCCGTTGGAGTCTATGTCGGTCGGCGTATGGGTTAAAATTTTCTGGTGGCGGCTAAGCCGCCACCCTACAAGAAGTCGTTGCTTTGTCTTCTTGTGTATCAATATTGACGTCGAAGAGTACTCTGCCGATAAGGGCGAGGAAAAAGATCTTGATTTTTTAAATCGTTAGTTTTATATAATTTTTCTGATACTGAAGTCAATTGGTTGGCCTGGTACAACACAGGGCATAAGTAAAAATGACCATTGCTATCTAATAATGGATATGGCAACATTGTATTTCTTTTAGATACATGTCACACTGCAATGTCAATTGTCATTGGGTTCATGAAAATTAGACGAACTTTAACTGGTCGTAAATTAAGAAAATAAACTGTTTATTAGAGTTCATTTTGGAGAAATCATGTATAAACAAAAAATTATAGCGAATAATAACACAAACAACTTTAATTTGAATAATTTTCTTCTCCAAGCATAACAGATATAGGGGTCTATTCTGTAAAACACCCTTTAATATTTAAAGGCCTTTAAAAATTTAATTTTAAGACGCATGTTAATTTTTTTAATCGAAAATGGTATTCTGTATCCACAATTTTTAGAGGACTGTTAAAAATTATTAATTTTAACGGAGTCCTTTAAAATATCAGGAGAACGCTTGACAACATCGCATTAATCATATAAGTATTACGATTCATTTGAACTAATTTTGACCTAAGTTACGCATGGGAGTAGTCCATTTAAGAAAAGAAAAAGAAGGGAGGCTAACATAACCATACAATTTAATTATTTCTTTACTATATCTAAAAATGTTTTTTATGTTTTTAAAAGATAAATTTGGAATGTTTTTTTATGCTTTTAAAAGATAAATTTGGAAATTGGAACGGGTCGCTTAAGTCTCTTAATTGACCTTTGATGTAATCTAAATTAAATGTTGCCCTGAAATATTAAATGTAGGTATTAGCTTTACATTAAAACTTATGTATAGCAGAAGTAAAAGTTGGAAAGGCTTTTGCCAGTTCTCCCACTTTATTCACATAAATTGACAGGTTTGCGGCGGATCTAAACGAAGTGGACGCGATACATTGGCGTACAAAATTATTTTATAGATGTTAATAACAATTTCGAGTAAATAGTTTAATAAATTGTGAATAGCTGTTGAAATTTTGTAAAATTATGATTTGAATATTATAATACATGTTTAATGATTATTTATAGTCCATAAATACATGCGATTGTCCGGTAACAATTATAAAATTACTTATTCTATGAAACGACACTGGCAGGTAAACATTACTGCGAAATTCTCAAAGCCGTCCGACGTGGTTTGACGTTTACCCCCTCTCTACCTACCAAAAGCCTTTCCAACTTTTACTTTCGCTATACTTCAAACCTTTCTTCATTTTCCAGTATTTTTTCAATAAAAACTTCTCCAATTACATCATAAAACGCCATTTTACTTTATGTCAAAATTAATAAAGGAATCCCTTTAAATATTGACAGTAGTGAGTTAGTGAATAGAAAAATATTTTTAAAGGCCGTCAATATTTTAATGGCTGTTACCCCCTATAAAGTACCCTGCCCCAGATGTCCCGACTATGCCTAAAATCTAATCAACTCACCCCAGGATGGACTAAAGCTAAAGTTTAAAATTTGGTGTTTTTATCTTTCTCTGTCATGCTCAAACGTAAAAATCCGTCAAACTCGAGTTCAAAAAAATAATGATTCCTCTACTTCCTTTATCTATATATAGACAGGAACGTAAAAGTGTTTGTGGATCACGTGTTATGTACGGTACCTTTATGTATCCGGATCATTAAAGGTACCTCAAATGTTTAACAGAAACCTCATCTAACCCTAGCCTAGATAATAATTAATCTGTTAATTAACCTAATTAATCTGTTTTTTAACGACATTGATATCAAATACAAACATTGATATCAACTTCAAATATTAATTGTTTGCTAATGATATGAAAATTAATTTAATTTTTTTACAGTAATACATCATCTAATATGGTTAATTTTTGTTTTCGGACATTATTGACTCCACTTGTGGTCTGCTCGTCTATTGTATGTAGGTATAATTATTTAGAATTAAGAGAAACAATCTAATCTAATTTATCTAATCTAAATATTTTTTAAATTACCACTTAAAAAAAAATTAGTACCTATTTGAACTTTTTTAAAGATTAAGAAAAAGTGGTCTTAGAAAAACGTGGTTATAAAAATATAAAAAAAAAATGTATTCGGGATAAAAGGATTAATTTATTAAGAAACCAATTACTTAATGATACAAGGAGAAAATCAGAAAGGCACCATCTCTAATAGCTAAAGAACCAATATTTTAATTGTTAGTCAGTACATCAAGACTCAAGAACTTTAGAATTTGACTAAATTTCAAACATATCTATAGAAATACATTAATGAAAATCTAATGTACCCACATTGTTTTTAATAATTATTCGTACTGACAATCATGATTACATATAGGTAGCACCAGAAGTTTTTTTTATTATTTTTAACCAAGATATTATTTGAATAATACAAAAATAAAGAATTGACAAACGATTTCAGTCATTAGTTCTAATAAAATGCAGCTAGGAAAGTATTTAGTTCAACGAAATTGCAATTAGAAATGCTAAGGTTAATAATTGTTTATATTTTGGGTTCTTTATTTTGTTTATAACTAATTTCTTTTGTAAAAATGAGAAAAACCAAACATGGCAGATTTTCACAAACACTTTTATTTAAATAATAAAAATTACAAATTATAAACTGTTTCGAATTACAACTTCTTCACATTTGATTTTCTGTTGATTTTCTTCACTATATTAGCAATGTCACTTTAAAATTAATAAAAATGTTTATGGCCATTCTAACAACAAATTTGACTTGGAATTTTTAATTTGGTCATATTTTTTTGTGGGAAAAACGTGGGCAAACAAATGCCAACTATTTTTTTGCATTTTTGACAATCTTGATTACTGCTTGACTTCACTTGTGGTCTACTTTCTCATTTCAAAATAAATAGCAGTTAGTTCTGGTGTCCCACAAGGTACACACTGTTCGTCTGTGCTCTTTAATTTACTTATTAATGATATACCATCAACTATAAATACTTTTCTTGTCTTACGTTAACTGATATGAAAACTGTGGGGGGAAATGAGGATACTATGCTATTACAATCAGATTTAAATAATTTAGTAAATTGGTGTCATAGAAACGGATTTTCTTTAAATACTAATAAATATTTAGTTATAACCTTCTATAAACGAATCCCTGATACTCTCTGTCAATACAAATTGCACAATCAGGAATAGAGTTCAAATAATTAACATTCTTGGGGTGAATCTTGATTCGTCTTTAATTCAAGGAGCTCATTAATATAACTGTGAAAGCTCTAAAAATGTCAGTTTTATGATGATAATCTCTAAGAATTTATCTGCACAGTCTTTAAGAACAGTTTATTACTCATATCAATTTTAGAATATTCTTCTATTGTTTAGAATCTATATTAATGAAATAGAAAGAATGCAAAATAAATTTGTAAAGTACTGTTCTTTTAGGTTGAATGTCCAGTATGATTATTTGGAAAATTTAAAATTACTCTCTCCACACATGTTTTTTTTTTTAGTCTACTAAATCCTATTTATAATAGGAATAGGACATCTTAAAATATCACAATTCGACACTAGTTGGTGCGAGGCTTTTCATGCTGACCCAATGACCATGGTAGACAAGTCTACCTGTAAAATTATAGGGTGTTTACTTGTCATGATAGGGTGCCCTCACTCTGTACTTATAATTAATGGAATTTGACAGCTTTTGTAGTCAGTAATGGTACAGTATTTAGATACAGATAGCAGTTTGTCTGAATTAAATATTTCTAGCTCAGAAGTAGATTTTATTATTCTGATATCTTTAGTTCATAAGATAGGGACATTGTAAGTTTCTAAATTGACATCCCCATATGTCTTGTATAAAAATCAATTTTGCGATAACTGCAAACAAAAAGTATTGGTAGGGACCAATTACAATAAGATAAACAGAGCTACATCATCAATTGGCAGAGTGATTCTTTGGCTATTGCCTTCTACTGGAGGTTTAGTGGCATGTTAATAATATAAAAATGTAGGAATAATATTTCTAAACCAAACAACTCACATATTCTTTATTGATTGATATTTATAGATGATATATATTGGAAATTCCAAATAACAGTTATGACATACTGTGTTCTTCTTATTGTAATCGGACTTGTATAACTACTACTTTGTATCAGTCAATAAATTGTACTAGCCAACTAGTCTTCAAATAAAAAAAATAGTAGCTAATACGCCAATACAGTTTCAATCAAGCTTTTTGTTATTCATTAAACAACATCATTTCAAAATATTAAAGATAGGAAACTCCAAACAAAAAACTTGAATATGACCTTGATTTTTGGTCAAAACTATTGAATAACCAGACAGAATGTTATTTTTTAAAAAGTAATTTAAAATGAATAAAACTATGGGTACAATACTTGTCTAGAATCAAAAATTAGATTCATAACATAGGTTGGAAATTATTGTATTCAAAAGATACTTTTATTACTAGGTAATCATAATATTAAAAATAGAAAAATGCATCAGATTAAACCAATGTTAAATATGTAACACGTGGGTTAATTATTATCAGTGAAAAATAGTTTATCTTACAATTTCAACATATACATTTTTATCACTTGACACATTAATTAGAATATCCCTAAAAACCAACGCTATTTAACTATTAACTAGATCAATTAAATAATAAACGCATTGCTGTCAAAATAGATAAATAAATTTAAAAAAAAATTAACTTTACAATACCTAGATATAATTTTCACATTACAAAAAAATGTAAAAATATTTGGAGCTAGTCTAAAAATAACTTCTAACATAAACTAACACAACATCAATGTAATTCGCACATACAAAATAAGTAAAAAATCTAAATGCTTACCTCTAAATTATTCTCACTATTGCCTGTTGTTTTAGTTTTTGGATCCTGGAAAATAAAAGTATTTTACTGACAACAGACCAAAGACACACTAACCTATTTGACACTCGGCTCGAAACTGAACTCAAAATTTCGATACTAACCATTTTTGATAAGTATTACAATACTGATAATTAGCAGTAGTTCGCTGATATTGTGGTTAATTGTTGCAATAAATTAACAAAACAAGAATGGCCACGGCATCAACAATCCTACGAAATTCCGTTACACTTAATTCCACCGCGCGAGGAACCTTTGTCGATTCGTGGACAATAAATTATATTAATAGATTGTAAATGAAACACAAATAAAATGTCTACGATTAGTTAATGAGAGTTAATAAATTATAAAAAGGGTTAAAATATATGTAGCACCGGACATTTTACGACTAGTGGTAAATAAATGTACTAAAAAAGAACTTCATCTATCAATAGACAGGTTTTGAACCATTTGATTTTAAAACATACTTCGCCATCTATTTCTCAATCGATGTATTAAAAAAAAATTCACGTAGATGTTTTACAGATATCTGCTTGACTTTGACAATCATAGACAATGTGACCAACTTAAAATGTTTTAAAAGAACAAAATTGAAAATTCCCCAGTTTTTTTAATTTGTAGAAGGAAGTGGAATATTTTATGGAAGTGCATTTGCGTCACTAAACTCCCTACCAGTGGAATGCTACACGATTCTGCCGACCTAATAAAAAATGGCACAGCTCTGCGATGTTTAGTAGCACTTCAACGCCAGCGCAATACGAAGTTTTTGGAGAAAATACAACGAAAATTACACATATGCATTATTGGTTGCCTAAATCAATTATCAGGACTGGATCGGCTCATCTGCCCGCCTTTTTTTTTTACATTTTCTTATCTGGAATTTGCTTACTCTAAAATTAATTTAAACGAAGCTGTAGCGGAGATATTCTGTGATTTGATTAAAGTGTTTTATTACAGTATTGTTGCAAAAATTTCTAAATCTAAATCGAAGTTGAAGCGCTGATAAAATATTATCTTTCAGAGCGCAAGCAATGATAAGAATTATTCTGCACTCTTAAGTTTTAGATATAAGTTGGGGAGTCCCTCAAGGTTCTGGGTTGAGACGCATTTTAATCTATCTTTAGGTATATAAATGATTTAACTCAACTTAATATTGTTAGTACTTTCACTCTAATTGCTACGATTTTATGACACATAAATTACACCTATAGAAAGTCATAATATTAAATGGACTAATACAGTAAAATTTCTGGGCGATAATTCGGACAATAATTATTAGAAATGTGAAAGCCAGTCAGAACTGTGTAGTCAAAGAAATAGTTTTTAAACCAGCTTTTTAAGATATTGGAATTGTATTTTGAGGAGGTTTTAGCCGTGAGTTAGTCAATATTGGTTTTGTTGCTAAAATTAAAAAAAAAAATCATGTTAAATGTTTAAATTGCATGGAGCTATTAGTTTCTTCAGATGGTACCACTATGGATGGTACTAAGGGAGACAACCTTTGCGCTCTTCGATATTAAAAATCGTGGAGATTTGATGACATCATCATAAAATATAATAGAAAAATGCATTTTTATCGAGAAAAAAATACGTCAGACCTTGTCTCTTACTATTTTTCTATTTGAAAATAATTATTCCAATGAATATGACGATCATTTATTCTGTAGGAGAAGAGAGCTATAGAATGAAAATAATTAAATTAATAACAAAAATGTATTGTAGGATGAGATTTTTCCATTTTTCCAACGCGCAAACTGAAATTAATAGCGGAACATCTATCAGAAGAAAAATTCTAAGCTACCACTCATATTGTTTTCTATTACCAATGAACTTTAAAGTCGTGTATGTAATGGGTACAAGACGGGTGTAAAATAAATGGTGCAACTACACTGAGAAATAACTATTGTATTTGCTTGTCCTTGCACGTATTTTATCTGAAATCAATTAATAATAATTTATTTTAATTGAAAATGATTTGCATGAAAATGAAAATATTAGCTGTTGGCAACATTGTAACTCTTGAAAATTGAAATGTCAACAATTGGAGTGCGTTTAGAAACCTCGCACGGCGCGTCTGGACCCTATTCTAATGCATGTGGTCAGACGCGCCGTGCGAGGTTTCTAAACGCACTCCAATTTAAATTGTCATTTGTCTACATTGTCAACTGTCAAATTTAATTTTTAAAAATGTAAATATTTATATTTTTTTTACATTTTTTTATTTAAAAATTCAATGAAACATTGAATTTTTACAAACGACTGATACTTCCATTAAAAAATTTTAGTGAATAAATATTAGTTTTACTTATTTTGTTATGTATCACTTAACGCCAAATTAGAATAAGTAGAATAACGGGATATAATCATACTCCACGTCTACAAGAAGTGGTTTAGGGATGTTTCCAATAGACAAAGTAGTCTATTAAAGATTATATGTATTGTATGAATGGTTTATGTATTATATAACTGAAGATGGCTCAGAAATTAGAAGATGAATCCAATAAGTAAACATGAATAATTAATGTTATTAATATTTTCTTCAAATTGGTCTATTTTTTTAGAAACTGGTTACTGGTATTCTC
Organism: Psylliodes chrysocephalus; assembly: GCA_927349885.1. NCBI lineage: Eukaryota > Metazoa > Arthropoda > Insecta > Coleoptera > Chrysomelidae > Psylliodes > Psylliodes chrysocephalus. Next base: position 84,434,708 of record OV651817.1, on the reverse strand, counting down.
TTTGATATTAATTTTATCGATTTCCACAAGATTTTATAAAATTGAAGAGCCAGATCATATTTGGTAAGTGTTTTATACTAAATGAAACCACTTTCTAGTTCCTGTAATATTACTTTGACCCTATTTTAGTTGGGATGAAACTCACTTTGGTAAAATGGGCAGCTGGTATATAAATAGAACGTTTTTCTTTGATGTACATCCACCACTAGGAAAAGTAAGAAATAATATAATACTTTATAAATTAATTACTATTTTTGATTTATTTTTTAGATGCTAATAGGTCTGTCTGGGTATCTGACGGGCTATGATGGGAAATTTGCTTTTGACAAGCCAGGGGATAAGTATGAAAACACATCATATTTGGGGATGCGATTGGTTAGTAGGTTTAAATTTGTTTAACATAGGATTCTAATGTTTATTAAAGTTTTGTAGCACTTTGGGGGCCAGTATAGCTCCGATGATTTTTGTGTCTGTGGATGAGATGACTGGCAGTGTATCAGCTGCAGCTTTTGCATCGATATTAATAGTTTTTGGTAAATATTGCTGCTATACATTATATGATAAACAATTCTTTTATTTAGTCAAAAATCTAATATATAAATACAATACATACTTAAAGATAACATCTTTTTGGACCCTCTGCTGCATTCTATTGCATTGACCATTACATTTTAATAAAAAAAATAGAGACACATAAAAATGGTTCAAATCTTATTTAAGTAACATACAACACTCTATAAAAATATGTAATTCAGAAGAAAAGCCTTGTCAGTTGGTTGCACTGGAGATGTCAATTGGGGTCCCACAAGGCACTACATTAGACCTTTACTGTTTTAATACTTATAAATGATCTACCTCCACAAACAATAGATCATTTTTAATAAGTAAAGTATGCATGCGATAACCAATACACAAAAAAACTGCATAGAAAATGTCAAATTAACACAAAAATATCCTAAAAAAATGGTTCCATTCCACAGAAGTTTGGAACAGCTTGCCCAATGATGTTATAGATTACACATCAACAAAAATGTTTAAAAATAGATTATACTTTTTTATGAAGAATTAATTATCTTCAAACCATATTAACTCATTATTGTTTACAAGTTATTGTAATTGTTAGGGTATATAGAACCTAGTTGTCAGCCTTAATTGTTTTTAATAATAATAATAATTCATCTGTCAAATATTGGTTCTATGGGGGTGCTTCCATTTTAAATGGGTCACACTGTTTATATAATTTTTCAGATGTGGGACTGATAACGCTCTCGCAATACATCCTGCTGGACCCGATACTCTTGTGTTTCATGGTGGGATCGTTCATGGGTGCCGTCAAAGTATCGTCCAAAAAAACACCGGAATTTTCTCTAAAATGGTGGTTATGGCTGACGTTCACTGGAATAATGTTAGCCTGTTCCATATCGGTGAAGTTTGTTGGATTATTTATAGTCCTGCTGGTGGGATTGATGACGGTTTCCGATTTGTGGGATATATTGGGAGATTTGAGCAAACCGGTGGTAAGTTTATTTTAGTTTTTAATTTAAAGGTTACGAAAAACCGTCTGAGGCAAAAATCCCCCAAAAACCACCTAACTGAAGCTAAATTCCCCACACAATTTCCTCACTATTTTTACAAATTCCCCTAGAATTCCCCACATTCCCAATCAACAATTATATAAAAAAATTTCATCTTGCAATAAAACTTTAATCTCCTTTATTACATTTGTATATAATGCATGTATATATTTTTTTGGTAGTGGAGATTCGTCAAGAATACTGTGATTGTAATACTTTTGTAAAAATCCTCTTAGATGTAGGTTTTGTAACTTTTTTAAGGGAATATTTTTCACAACAAGAGCTTTGCACAAGTCCTGATTAAAATGATCCTTGTCACTTTTTGTTTTTTCGTCGTTTTGAAATGAAATAAACTGGCTGTGATTTAATGTTTTGAATTTGGCTTAATGTAATGATGTCACAACTATTTTGGCACAAGCTTTGCAAAACGCTTTATCACCATTGAGTTTCAACTCTGGAAAGTTATTAATTCACGAAGAAATTCTCGACATTTTAAAGACACTTTAAACAATAAATAATTACAAGAAGCAGAATATCTAAGATACTCTCACGCAAAGTATATCCTTAAACTGAATTAAAATTACAATCTAAATATTGTAGGAGTTATATTTGTGGAAATATAAATATCCTTGAGTAGTTAAATAACCAATCTTTCTCTAGGTAAAAGCTAAATTTTCTGAAATTTACTAAAATATCCAAAAAAAGGCACATATAGTGCGTTCCATAAAGTTGGATCCATATGGGCTATTTTAAGTTCTTAAATAAGCAGAATTGATTGCCCTACGATATTTTTTCCAATCGTAATATTAAAAAAAAGTTCCCATATGGATCCAACTTTATGGCACACACTGTATATGTATTTTGCATATATTTCGCTCTCTTATTAGCAGTGACGAAAATATAAATAGCAAGATACCTACCTACTATTTAATTGTTTGCTGATGATTAAATATTTTCTGAAAAATATGTTCAATTGATAACCAGTGGCGGCTCGTGGGCACTAGCGGCAGTGGGACACACACTGGAAATGAATCCCGGGATTCGTTTTTCCTTTAGGAAAACAAGTTCTCTGCTTAATGAAAATTAAATATATTTCAAAACAATCAGTTTGGGCAATAACGATTTCTGAATGTGACTACAGGGAGCTAAATGTGACCACTCAAAATGCATTTAACTATGTATGTGACTATTTAATCAAAAAAATTATTATATATCCACTCTTGCGAAATTTGCGTAAATTTCTCAGAAGAATGCAATTTACTTAGAAGACTTAGAATTTTTTATACTCTTAAATATGCAAACAGTGATTTGAAATCCTCGAAAAAGTCAGACAAAACCAAAAGAAAAATAAAAATTTTGTCCCATTTATAAATATTATTGATTTTTTTTCATCATATTTTTGACTGCTTTATAAAAAAAAGTTATTTTTCTTTGTAGTTTTATTTCTTAACTATTCCAATCAATAAATAAATTATTATCATGGTCCAACAAACGCGCACCTTCAGCCGAAACCGACATTACCTGAGAGAGAGAGCCGGTAAAGATGCCTCTGCGTACATTCATATCTGGTCTAGGACAGCGCCCTGCTTGTGACGTATAATCCATCGCATGTGTTCATCTTTTGCTAAGCGATATTGTCGTTGTCCTTGTTTTTCGCATCATAATGAGAGAGAAAATAACAGAGGCACACATTTACTGTGCCCATCTTCTTTCGGAATTCTCGGAACGTCGCTCAACGCCCGGTCGTCCAGTGTCGTGCCAACGCGATTTGCGCTGAATATTAGATAAAATAATAATAGACATTGAGGAAAATATAAAATATGTAAGTTATTATTTTTTTTTTGTATATTATACTAGGGCACGTGCCCAAGTTCCCTTACGGGCAAACCGCCACTGTGATAACTGCTTATCGTTACAAAATGCAAAATGACTTAGGACCCAGGGGCGGATCCAGAACCTTTCCAAGGTGGGGCGCAATTTGCAGGGTACATATTGTGGTTTTTTTCATTGGGTATCAACTGTTGAGGGTTATTAGAGGTCGGGGGGGGGGGGGGGGGGGCAATTGCCCGCATTTCCTCTCCCTCTTGGATAATGAAAAACTAGTAAAGAAATTCGTCATCTTAGCTGGAAAAAACATTTTTGTCATTTGTGTGTTCTGTGTAGGGTTTGCTACTGTTTCCCAGCGCCTCTTTAGGGATAGCACTGTTTATTAGAACCGTACAGTGAATGGTCGGAGTGGGGAATCCTACCTAGACATCAGAATTATTTTTAAGTAATTAAATTTAAAAAAACTCCCGCTAACAGTGGTATTCGAACCGCGGACCATTGGATTTACATGCCCAGACTTTACCAATGATCCACGCACCCCCCCAAAACAAAGTATATGTTAGTAGTAGTGAAAATAAATATGCTGCTGGATGATAAAATTAACTCGATTTAAATACGGACCACGGACCTGTTTTTTTTTTTATTTTCGACAACTACACATTCACACATTCATTATAAATTTCCTACATAGTATACTTCAAGGTTAAAAGAAGTTAAAGAGAAAAACAAAATTATGTAGATTATGCAGAGATCTTGTTTATTACAAATGCGCGTTTATTTTGCAAAAAATATGCCAAATGAGGAAGAGGAACACAACAAAATTCTATATACAGGGTGGTTCGGATTTAATTTGACTAAGGTAATTCCATTGTTTTTTGTTTCCAAATAGGATTAAATGACATTTATTTTTATTGAGCTTAAGATTATGTTTAATTGACAATTTATGAATAATATCAAGATCTTTATTTAAGGATTGTTCAGCAACTTGATAATTATTACTATCAATGTTGTAATAAGGTTGGGTGTCATCAGCATACGCTTGTATTTTTCAGTTTCGAACAGATATCAAGATATCACTGGTATATAAAATAAAAAGCATTGATCCTAATATTGAGCCCTGTGGCACACCAGACTTTACGTTTGTAATGAAGCAAATTCATTATTTAAAAGAACTGTTTGACTACAGTTAGACAAATATGAATGAATGAGATGAATAGAATTTAAAAAAAAAAACCAAAATATTTTAGTCTGAAACAAAGTAGATTGTGATTGATAGTATCAAATGCTTTGGAATAGTCCAAAGCAACAAGTTTGTCTTCTCTCTGTATTTCTTAAAATATCAAAGTGTAACAGATGTATTGCAGCCACTTCGAAAATCAGCCTGGCAATCCAGAAGTATTTTGTTTTTATCAACATAAAGGGAAATTCTATTATAGATAGCCTTTTAAAGAATTTTGTACATCGCAGTCAGAATACTAATAGGCCTTAAATCAGAAAAATATTGAGGTTGTGCAACTTTACAAAGTGGTCTAATTGTTGCAATTTTTCAAGATGTTAGAAAGTAGTTTCTTTGAATTAAATGGAGAAAAAGTTTCATATTTTGACGGGTAATTCAATTGTTCATAAAAGTTCCAGATTTTTCGGCTAGTTCCGGAGATATTAGACAAAATCCGAAAAAGCTAATTTTCGTTTTTTAACTCTAGCATTTTTATTATAAAAGATATAAAAAAGTTAAGGATGTTTATATTATAAAAAAAATTCCCAATAACCCCTTATACCAAAATTTGTATTACGACGTTTCGTATTTCCAGGAAAACCTTTAACTCTATTTTTTCAAATACGAACCGGTATTTTTTATTGAATTTTTTTATATCATTTGTATATTTAAATACAACGATATGTTACACTTGACCATTTTACTACATTTCGTCTATGAACATATCAGCTTTTTTACTACCGTTTTTTCTTGTGTAAAACAAGGAGAATCGTTTGAAAGTTTATGTAAATAATCAAAAGCATCGCTTAACCTAGTTCCAGAAGTCTCTACTATGGTCAGAGAATCCTTCCTCCATGGGTCAGAGTTTAAATTTTCTGCAGATACATGAGATTTTATGAGTGTAAATTTATAACCGCTGAAAATAGTTACTTGCGCATATAATGCTAGGAGGATTCCAGAGTATCTCAATATTTTAGAGGTAATTGAATTATTACCAATGATCTCGGTCTCCGTGGGTTAACCCCATGAATTATTTTGTATGGGGTTTCGTAAAAAACCAAATCTACATTAAAAATATTGCAAATAATATACAAGAACTTCGAATAGTTGATAAAACTATATCCCAAATGTCTAGGAGGATTCAACTCTGTATTCAACAGAATGGACTACATTTTAGGCAACTTTTGTGACTGTTTTTGGATTATATTATTATTATTATTATTACGTTTTTGTTTTTAGTAGAATGTGTGCAACCACATTACTTTTTGTCAAAAATTATAATTTATTTTGTAATGAATATCTTGTATTATATGTTCGAAATATTTGAAATTTAATATTTTTGTAATTTTCTATTAAAATTAACTTTGAAATAATTCTTTGTTCAAGTACATAACGATATCATAAGAGGCTACAAAACTGATTATATTTTCATAGACGAAACGTAGTTAAATGGTCAAGTGTAACATATTGTTGTATTTAGCTACACAAAAGGTATAAAAAAATTTAATTAAAAATGCAGATCCGTATTTGAAACAAATAGAATTGAAGGTGGTCCTGAAATTACGAAACGTCGTTATTCAAATTTTGGCGTGGCAGGTTATTTGGAATTTCGTTTATAACATAAACTTCTGTTAACTTTTTTTATAATAAAAACGCTAGACATAAGAAACGAAAATTAGCTTTTGCGGATTTTGTCGAATATCTCCGGAACTAGCAGGAAAATCTAGAACTTTTATAGACAATTGAATTTTGATTTACCCTTTAAAATTTGAAACTTTTTCTGCATTTAACCGACATTGTATACCATGCAGTTTACGAGGTCTCTGTAGAAGTGAAAAAATGAGAAATAACATATTCGCCATTAAATCAACTTTTAATAGACTATTGCTAAGTGGATTCTGGATATTTTAAAATCATATACTTACATAACAAAATGCATTATTTAAATATTGAAAACGGGTATTTTTTTATTTATTTATAAATATTTATGTAATCTGTGAAACAATTAAAAAAAGTTCTTTGGATATTAGGTGTAAAATTGTAGCTACATTTATCCTAACATACATAAATTATTTGGTCAAAATAAACAATTTTACATGGTAATACACACTCTTCACATTTACATTAGAAATTAAAAATTTTAAAAAACCAACTTCAAAAACGTGCAGATGTCATCATCATATCTTAACCAAATTTATATGGAACCACCCCTGAGGTACCTTCTTACTAACAAAAAAAGAATCATATAAATCGGACAAGGTGGTAAAGCATTATCGCTAAACATACATAAAAAATGAAGAGTTTGAGGATTTTCTCATGGACCCAATTATTAGATTTTCCCAAATTTATATGGGACCACCCCTGAAGTACCCCCTTTCTAACAAAAAAATAATCATTAAAATCGGACACCGTGTTAAAGAATTATCGCTGAACATACATAAAAAGAAATATTGTGACGAATTGAGAACCTCCTCCTTTTTGAAGTCTGTTAAAAATAAACTAATAACAAGTATTACAAATTAAAATAAACCGACTTCAAAAACGTGCAGATGCCATCACCATATCTTAACCAAATTTATATGGGACCACCCCTGAGGTACCCCCTTACTAACAAAAAAAGAATCGTATAAATCGGACAAGGTGGTAAAGCATTATCGCTAAACATACATAAAAAATGAAGAGTTTGAGGATTTTCTCATGGACCCAATTATTAGATTTTGACTAAATTTATATGGGACCACCACTGAAATACCCCCTTTCTAACAAAAAAAGAATCATTTAAATCGGACACCGTGTTAAAGAATAATCGCCGAACATACATAAAAAAAAAATATCGCGACCGAGGGACGAATCACTCCCGCAATACATGTACAAAATGTCCGAAATCCCATTGAAAATCCCCGCAGTCCCATCAAAATCAGCGGCAATCGCTAAGAAATCGTCGCAGTCGTTCAGAATTCCCTCGCAGTCTCCCGAAATCTCCCGCAGTCGCTGAGTAATCACTAGCAATCATTAAAAATCTGATGTGTCCAACACATGACTTTCCTATCTAGTAATTACAGGCTTTTTCCGTTTATTGTGTACAACCTATTGCAGCATCTCTATAAATGTTTAGAGGATAAACTAAATATATATACATTGTCCACATACATCTACCGCGAAACATTTTTCTATAGATATTCATTGAAAATGAAAATACTGAAAAATTTAAATTTAGCACTTTTCCTACAATTTTTCCATTACGATCCATTTGAAAAAAATCATGTATGAACAAATTTTATAGAGATCGATATCGCAAACAACTTTTATTTCAACAATTTTCATAAAAATCAGAATTTTGCACATTTTGTCAAATTTCTCGAATACGGACCATTTCAGGAAATTTTTACATAAGGCAAAAATTATAGATAATAATATTAGAAGTAACTTTTATTTGAACAATTTTCTTCCCCAAACGTAAATAACAGATATATTCCATAAAATATATAAACGGCCTCCCATAAAGTACCCCCCCAGATGTTCCGACTTTGTCCAAAATCTAATCATTTCACGTCAGGCCGAAATAAAACTTAAGTTTAAAATTTATTGATTTTTTCTTTATCCGTTTTTGAGTTTTCTTCAAATTTCAAAATTTACACATTTTCTCAAATATCTCGAATACGGTCCATTTTAGATAAATTATCTATGGGACAAAAATTATAGAGAATTATATTACAAACAACTTTTGTTTGAACAATTTTTATAAAAAAAAAATTTTTTTACATTTTGTCAAATTTCTCGAATACGGACCATTTTAGGAAAATTTTGTAAATGACAAAAATTATAGATAATAAAATAATAAGTAACTTTTATTTAAAAAATTTTCTTCCCCAAACGTAAATAACAGATATATTCCATAAAATATAAAAATGACCACCTATAAAGTACCCCCCCAGATGTTCCGACTCTGCCCAAAATCTAATCAGCTCATTAGACGCTGGAATAAAGCTTAAGTTTGAAATTTGGTGTTTTTCCGTGTATCGGTTCATGAGTTATGCGTTATACAGACACACACACAGACACACAGACACACACACACACACACACACACACACAGACATCATCGCGAAAATAGTCAAAACGGATTCAGGGGACCTCAAAACGTAAAAATCCGTCGAAAACTCGAGGTCGAAAAAAATCATGAGTCCTATACTTTCCTTATATCTGTATACAGATAGGAAAGTAAAAATCGCGCGCAGTCAGTTGACATTTCACCAATTCGCCATTGTGCTTTGACTGGGCCAACTAAGCCATCTTGTGTAAAATTAAACAAATTGCATTTACGTTTATAGAAAGTGTCGTTTCATAAATTATTATTTATTTTAAAATGCCATTCTTGGCAAAGTTCATCAAATTTCTGATCTGATCTGATAGAAGATAGTTCCAAGGTGGTCCAGAATTGTCTCTATTTGACCTGACTTTTTTTTAATGCATAATAAAATTGTTTGTAATTTATTATAGGGGGTCATACACGTTTTAATTAGGGTTTTAAATGTATTTTATTTAATAAGGAATTAATTTATTGACAGAATACAATTTTTACTTTCCTGTCTGTATACAGATAAGGAAAGTATAGGAATCATGATTTTTTTTGACGAATTTTTACGTTTTGGGGTTCCCTAAATCCGTTTTGACTATTTTTCGCGATGATGTGTGTATGTGTATGTCTGTATACTCAATAACTCATAAACGGATAAAGAGAAAAACACTAAATAATAAACTTAAGCTTTGATTAATCCTCTAATAATGAGTGAATTACATTTAGGCATAGTAGGAAAATCTGGGGGGTACTTTATGGGGGTCGTTTTTCTACTACGAATATTTGTTATTTACGCTTGGAGAAAAAATTCTTTAAATTAAAGTTGCTTGTGTTAATAAATAATTTTCCTAAAATTGTTTATTCAAATTTTTTTACAAAAATTGCATATTTAGAATTTTTAAGATAATTATTCAAATAAAAGTTGCTTGTGATGTCTTTCTCTATAATTTTTTGTCCTATACATGATTTGTACCGTATTCGAGATATTTGAGGAAAAGTGCAAATTTCGAATATGGTGAAAATTCAAAAACGGTTAAAGAGAAAAACCAAATTTTAAACTTAAGCTTTCATTCATAATGAGCTGATTTGATTTTGGGCATAGTTAGAGCACTTTGTAAAGGGTCGTTTTTCTGCTTAATAGAATTATCTAGTATAGATCCAAGTAGCTGTTACCCAATGAGTTTCTTAGCAAGGTCCAAAGTTGAGGACTGTACTAAATTAAGTTCATTAGATATTAAGGTTTGCTTTGTTTTTAAATTTCTTGTTGTTACTTAACTGTACATTACTACCAATTTTTTATAGGGTTTGTAAAGTATCCAATAAATAAATATGTTATTTACACTTGAAGAAGAAAATTCTTCAATTAAAAGTTGCTTGCGATATTTTTCTCTATAATTTTTATCCTATAAGTACATAATTTTCCAAAAATGGTTCATATTCGAGAAATTTTACAAAAAGTACAAAATTCATTTTTTAAGAAAATTGTTCGAATAAAAGTTGCTTGTGATTCTCTATAATTTTTGTCCCATACACGATTTTCTTAAAATGGACCGTATTCGATATATTTGAGGAAAATTGCAAGTTTTGAATTTGGAAATTACTCAAAAACGGATAAAGAGAAAAACACAAAATTTTAAACTTATGCCTTAATAAATTCTGCAGTGAGCTGATTAAATTTTGGGCATAGTCGAAGCTCTGTGGGGAGGGGGCACTTTTTAGGGTGTCGTTTTTTTTTACTTTAATTACTATCTCTGTTATTTACGATTGGTGAAAAAAATTCTTCAAATAAAAGTTGTTTGCGATATCATTCTCTAAAATTTTTGTTTTATACATTATATATCTTTAAAATGGACAGTAATAGAAAAATTTGACAAAAAGGGTAAAATTTTAATTTTTCAGTATTTTCGTTGGCAATAAATACATGTAAAAAATATTTGGAGTAAGATGTGTATGGAAAATCTCTAAACATTTACAGGGGTGATATAGTAGGTTGTACAAATTAACCGAAAAAAGCTTGCAATAACTAGACAAAAAAGTCATGTGTCATGTGACACATCAGATTTTTATGTAAAAAAAGCGGAAACAATTATTTTTTGCAAAAATAGTACACAGAAACTATAGTGAATAAAACACACCCTGATTCATCCCTTTAGCTTTAGAATAATAGTTGACAGGTGCAGTGTTACTATGAGTTTATTTAATTTAAGTAGATATGTTTAAATAAAAAGTTTATAGAGAGTGATTCTCAATAGTAATTTGTGCAACAAAAGTGGATATGATGGCCATATGTAATACGCATAATCCACTCAAGTTGTACAGTATATTTTTTTACGACCCACTAACAAAAATTTACAAAACTTTAAAAATTTATTTAGAGATAATTAAAATAAAATGACTATTTTAAAATAGATGACTTTTATTAATTTCTTAAATAAAATAAACTTTAAAAAACAAAATAAGTACCATATAAGTATTTGTAAATATACTCGAATACCTGGTGACATGCTTTTATTTACCGATTCTTCACAAGCATCATTCATTTTTAATTACATTTAATCTTAATAACTAAAAAATATATTGACAATTAGTTTGACAGAATTGTGACTTATTTAACTTTAAAAAATAAAGTTAATTCAATAAAACAAATTTCATGTTGTTTTCACGTCCTTTACAAACTTTAGTTTTTCTTTTTTTTTGTATGTCCTATATAAAATTTAGTTCTCCTAATATAACGCCCAGCTAATGTTTTTTACTGGAAACCAACTAGAAAGCCATACATTGTCGTAAAAATCCTTCGGAAATACCTGCAATTTTGAATAAATAGTGGCAATCCATACGAAAATCGCCGCAGTCAATGCATAAATCAGCGCAGTCACGAAAAATCTATCGAAGTCATGTGGAAATCACCGCAGTAACTAGAAATCTGTAGGAAGTCACATGGAAATCACCGCAGTCATCCAGAAATCGCCATATGATTGCGGAAATCATGTGAATTCGGCAATACATGTACATTTTTACAAAGAGTGATTCGCCCCTCGATCGCGACGAATTGATAACCTCCTCCTTTTTTGAAGTCGGTTAAAAATACATAAGTATATAGGCAACATTTACAGGGTGTCACGAAATTAGACAGTCATATTTTAACAGCTTAATCTACATCCTAAAATAGGAGTAAAAGTTCATACATATAAACATAGGTCTGAAAACGCTTCGTTTCCGAGATACAGGGTGTTAAAAGTGAAGTCCTGATGACACACTTTTGTAAATATTTTCTAAATGTTTAAAGATAATTAAGTGAAATTTGGTAAAAATGCTTGCTTTTTTACGCTCTATTTAATGGACTAAACCTCAGTTTTTGATCATATTCATAGGTAGGTAAATTAGGGGGGCTTAGGGTAAAATTGCCCTAAGTTTTTTTTGACAGTTTTTAACATTTTTGACTATAAAATTTGGAAAACCAATGTTTTCTTTATAATAAAGCTACTTTTGTTGCATCTCGCTAGGACGCACCATTTTCAAGAGAAAAGCATTTGAAAATTTCATGATAAGTTGATGTTATCTTATTCGAAAGTGTAAACAATAATTAGTAGAATCAGAAATTTTATTTTTTTTAACTTTGGAAAACCGGTGACTAAAGAAATTTTAGAAAATATTTACAAAAATGTGCCATCAGGACTTCACTTGTAACACCCTCTATCTCGAAAACGAAATGATTTGGGACCTACGTTTATATGAACTTTTACTCCTATTTTAGGATGTAGATTACGCTGTTAACATATGACCGTCTAATTTTGGGACACTCTCTATTTTAAATTATAAAAAAAGTCAACTTTACAGAACACAAAACAAAAATATCAACTAGTTGGCAAGTACTCATGCAGTTTTAAGTTTAATATTATAATAAAACTTAAAAGAATTGGAGAACATTTTGCATAATTTTCAGTTATTTCACCTCTAATTATTTAAACATGTAGTGAACCTCTAAAAAATTAAATCCAAATGTTTTGGGTTTAACATCTTATATGCCCATGCCGCTTAAAAGCGTTCACCTATATTGTACTCAAGACTCAAGCTCTCTTTAGTATAGTTGTATTGGCACTGCAGCGATAGGTAGGCTACATGGCATGGGGCTAATGTATTAAGAGTAAGTAATAGGCTCGCTGGAGGTGCAGTGTCTGAACGACCCACAATGTTCGAAAAAGGATGAACAGAGAAATTTGCGTGAGAATAATGTTGACTTCGCGTCAACAATCTGCTCGAATCGTCAGCTCCAGTCTTAAGCGAACTAGAGAAAATCATAAGCGTGCCAGCCAAAAATTATTGTTCTCCCAGGCCCTCGAATTTAACTGAAGTAACTGAACAGGGTGCGCGCGTCGTAGCCGTAGCTACATAATTATATTTGTGATTTCTACGGGGATGTTTTACCGATCACAGAGAGCGCCTATTCCCGTTACGAGAGATTTTTTATTTTCAGGAAACTTCATGTATTTTAATATATTTTTTTTGTTTAAAATTTAATTTTGTGAGCTGATCTTTGCAGACTTGATCTTAATCATCGAGCATTTGAACGTGAATTACATCGGATGATAAAATGTTTAACTACATTTTTTTTTAATGTGAAAAGATTAAGATACAAATTGTATTTCTAATCTTCAGATATTTAAGAACTTAATTATAGTTTTGATTCAATACTTTTTAAATAAACGAAATAAGATAGAAATGTGCGGTTTCAACCACTAAGTTTCAAATTTCGAAAAGTTTTTTCCGAAGCACATTAATTTTTTTTCCATTTATACAGAACGAGGAAAAAAATTTGCCTAATTTCAACTAAAAATAACTTGACTTATTTAAACATGTATTATGTATATTTTTAAACCATTCAAAAGCTGAGTTCTTTTGCTTTTAAAAAATGCTAGCATTTGCAGTTTAATTTTCACAAATAAAGAAGATACGCGACTTTGTGCGTGCATTCTCAATAATTTCCATATTGCCTGTAGATATTCAATTTTTTAAAGAACGCATTTTCTGCTTTTTTATTTTTTTTTCGTTTGTACACCGAAATAAGTAAAACTTACCGAAAGATTTCAGTATATAAATGACCAAAAAAATTAAACATGCAGAAAATACGTACTTTAAAAAATTGAAAAGCTATGCGATAATCAAATTAATGTACTTATTAATTATTTGTATAATTTAAAATGCACATGCTGGCATTTTTTTAAAAGCTAAAGAACTCAGCTTTCGAATGGTTTAAAAATATGCAGGGTGTTCTATTTAAACAAGTCAAGTTGTTTTTAGTTGAAAATAGGCAAATTTTTTCCTCGCCCTGTATAAATGGGAAAATTTGCTAATAAAGTTCGTATTTTCACTTGTGATTTTTTTTATTTGTTCGTGATATTATATAAAATAATTTTTATAAAAAATATTTTAAGTACAAGCTTTTATTAAATGCACTCAAAAGTAGAAAATAATTTTTTTTGATTTCTGATACAATAATAAAAGCGATGGGCGCAAACTAAAACTTAAATTGTAGGTTTAAAATATGAAATTGTTTCTAGTTGCGCCCATCGCTTTTATTATGGTATCAGTGGACAATGGGGGGAGGTGGAAACCTAAAAATACCATAAGGTGGCATTGTCACCGGAACTATAAACACCTATCAAATTTGAAGTCAATCGGATATATGTAGAAGTCAGTCAAAAATAAGTTGTAAGTTTCGATTACATACATACAAGTGAAGTTAAATAAAAGATTTTAAAAAAGAAGAATTTATTTTGATTTATTGGAGGTTCGAATATCCTGAGAGAGCGCTGTTTCGTCCTTTTGGACTTTCTCAGCCAGGACTTTTCGAAACCTAACAAATCAAAATCTTCTTGGTAACTTACATGGTATATATACCACTCATATATATGCAAACTAGTTTGCTTATTTTGCACACTTTGTATTTCATTAAAGAGTGCCGTAAGGCGAATTTTAAAAAATGGCATGCATGCCATTTAAATTTAATACAAATAAATTATTAGTAAAATGCAAAACGGAATGCAATATACATATAACGAAAAAACTCAAAAAAAAAATCACAATAGTGCAGGGCATAGTGGCGCATTCGTTTGCAAAATTGTTTTAATTCGTGATTTTTTTTTTAAATGTGCGGAAGGCTTTCCTGATTATAAAAGTGTAATATGGCACTCAATATTTGTTGATGTTATTGTTTAAACAACGAAAAATTATATAATCCAGAAAAAATGCATTTTTTGCAATGAATTAATTTTTTTTATATTCTTTAACGTAAAAAAACATAACAACAAACAAAATTTTGAAAATTTATTTAGGTAATTTTGTTTATTATAGCTTGAATATTCGGTAAAAAAATTAAAATTATAGCATTTTAAATTTTAAGGTATATTATTTAATTCAAGAAAATTAGAATTTTCGTCAATTTCGGATTTTAAAACATGCATAACAATTAAAGGGTTAAAGATACGATGATGGGCGTAAGGACTTTTTTATTCGAAATATCCTAAAGAATATAAAAAAAATTAATTCATTGCAAAAAATGCATTTTTTCTGGCTTAATTAATTTTTCGTTGTTTAAACAATAACATCAACAGATATCGAGTGTCATCTTACACTTTTATAATCAGGAAAGCCTTCCGGACATTTAAAAAAAAATTACGAATTAAAACAATTTTGCAAACGATTGCGCCGGTATGCTCTGGTCTAAAATGAAAATTTCTTTAAAAGGGCATGTGTGCATCATTCAAAAACCATGCATCTTATCTTTGTAATCTGGGACCTTGGGCTACATTATCTATCCTCAAAAACTATTTTGTATGAAATCGGAGACCAAAACATGTTACCCAGCTACGGTCTAATCTAGCCATATACAATACGTGTAATTACTCCATAAGAGTGCATTTTATGAAAATTTTGTTATTGTTCTATTTGTATTCAAAAAATCAGTAATTATATGAATTTATAAGGACCGTCTCGGAGTGAAAATATTTTTTTTCTCAAAAACTAGACTTTTCAAAAAAAATCTGCTCCCATGCGTTTTTTTAGAAGTATGAAGTAAATTAACTTCCAAAATTTAAAAAAAAATCGCTTGGTAAATAACGGCGTTTGATTTTTATTTCAAATAAGCGAGGGTATGTATTCCTCTTAAGTGATGTACTTATACAGGGTGTTAAAAAAAAGTGTCACAAAATAAAACGGGGGGTAGTATGGGCCAAAATATGCAGAAAAGTCTTAATAAACATATGTCCGCAAAAGAATGGTTTCAGAGATACGGAGTGTTTTGTATCATTTTTTGATTATCTTTTTTCATTTTCAAAAACTTGCTTTTCTTATCGGAGTCTACCGATGTTTTTTCATAGATACTATTTGCAGTTATTATTTTGTTGTGGGTGAATAATTTTATAAATTTTCGATGCGTTTACACTAATATTGAATTAGCTGACATGCATTTTATGTACGGTCGTGCAAATGGCAATGCATTGAAATGGAGGGAGGGCACTTTGAACATCTCATTTAACTCTATGTTGTTATTGATTGTTTATAAATATCATTGTTTTTTTATAATAATAAAAAATTGTTATAAACACAAAATGGTCCGTATCTCCGAAACCGTTAATTTGCGGTCATATATTTATTAAGACTTTTCTGCTTATTTTGGGTCATACTATTCACCATTTCATTTTGTGACACTTTTTTTTAACACCCTGTATAAAGATGAAAAAAATTTGAATTTTTATTTGCACAAAAATTTCCAAGTTATTATATTTCTAAGGCAATAATAACAATCAATTCTAAATTCAGAACATTTCAGTTTTGATGTGATAAAATTTTAACTTGTTTTTTGTGCCACTTCATTGACAACTTTCAAAATTTAATTTAATAAATCTCCTTATTTTTCATTAATATTATAAAATAATAATTATTGTATAATCAAACTACCTCTACTATCAATAACTATTATTGCGCTTTTACTGTTTTCTTTTTAACAGACTTTAAAAAAGGAGGTTCTCAATTTGTCCAAAAATATATTTTTTGTATGTTTAGTGATAATTCTCTACCACGTTGTCCGATTTCTATGATTCTTTTTTTGTTAGAAAGGAGGCACTTCAGGGGTGGTCCCATATAAAGTTTGTCAAGATCTGGTGATGGTATCTATGAAAAAATCAGCAAACTCAATTTTTAAGTCAGTTTTTTAAAATTACTTTTATTTTTGTTTGTTAAGTTTTGCAATAATATTTAGGTGGCTATTTATTTAAATGGTTATATCAGTTTGTAATAATTAAATCATACATACAACATACCTGTGGATAAATAAAACACTTATACACACAACTTAAACGGATCATATTTATTAAAACTAAATAAATTACACAAATTGTATTTTGGTATAACATATGTTTCTTATTTTTCTTTTCAAACAGTGCTTAATAAAATTTCTACAATTTTAATGCTTTAAGTTATTAGACTTTTCGATATAGTTTGCA
This sequence comes from Psylliodes chrysocephalus, assembly GCA_927349885.1. Taxonomy (NCBI): domain Eukaryota; kingdom Metazoa; phylum Arthropoda; class Insecta; order Coleoptera; family Chrysomelidae; genus Psylliodes; species Psylliodes chrysocephalus. The sequence continues at coordinate 84,417,512 of OV651817.1, read as the reverse complement.
GAAAAGTGCAAATCAATTTTTTTTAATAAATACCAACAGTCTCTTAAAATCTAAAAATTCGAATTATTTACGCATAATGACTAACAGGTGCATCAATCACTGCCTGCTTTTTATCACTTTTTTCTTTCTTCATCAGCACACCAGCAGTAACACCCCCAAACAATATCATCCCGACAAGAGAATTCGAAATAAACTTTTTAGAACAGTCCTTAGAATCATTAATTTTCAATGAAATAATCTGATTAGCTATATGGCTGGCTACCAGGCCCACTGCAGTATAGTAAGGCCAAGTTTGGTCATTCATTACCCCTGATAACACCAAACTTCCAATCATAGTCGTTCCGAAACCACTCAACCACAATTTTGAATCCTCATTAAACTTTATAGCCGTTGATTTAAGCCCTAGGCGTAAATCATCCGCTTTATCTTGATGAGCGTAAATAGTATCGTAAATAATAGTCCAACATACTCCTGCGAAATACAATGGCAAACATACAGACAAGTCAACATAACCTTTAATGGCACTATAACCTAACAAAGCACCCCAATTGAACGTAAGACCGAGCACCAATTGGGGCCAGTAGGTAATGCGTTTCATCAAAGGGTAACTAACAACTAAAAGCATGGAACTAGCTCCTAAACACACACTGTACAAATTCAATTGCGTTAAAATGGCTAAACCAACACTTAACTGCCCGGCTAGGTATATCCAAGCTTGTTTCATGTTTATTTCACCGTTGACTAGAGGTCTGTTCTTCGTACGACCGACTTTACCATCAATATCCCTATCAAACATGTCGTTGATGGTACAACCAGCTCCTCGCATGACTAGCGCGCCCGTAGCGAATACTGCCAGCGTGTAAAAATCCGGTGGAGCTCCTGGAAGAGCCGCCGAGGCTATACTCCAACTGCATGGCCAGAATAATAACAAACTGCCTATCGGATTATCGAAACGAACCAATTTCAGATAGGGTTGCACTTGCTTCGGTGAACTATTCACTAATTTCGCTATTAACGTGGGTTTAGGCGTATCTTCTATATGATTCGTATAGGCGGATGTATTTTGTAGGTTTATTAGCAAACAGTTATGCAAACTAACCTTTTTGTTATTGAAAATACCGAATTTTGTGCAGCCGCTCTTTGCTAACCTCGACAACATTTTGCGGCGCACAAACGGCAGCTTTAATTAGGAATAATAATCGTTACCGTTTGGGATACATTATACGACTGTCGTTCCTACGCATGATAGGGTATACGTAAAAATACACGATAAACTGACTCAAGTACAAGGTTATCGCATGGTAATGAAATGAATTTTTAAATATTTAAAATTAAATCAGGTTTTCCTTGAATATTTATTGAATAATTCTTCTGTCATGTTTGTTCGTGGTCTGTTACTTGTAAGCTGTTTCGTAACTAGCTGCAGTTTGGCCTGTTACTTGAAAGTGATTTAGTAAGTCTACAATTTTAGTTATACAGGGTGGACCATAACTAATGGAGGATTGGTTCAAACATTGATTGGTCAAATTATTGGAATATTGTTAATTTTTCCCAGAATTTATTTTTCATATAAGCATTATCATCGTCACTTTTAATCCAAATACGAGGGTTCTTCTTAATTTTGAATATAGAGCTGAAATAAAACCAGGGTTAGAAAAACCTAAGAATTAAAAAATATATAAAAAGCTACGTAACAGTAGGTTTTTAGGTTATTTTAGTTTTATAGGTTTTTAAAGGTTTTTTTTTAGTTCATATAAAGTTAAACAAAAAATACAAGCAAAAGTTGAAATGAAATTTTATTATAATGAAAAAAATCAGTCTGCAAACAAAAAAAAACTATAAATAACCCAAAAAACCTAAAATTCCAGATTTTCACTTTTAGGTTTTTTATTATTGTATTTATAAATGGGTGTATGCGCTAGATTATCCTTGTTCTCACCATTTATTAGACAAGCGTCTCCGACAATTTCTCGAATTTACTTCTATAAAGGCTGGGTTCTAGTACATTCCCGAATGAATGATTCATACCGGCTATCTGTGAGCATAGGTGTCTCAATAGTTGGGTAAAGGATGTTTATTCCTTTCATAATCCTGGTTTTAAGGACAGGTGGGGTCGTAAAAAGGCTTAAACAAGGTAGATATACCCAAAGGATCAGAGCATGACCAGATTGGTCGGAAATGGCTCACATTACATTGCCCCATTCTTAAGAGATAGTTCCTCCTGGAACTTTTACGAAACTAAAACAAAATGAAGGAAAAATATTCCTGACACGATTTTTGAGATTTTCTTTTTCCTTCATTATTTATTTATTTTTATTATTTTATTAACAAAATGGTTGTATCTGCAACTGGATCCTATTTTACAATTTCTAGTGGCATGGAAGTAACAAGGGACGATCTTCGCTATAACCTGGACACTGGGAGAATGGCTGCAGACCAATATTTGAACCTCGGTATCTTGGAAGATTACTTGCACCATGTTTCTAATGATCCCCCAATTCAGCTGGTTGCTCTCTATCTTTGGCATAGCTAGTTTCTGTACATTGGACTGCAGTACATGCTCCCTCAGACTAAGTAATGCTTCCCATACATAATGATAAGTGAGTCGATCTCGGAAGGTGTCCTTTGTTCTGGCAACCGACCAAACTTCTTCCAGAACACAGATGTCAGACCTCGAGCATCGTTGATGCTGGAGGAAGTGCTATGGCCAGCGAGTAGTCTTTAGGAACTGTGAGCAGGTCTCGTTGTTGCTCAGTCGTAACACCAAGTCTTGCTTTTCCGATACTTCCATATGCACCCATAAATTCTTCAAAGACAAGGTCAGGCGTTTCTTGATGTTCGTTTACTCCTTCCTCTTGATCATAGCCATCCTCAAATGACGCCAGCCGGTTTTGATGCACTATCTTAGGTTTTCCGTTTAGTTATCTTCTTCCTCTTTTACAGTCCTTACTTTACTGTAGCCACCAGAAGCTTGCGTAGCTGCCTCATGCTCTAGAACAGCGGACAAGACATCGACCAATGTTTTGTGACGGACTGGACGGAGCGTTTTCTGCATTTCATGGTCACGGAGTCCATCAACAAATGTTTGAACAGCTAGACATTTCCTTCATGTTTTCTGGAGCTGATGGGTAGGCAAATCGCATCAATCTGGCAATATCTACTTCATATTCTTGAATGGTCTCGTCTCGTTTCTGTTTGCGATTCTTTAACTGTGATTGATACAAATGCTCCAAGTGTTCGTGACCATATCGCATGTTTAGTCTCTTTTTGAGTTGTTCAAAGTCAACTGTTTCTTCCACAGGTCTTCCTTCTAAAGCGTCCCCTCGAAGGACGATGGCATTTTTTCTTTCAGACCATTCGTTTGCTCTCACAGCTGTTTCAAACTGTTTCAGGTAATTGACCACCCAACATCTTCCCGTCGAAAGATGGGGCTTTAACACGAGCAGAATTTACAGTTTCTTCCAATTTCAATTTTGACTCCACTTAGCACTTTATTTCACCGTCCTTTCTCTGTTCTGTATGTTCCAGTTCTTCTATCTTCTTTTCCATTTCTTTTATTTTCTCACCAACGGAAGAGATTATTTTCTCCTCAATGGAGAAGTCATCTTATTTTCCATATCAGCAGAAATTTTATTTTTTAAAGAAGACATTTTGTTTTCCAAGTCTGAAGAAGTTTCATCTTTTAAAGAAGAGATAGAAGAAACTTTAGTTTCTAATGAAGAAATGTTAGAAGAAATAGAAAATATAATTAAGCGCCCGATCTTTATTTCTCGACATTCCTAGGTCAACATACTGTATATGGCAAAGCCCTTCGACAGCTATTTTGTTTGGAATGCCTAGTATGTATCGCACTGAAACTTTAGATTTAGGTTAACTAAATATAAAGGTTTATTTTTAATAGTAACATTCGATTCGTGGCGCCCTCTATGTCCCTGTATGCAAAACTAAAAATATATCCTTCATATCATCTTTACTTTTAATCTATGTACTAGAATTTAGTTTTCTATTTTTTTTTTGCAGAGCCACACGTTAAAAAATCTACTTTCTCGAGCAGTATGTCTCATTTTTCTTCCGATTATTCTCTACATCGCATTTTTCTACGTACATTTGCGAGTATTAAACAGAAGGTAATTTTTATTATTTTTTAACTAATTTTTGCATATAATAAAGATTTTTCATTTGTTTTAGCGGTAATGGAGATGGCTTTTATAGCTCAGCGTTTCAGTCGCAACTTATAGGTAAGAACACTTTTGAAATTATTTAATTTTGTCTGATGATGAACTAAGTATTTCGAAACTAGTCGCACACGTAATTTTAATTTGATTAAATCATTTTTGTGGTACCAATTTACTGTTTTATTATATAAGTTTGTTGAGGAATGCACAAAAGATTTTTCTTTTTTGGTTCTTCACATTTTAAACCATCATCCACCTGTTAGCCTTTATTTCTATTTTAATATAAACCCGGAACCCGTAGGATGATCGTCAAACCCGGAGACTCCGGGTCAAAACTTTTCTATATTTGTATTTTCTTTGGTGTATTATGAGTTTTACATTGCTAGATTTCTTAGTATAAACGCCAAACGTTTTGCCAGAAGTCTCATATTCATTGAAACTTGTGTATAAAAACTTTATAAACGTCAACAATTTTGAAATATGACGTAAAAAACGTCAAAAGATTGGACATATAACGTGATAAACGTCAAAATGATTACTTTTGACGTAATAAACCAATAAATTTGATATAAATTATAAAATAATAAGGTATGTGCTTCTTCCATTGTTTATTTTACAGATTTTGTATATTCTTTGGTGCATTATGAGTTTGACATTGCTAGATTTCTTTGTATAAACGCCAACAGTTTGACAGAAGACTCATATTCATTGAAACTTTTATATAAAACGTGATAAACGTCAACAATTTTGACATATGTCGTAAAAAACGTCAAAATATTGGACATATAACGTGATAAACGTCAAAATGATGACTTTTGACGTAATAAACCAATAAATTTGATATAAATTATAAAATAATAAGGCATGTGCTTCTTCCATTGTTAAATTTAAAGACTTTTCATGCATTTGTATTTTATTTGGTGCATTATGAATTTTGCTTTACTAAATTTCTTAGTATAAACACCAAACATTTTGGCAGAAGTCTCATATTCATTTAAACATTTGTATAAAACGAGATTTGTCAATAATTTTTACATATGACGTAAAAAAATGTCAAAATGTTGGACATATAACATGATAAACGTCAAAATAATGACTTTTGACGTAATAAACCAATAAATTTGATATAAATTATGAAATAAGACGATATGTGCTTCTTCTATTGTTTAATTTATAGACTTCATACATTTGTATTTTATTTGGTGCCTTATGAGTTTTTACATTGCCAGATTTCTAAGTAAACGCCAAAGGTCCTATATTCATTAAAACTTTGGTATAAAACGTCATAAACGTCAACAATTTTGACATATGACGTAAAAAACGTCAAAATGTTGAGATGATTGACATATCTTACTTCTTTTTTAGGCAACAGTTTACATAATGCTAGTATGCCGCGAGAAGTAGCCTATGGGGCGATCATTACTTTGAAGAATCATCGTACTGGAGGTGGTTACTTGCATTCACACTTTCATCTCTATCCAGAAACTGTTGGTGCTAGACAGCAACAGGTAAATCATTTTGTAGGTGTCGGTTATATTATGCTTCTGATCTGCTGCTTAGATTTTTTCAAATACTATCATTGAATCTTAATGATAATTTATTTTTCCAAATTGGAAACTAATTGTTATATTTTCGATCTAGATTACCACATACACTCACAAAGACGACAATAATAAATGGTTGATTAAAAAATACAACGCCGAACCTGATGACGATGTTCAAATTGTCCAAAATGGCGACTTGGTGCGTCTGGAACACGTGCCGACTCGAAGAAACCTTCATTCCCATAAAGAACAGGCTCCTGTGACTAAAAAACATTTCCAAGTGAGTAACTGCTGTTCCAAAACTATACTTTCCCATTTTTTTTGTGTTATCAGTCTCTAATGCATTTTATGAAATAGGTATTTAGTTACCACATCTTTTTATAAAGAATGATGCATATAACCTATAAATATTAAACACGTGATCTTTTGACAGTTAAAATGATTGGTAAGTACACAAACAACAAATTAACATTGAGTTAATAGGTGTTTGATTTTGTTTTCGTGAAATACAACTTAATTTGGTGACTATTCAAACATATTTTCTCATTTACTCAAAATATCTTGTAGCCTCCAAATTGCATCAGACATCCAAACATTCAGTACATATACAATATCCCTACAAATCACCTTACCTAAAAAGTCTTGTCCAATTTTCCTTCCAAATTCTAAAATTCCAAAAATATAATTCTTGCCCCACGTTGGGCGCCAATTAAAATAAACTACAAAACTGATGCATTTATAATACGCGAATATAAACATTGACATTTTGAAGTTTAGGTGACAAAATTTTTAAATAAAAGTTTGTGTTCCTATGGGCAAACTTCATGTTAAAAAATTGAATAACATTATGTATACATCTGATTTAAACCCGCGAATATAATCATTGATATTTTGACGTTTAGGTGACGGGTTACGGCGAGAACGGCACAGGCGATGCCAACGATGTCTGGAGAGTGACAGTCGCGGGAGCGAAACTCGGATCTGACGTAACCGCCGTCACGAGCAAACTCAAATTCGTTCATTACTTGCAATCTTGCATTTTGACGACTAGCGGAAAGCAGCTGCCCAAATGGGGCTACGAACAACAAGAGGTCACGTGTAATCCTAATTTAAGAGATCAGAACGCCCTGTGGAACGTGGAAGAAAATATTTTTGAAAAACGTAAGTCAATAGTTTGGCAGATGACACGATACAATTTACAACCATACATGATTTTCCCCGTTAGTGTGTGTGCTTCTTTCTTCATCGAAAGTCTGGCATAAAACGTGATAAATTACATTTTTGATATATGACGTGATAAACGTCAAATTTTTTGACATGACGCGATAAACGTCAACATTTTTGACATTTGACTTGATAAATGTCTACATTTTTGACATCGACAAAATCATCGAGAGTTTGGTATAAAAAGTGATAAATGTCAACAATTTTGACATGTAACGTGATTAAAAGTCAAAATTTTGGATATATGACGAAATAAATGGCAAAATTATGACTTTTGATGTAATAGATCAATATTTAATATAAATTAATAAATAGTGTGGGTGCTTCTTCCATTGTTCAATATACAATGGTTTCATACATTTGTATTTTCTTTGGTGCAATATGAGTTTCATATTGCCAGATTTCTTAGTAAACAACTTTATAAACGTCAAAAATTTGACAGAAGACTAATAATCATCGAAACATTGGCATAACACGCGATAAATATCAACAGTTTTGACATATGACGTGATAAATGTCAAAATGTTAGATATATGACGTGATAAACGTCAACATTTTTGTCATTTGACTTGATAAATGCCAACATTTTTAACTTATGGCGTAGTAAACGTCAAAATCATCGACAGTTTGGCATAAAAAGTGATAAATGTCAACATTTTTTTACATATATGGATTAATTATGAGTTTTATATTGTAAGGCTGGTAATTAATGAGTTTTATATTGCCAGATTTCTTATGAAACAACTTTATAAACGTCAAAAGTTTGACAGAAGTGTAATAATTATCGAAAGATTAACATACAATGTGATAAATGTCAACAATTTTGACATGACGTCATAAACGTCAAAATGTTGGAAATATGACATGATAAACATCAAAATGATGAATTTTAAAGTAATAAAACAATAAATTTAAATAAAATAACAATATGTGCTTATTCCATTATTTAATTTACAAACTTTTCATGAATTTGTATTTTGTTTGGTGCAATATGAGTTTTATATTGTCAGATTTCTTATTAAACAACTTTATAAACGTCAAAAGTTTGACAGAAGTGTAATATTCATCGAAAAATTGGCATAAAACGCGATAAATGTCAACAGTTTTGATATATGACGTGATAAACGTCAAAATGTTGGACTTATGACGTGATAAACGTCAAAATTTTTGACATATGACTTGATAAACGTCAACATTTTTGATATAGGATGTGGTACACGTCAAAGTGATGACTTTTGACATAAACGTGAATAAATTTGATACACATTATAAAATATTTCAAAATTTTGCTTATTTGTAGAATTCAATTATTATTGTGATGATTCTTTTCGAATTTATTTTAATTTTAATTTGAAAACATCGTTAAAACATATAAAAGTCAGTAATCATTTGTCGTTTCTTCTTTTTAAACTATATTTTGCCTTAATTTCACGCATGCGCAATACACTTTTCTACTTTTGAAAAGGATGTTTGGACTAGTTAACTTTTCAGACTTGTCCGTGAACTTTTCTAAGAGACTCTTCACTAGTTAATTATATCCATATGGATTGTAGTTATATATTTTATTTCTAGTGCCTAATGTAAGTTTTGAGGTGTACGCTCCGAGTTTTTTGGAAAGATTTCTGGAGTCGCACGCCGTTATGTTGCAAGGAAATGCAGGATTAAAACCCAAGGAGGGTGAAATCACGTCAAGGCCTTGGCAATGGCCGATAAACTACAGGGTGCGTCAACTTTACCTGTCTTAAGATTGGCGACGAAATATTTTGAATTTTTTTTGTTTTAGGGTCAATTTTTTTCCGGGACTCAATACAGAATATATCTGCTGGGCAATCCTGTGATTTGGTGGGGGAATTTGGTTTTTATCGTTATATTTTTGATTGTTTTTGGAATAAATGCAGTAAAGTTGCAGAGAGGATATATCGAATCTTTTGATGGTAAGAAATGAAGGAAAATTTATTCAATAAAATTTAGTTATAAATTAAAATTTAAAATCATATTTTGTTATGTTGTATTTTAAACATGGTTTGCCAGGAATAAATTCTAAATAATCGTCATATTTTCTTATTATATAGATTTTCACAAGAAAAAGTTGGTTGCTTGCGCTTGGCTCTTCATAGGATGGACCTTACATTACGTACCTTTTTGGGCAATGGGTCGAGTACTGTACTTCCATCATTACTTTCCAGCTCTCCTATTCAGTTCCATGATAACAGGTAAAAAAATACAAACCAAAATCGAAACCACACTATAAATAAATCATTTATACCTTCTATCATCACAATTTCTATTTAAACAAATTCCTGTGATATTTTCGCTCTGTTTATAGAAAAGTGACACAACTCAAAATTAAAAAAAAAATTGAATTAACATCTTAAACAGTATTTTAAACCAAAGATATCGGGTAGAATAGATACGTATCAATTCTATCCGATATATCGCATCCTTGCTTCAAAAGTGACACAACTCAAAATTTAGTAAACAACCCTACAATCAACAATTGTTTTTCTCTTGACTTACAAAAGTTTTCTAGATGGCGTCTCTGATTTTTTAAGATTTCGATACAGGGTTGTTTTTAATAATCCCATTCATGGTGTCAACTCAAAAGATGTGAATTTTGAGTTGTGTCACTTTTGAAACAAAGGTGCTATATTTGGTTTAGAATGTCGTTTAATGGCTTAAATTCAAAATTTTGTGTCGAATTTTGAGTTGTCATTTTTATACCAACGAAGCGATTTGTAATTATAAAAAATTGTATTTTTTCTTTTAGGTATATTGATCGATTACCTCTTGGAGGAGATTCCCGGTTATTTTTCGAGATCGAACGCAAACATGGTTTATCAAATTTTATTGGGGTTAATTCTGTCGACGATCGTTTATAGCTTTTATTTATTTGCCCCATTGGCGTACGGAATGTCCGGCCCCTCCGCCAATGAACCCAACTCTACAATGCGCGGTTTGAGGTGGATCGAGAGTTGGGAATTTTAGAATTTAAAAGTGGAATAATTATTTCAGAATATAATCTAGTATTATAAATAGCTGATTTGCAAGAATAACGACGCAATTCAAATTTTTTTAAAATTATACTAAGTATGCAGAACAAAAAAGTTTTTTATCATGAAAAATAACGGAATGCTGAATTCTGTCATACATTCGCTAAACAGATAGCGTCAGTATTTATTTAAGACAATTAAGTCTAACGTGTATCACGAACATGAGCTCATTTCAGTTTCATAGTTGTTGTCACAATTCGATTTTCAAAAAAAAGACGCTTTTAGAGTTATACTACAATTTTTTCAAGAATATTGACATATTTCAAAAAAGTATAATTCAGTTGTTGTTTTATCAAATAAAATTCATATTCAACCAGAATGATATTTTTTATTTGCTTACAAATTTTCCATTACCTTAAATTAATTGAAATCCCCAATTTCAAAATATGTAATTTATTTGTTTTTTTGCGTCCTAATTATTTTAAATTTAGACAACAATGACATAAGTTACTTTTTTATAATTCATAATCTCAAGAATATTGACCCTCAGATATCACTCAATATTTTTGTGATTATTTGTATTTTTTCAGTGAAAAAGAATAGTGACACATTTCAAAAATGTACCTTTTCAAGCTTATATTAAAAATGTATAGCAAATTCCGCATATTTTTATGTGAAAGAACGACATAATGCTAATTTCAATAATGGCGTTGTGTCGTTCTTCCCGTACTGCAAGCTTATTATAATGAAGAGTAACACAAATCTAGTTTTGCTCCGACAAAATACGCCAGTTTTATGAAAAATAAACTAAGAACGTTGTTTTCAACAATGAGACAAGTCAAATTAGGACATTATTAATATTTTAAATTTAGACAACAATAATAAGTTAATTTTTGATAATTCATAATATGAAGAATAATGACCGATGTCTGAAGGGCCCGTTTGTGATGATTATTTGTATTTTTTCATAGAATATTATGTATCGTTGGTACATAAGAATAGTGACGCAACTCAAAAATCTCAATTTTCGAGCTTATAGTAGAAATGTGTATCAAAAACTGCATATTTTATATGTACAAAAACGACATATTGCTACTTTAAAAAATATCGTTGTGTCCTTCTTTCCGTATTACAGGTCGCGAATTTATGACAATGAAGAGCAACACAAATCTAGTTTTGCTCCGACAAAATTCGACAGTTTTATAAAAAATAAAATAAGAACGTTTTTTTCAACAGTGACATAAGTCAAATTAAGACATTATTGTTGAAAAGGTCGTTATCAATTTGCGTGAAGTATTCTTTTCTGGAAAATCGTCATAACTCAAAAGAGGGATGAAAATATTATTTTAACATTTAATAAATGACCAGTTGATTTTTGATAATTTATAATCTCAAGAATAATTACCGATATCTGAAGAGTCTGTTTGTGATGATAATTTGAATTTTTTATAGAATATTTACATATCGTTGGTGCATAAGATACAACTCAAAAATTTCCATTTTCGAGCTTAATGTAAAAATGGGTGACAAAATCCGCATATTTTATGTGGAAGAACGACATATTGCTACTTTCAAAAATGACTTGTTCTTTCCGTATTACAAGTCCTGTGTTTATGATGATCAAAAGTAACACAATTCTAGTTGTACTTTGACAAAATACGCCGGTTTAATAGAAAATAAACTAAGAACGTTATTTTCAACAATGACACAAGTTAAATTAGGACGTTATAGTTGAAAAATCATTATCAATTGGTGCGAAATATACTTTTCTGGAAAATCGTCATAATTCAAAAGGGAGATGAAAATATAATATTTTGGGTTATTTTAAATGTAGGCAACAATACTAAGTTAATTTTTGATAATTCATATTATGAAGAATAATGACCGATGCCTGAAGGGCATGTTTGTGATGATTATTTGTATTTTTTCATAGATTACTTATATATCGTTGGTGCATAAGAATAGTAACGTAACTCAAAAATCTCTATTTTCCAACTTATAGTAGAAATGTGTAGCAAATTCTTAATATTTTATGTGGAAGGACGACATATTGCTACTTTTAAAAATAACGTTGTGTCATTCTTTCCGTATTACGGGTCGCGAGTTTATGACAATGAAGAGTAACACAAATCTAGTTTTGTTCCGATCAAATTCGCCAATTTTATAAAAAATAAAATAACGTTATTTTCAACAGTGACACAAGTCAAATTAGGACATTATTGTTGAAAAGGTCATTATCAATTGGTGTGAAATATACTTTTCTGGAAAATCGTCATGACTCAAAAGAAGTATGAAATTATTTTAAATTTATACGACAGTGACCAGTTGATTTTTGATAATTTATAATTTCATTAATAATGACTTGATATCTGAAGAGCCTATTTGTATTTTTTTATATAATATTTATATATCGTTGGTGCATAAGAATAGTGACGCAACTCAAAAATCTCAATTTTCGAGCTTATAGTAGAAATGTGTAGCAAAAACTGCATATTTTATATGAAAGAACGACATATTGCTACTTTCAAAAATAACGTCATGCCATTCTTTCCGTATTACGGGTCGCGAGTTTATGACAATGAAGAGTAACAGAAATCTAGTTTTGTTCTGACAAAATTCGCCAGTTTTATAAAAAATAAACTTTCAAAAATGACGTTGTGTCGTTCTTCCTGTATTAGGTGCATAAAGTCGTAAGTCGTGAGTTTATGATGAAGAATAACACAAATCTAGTTGTGCTCTGATACAATATGCCAGTTTTATAACAAAATAAATAAGGAACTTTTTCAAAGGTGAAAAATAGGACATTATTGTTGGAAAGGTTATTATTAATTGGTTTGAAAAATACTTCTCTGGAAGATCGTCGTAACTCAAAAGAGGGATTAAATTTTTTTTTGGGTTTTTGATTAATTTTATCAAAGCAAACTTGTAATTTTTTGAATACAAAAATATTTAAGCATTTTTAAAATGCAAAATCTGTTTTTGAGTTGTGTCACTATTCCTGCGTGTAAAATTAAATTAACTACCATTTGAAATATGTAGTGAAACATTTATACATAAAATAAAAAGTCCATACTGTAAAATCTACTATTTTTAATTGCGTCGTTATTCTTGCTAGTCAGCGAAATTCTTCCAGAACTTTATTTAGCTTGATAAAAATATGTTGTAAACTCTAAAATATTCTCTTTGGAAAACTCATTAATTTACAAAAAAAATCGATAGGACTTTTCTGACAGGTACTAGTACAATTTTCACCAGTAAAGTCAAATTTGAATGAAATTTTGTAAAATTTCGAGTAGCTGTGAACTGAAAAATTGTGTAATTATTAGTATATTTATAGGTAGCTCCTAAATAATAATATAATAAAAATTTGTTAAAAAGAGAATATATGGTTATTTAAATGTATTGATATGGAAAGTTTAAAAAAAAGTAAAAAAATGTCAAAATTGACCGATGGTGGGGTGGTGAACTTTTTAAAAATCAAAATTAAGTAGATAATCGGGTTGTTGATTTCGGTAAACTGTCAGATGGGAATTTAAAAATGTCAGTAGAGTTTGGAATTTTATTTTTGAAAAGTTAGCCGAAGAGGTAAGGAACAAAAAACACATAAAAAGATAAAGAGAAATTGAAAATTTATTTATTTTTTAAATTGGGCGTTTATTTCTTCTTTTCTATAATTTTAGGGAATGATTAAATTGTTAATTCCATATCAGTACATTTTACTTGAGTAACTTGAGTCTGTTTTATATGATGTTTAAATTTTTCTATAGATTGTTTTATTTTTGTATACAATTTTATTTTAATAAAAAAAAATAATTAAAAAGTTTTATTTACATAAACCGACAAAGCTCTACCCCAGAGCTCTCGTTAATTGATGAATTTTGATATAGAAACTATTAGTTTCCGAGATACAACACGTTAATGAATCAAACTTCAAAAGTTTTCATAGATCAAAAACTAATTATTTTTTCAATTTTTTTTTTCAAATTCTTTTTTTAAATTTTTCTTTTATTCAGGCTAGAACGGAACGCAATTGCTTGCTTAATGTTTAAGGTGCCTATTATCAGCTCAATCGAATGCAAATAATTTTTCACGAAAAAATCAATATTTCTTTGTTAAAAAGTTGTAAAAAGTGGCTCTGATTTGGATGAAACGTTGTATATAGATATTGGAAGACACGTGCGTTTTTAGAAACTTAATTGCAGCTTTTTATATTTACTAGTTGTCGAGAGACAATGTTTTAGAAACGGATCTGTTTTTTATTGGTAGATGGCATATTGTTTGCCGATTTTCAGTCCAAACTGAGACTGGCTTAAAACCAGAGATATAACCATTCATTGATAAAATATAATATTCACGATGCCAAGATTAATTCGACAATCAATACGCTCTATTTGTAGGTCCGCGGTGAAGAGACCAAAGGTGAGAAGTAAGAGAGGGGAAAGAGAATGATTTTACGCAGATACAAGTTTATTTTATCAATGAATAAATATGTAAGCGATGTGCGCTTATAACACAGCTTATACAATACAGCTAAAACACTCTCTTGGCGGCAACGGTTTGCGTCGATTTCGTCGCGCATCGCTTAAGCTCCGCCTTCGAAGGGAAAAGACGGTTTTGGCGTTCAGAAGCGTACTTAGGCAAGGTGTTGGGTCGTGCGTATAATTTCGTTGATTGTATAATTTCGTGGAGCCTATAATTTCGTTGATTTTGTTTGAGTTAAAGGTACTGTTATTATTTTGGTGACTCTTTAGCTGTGAGTAGAATGAGTTTGTGCAGTCAAAAGCTGTTTTAATAAGGGTTATACCTGCAAGAAAACATTCTTTAGTTTTCCCAAGGACCCAAACCGATAAGTACTACATTATAAGAAATTTTCATTGTTAAAAATATAATTTATACAGGGTATCTCATTAGTGCGTTATTGTTCATTATTTTGTTGTAGACACGCAAGAAAGTTTTAAATAAAAGTTATATGGATTTGAAAAATACCTACATATTTTAAAAATATCTTTGGATATACAGGGTGTCACGTTTTTGCCTGGAAAATTAAAATGTATGTTTTTTAAATGGAACACCTTGTATTTTATTTTATGATGAAATTATTAACACCCTAAATTATTGTAAAGACGAATTGCTACAGAAAAATTTTATCAGGTATGTGTGTGGTTACCTTTTAATAAAAGCCTTGCGGATCCACTCCTGCGATACCTGTCTTAAATATAACAAAGATCACGTTGAATTAGACGATTTTTCTTTTTATTGCTTTTAAAAGGCATATGATAACGCCAATTCAGATACATTTGGAAATCTGCAACTGTCAAATGATGAATTTGTAGAACTAATATTCAATATTGAAAAGATATTTTAAAATAATTTTGAAGAATTGGCTACAAAAAATAACATTTGTACCACACTTTTAGAATTAATTAACCCAATACCCTTTAGTCATCCATGCTAACGTTTTCCAAAAGAATAACTTATTTTATTGTATGTTTAATCTCAATAACTAAAAAATATACTGACAATTAGTTTGACAGAATTGTCATTTATTTAAAATTTTAAAAATAATAGCAGTCGGTTGATCAAAATATGAACGGTGATTGGCGAATTTATTTTTTTTGCAGTGTTCTCACTACCTAGAATGGATATGAAATATATTCGTTCAATTGAAGGCAATAGCATACTTTTTCGTTTTGTAATCTGTGCATGGATATTAGCCAATCTACGCACACTACAAAACGAAAAATTATGTTATTGCGTTCAACTGCGAATATATTTCATATCCATTTTAGGTAGTGAGAACACTTTAACAAAATTAAATCTACAAATCACAGTTCATATTTTGGTCACCCAACTCCTATTATTTAAAAATTTTTAAATAAGTGATAATTCTGTTAAACTAATTGTCAATATATATTTTAGTTATTGATATTAAATATACATTAAAATTTTTGTGTAGACTCAATAAATAATAGCATTTTTGTTTTTATTATGTCCACATTTAAAAAAAAAATAAATTTTAATCAAACTACATGATACTAATTTAATTACGAGTATTAAAACTAAAGTCCTGAAAGTTTCGGTGAAGATGAGGACAGAACATCTGCCTTCCATGCGAAAAGCCCGGGATCGAATCTAGGCCGAGGACTAATTAATGTTTCATGTTTATTTTATTTTATAAATTAGTCAACTTCGTAAATTATTTTAAAATTAGTTATTTTGTCTAAATAACCTAAAATAATTTTTTAAATTTGTAGATTTTCGTTAGTGGGTCGTAGAAAAAATATACTGACCATATCGAGTGGATTGTTCATATCACAATCAGACGATTGAGTACTCCGCCTACGACGTCGTGCTCAAACTTCGTCTTTGTGTGATATGGCTATCATATCCACCATTGTTGAACAAACTGTAATGAAGTCAATTTTCATTATTATTATTATTAATTAATTCCGGGTATTAATTTCGATTTTCAATTAATTTCAACTTCGTGGATATGCCCTGTATATCATCAGTTTTATCGCTGTTCAAACCATCGTTGAGGTACTGTGCCTGCGCGCGTTTTAATGGTGGGATTTTCTGATGTAGTAGGGCATGCGACGACTAAACGTGGTCCGAGATTGAATTGAAATTTTTAGTTCCTAATATACCGATTTATCGAACAGACTTGATTTGACACCGTTAAATCTAATAGTCGATTAAACGCTAAATACCTACGATACCGAAAATTTATTTCACGCCGCGAGGTAAAGTTTGTTGATAGTTTTTTTTTTTTTGATAATTTCTTTCGTGCCCGAGACTTTAAGCCGTGCTATTTGAAACCGATTTAATTTTATTTATTCCGTGTTGAGTTAGGATTTCATTTGTTTTGATTTAAAAATACTTTAATTTATTCTTGTTAGAATACACCGTTCTTAATAAATTTCATTTTAGTTTATTTAAAGTTTTGAGCGTTAAACAATTTATTTTTTTTTATTTCAATCGTAGATATAGTCGTATAGTTAATTTTTCCTACTACTGGAAATTTCCGTTAATAAATAATACATTTCATTTTAGTTTATTTAAAGTTATGACCGTTAAACAATTTATTTTACATTCGATTGTAAATATAGTCGTATAGTTAATTTTTCCTACTACTGGAAATTTCCGTAAATAATAAATTTAATTTTAGTTTATTTAAAGTTTTGAGTGTTAAACAATTTATTTTTTATTCAATCGTAGATATAGTCGTATAGTTAATTTTTCCTACTACTGGAAATTTCCGTTAATAAATAATACATTTCATTTTAGTTTATTTAAAGTTTTGACCGTTAAACAATTTATTTTACATTCGATTGTAAACATAGTCGTATAGTTAATTTTTCCTACTACTGGAAATTTCTGTGAATAAATTATACATTTCATTTTAGTTTATTTGAAGGCTTAACCGTTAATAAGTTTATTTTTCATTTAATCGTAAATATAGTCTTATAGTCAATTTTTCCTACTGCAAGAAATTTTCGTGAACAAATAATACAGTTAATTAAAAACATTATCCAATAAATAATTAATTGGAACTGTTTGGGAATTGCCTAATGTTTTGATTGGTTATATTTGTAGAATTGCGACGAGGCATTTTCTTTTGTTTTATTCTCCGAACTGCAAATTTTAAGAAAATTTAAATAGCATCATTCCCAGTTTGAAGCGGCTCGTGATTACGATCGCTTCATCCAGAGATAAGGTGTTATCCCGGCTATTAGTTCATTCTATATCTAAAAATTAATTTGCGTTAGGTCTCCGTTATTTCAACAGAACTAAAATAGTATCATTCCCCTGTCTGAAGCGGCTCGTGATTACGATCGTCTCATTCAGAGATAATGTGCTATCCCGGTTATTAGTTTATTTTCCGTCCGAAACCCTCATTTGCGTTAGTCTCCGTTATTGTAAGTGAACTCAAATAGTATCATTCCCCTGTCTGAAGCGGCTCGTGATTACGATCGCCTCATTCAGAGATAGTGTGCTATCCCGGTTATTAAATTTGTTTTATGTAAAACTCCGTTATTCAATTGACATTAAATAGTATCATTCCCCAGTTTGAAGCGGATCGGTTCACTCAGGGATAATGTACTATCCCGGTTGTTAGTTGGTTTTACTTTCCAACCACTAGTGAGTAAACCTCTTATAGGGTCCCGGTTTCAGCTCTGGAATTAGTATTATCCCGAACCTGTCTCCTCGCATTCTCTGCAACCAATATTATATTTTGTTTTACTGAAGCATTCAATTACATTTGATTGTAAATACCAATTAGAAAATTTAACAGTTAATTTTTGCTACGACCGAAATAATACTGCCGAATGAAATGGCAAATTGCATTTATAACTCAACAACAGAATAAACAATTCAATAATAAACTTTTACTGCGACCGTGATAATTATAAGTATTGATTTTATTTTGTTTTCTTTACGTCTGATTAGTCACTCGAAAGTCATTTCCGTCCGTTTTGTTTGTTTATTTTTGTTCAGGGTTTGTACATATTACCGTGAGGGTGGGCGTTGAAATATTTAATTTATTTTTTTATTGTAAATAGTTAACCACAATATATGTGTCAATGTTAACCTGCCGTATTACTGGTTGTTAATTCCTAAATTTATTTCCCCCTTATATTTCAGCTAGTGATTAATTCTGTACCAGCCCAAGCAACGATTAAAGCCCGTTACTTGTGGCCTACTATTACCTGTGTCTAAGTAACCTTTGACCCCTGGAATTTTTCATCTCCATCTGTAGCTACCCGAGTACTTTCGACGCCGTTTCGAGAGTTTGTGGAGTAAACCATTACCAAAAATCTGGCGCTCGAGAACCGCCCGTAACCAGCGTCATTCGTAAGGAACCGTTTTCTCTGTGGCGAGAAAACCCCTTACAAAACTACAATTTATTTGTTTTCTTGGTTTAAGTTTTACATCAGAAATAAGAACTAAATTAATTTACTTTTCAAGTTTTCTTGTAAAAATCGATATTACTTTCTCCAAGTACAAATTTAGTACCTACCTAAAATAAGTACTAATTATGTAATATCGTGTAATATTGTAATTCAAATTTCACGTTACTATAAAGTTTCAAAATTCCCTACTTCGGTATGGTCAGATAAAAATTGAATATATTATATTAATAAAAACTGTTAAAGTATTACTTCTACAAATCTGTATTTCAATTAATAAGAATACATCTAAATATAACCAATATTGTTAAAATAAAAGCACAAATTCTTTATAATTCCAAAATACCATAGAGTTCCCAGACCTCAGTCGAAGCATTCGTTTATCTAGGTATAAACCCTTTGCGCGAAGAGTAACTTGCCAGAGACACGGGGTACCACTTGATTTGCATCCACGAGCGTGACACATTTCTTTAACAATTGAAGCCCTTGGTGTAAAAAGGATCCAAGTCACAATTTGTCGTGAAGTGACTGTTTTAGCTCAAAACATTTGTTAACGAGGATTTTACTAGCCACATACAAATTATTTTACCTCTAATCCGAAAGATGTGCTATTTTTCGTAATATTTATATTTAAATAATTTTTTAATTATATTTGACAAATTTAAAACAAATTAAAAATTTAATTTCCCAAAACTTACTTAACATGGCATGTAACCAACCTTATTACGTCAAGGTTTTCAATTTTTTCAATAATAAAAAAATTGCTTAATCCGGGCCCGACTTTTCCCTTTAATCTAACAGAGATAGCACCATTCCGTCTTGCTTGGTTCTCGACCGCCAGATCAAAGACGCCGACACGGAGTTGTGGAGCTGTATTAGGCATTCCAAACAAATGAATTACCAGTGGGCAGGTTTGGTATATCTAAGGGTGGCGACATATGGTGTATTCTATCTACTTTACGTAAAATCATGAATAATGGATTACATTTAAATATTTTATGTCAAACACAATAAAAATAATATTTAAAAAACCCCCCTATACATTTCTTCATAAATTGGCAGTCTTGGCGAGTACTACTTCGAATAAAAATAGCGTCCAAGTTGCAAGACTATGTCGCTACCCCCTTAAATATACAAGAATTTCCCACTGACACCTATTGTTTGACAGGTCGTTGGAATGCCTAATTGTATAAGCTGTGCTTATATAGAGAAAGTAAAAGTTGAAAAGTCTTTTGGTAGGTAGAGAGGGGGTAAACGTCAAACCACGTCGGGCGGCTCCGAGAATTTCACAGTAATGTTTACCTGCCAGTGTCGTTTCATAGAATACGTAATTTTAAATTGTTATCGGCGGAACCGGACAATCGCATGTATTTATGGATTATAAATAATTATTAAACATGTATTATAATATTCAAATTATAATTTTACAAAATTTCAACAACTATTCACAATTTATTAAACTATTTACTCGAAATTGTTATTAACATCTATAAAATAATTTTGTACGCCAATGTATCGTGTCCACTTCGGTGAGATCCGCTGACAACCTGTCAAGTTATGTGTGTAAAGTGGGAGAACTGGCAAAAGCATTTCCAACTTTTACTTCTGTTCTAATAAACAACGAAGATATCCATGCCGGCGTAAGCTCTGTTGTCACTTCCAACTTACTATTACTATATAGGTTTCGGAATTTATTGAAAATTATTACATTTAATTTAGTGACATTACATCTAATTTAGTTAAATTTGATATAACTAATGATTCAAAATATTTTGGGTTCATTTGCAATAAAATAGGTTGAATTATTTTAGTTTTTTATTAATATACGAGGTAAGCGCCAATAATTCCCGGCCTGACAATGAAGGAGGCAAAGTACAACAACAAGTTTTTATTATTTTTCAATGTAATCTCCTTTAACCTCAATGCACTTCTTACAACGTTTAATTAACAATTCAATCCCTTTAAAAAAAATATTCTTTCTTAAACAAATAATAATCGCTGGGAGCCATATCTGGACTATAAGGAGGGTAATCTATATTTTGAAAGCCGCAATCTAGGATGGCAGCTTGTGTAACGCCAGCAGTATGAATGGGCGCATTGTCGTGCAACAACCGCACGCCTCTGGTTAATTTTCTTCGACGTTTTTCCCGAATACATTCCCGCAACTTATGAAGTAATGCGGCATAATATGTGCCATTAACGGTGGTATTTGTCTCTTTAAAATCAATCAGAAGGATTCCTTCACAATCCCAAAAGATCCTTTTTCGTTGATTGGCAGACTCTAAATTTTCGTGGGGGGGGGGGGGGCTTCACCCTTACGGCGCCACTCCATTGATTCTCTTTTCGACAGAGGATCATAATAAAGAACCATAGTTTCATCAGTGACTATTGTTTCCAACACGGGGTTCGGATCATCTCCACACAGTTCCAAAAACGATCGAGCACACTCGACACGACGTTGCTTCTGAATCGCCGAAAGGTGTTTGGGCACCCATCTTGCACTAACCTTATGCATACCCAAATGATCATGGAGGATTCGGCGAACAGTGGTATCAGAAAGCTTGGTCATTTCTGCCATTTCCTTGACCTTCAAACGTCGGTCACTTAGCACCAGGTTTTTCACAAGGGCCACTTTGTCCTCCGTTACCACCTACACTGGCTGTCCAGGTCTTTCGTCATCTTCAAGGGATTCCTGACCCATGCGAAAACGTTCTGCCCATTCCTTCACTACCGAATAGGAAGGGGAACTTTGGCCATATACGCCATCGAGTCTTTCTTTAATAATTTTAGGTGTAAGCCCTTCTGTTGTTAAAAATTTAATAACCGCTCCGTACTCAATTTTCGTCATCTGAGACATTTTCGGAGATACTTTAGTTCAAAATGCTGACAATTAAAAACTATTTGACGTAAGTCGCTTATTTTGTTACCACAGCCTACTAAGGTTTGTAGCTATAAAATGTTAAACTTTTATCCTGATAAAATATCTGCAACTATGTCAGGCCGGGAATTATTGGCGCTTACCTCGTATGTAAATAATTTTGTAAACAAAACGAGAATAATGAAATAGGCATATAACAACAGCGGATATTATACCCTCCTGTGTCCCTTAGAATGTCTTATTCAGGACGGAACTGCATTCCGAATCGGTCATGTAGAATTTTTAACAACGAAACTGTATCCGCGGTGCAAATTTTATTACTACTAAATTTTTACGAAAATTTAACCAGTTTTGTCAAATGTAATTTTTGAAAGTAAAAAAAGGTACTTTATTGAACCCTTATCAGAAAAATGTTGGAAAACGGGACATGCATATAACAAAATTATTGGAAGATATATTTTTATACAGGGTGTATCTAAATAACACCGAGAAAATTAAAGGGGTGATTCTGTGATGAAAATTAATGTGAGTGTTTGGTATAAAATTTTTTGAAAAAACCCTCCCTGGAAAAGTTACACCCCTTCGAAAATTAAAAAAAAAAGGTTTTTCTTTTTTATTTTCCCTGTATATCAAGCAAGACACGAAACTTGGTAAACATTATCTGTCAATAAAAGTACACTTTTTGAAATTTTTTCAACCCTGAAGTATGCTTAGAAGGGGTTGAAATAATCAACCCCTAAGATATTTTTTCTTACAACTTTTTTTTAGATGAAAATTTTTTCTTTAAAAAAGTATGACTGAAAAGCACAATTCATTGATTAACTTTTTTATCTCTACAAGTTTTTTTCGAAAACTTAAGCATTTATGAGAAAAAAATAAATAAGCTCATGTAAAATAGCATTTTATTAAACAACAGCCAACCAAATTATGATTCTTAAGACTTCTACAACTAAAAACAAAAGTGAACAAACAATGAACAAAAATCTGTCGAATATCGACAATACAATTATAATAAATATTGAAAATGACCGCCTTCAGCTTTAATACAAGCATCTACCCTTTTCCTCATAGAATTGCGTATACGATGAAATATTCCTGGAGAATTTCTTATAGTTTCACACCCTGCTACAATGCGGTTTCGCAGATCATCGATATTTTCAACTGGGTTTGTGTATATCAAAGATTTCAGATCCAAAAATCCAAAGGATTAAGGTCAGGGGAGCGGGCTGGCCAGTTTACAGGTCCTCCTCGACCTATCCATTGATTGGCATACACCTCATCCAAGTGAGTTCTTGCACGTATACTAAAATGAGCTGGTGCACCATCGTGCATAAACCATAAATGTTGCCTAATTTGAATGGGAACCTCTTCAAGAAGAACAGGTAATTCTTCAAGGAGATATATGCTTCACCATTTAATCGTAGCGGAAGAAAATGGGGACCAATTAAATGATTATCAAGACTGGTGATATTCACTTTCCTTAATATTCCGAATTCATCTCAGAAGTAAAGACATTGCGTGTAATTTTGTTTGTCTGTGTGAGTTTTTTATTTACTGAGACTCAAGATGGAAAATAAAGTTCTTAGCCAAAGGGGTCACGAAAAGTACTACTGGGATGGCTACCTATACACGAAGGATAAAACGAACAAGGACAACACCATTCAATTCTGGCGCTGCGAAAACAAGCATGAAAGATGCAAAGGAAAAATATGGACCATTATGGATGGTTCTTTCAAATGTATACGAAATGAACACACATGTAGTATACGGTAGGAAATGCAGCAAATGTTGTTCTGCAAAAAATGAATACCACTGTGAAGCACCTGGCCGCGACAACGATGGAGAATCCTGCCCAAATCAGAGGACTAGTTTTGGAGAATGTACCAGCTGCGGTTAAAGGAATGCTTCCAAGTTCCAGTGTTATGCGGAGAAACATTCAAAGAGTAAGAGTAACCATGTGCAAAGCACCCGCCAATCCAGAAACTCTTAGTGAAATTATCATCCCAGAAGTGTACTCGCAATATTATTACAGCCCTACTCAATTTGAGAATTTTTTGCTGGCAGATTCCGGAAGAGATCAAGTGGGTCCACATCGAATTCTAATATTTGGTAGAGGATACCATGCAACATGGAGTGCAAGCATGAAATAATTATTTGTTGACGGCACATTCTTATTGTGTCCTCCACTTTTTGCTCAAATATTTGTTGTTCTGGCAAGAAAAGATACGCATGAAGAGAAGGGTCCAGTTTTTCCTGTACTATATTGCTTGCTGCCCAATAAAAGTGCAGAAACATATCTCAATGTGTTTAACATGATAAAAGTTCTTTGGCCGCAATTAAATCCGGAAAGCATCAGTGTCGACTTTGAGTTGGCAATTCACCAGGCCGTAAGACAAGTTTTCCCAGAAGCCGAAATTAGAGGATGCTTATTCCACTTGGTCAAAAATCTTCGAAAGCATTTATCTTCTTGCAATCTCCTAGGAATGTACAATACTGATCCCGAATTTGCACTACAAGCAAAAATGGTAACATCATTGGCATTTGTCCCAGAAGAGGATGTGATTGAGGCCATTGCCGAATTGGAAAATGAGTTGCCAGAAATATTAGAACCAATTTTAGAATGGTTTACTAGCAATTATATCGGTCGACTTAGAAATAATGGAACCAGAGTGCCAGCAACTTTTCCATCAGCAGTTTGGTCCGTTTATTTTCGAACATTGAATGGACGAGATAGGACAAATAATTTTGCAGAAGCATGTCATCGCAAGTTGCAACTGGCTTTTGGTTCTGGCATTGCTCATCCTTCGTTATGGACATTCATAGATAATTTAAAAAAGGTAGCCTTCGTACGATGCAGACTATGAACGAGCAATTGCCGGGCGCAATGGCGCATCAAAAAGGAAAGGTTATGAGGAAGTCGACGAGAGGATTTTAAATAAAGTGGCCAATTATAACAGGCAAAATTTGATCAAGTATCTCAGAGGGATATCACATAATTACAACATGAATTAGTTTTTTTATATTATATTGTATTATAATAAATATATGTATTATAAATAATTGTAATGTGTATTATAATAAATAACAATATTCTATAATCAACCTTTTTTTTTATTTCAGTTTTTATTTTTTAATTCCGTTTCAGCATATAATATGTTACTTAATTTTTTTTATTTCATAACCTAATATTTTAATATATTATATCTTATTTTTATTTTGCATTGAAAAATCTTAAGCTCTAAATTTTCCCTTAATATTTTAATTTGCTTTCTAATAATATGTATTAGAAACCCTAATTGTAGTTAAAACCCTTAATTGATTTTATTGCCACTTTTAAAATCTTTTATATATTTTTATTTTATTAATGAAGTTCTCTAATCAATTTTTTTTATAGATTGTATATTATATTGTATTATAATAAATAATTGCATATTATATTATTGTATTCCTTTTCGCCGAGTTCATCGTCGCCGAATTTACCATCGTCGAGTTGGCCATCGCCGACTTGGCATCGCCGAGTTGTCGCGTACCGCCTATACCCAACTTACCCTTTTTTAATCCGTAGGGTCAGGTAAATAATCCCTGACCGCGGGCCCAATTTACAAACAATATGTAGTTGTTGAATTATTGCCCATTAGTCAATTTACAAAATACCTAGATTAATTAATAAGTTACTAAAAAGAATCAATATTCTTAAAACCTTACTGGCTAAAAAATATTTTCTGAAAATGTTACCGACTGAATATAAAGAAAACGTTTGTAGAATTTTTATTAAACAACGCAAAAGGTGGGAACAAATGGCTCAATTTTACACCAAAATTTGCTTAGCCTACAATAAGTGACCCTTACCTTAAGGGATGCAATTTCGTTGTGACCTTTTTCGAATCAGATAGGAAACCCTTTTTTGGGATGCAGTTTCGAGAGCCATTCAGGACCGCACGATATTTATTAATAGTTACATCTCCTGTTATTTCTGGTTAAAACCATAGATATAGAATAAAGTTAAAACATTTCTGGATAATTTTTTACTCTGATTTTACTGAAACTTGGTACTTACAATTTTTTCATTTAAAATACTCCATAGGAAAAAATTGTTATACAGATTGTCCCAAAATCTTTTTTCTGACATGGGCAATAAATACTCAGTGTCGCAAATTTATTCATTTCATTTAAAATGTTCGATCATTGTATGTCCCAAATTTTGTTCGTAATATTTTTTCTTTTGTATTAAGGGTAAATATTGGTCCTAAATTCATCTTTTATTTTATCTAAAATACCCCAGTAAAATTATCACACAAGTTGTTCCAAAATTTGTATACACGGTATTATTTTTATGTATTAATCTTATTAAATACACAAAATTTTATTATTTCATTTATTTATAGAGGTATCTGTATCTGTAACGTGTGGAGGGTGGGTTACCCCCACGGCACTTAGGCCTCATTAGGCCCATTGTGCATCCTCCGAAGATGATAGGCACCTCCTAGCTCGTCAGCCAGCCTACAGATTTAATGTAGTTGACAACGTCGCCAAGAGGTGCTTCTCTTATATCGGCCGGTGTTAGCCGATACTCGCCGAACACAAATCTTCTAATAAATGAGAGCGTCGGGCAATCGTAAAGGATTTGCTCGATGGTCTTATCTTCTTGTTCGCACCCTTTGCAGAGTGCGGATTCTGACAGCCCCATGATATGGAGATGCTTCCGTACTTGGCAATGACCAGTCAGAATGCCTGTGACCAGACGCAGATTATGTCTAGTCATAGTCAAGTATTTGTTTGCTGCAGTGTTGTCAGGATAACTTAAGAACGTTCTTTAATTAGGTCTGTCACTACCGATTTTGTCAGGCCAATAGAAGGGCCAGGTCCAAAAAGTATTTGGTTGGCTGCTTTCTTGGCTAGTGAATCGGCAAGACGGTTACCTTTCGATGTGGCGTGACCTTTGATCTATCTTAAGGTGACCACATTGTTGATGGATACTTCGGCCAAAGCTTCATGACATTCTAGTACTAACCCTGAATAAATTCGTGGTCTGTTCAGGGTGAGTAGTGCTTGTCTGCTATCTGTATAGATGAGCATGTTCCTTCCAGTGATTTTTATAGAGGTTGTCCCATCTTTTCCTATCTATATTCATCTATCAGGTCATACAGTGGATGTAGATAAAAATTAAAAATAGATATGTTTATTGAACTTTATTGTTCAACAACAGACAAAAAAGTAAAAGGAATCCTTCGTATATTATAAAAATACTGAGATATATTTTAAAATTAAAACTTTCGATAGAATTATTTTGTTTATAACAAAAAACTCTTTAACATTCGACTACATCGTTTGTACATTACAAAACACGCATTTTAAATAATACAAAAAACAAAACACAACATTCGGATTTTCTTAATTTAACAGCAACAAACAAAATTATCATATACATAGTGTTCAAAGTTAAATATCTCGCTTATTTGAAAAGATAAAGATAAATCAAAAAATTTTTTTTCAATAGTCCTCAAAAATGTTTATTTAATTTTACCACCTTTTGAAAACTAACCCTAACATTTTTTTATCAAATGCTCCTTCTGGTACATTTAATTGAAAATTAATTGCCACTATATTTTAAATACATATCGCTCATTTGGGAGAATACAGGCACAACTCAAAAATCGAGATAATAATAATAATTGTGATAACAATTTTAACAATATATCTAGTAAATTTTATAACTACGGAAGTGTCGTTATTTCTGCATAAGAATGTACGTTTTTAATTATTATATTGGTGCAATAATCTCAGAATTGATGATTTTTGAATTGTGTCGTTATTCTCGAAAATGTGCAATATAATACTTAGTAGTTTCAATTTAATAAAATCAAAAAAGAAAAATTTTGATTTCTAAATTATCTACCTTCTTCAAAAATTTTGGATTCCTACCACCATTATGGTCAAAAACATAAAGTTTTTTAAAGTAGTAGTAATATAAAAAGCAAATGAGAAAAAAAAATAGTCTTGAGGAACACTTTGATATTCTTTGATAAACAAGAATAGTGACACAACTCAAAGAACATAAATTTTCGAGGACATCCATTTTAAAGTTTCTCGTTTCCTGTAAGTAATCTTGCATTTTAAAATTTTTTTAAATCAACTTGTATTAAAAAAATAACAAATTTGCTTGATACCATTAAGAAAAACCCTAAAATATATCTTCATGTCTCTTTTGAGTTATGACGATCTTCCAAAAAAGTATATTTCACATGATATTGATGATTTTCAACAATAATTCCTAATTTGACTTGTGTCACTGTTGAAAAACTAATGATCTTAGTTTATTTTAAATGAAATTGACATTTTGATTTATGTCACTATAACCGAAAATTGAGGCCATTTTCTATTAACTGGTCGGAACAGAACTAGATTTAAGTCACTCTTCATCATTATAAACTCCGACATTGTATTATGCAAAGAACGACACATCCGCTTTGCAGCAGTAATGTTTGGAAGTAGCAATATGTCTTTTTTCTACATGAAAATATGGGGATTTTGCTATACATTTTTACAATAAGCGTAAAAATGTAAATTTTTGAGTTGTGTCATTATTCTTGTACAAAGATATGTTACGTGTTTATGGAGAATGTATCCTTTCAACAATAATGTCTTAATTTGAGTTGTGTCGCTGTTGAAAATAATGTTTTCACTTAGTTTATTCTTAAACTGGCATATTTTGATTTATGTCTCCGAAAAATGACCGATCTTGTCTCATTAATTATCAGAGCACAACTAGATTTGTGTCTTCGTCATAAACTCGCAACTCTGTAGTACTGGAAGAACGACACAACTGCTTTATCGTGGTCATTTTGGAAGTAGCAATATGTAGTTTTTCAACATAAAAATATACAAATTTTGGTGTACTTTACAATAAGCTTGAAAACTATTTTTGAGTTATGTCACTATTCTTGTACTTCAAAAATATGTTACTGGTTTATTGGAGAATGTCTCTTTTCAACAATGTTTTAATTTGAGTTGTCACTATTATTGTACTTCAAAAATATGTTATGGAGAATATATAATTTCAACTATAATGTCTTAATCTGAGTTGTGTCACTATTGAAAATAATGTTTTTACTTAGTTTATTCTTAATAAAACTGACATATTTTGATTAAAGTCACCGAAAATTGATCGATCTTGTCTCATTAACTGTCGGAACACAACTAGATTTGTATACTTTTCTTCTTCATAAACTCGCAACTTTGTAGTACTGGAAGAACAACACAACTGCTTTGCAGTGGTCATTTTTGGAAGTAGCAATATTATGTCATTTCTCCACATAAAAATATACGGATTTTGCTACTTTCACAATATGCTTGAAAATATAAATTTTTGAATTGTGTCACTATTCTTGTACTTCAAAAATTATGTTACTGAAATATGGATAATTATCTTTTGATGAATGTTTTTATTTGAGTTGTGTCACTATTTAAAATAATGTTTTTACTCATTTTATGTTCAATTAAAGTGGCATATTTTGATTTGTCACCGAAAAATTACTGATTTTGTCTCATTAACTGTTGGATCACAACTAGATTTGTCTCACTTTTCTTCCTTCATAAACTCACAACTTTATAGTACTGGAAGAACGATACAACCTCTTTGTAGCGATCATTTTTGAAAGTAGCAATATGTCGTTCTTCCACATAAAAATATATGAATTTTGCTATATTTTCAGAAATCGCTCGAAAATGTAAATTTTTGAGTTACGTCACTATTCTTGTAATTCAAAGATATGTTACTGGTTCAAAGGGATTGTATTTTTTCAACAATAACATCTTAATTTGAGTTGTATCACTATTGAAAATAATGTTTTTACTTAGTTTATTTTTAATAAAACTAGCATATTTTGATTTACGTCACCAAAAAATGACCGATCTTGTCTCATTCACAGTCTCATTGACTGTCGGAGCACAACTAGATTTGTGTCACTCTTCATCATCATAAACTCGCCACTTTGTAGTACGGATAAAATGACACACTCGTCTTCCAGTTGTCATTTTTGGAAGTAGCAATATGTCGTCCTTTCTCATAAAAATATACTAATTTTGTTATACATTTTTACAATAAACTCACAAATTTAAATTTTTGAGTTGTGTCACTATTCCTATGCACCAACGATATGTTACTAGTTTATGGAGAATGTAAGAAAAATGCTCAAAATTAATCTCGTTTATATCACGACAATACTGGTACAAATCAAAAATAAATTAAAAGTAGAAAATCAGTATTAAAGTTTTAAGTATTTGAAGTATTAATTTTCCAAATATTACTTCAATAACATTAATGAGCTTGGCTGTAATCACTAGTGAGTTTGTGTGTACTAATTTTTAGTCTGATAAGTCAAATTTATTGAATAGTTTATATAAACTATACTGGTACATTTAACGAAATAGGTCGAAGACAGGGTTTATAGTGACATAACTCAAAATATGCCATTAATGCTTACTACTTACTCATTTGTGCCACTTTCAAATATAATGCAAGCGTTTCTAAGAAATTTGCATTTTTTTGAGATGTGCCACTATTGCAGTCGGACGAGCGATATGGTATTTACTAAATAAGAGCGCAAAATGTGCACTGGTTCTATCTCAAACAAAAAACATGTTTCACAATGAAATCCAGTTAGAACTAAAGATGATTTGACATTAGTAAATAATTAAAACTAGTAAATATGATGTCGCTGGATTTGAAATAAAATGGCAATTGATTTTAGATTAAATTATGGGGTAGTAGTCTTTAAAAAGTTGTAAAAAGGGGTAACTGGGGTAAAGTGTAGTTTAGATAGTATTTCTTGAAGAAGAATGGGTAAAGTTCGGTCAGATTAGTGTTTGGAACTACTTGAGAAAGGGGTAACTTCAGTCAAAGGGGGTAATTTGGTGTGAATTGATAAAAAAAAGTTTGGAATAGTTTGCAAAGGGTGGTAAAAGTCAATGAAATTTTAGAAACGTCATTAAAAAGGTATTGGAATACCAATAAAGAAGTTTTCGATTAATTTTTTTTATCTTTTCATATAAGCTTGTTTGTAAACTATAACTTGGGCCACCCTGCATATAACGATTTATTTTAACAACGTTTCGACCCTCGCCAAATCATCAGCGATTGCACGACGAAATTCAGTTCGGACTCCCACATTAGCAGGTCGGACTGCGTATCGGCGGATAAAAAATATTTTTTTACTCCACCATCGGCGTCGCTTACGGGCAGGGCGAGGGTTCTAGGGCGGGCGCAAACCGTTCTATCAGCCGGAACGATTTTTTCGGCGGCTGTCAGTCTTACATCTATTTCTCCTAGAGGTTCGGACGCTTCGTCTGAGGGGTAGTTCCAGTATTTTAAAAGGAATCCATCTTAAAAGATAAGTAATACATAGAGTATAGTAGTCATAGATTATATTCAAATCTAGATCACTTACCTAATATGCACCACCTTCGGTTCCACGTCAAACAATTTTTATCATTGTCAACACCGATAGTCAAAAATCCCGGCAATCTATTGGTCAATTGGAAACTGGTTTCGATTCGCATATCGAATTCCTGTTGCAAAGACGACCGTTCAGGATCCTGTTCCAATTTCAAATTCAAATTCCCGTTTTTTATGCAGGATATTTCGGAATTTCTGACGTGGCAACGTCCGATCGGTACGAAAGCGATCTGTTCGGAGGCTTTGAATTTGTACGAACTTCTGTATTGTCTCGAGTGCGTGTTACATTTGAAGATGCTCTTCGGCGATGGGCATTTTTTCACTTGGTCCTGAAATAGATGGTATTTAAGTAATTCAGTTTTCTTAGTGTAGTTTCTTTGCATATAAAAAATGAAAAATGTCGTTAAAAAACTCTAAAGAAATAAAATAGGAAAACAGACAACGATACTGACGAAATTTTTCTGCGTGTAATTTAATTTCAGTACGTTTAAGGCATGATTACACTAAGAAAAATGACATTCTTAAAACAGACAATATTACAAAATAAAAAACTCTTATTTGACTGTTGTCTTAATGAGTAAAATAATATTAAAAAATGCAAAAAATTGTTAAAAATCTATAAAAATAGGATGAGAAATAAAAAGAAACTGACGAAATTAGTAAAACATTTAATATTATTGATAAAATACTTTTTCTCCGTGTAGTTTCAATTTAGTACGTTTAAGGCACGATTACACTAAGAAAACTGACACTCTTGAAACAGGAAACGTTACAAAATGAAAAACTGCTGTTACTTGGGTGCTGTAGCATAAATAAACTGATTGACGAATAAAATAATATAAAAAATATAAATAAGGAATAAGCAAATAAAATAGAAAAACAAAAAAATAACGATAATAAGGAAATTATAAACCAATTTAA
This sequence comes from Psylliodes chrysocephalus, assembly GCA_927349885.1. NCBI lineage: Eukaryota > Metazoa > Arthropoda > Insecta > Coleoptera > Chrysomelidae > Psylliodes > Psylliodes chrysocephalus. The sequence continues at coordinate 84,385,414 of OV651817.1, read as the reverse complement.
ATTTTTCTTACTGTAGTTTCAATCTAGTACGTTTAAGGCATGATTACACTAAAAAATGATACTATTAAAACATCGCAAAAAAACTCTTACTTGCCAGTTGTAGTTCCAATGAAAAAAAATTCCTTAAATTTAAAAATCCCTAACTTAAATAAGAAATCGAAAAGCAACGAAACTGATAAATTAGAAAAACATTTAAAATTTTGATTAAATAATTTTTCTCAGTCAATTTCAATCTATTAGGCATTCCAAACAAAATGGATACCAGTGGGTTTTGACGGGTTATGATGTGATATGGCAACATTGTGGGCCTGGTGATTTGACAGAGTCAATTATATAGATAGTTATATAGATTGATCATCCATGTTTTCAAAATAAATATTAAGCTTAGGTATTTATTATTCAAAGGCTAAAAATTGGTGTTAAAACACATTTTTGCTAAACTGATCCTGATTAATGAGCACTTTTGAGGCAATATGTCAATGACAACAGGCCACAGGGTTGCCATATCTAAACCGTCCGTTCCCACTTTTCAGGACTTTGAGAGGTCGAGGGAATGCCTAATTAATATGGTTAAGACTTAATTACACTAAGAAAAATAATATTCTTGAAACAGATAACACCAGAAAATTAATAAAAACTTCTACCAAATGTTGAAGTTTAAATGAACTGAGTGATCAGTAAAAGAATACAAAAATGCCAAAAATCTTTAAAAAAATAAAGAAATAAAATAGGAAAACAAAACAACAACGAAACTGACGAAATTGTTCAAACATTTTGAATTATCGATGAAATCATTTTTCTCTGTGTAGTTTGAATTCAGTGCGTTTAAGGCTTGATTACACTAAGAAAGATGACTCTTTTGAAACAGACAACATCACGAAATTAAAAATAACTCTTACTTGACTGGTTTAATCTGAATAAATTGATTGATGAGTAAAATAATATAAAAAAGGCAAACAATTGTTAAAAAAGTCTACAGAAGTAAAATGGGAAAACGAAACTGACGAAATTAATAAAATACCGTTAAAATAATTTTGCATAGTGTAGTTTCAATCCAGTATATTTAAAGCTTGATTACACTAAGAAAAATGATACTGTTGAAACAAGAAACATCAGAAAATTAAAAAAAACTCCTATTTGCCTGTTATGGTTGAATGAACTGATTGATGAATAAAATACTATAAGGGAATGCCAAAAATCGTTAAAAAACTCTTAAGAACTAAAATAGGAAAACAAAAAACAACGAAATTGATGAAATTAATAAAACATTTTAAATTACTGACAAAATAATTTTTCTTCATGTATTTTCAATCTAGTACGTTTAAGGCATGATTACAGTAAGAAAAATGATACCTTTAAACAGGAAACATTACAAAATGAAAAACAACTCTTACTTGACTGTTTTAGTCTAAATGAACTGATTGATGAATAAAATAATATAAAAAATACCAAATATAAATAAAATGGAAAAACAAAAACAACTATATAAACTGACGAAATTAGTCAAACATTTTAAATTATTGAAAAAATAAGTTTTTTTCGTGTAGTTTCTATCCAGTACGTTTAAGGCTTAATTAAACTAAGAAAAGTGATATTCTTTAAACTAACAAAAGGAAAAATAACTCTTACTTGACTTGCAACAGTCCCAATGAACTAACTGATATTTAAAAGGATATAAAAATCTAACTCATTAAAATACCCTAAATAAATAAAATAGGACAACTAGAATCAACGAAATTGACGAAATTAGTAAAACATTTAAAATTACGAATAAAATATTTTTTCTCCGTGTAGTTTTAATCCAGTACGTTTAAGGCTTGATTACAGCAAGAAAAATAATACTCTTGAAAGAAGCAACATCACACAATGAAAAACAACTCTTACTTGACTGTTATAGTCTAATTGAACTGATTGATAAGTAAAAGAATACAGGGTGATTCATTACTAATTGGAAATATTTCAACTATAGAATCCTGAGCTCAAATTATGAAGATTTAACCCAAATCACCTAGATAAAATGTGTCCATTCTGAGTTACAGGGTATTTTGTTTAAAAATTTAAAAATTATATCAATCCAGTACTTTAAAACTATTTGACGCATTATTGTTATATTTGACGGGAAGCGTAGATACTATACACCCTACTAAATTATGTTAAATAAACGTTTCTGGCTACCACTCAGAATGGAGACACATTTTATCTAGGTGTTTTGGGTTAAATTTTCATAATTTGAGCTCAGGATTGTATAGTTGAAATATTTCTAATTAGTAATGAATCACCCTGTATAAATGAATGTCAAAAATCGTTAAACATCCTAAAAAAATAAAATAGGTAAACAAAAAACAAGTGAACTGACGAAATTAGTAAAACATTTAAAATTATTGATAAAATAATTTTTATCCGTGTAGTTTCAATCTAGTACGTTTATGTTATGATTACACTAAGAAAAATGACACTCTTGAAACAGGCAACGTTACAAAATAAAAAACTACTGTTACTTGACTGTTTTAGTTTGAATGAATTAATTGCTGAGTAAAATAATAACAAAAAATACAAAAAATTGTTAAAAAACTATAAAAATGGTGTAAACAAAAACAAACAAAAAATGACGAAATTAGTAAAACATTTGAAATTATTGATAAAATAATTTTTCTTTATGTAGTTTCAATCCTGTATGTTTAAAGCTTGATTATGAAAAATGATACTCTTGAAAGAAGCAACATCTCACAATAAAAAAAAACTCTTACTTGACTGTTGTAGTCTCAATGAATTAATTGATAGGTAAAAAAATATTAAAAAAACAAAAAAAAAGTTAAAAAACTATTAAAATGGAATAGAAAAACAAAAAACAACGAAACTGACGAAATTAGTAAAACCATTTAAAATTATTAATAAAATCAGTTTTCTCCGTGTAGTTTCAATCAAGTACGTTTAAGGCATGATTACACAAGAAAAATGATACTCTTGAAACAGGAAACGTTACAAAATTAAAAAGAACTCTTACTTGACTGCTGTAGTCTGAATAAACTGATTGATAAGTAAAAGAATATAAAGAAATGTCAAAAATCGTTAAAAACATCCTAAAAAAATTAAATAGACAAATAAAAAACAACGAAATTGACGAAATTAGTAAAACATTTAAAATTATAAATAAAATATTTTTCTCTGTGTAGTTTTAATTTAGTACGTTTAATGCTTGATTACACTAAGAAAAATAACTCTCTTGAAATAGGCAACATCACATAATGAAAAACAACTCTTACTTGACTGTTGTAGTCCATCTTGCTCATCACCAAAGAATACACGAACAGAGAAATTTCAAAATCGGTCGTCAAACTTCGAAACTTGAACTTTTTCTCTGATTTCACCACGCCATCGTTTTCTCTAAGTATCTCGGTGGAAAGGACGTTTTTGCCGCAAGTTAGGACCATCAAAAAGTGTTCTTCGTTGTCAGCAAGCCGATCTCGATGGGTCGTGTCTTTCAATTTGAAAGCCAACTCGGATATTTCGATGTTCCCCGTACATCTAGGGTCGTAAATATTTCGATATGTATCAAATTCTATAGTGTTGATTTCTGTTTTTAGCGCCTCTTTAGTTATTGCTGAAATAAATCGTATATTAGGCACTAGTGATAGATATACTATTTCATTGGGTCAGTATTTCCATTTCTTAAAAGGTAACAGGTAGAAATTTGGTTAAATTAGACAAAAGTTGCGCAATACAAGAAAACAGCTACAGTTTTTACGGTTATGCAGACGCTAGTTGGACTGAAGATAGACAAGAAAGAAAATCGAATAGCAGTTACATTTTATGCTTAATGGCGGAGCCATCAGCTGAAGCTGCAAGAAGCAAACATGCGTTGCTCATTTAAATGGTGCTAAGAAACATTTGATATCTACAGGGAGATTCAAAATATCGGAAATGAAAATTGTAATTTCTTTTAAATTCATTCATTTTTTATCCGTTAGATTTAATCTCCCTGTAGATATCAAAGGTTTCTTGGCACAATTTTAATTAGTACAAAACTGCGAAACTTTTGTCTAATTTAACCAACTTTCTATCGGTTACCGTTAAAAACTAGCCATACTGTCTCTAAGAAATAGTAGGTACCCCGTATAAATAATTTAATACAGATAGTTGCAGAACTACCAGAAAAATAGGGAGAACTTACTTGCTACCAGAAGAATTTTCTCAGCCTCCAACCTTTCTCTGCCTATAAAGAAGTCTTTAGAATTTTTGCAGAAATTCAAAGCTTTGGATATTTGAAAAATGATCGAATTTTGTCTGGACAACTCCTTCTTGTATTGCTCCAGGAGTTCGTCGGTAGTTAGTACGATATTTTTAGCTGATTCTGCGATTGATTTTTTGGAATTTTTTCGTTTAAGGTTTCTTTTTAGAGAAGAACAAAAGGAGTTCGATTTTGAAATTAGAGAAGATATGTGTGACGTGCCGACGCTGGTTTCGCAGGTTTCGGTGGTGTCTGCTGTACGCTACAAGAAAAAGGCAATAAAATATGTACCTGATGTCCCAACTTGGCATCTCGAAAACTAGAGGAAATTGAAAAAAGTTGTTAAGATGGTGTGACTTTTTTTTGTTAAAATAATGATCGCTCTTTCTTATCTTCAATAGCTCTTTTCATTTGAAAGATACAGGGCGATTATTAAAAATTGTCGAAAACTTCAAGGTTCTATAACTTCTTTATTATAAAATTAATAAAAATTATAATATTACGGAAAAGTTAATTTTTTAAGTGTCTAACATGATATCAACGAGAAACACTTAACTTGCCCTCTAGCATATTAGGTAAAAGAATATGTTGTTATAAACCCATTTTATTCATAAGTAATGCTTTCCTTTTACCTTATATTAAGTTCAAGTCTAGTTATTGACGATCTAAGATAAATGTAATGTCAAATGCCAGATATTTAATAGCAATTTAAGAGGCCGCGTGATTAACAGTCAATCTCGCGAAATAATAGCCAATGTTATAGACTTTATGAGAAGAGAAGGAAACTTTAATTCACCTTCAATACCATTTAAAAATGTAAATGATCGTGTTGCTGCAGCCACAGGAGTATCTAAAAACACTGTCGTCCGCATTTCTGGAGAGAAAAAAAGAATCGATAACCGTGAGATATCGGAATTTTCATCACCAAGAAAAACTATTAAAAAACCAAAAACAGTTAATGATATAGATGAAGCTGCACAAGAATCAAATTTTATTTTTTTATTATTAGATAGCTATTTTTGTTTCTGAGTTGTGTTCATTTACAGGCTCAATTTTTTTCCATTTCTCCTTTTTGATTTTATATGGGATTTCAAGTTGTTTTTGACTTATTTCGACGTAAATCACAACAACACACTTTTTTAATAAAGCAAACAAGTGTTAAGAGGTATATGTACGTGTAAACTACAATTACAAAAAATTGATATGAAACCCATGAAACCACCAACAAAAATGTAAAGCTAGCTTCCGTACTAGAACGGTGTCATTCGTCGAGATAATTTATCGTTTTGTTTAATAGATCAAGAAATGTAAATATTCCCCTGTTATTTTTTATAAAATTATAAGAGAAATACATTTTTTTCTAAATAGTATAGTTTATTATTTTGTAGAAAAACAAAATTTCGAAAATTTTAGTAATGTTTCAGAAACAACCGTTATTAATAATAGGTACCATTTTCCTTAATAAGGTAGAAATAAAATATAAACTATTTTCACGATTTACAAAGGCCTACAAAAAAATTATAGGTATTTTCCGCTATCCTATAAACTTTATATTTTCTGACTCAATTTCAAAAGGTTGAAGGAATTCCAAAACACCTTTTATGGCATAATAATTATTTTCAATTCTACATACTATCTTTAGCTGCTTTTTAAAACGTTCTAAGAAAGTCCAATCAGACCAATTTAATCCCTAAACTATTCCACACTTTTAAAATTTAATTACCTAAAAATATTAAAAACTATTTAAAATAACTTGTTTAGCAGACTGTACAATAGCTATCTTAGTCACACGTAGCGCGTTCTCTGTCTGGGCGTCGAACACCTCTAGAAATTTGATGAACTTTATTAAATAAACGTTATATAAGTGATCTACTGCGTATTAATATATTGAACAACAATTACAACAGAATATCTACAGAAACTGCCCTGGTACAACTAACTAACGAAATTTAGGATATACTGAAAAACAAAGAAACGGTCAACCGTGTCTTCCTAGACGTAGAAGGAAGTTTGATAAAACACCACACGAATCTGTTAACAGAGCATCTAGATGGATGTCTCAGCTACTTCTACGAGAACTGCAGAGACACATATAAGACAGGACACCATCTCCATCTGCAGATTCAAAGGAAGTCCACAGGATGAGTTCTATCACCACTAATGTGGTGCCTAACCGTGGACAATAATTGCCCTGTATCTTACAAATGAAAGGCGATATTGAAGATTTGCCTGGGCAATCTTTACTTTAACAAAAAAATAGTAATAACATCTCATTAATTTTTTTTTATTTCCTCTACTTTTCAAGACATTATTTTCACTTTTGAAGTTTGTTCAGTTTCTATTTTTTTTTTATATACTTACGTTTTGACAGCCAGACTCCAAAGTAGTCAAGTCTCCAATGGCGTTGGCCAAAAATATCTTTGGGTCGTATTCAGAGCAGCTGGTGGATATACCATTGTTGAAATACGAATAGCAAGTCATGGACGAATCGTTCAAATATTCTTTTTGACCATCGACGTTCAATTCGTCTACGGAATAAAACTTTTTTTCGTTTCCGAAATAATTTTTGTGAGAGTCCGAAATGCTGCCCGGCGTTTCTACGGAGCTGACCGACGAGGGAGAGTACCTGTAAAGAAAATTATATCATACAATTGAGCACCCGAGTAGTATATATACAGGGTGATTCACATAAGAACCGACATAGAGCAGGGGCATATAGGGGGTCCCAAAATATGGCAATTTAACGCAACTTACCTCTATACCAAGTTGCTTCCCTAAGGAGTTATAGGCTTTGAAATTGAAGTTATAAATTTTGAAAAAAAACAATATCTCCGTTATTCTTGAACTTAAAGCAACCAAATTTGGTACACTTTGTGGATGTATTTAGGGCGTTACTTGACAGTAACTAGAGTTTAATTGAAATTTGTAAAGGGGGTATACTGGGTGGCGCACCATTAATATTCAACAGAATTTTGTTAACCCTTGATGGATTTTAAAAATCTTTGCTTTGTTTTGTGGGCAATTCAATTCTTAAACTTTTCTTACTCTAGTAATTTTTCGAAAAAACTCATCATTTTCATCAAAAACTCGAATAACTTAAAACGCGCGCTCTAGGTGTGTTATTTAAAATCAGCGAAAATTCAAAAGTTGGCTATGAAAATAAACGTCAAACAAGAAAGTAGGTCATTTAATGTGATCAGTAGGAATTGGCTGGCAAATTATTATTTAGATACGTAACAAAATAACTTAAAGTAAGTACAGATACTGAAATGTGAAAAACTGGGATTAACAACTAACCAAAATAAACACAAAAAACTTAAACAACAACCAGAACAAACAATTGTTTATCGATAAATTAAAGAAATTGTTCAAAATGATCGCCGTTTTCTCTTACGCATAAATTTATTCTTCTTCGAAAATTAAAATCCACCCTATCTAATAACTGTTGATTATTCCTAATAGATGTGCATTTATGAATAATGCGATTCCATAATTCTTCTTGAGACGCAACGGGCGAAGAATACACAAATTCTTTCAACGTTCCCCACAGAAAGAAGTCACATTTGTTCAGGTCAGGTGATCTTGGGGGCCAACGTTGTGGGCAATTATTTCCTCTTCCTATCCATCTATTGGGATACTGGTGGTTTAAAAAATTTCTTACGTTCATACTAAAATGAGGCGGTGCTCCATCGTGCATAAACCAATGTTGCAACCTTAGTTGTAAAGGTACCTCGTCAAGTAGATACGGAAGGGTGTTTTGTAGAAATTCTAAATAATTTTCACCATTCAGCCGATTCGGTAAAACAACAGGACCAATTAAATATCGATCAATAATTCCCATCCAAACATTAATTTTGAATTCACGTTGGAAATGCCGAGGAGTTATTGCATGTGGGTTTACGTCAGAATACTCATGATAGTTATGGAGATTTGTGATACCTCTGCGAGTGAAAGTCGCCTCATCCGTAAAAAGAATTTTCTTTTGGAAGTTATTATCTTGGTGTAGAATAAACTGACAAAAATTGACACGTTGAACCAAATCTCCGGGTAAAAGTTCTTGGACTTTTTGTACATGATAAGGGTATAGTAGATTGCGACGGATAACTCGATGCACAGAACTCTGCGATATACCAATTTGTCGAGATAAATTACTAGTACTATACTCTGTTTTTAAACTAGGAGGAGCGAATTGAAAAGACGCATTTACACAGGGAAAAGTAACTAGATTTGTTACTAAGAGCGAGTTTCGAAATATAGTCGAGTTCAAAATTTATGAAATAATTATCTTTATCGGCCCTAGTCGGTGAACGGCCAATGAGCGGTTAAGAAACGAATAAATGTCATAGAAGTAATTTTTTAATTGGTCCCAGACAACGGTCGCAAATTTCACATTATTGTGATCTGAAATGTGTGTCTAAAACGAAAAGTCACTGTCAAATTAAAGTCAATATGGTTGTTGATTGATGTCAGAAATACTTTTTTCTTGCTTTTGAAATCGACTTTTTGAGAATAACTATGATCTTTTTAAAATGGATATTAAATATTTAAGAAAATTGTTAATGGAATATTCAGATGTAGCCAGGTTAGTATAAATATAAAGATCTGTTTACATTTTTAAGGATATATTTGTTATAGGTATAAAAGGTAATCAGTGAATGACAAGTGGATCACACAGTAAATGGTATCTCTTCTATGAGTAATGTGGATATTATGGCTTATTTAGTGTTAACCCATCGTTAATGCGCTAGAGGGCAAATAAGGGCATTCAAAAGTTTACAGGCCTATGAGAATTTGTTTTGAAAACTGGAACCAACATTTTCATAACACTACATGTCAACATATATTTTTTGTGAAAATAATGTTCTCATTGTGCCAAATTAAGATTATCCCTAAAGTAGTAGATGGTGTTTTAAATGTTATAACAATTTTGTAAATAGTTTTATTCTATTCTAATAAATAAAATTTGCTTAAATATTTAGTTACATTTTAATCATTTTGGTTAGAAATTCATCAATTTTTAGTTTTAAAAATCAATAATAAAATAATTTTTTTCTAAAATACTTCGGAATTCATCTCTTCATGGTAATTTCCCATATCTTTACCTTCAAAAACCAATAATGCATTTTCTACAAAACTTTCAGAATTAGCATGTAAAATAATAAAGGTGTCTTCCCTTTCTTGTAAGGCTTTTCAGGAATTGCTACCTTTAATAGTACTCAGTGTAGAAGGATCCATAATTGTAGATTTTCAATACAATTGCTTACTGAAGAACTATTATTTACGAAATAAAGTAAAAAACTAAGTAATGGATGAGATATCAAATTATAAAATGTCAGAACTGTTAACGATATCAATTATTAGCTGATGTTCATGCTAAAAAGTAATGTGTGAAACTGACTGTAATCTGACCAATCAGAAGGCTACAGAATTGCCAACTTAAATTCAAATCGCTCCTCTTAGTTTAAAAACAGAGTATAATATGTGGATCATCTTGAATAGCATTTAAAATGGCTACCTCAACTTGTGGCCTGAGTGCGACAGCACGTTCTCGAGTATTATTGAGAAACTTGCCCGTTTCTCTAGCTCGTCTTTCAACATTAGAAAATGTTTCTCTATGGGGAATGATACGGTTAGGAAATCTTCTACGATATTCTTCTACACTTCTTCTACAGTTTCCTTCACAAAAACCTAGCACTAACAGCATGTCAACTTGCTCGTTAAAAGAAAACTTCCCGTTCATTTTAAAAACACTCAAACAACAATTACTTAATTGAACAACTTACTTGCTTCATTGTCAAGTTTGACGTTTATTTTCACAGCCAACTTTTGAATTTTCGATGATTTTAAATAACACACCTAGAGCGCGCGTTTTAAGTTATTCGAGTTTTTGATGAAAATGATGAGTTTTTTCGAAAAATTACTAGAGTAAGAAAAGTTTAAGAATTGAATTGCCCACAAAACAAAGCAAAGATTTTTAAAATCCATCAAGGGTTAACAAAATTCTGTTGAATATTAATGGTGCGCCACCCAGTATACCCCCTTTACAAATTTCAATTAAACTCTGGTTACTGTCAAGTAATGCCCTAAATACATCCACAAAGTGTACCAAATTTGGTTGCTTTAAGTTCAAGAATAACGGAGATATTGATTTTTTCAAAATTTATAACTTCACTTTCAAAGCCTATAACTCCTTAGGGAAGCAACTTGGTATAGAGGTAAGTTGCGTTAAATTGCCATATTTTGGGACCTCCTATATGCCCCTGCTCTATGTCGGTTCTTATGTGAATCACCCTGTATATAGTATATTACATTAAGAGTGTGGAAAGTGACATTTTTCACTCGAGTGGGAAATATTGTCGCACAAGGCACAAGCTGAGTGCGACTATCACACGAGTGTGGAAAATATAGTGCATGATTACATATTACTAGACACAAATTTTGATTCTTAAATAAAAGGTCTTATCCATTTCTTGAAGGGCTAAAATCCGACGACGTAGTGAAATTTCTCTACTTCTGCAATACTGAACGATATCCTACTTATGGCACCTTCTACAAATTTCCTCCAGAGGGCGTATCACTTAATTTGAATCGCGAATAGGTATATTTAATAACTGCTAATGCCAAATATATTTATTCTCATTATTAATGCCAGAAATTATATCTCATCAAATTGATATTAAAATATTCTCGAGATTTAGATGCAACAAAAATAGCTGACTACTATCAAGGTCTTGGTATTATTACCCTTTACAATCGCAGACACCTATTATTTTATTTTAATACAATATAAAATTAATCGTTTTCTTAGATAAATCAATACGAAAATGGGTCCATTTGCATAAACTCGTATGCATATTTTGTTTTGTACTTTTGACATTCGATATACACTAATCATGCTTGATAGTCACGTTCATTATGGTTGTTATGGAAACGACATGCCTACTACGATATTAAAATCTGTCTTATGGAATGACCCATCTTTGTAAATGGTGCGGTAAATAAGAGATTCATATTGTATGCTTGTTTAAATCAGTAGGTATACCTTATTCGCTCCGTGCGAAGTCATGGAAAGGGAAGCAAAAGCGATACTAGCGCTAGCTGCGGATAATTCGTGCATTTTAGGGGGATATTTTGTAATTTTGGCATATCAAATACACGTATACATTTTACTTTTTTTCAAAAAAGTAGGTAAAAACAACACAATAAGCAACCGGAGTTGCTGTGTTGAAAATTGTACAAATACTAGCAAAAAAAAACAGTGAAACTTATATAACAAATTTCACTAACAAAGTGGAAATTAAATCAAAGAAATAAATGGATAGGTGTACAATAAGAAGAAAAATTACCTTTATTTTTGTGATAATAACAGTAATGCTGGAAATAGTAGACATCAGAAACTAGAAAGTTTTTAAATAAACAATAAATTATCATTTTACGATGTTCTTTAATATCCCTTTATTCTTAAATGTTCATTCAGCAAGGACTAGATTTCAAGATTTCTGCCGTTGATTATAATATTATGCAATTTTGTGACTTACTGATCGGAAACCAGTTTTAATCATTCATTTTATGTTTTCTTTAGAACAAAAATGAAAATATAAGTAGCGATCCTTTTTATACATTTTAACTTCACGCTATTATAAATGGTTTCTTCAGGTTTCTTCAATGACAACTTATTAGACTTAGGCAACTTCTCATACATTTTCCAGTAAATACTGTTGCCTGCCTATATTTTATTATTGATTTTTAATGATTATACATAATTTTCTTCAATTTAAGCGTGAAAAATATATAATAATAATAAATTAATGTTTTAATTGTTTTATAAATCCATATACTTTTATTAAAACTAACATATATACTTTTTATTTACGAATTCTATTAAAAATTGTATTTGTCAGTATAGGCAGAAATAGTCCTTTAATACCAAAACAAATTGGCGCTGCTGTCGCGCACGGAGCGAATAGAGTTATTAAAAAATTTAAAACAGAACCAAAAGAACACAAAAAACAACTGAAGAACAATACCAGTTCTATCTGCGTTTTAAATGCCATCAGAGACATTTTTAGAGGTAAATCTTAATAGTAATGGTCGAATTGCGGTCTACATGTTAAGAAAATATATACAAAATATTTCCATTGATCTGAATACAATAAAGGGATAGCTAAATTCTTTTATGTAAATGTTAATAAATTTTAGGCAAAATAATACTGCGAACTCAACGAAAGAACCATATATCAGAGAGATATTGCAAGTTCAGTTAAAAGTACAGTCAATATTCACTATTAGTGCAGTTCTTATTTTGATATATGAGCATGCGCAGATCGTTTACGTTCTAGAACTGATTTTATTAAAGATTGTGCGGGTCCCACTGAACTATACATTAAACTAGAAGAACAAACCCGATCAACAAAATCAAGCCACATAGCGAAGTGATATTTGACACTTTGGTGCCCACACGTGCGTATCAAAATACACTAAAAAGGAATATAAAAAATTAAATTTAACAATTATTAAATTCAAGTATGACACCTTTTAATTTAAGAAAATCACTTAAAAATGATTTTTAATTAATACGCAGCTGAAACAAATGTTCCAATAATAATTATTAATAAAATAGCGCGTTATTAATAAAAAAATAATATAACTTAGGAAACGTGACGTAGATGCTCGAAATTGACAGTCTGGCGTCCAAATTGTCATGCGTACCGAGGGTAAACTGTACAAATGCGCTATTTGATGAAAATTTGACATACGTGACGCTTATGCCTGTCCAGAGTCGTATTTAACTCTTCAGAACAACATATTTTTAAAGGGAATACAAAAATAAAATTGTATTATTTGGACAATAAGCAGACAGAAATATTAAAGGGTTCAATTAAAAAAAAAGTATTATGGTAAAATATTAGCAAGTCGCTATAGAAGGGTTGGGCAAAATAATTATTTTTTGAAAAATCGATTATTTTCGATTAATTGATTATTTTCATTTAATTGATTATTTTGATTAATCTATTATTTTGATTAATCGCTTATTTCGATTAATCGATTATTTCGATTAATTGATTATTTCTATTAATCGAATATTTCGATTATTTTCGATTATTTTTTTTCAATTATTTTCAATTATTTTCAATTATTTTCAATTATTTTCAATTATTTTCAATTATTTTCAATTATTTTCAATTATTTTCAATTATTTTCAATTATTTTCAATTATTTTCAATTATTTTCGATTAATTTCGAATATTTTCGATTCATTTCGAATATTTTCGATTCATTTCGAATATTTTCGAATATTTTCGATTATTATCGATTATTTTCGATTATTTTCGATTATTTTCGATTATTTTTGATTATTTTCGATTATTTTCGATTATTTTCGATTATTTTCGATTATTTTCGATTATTTTCGATTATTTTCGATTATTTTCGATTATTTTCGATTATTTTCGATTATTTTCGATTATTTTCGATTATTTTCGATTATTTTCGATTATTTTCGATTATTTTCGATTATTTTCGATTATTTTCGATTATTTTGGATTATTTTTGATTATTTTCGATTATTTTCGATTATTTTCGATTATTTTCGATTATTTTACATAATCCATAATCGATTATTTGTTTTAAATTCTCGTCCAATCCTACCTCCAACATGCTGTGATTTTTTAATATTCAATGTAATATTTAGGACCCTATAACACTTTCTTTTCTCTTGAGATACTTCTAAACATATTCACAAACTAAATCATAACATGCAATTGAAGTCCGATCCTGGATATGCCTGCCATGATGCCATACGACTGGATCTTTTGTATTGCCGAAAATATAAAAATCTGATGTGTCCAAAACACATTACTTTCCTGTCTAGTTATAATAGGCTTTTGCCGGTTATTTTGTACAATCTATTGTATCACCCCTGTAAATGTTTAAAGAATGAACTAAATACATATATTTTCCACACATCTTACTAGAGACATTTTTAATATATACATTCGTTGCCAACGAAAATACTGAAGAATCAAAATTTGACATTTTTCATCGAATTTTTCCATTACAGTCCATTTTAAAGAAATCATGTTTATAACAAAAATTATAGAAAATGATATTGCAAACAACTTTAAACAATTTAAATTTTGCAGTTTTTGTTAAATTTCTCGAATACGGTCCATTTTAGGGAAATCATACAGAAATCGTACAGGACAAAAATTATAGAGAATAATATCGGAAACAACTTTTATTCAAAGAAATTCCTTATCGAATCGTAAATAACAGATATATTACTGAGTATTGAGTAATATAGACATAGGAAAGTAAGAAAAGGATAAAATATCTTAGTATATTTATATTATCTCTAACATACTTATTTTCATGAATAAATTGTATTTATACCGTAACCAAAGTCACCAACCAAATTAATTTTTTCCGAATTCCTTATTTTTCCAAAATTGACTGCACTAAAAACTTCGAGGGCGATAATATGAAGTTTACTAGCGCGTAACAAGAGTAGGTAATTTTAAATAATAAAAGATAAGAAATAAGCTAAATATAACAACAAAATATTATGTTTTGTAACGAAATTAAAATTAACCCAGTTTCACTATAGGAGATTGTTGTTCCACTCTTACTATTTTTTTTTGTAATTAATTCATTCGCGAAATTAACTTATTCCCATTAATAACAAATTGTTCGAATCTCAACTTCATCGTCCCTTATCAATTATTTAATTAATTTGTTTCCGGTTTTGTTTTGACTTAAAGAATATATTTTTGGAATATAATCACAAAACATTTTTGGCAAGATTAAAATAGAATACAAGGTCTAAACTGGACGAATTAGCCCTCTTAGAATTCATGCAATTTTACCTTTAATTGGAAATTGTAGAAATGGGCAACGCGTTTAAAAATTTGATGCCATTTCTAAAATAGTAACGGTTTTATCGATTTTTTCATTATTTCCCATACTTTTATTAAACCAATGGTGTCACAATACTAATTTAATTGTAATACATAGAAAAGTTTTATTAAAATATTAAACTTCGAATACAAAAATATGAATGAAAAAAAAAATATTTTGATAGTCTTCATCATACTTTCATTTATGGTAAATCTTTTTTTCTTATATATTATTTACTCCTTTGTTTTTCTTGATAATATGAGATTTTGGTATTAATTCTCAGCAAAAAAAAATAATAATCTCTTTATAGACTTACACAATTCCTCACCGATATCATTTTTAAGTTCATACTATGTAGTTGGGAAGCCTCGTTTCTAACATGCAAACGGGCAGAGCTGTCTGGGCTTGTTAGAAGTGAGTGTTTGTCTTGCTTATAAATATATAAAAAAATATGTAACAAATTAATGTACATTTGAGTGAATAAATTTTTTATTATTATTTATTATTATTAATGTTCGCCCAGTGGTCAAATATTGAAAATTTGAGGAAAACATACATATGTTTTTAACATTTTTTTATTCATTGTATTGATCTAGTTCAGTGGTCGCCAACCTGTCGATCGCGAGCTACCGGTAGCTCGAGGAGGCAATTCTGGTAGCTCTCACAACGATTTTAATTTAAAAAATACAAACTGCAAAAATCAGAAGCTTCCGAAAATTCCACAAAAAAATCTAATTGTCATAATATTAAACATAAACAGCGGCAACGTTGCGGTGAGCGATCTGCCGCTGACGCCATCAAGCTAGAATCGGCTAGAACCGACCAGCCGGACCAGCGCGTTAGTGTTCAAGAACGATCAGGATTGCTTTGAACGGGATAAATACGCACGGCGCGGCGATATTGCGCTTAGTTTAAAACTGAACGCGTAACCAACGTCCAGCGGTTGGGTTAGTAGAGAACAACAAAAAATAATATTATGGCAAGCAGTTGTAAGAAGGTAAAGACATACCACTTTCATTCGGAATGGGAATAACAATACTTTTTTACAGAAGTTAAAGATAAAAATGTGTGTTTGTTATGTAATACTTCGGTCTCTGTTACTAAAAAAGGAAATATTGAGAGACATCATAAAACTGTACACTCTAATTTTGAAAAATCATTCCCCCTACATTCTGTCGCCAGAAAGGAGAAACTGAAACAGTTAAAAAAGCAATTAATTGGACAACAATCAATATTTTTAAGAACAGTCGACAAAAATAATGCTGCAACTGAAGCATCGTACCGTGTGTCCCAGATAATTGCACAAAAAAAGAAACCTTATGAAGACGGGGAAATGATAAAACAGGCGTTTTTTTTTTTTCCAAAATTTGTTTTAAATTTTGTTGTGTAGGGTCCCATACAATTTTCAATTTCAATTTATTTATGACAGGATTAATTATAGTAATAACATGATTAATTACAACAATAAACAAATTATAAATTAATCATAGGTAAATAAGTTAGCACCTAGGTGTGGGGCACCTGTATGTGCTAGACAGACTAAAAAACTAATACATAAAGATTAAAAAACTAAAATATAAAGTTAATGTATTTTTATATAAATGTTAAATGTAATAAGGCAGCAATGTTATATTATATAATATGTAATAATGTTATAATCTTGTAATCTACAGGGTTCCAACATATTACAGTGAGATGTGTGTTATTCTAAGAAGAATCTATACAATTTTGAGTAGTTTTGGTAGATGAAGGATTTGCACGCTTTCTTAAATAAATGTTGTTTGTTAATTAATTTGATCTCAGGAGGTAAAGCATTGTAACACTTTGGTCCTAAGTATTTTATACAATTTTTGAAAGATTCACTATTAGGCATAGATATTTTAATATTCAAGTTACTAAAAGTTCTGGTTTTGTGTTGAGGACCCAGAGGTTTTTTTAGTACCTCATGTTTTTGTATTTTTATGTATGTTTTTAGAAGCTGCTAATTCGTTATTTGCCAACTTTAGAAATAAAGACGAGATAGTTTCAGCTATAAAATCTGTGCAACTTTCTGCTAATACAGTGATGAGACGTGTAGAAGTAATGAGCAATGATATTTTTTTTACAGTTAAGAACTGACTTAGGTAACTGTGTTTATTTTTCACTTCAACTGGATGAATCAACAGATGTCGTTGACACTGCCCAGATGGCCGTGTTCGTCAGGATGGTTTTTAGTGATTTTACGATTAAAGAAGATTTTTTGAAGTTTATTCCAATGAAAGGACACACTACTGGACAGGAATTGTTTTCTCATTTAAAAAATATTATTTCTTCCGAGAAAATTCCAATATCGAAAATGGTAGGCTTGACAACCGATGGCGCTCCAGCTATGGTGGTTTGTGATAAGGGTCTGGTGGCATTATGTCGTAAAGATGAAACTTTTCCGCAATTTCTCTGTTACCACTGCATTATCCATCAGCAAGCATTATGTGGAAATTTCCTGAAACTAAACAACGTTATAACACTGGTGGTAAAAATTGTGAACAAGATGAGAGCTCAAGCGTTACAAAGAAGATTATTCAAAACCTTGGCCGATGAAGTTGACCTATCTGGCATAGTTCGATTTTTCAAACAACGCGATGAACCGACTGCGGAACTAGAAAATTCAATCTGGCTTAGAGATTTTGGTTTTCTCGTGGACATTACAGAGAAATTAAACGAACTTAATTTACAGCTTCACGGGAGAGACAAAGAACTAGCGGAAATGATTTCTGATATAAAAGCATTTATCAAAAAGCTGGAGTTTTGGGAACAAAACCTAATTAACAGCGATGCCAAGCATTTTCCTATTCTTTCAGAAAAAATATCTCAAAATATATTAGAACCCTATGACAGCAAATATCATGTAGAAATAGCTTCTACCCTGAAGAAAAAATCGTTTTAAGGATTTCAACGAAATGGCTTTAGTAGCGCAGTTTGTTGATATCCAACAGTTTGCAACTTGTGTTATGCAGAACTTTGGCGAAGACATCGCTGCAACAGAAATGGAAGTAATTGAGTTTCAAAATGATTTAGCCTTAAAATCGTTAGTCTTAAGTACCAAATGTATCTGGCCTATTGTAAGTAAAGACAAATATTCAGTTCTATGCCGTGTTGCCTTGAAAGTGAAAGCATTATTCAGTTCTACCTATTTGTGTGAATCTTCTTTTTCCAATATGTAGTTTATTAAGAACAAATATCGCAATCGACTTACTAATGAACATTTGGATAATTGTATTCGAATGGCTGTATCAAATTATACTGTAAACATTAAAAAAATTATCAATGAGTCTGAGTGTCAGCCTTCTCATTGAACGTGCTTTTTTATTTTTCAATGTTTATGTTCATGATAGTGCGTTACTTTTTTGTTGTTATTATTAACTATTTTTAAATCTTACGTGACATGCCGTTGTGGCTGGATAAAAGTTTGTGTTTATTTTTGTTTAGTAGGTAGGAATGTAGCTATGAACAAGTACGTACTAGTAATATTAGTTATTTTGCTATTAGTTTATTATTAGTACCTATGTATTATGTATTACCAGTTAAATAGTAAAATAAATACATATAATGATAAATTAACTGTGGATTATTTCATTTACGTTGCGTTACGTGGCTTCCGTGTGGGTAGCTCGCTGTTTATTCCAAAATTAACAAAGTAGCTCAACACATTGAGAGGTTGGCGAACACTGATCTAGTTGATGAGGTTTTGTTATAATTATTTTAATATAAGTAGTTTTGTTACTGTGAACTCTTATTTTATCTAAGTGTGAACTATAATTTTACCATCTAAAATTCTACACCACATATTTACCGACCACCGATCTTGATTAAACATTTCTCACATCCAATGATAATTGTGGTTAAACCAGTAATGCATATTATGTCTGTTTATAGATCCATTACTGGAAAATGTAGATTCGTCGAACCACATTATATGTGATAAAAATTGTACATCCTCATTAAGCATATTCTTAAGCCAATTACAATAATCCAGCCTAATCAGACCTTGATAAAAGGCAACATGGTATCGATAGAGACGATGTTATTTTAAAATACGAATCAGAAAATACGTTGGAACGTTTTACTGACAGTTTATCGGATTATCCGTGGCTTTGTAAGAACGGACTATTTTCAATGCGCATGCGTCTAACGTCCTTCTGTTGATCATATTAGCTATTGGAACAAATCTTAAGTTTTTTAAAATCTGATGAACGGCACCATAGTTATAATAGTTTTATTATATTAAGGTTTCCAATCCCCCTACCAGTTATTTTATTGAATAGACCAAATAGTGTTCGATAAAACTTTTGTAAAATTTGTTCAAAATTACCGTTCTTTTATTATTATTATTGGACATTTTTAGATGAAAAGTGATTTTTTTGTATTACCATAGCGAATTACGCCCTCTAGCGGTTAAAATAGAAAAAGAAATAATTTCCAGCATTTTCTCTTGCCTGACTTTGTTATAAATAGTTTTTCAAAACATAGTTTCTAAGATACAGCTACTAAGTCTTTAATCAGACACCCTGTACGTACAGAATTTCTTGTTAACAGCTTATTTCAGTACTTGAATATCGGTGTAAAGTAGACGAATTGTCTATATCTATTAGTCGGTAATTTAGATACGTTTATTTTAAATTTAAAATTAATTTAAATACTAATTACTTTTAAAATTGTTTATAATATATAATATAAACTTACCTATTTCTGCTTGATGAATGGGTAAAAATGTATTCTTTTTTAACCACAACAACAGTATGATAACTAGTGTCAAAAGTACGGAAACTTTACCGATTAGGATATAAACTTGCATAACGGTTTTGTTCAAATTTTATAAATTTGTTTGTCGACACGTTAACTTTTTAAAAATTGAAGGACAAGTCAGTTTGAAACCGTGACTTGTCACTGCGATACGAAGGTTCGATGTGAAGCGTGAGTATATCAGAGCTGTAATAATGATAAATAATATTTAAAATTTTAAAATGTAGATAGCAGTTTGTTCCAACAATCTTGGAAGCATACACAAACCAGTCCACAACTTATTGTCGACGACCAGTCCACGACCTGTCGATGATTGGGACTAAATTCGGAACTTGGTTGTGTTGGAACACATGTTTCTGTTGTCAGACACACTGTCAATAATGTAAAAGTAAATAAAAAAACAACAGATGTTAAATTTTGAATTTGGTAAATAAAAAAAAAATTAAAACTCATAAAAAGATTTATAAATTTTTATTATTCGATTGGTTAGTACATTAACTTATTTTATTACTTCCCTATCTGTATACAGATATAAGGAAAGTATAGGGATCATGATTTTTTTCGACCTCGAGTTTTCGACGGATTTTTACGTTTTGAGGTCCCCTGAATCCGTTTTGACTATTTTCGCGATGATGTCTGTCTGTTTGTCTGTGTGTGTGTGTGGGCGTGTGTCGCATAACTCATGCACCGATACACAGAAAAACACCAAATTTCAAACTTAAGCTTTGTTCCAGCGTCCAATGTGCTGATTTGATTTTGGGCAGTGTCGGAACATCTGGGGGGGTAGTTTATAGGTGGTCATTTTTATATTTTATGGAATATATCTGTTATTTACGTTTGGGGAAGAAAATTCTTCAAATAAAAGTTATTGCTAATATTATTATCTATAATTTTTGCTTTATGTCAAAATTTCCTGAAATGGTTCGTATTCGAGAAATTTGACAAAATGTGCAAAATTCCGATTTTTATGAAAATTGTTGAAATAAAAGTTGTTTGCGATATCGATCTCTATAATTTTTGTTTATACATGATTTTTGTAAAATGGACCGTAATGGAAAAATTGTAGGAAAAGTGCTAAATTTAAATTTTTCAGTTTTTTCATTTTCAATGAATATCTATAGAAAAATGTTTCGAGGTAGATGTATGTGGAAAATGTATATATTTAGTTTATCCTCTAAACATTTATGGAGGTGCTGCAATAGGTTGTACAAAATAACCGCCTATAAAGCCTATAATAACTAGATAGGAAAGTCATGTGTTGGACACATCAGATTTTTATGACAGCTGTCAAGGCAGGTAAATTTTCACTTATTAATCTTACAGCTAGGCAGGGCAATTTCCGAATAAATACTTACCTAGGAAGTGTACAATTTTCGCTATACTCATCTTCAGAGTTACTCCTTCTGGACAACCTCCTTCTATACATTCTATTGACATAATGGTTCAAAACATCTTCGTATTTATTAAGAATGATACTATGGACTATGAAAGAGTCAGAGTGTTCCAAATTTGTCTTTTTTAATAACGCTGTCTTTCCCATAACGGGTTGTTTGTGTTTGGTATTATCATGACGAATATCAGTTAAACAAAGCGAGTCTGTAGAGTTTTTCGTTTCTTGCGAACAGTCTTTGTAAAGATCGTTCTGGATGAACGGGTTGTCTTGCAAGGTTAACCTGGAACCTTTTGTACCATTCTCTGTGTCGGTATTGTCGTTCAAATAATCGGAAATGCTGGTTTGATTGTTTAATTGTTCAACTTCCGTTCTGTTTTTGTTCATAATTTTTTTATAAGCGTTTATTTTCTCATCCAAATTGAGTTCTTGGATGTGATTGTGATTGATTTGTGAAGCAATCGTTGGGTCCTTTAGGTGTGACGACATTTTGAACGGAGATGTGATGCCTGAAACAAACAGAAACATGTGGTAATTATCCACTCTCGTTGACAAAGAACGTAAAAATAGAAGGAGATGCTTGAAAACTATATTTAATTTAGGATCTGTCACGAAAATAGCGATTTTAAAAAAGCGTCCATCAAAATAGAGTCAAAAAAACTAATTTACTTAACCTGTGTGGCCTGGAGTGAATCGCGGGTTGATTCGCAAAAAATTATAAATATTAATATAAATATATATTTCTATTAGAACACAAAAAGGACAAATTAAGAGTTTCATATTACATTAACACAAAATGCTGGCGGAAGCATAAATGAATATTCTCGACTTTACAAATATAATGAGTTAAATAAGAATAAAACAACTCAAAATAATTGATTTCACAATATAATAAATACAAAAATACTTGATGATGGCCCCATAGGCCATAGTTGCAATCCGTTGTATTTTTATATATATTTTTTATTACGTTATCGCTTTTAAGTTGTTTTATTCTTATTGACTATACGACAACAATTGAGAAAAGTTGATAAATCCTTTACTCTATTATGAGTAAGACCTTCTCTAGGCGAGTTCGGATAGTCAAGGGCTGGAGCGGGACAAAACCGGAGTTTTTTAGGGTGCTTTTAAATGACATTTAAGCGTGTTAAACTGTCACTAATCGGACTAAACCGAACGCTAAAAGGGTCGTTTGGAGTAAAAAGTGTTAAAGGAGTTAAAGGAACTTGGCAGACCGAACGCAATATCTGTAGCGATCACATCACATACTTTGATTTTCTTTTACATAGCGATATTATAGTAAATAAAATCCATCTGTTGTATTATTAATATGCAACCAAACATACTCCAACGTATGTTGTATTGCCTAAGTCAGGGGCGGATGGACCAATGACATGTATTGGGATGGACCCAGTTATAAAACTAGGTAGAACCAAATAGCCATGCTGGCAATTTTTAAAAAAGGAAAATAAAACCAAAAGCCATTATGTAACAAAATAGGAGCGACCGTTTCCCTTCGAAAAACAACTACTCCTTTGGCTAATACCTCAACAGGTATTGAATTATATCTAAAGGAAAGACAGCAGAGATAACGATTATTAATAATTGTAGGTTATTTTTCTACCAATGTGTTTTTTATATAAAAAAATGGAGTTTTTATTTATCAGTTATTGTAATATAATTTGTGGTTAATTTATTAATAAAAAAAAATTATTGCTAAGGCAGAAAATTTCGTAGACCTGTTGAATATAAAAATTCTATATCTGCGGCCTCCGAGTGCGACCGAATTAAGGACTACACAATTGTTAGTCCTTCCTTGATTGCGGCCAGCCACGTTAGTGAATTCGTAACAAGTAACAAGAAAATATATTGAACGTCAGGGACGGATTTGCCAGATTATTATTGGAACAGCCGAAACTAAATAGATTGTTTTTAATAAAAATAGTATTGGCATAAAACAATACATTTTTATTTTATATTTATATAGGTAAGTTAGTTTTCCATTGTACTGGGGGGCTGTAGCCCTACAGCCCTTACAGAATAGCCGCCACTGCAAATTAATTAAATCATAATCGTCACAACATATACGCTAATTTAGTGATGATGTAATTATGGTTCCACTGACAATTAAAGTGACAGTAGATTTTTTGAGTGCGTTTTGTTCGTTTTGTTTACCTAAATTATATCGTTTTTACACTTTTATAAATAGATTCCTAAAGTAAGTAGATAATATGCATCACATATACAATCGTTTAGTTGCCACCTTTAAACTATTTTTTATGACCTGTTAACAATATTTAGAAATAAACTAAAAATCGTAAAAACGTATATGTCAAATTTATTGATGTTTTTGTTAAAAGTTTGGTTAGAATTAAATGTCAGTGGAACTAAAATGACATCACACTAAACTAGCGTAATAGTTATTTGGGCTCGTGGGTTCAGTGGCGTACATAGGAGAGGATCAATCTGTGAAAATTATGAGTGAATTATTCAGTGTGTCCACTTAAGTTCGCAGCACATGGGAAACTTTTTTATTATTAACTTTTCGAAAAAAGTTATTCTTCATAAAAATTTCTGCATGGTCTGAAACTTAAAATGCAACCAGCATTTATCAAATTTTTACAATAGTATTCAAGGAATGTCAAATAATATGAATTTTGCTGTAAAGTACCTTTATTTTTGACAAGCGTATACGACTCATAAAATTTGATATCTTATGCCGCCAACTTATGTAGACAGTTGGTGGCATACTGCAAAAAAGAACATTTTTTTCTGTAGACCCAAGGGCTATAATTTTATAAGTTTATTGGGCTTATAAATTAACTTCCCATACATTTAAAAGAAAAATATTGTTTGTTTCGAAGTTTTTACGTTTTTTTTTATGCTGGTCCTATGCGACCAGCGCGGTACCTGTAAGCAAATATCTAGTAAAATTCTTCTGTGGCGCCGCTGGTCCCTTGACCTTGGTTTGCGTGACAATAATGTTCAGTAGCGCAAAATATTACTAGCCCTTGATTTTTTTGGTGTCATTGGTAATATGGTTATACTTGCTTTTAATACATACGTTTTTCATTTTGAATCGTTTTATTTACTAGTGGAACCATCGAGGAAACCAAACACAAAACAAAATTAATTTAAAAAGCATGCTCATAGGTAGAAATCTTCTCTGAGGCCGTGCTGGTCCCCTAAACACCATATTTACATTATAAAATGGGCCAGCGGCTCCAAACCTAAGTGAAAACTTGCTGGTTCTATAAAACCAGCGCGGCTTGAGACAACTCATTTAAGCTGGTCCGATATGGGACTAACGTGGCAATCAACGTGTTAATAAATGACTTATGCCAATTTCAAATACGATATAGGTACCTACCTCAATACGATTCTGTATTATAATCCCCTGTGCTGCGTTTGAAAAGTACCTCGTTCAGCTTTTTTTACTCGACATCGCCCTTTTTTGTCCGTTTGCTCCATTGATACGGTTTGCTCGATGTCACGGGACCAAAAAATCTACTCGCTCTGCTCGATGAGGTACATTTCAAACGTAACACCGTAAGTGTATGATTTACAACCACTCATCAGGGGACCTATTTCTAAAGTATGGGAGCGCTCGCACTCATTTCTTTCAGAAATGTCATATGTCAATGGGCCCTAAAAATATTTACGTTGACGTATGACATTTCTCTTAAAAGAATTAAATTCTCTTAAGTTTGAAAATAGCCCCCCTAGTCCCTTCCAATGAACTGGAGTGGGGTAGAATGCTTGTCAATAGACTTGATGTGCGACTCTATGGGCGAAGATAGGTTATTTTTCATCTCACTCGGGAGTATTTAAAATAACCATTTTCTATTTCACATTGTTATTGTTTGATCCACCAGCTTGTGGATTGAACAATAACAATGTGAAACAGAAAATGGTTATTATAAATAGTCCCGAGTGAGATGAACAATAAAAATGGCTGCGCCCATCGAGTCGCATCTAGTTCTAATAGTATAACATGTACATTGGCATTCTACCCACCTCCAGTTCATTGGTCCCTTCATTGTGATATAAGGCATTTCTTTATAAGCTTACCAGAACATACTTCTGTAACCAGAGCATTTCTTTATAACGTTTGGTTACTCTGCTTTGGTTACATGTTACCAAAGCATATGTAGCTACATCTAACGAGGCATTTAAGGCATTTCTTTATAAGCTTACCATAACTTACTAGAACATACTTATGTAACCAAAGCAATTCTTTAAACGGTTTGGTTACTTCCATGACGTCATACGTTACCAAAATACGTAACTACCCCAGTATAAAGAATAATACAGTAGCGACAGATCATTTTTTATGAGGTGTCCATATTTTTCTGCGCATGTCCGAAAATAAGCGACAAAAACGTCAACGTCAATAGTGTCAATGCGATGTAAATATGACATTATTTTTGTTTGTTTGCAGTGTATATTTTGAGACATTTTTATTATTTTAGTTTTTCATTTATTGTGTGATATTTTTGAAATGGCTTCTGCACCTGATCAGAAAAAAAAGAGATGTGTCTATCGCCCTTGTCCATCTCAAACAGAGTAAACAGACAAAGGGACAAGTTATTTTGCATTTCCCATGGAGCCATAAAGGTATGTCTTGAGAAAATACTTTCAATTTTTATATTTGAAAACCAAATATTTATTTGACAACCAAATATTTATTATTTAAATGTCTTGAGGACAATTTTTATAATTTCAACAAAAATAATGTAAAAAATATATAATTTCTGAACTACCGTCAATCTAAACATTTGTTATCAACTTTTTTATATTTTAGGGCCAACATGTGGTTAAGAGCTTGTAATAGGGAAGATTTGAGTAACATAGATGTGAACAGTCTTCATCGGAATTACAGGTTGTGTGAGAAACATTTTGAGAAGAATTTTTTTTCTAAAACGTTGAACCGTAAACGTTTATTGCCTACTGCTGTTCCCACATTTTTTATCCATCTAGGTCATCAGCCAAATGTATATCTTCTCCCTAGTACATCGACCAAGTGCTTCCTCTGTTGAGACTATCATTGAACATGAACGAGACATTTTTGAAAGCGTACCATGTGCAACCTTTGGACATTCTTAATCAAAAATCCTACCTCCAAATTATTATAATGAATTAGATGTTCTTTGATTCACTATGTCCATTGATTAAAAATGTTCTGATTGACTACATCTAATCAAAATATATATGTATTTCTTGTAAAGTAGCAAAAAGAAAACAAAAAAATGTATTTTGTGGTGTTATTATTTTAACTGTTTTTAATTTTTGATTTGTTTCATTTATACAATATTTAAGCACTTAAACAATAATATATATAATATTATAAACAGTTGTATGATATATACGTTAGGGAAATTAGGACAAGGATGATTAAATTCTATTTCTTTCATAATATCAAAAAAAGCTATGGGATATACCAGACATTACACAGGTATTGCTAAAAATAGATATAACATTTTTTTATAATTTAAATATATAGATAATAAACTTTTCATTTGGAGTTTTTAGGCCTCCATAAGTGCTTTATTTGCAATCATATGTTAAAATCTGTGAACTATCCAAATCTTCACATTCTTTTGAAAATTTAATAAATGTATCACATCCATGTATGCCTAAAGCTTTTTTGATCAAATAGCCACAAACATATTTAAATGGATTTTGAACTATTATATCTTGTCCTGTAGCTGTAATTAGGAAGAAAAACAGCTTCTTGAGTGTTTTTATTTATTTCAGGATACAGAGAGACAATATTTTTTACATCTAATTGTAGCAAGTGCTTGTCCAGGTCTTCATTACAATTCATGGAATTGCAATGAAGATAATTTTGACAAAAACGTTTTTTAAATGCCCTTTCGAATTGTACAGGTATTGGATTAATTAAATTCCCACCCTGTTGCCTAATGGACCCAACAAATTTTTCTAGACAGTCACTGTTGATTCTTCTAGCCATTAAATATTTAAATCCCGCAGCAGATAACCATTCCCATACAAATTTTAAACCATAAAATCGTTAAATATAAACATCTAATTTTTATGATGTGACGTTAATAGTATTTAATTATATACATAGGTAATATAAGCAATTGGGCAGCATTTTGCTTAACGGGTGACTTACAACAGGCATTTGCTAAAACTCATCTGAAGTCAAAAATTTGTACGTAGGAACAAAAATTGAAATAAAATAATTCTTGTATTGTAAATTCATTAAAAACTTACTAATTTGTAATTGTGTGTTTTAATAAATATTATTGTTATATGTTGTTTCACTTCTAAAAAGATACCTACATAACCTCATTTTAAATAAAAAAATAAGGTGCTGAGTTAATTTATTAGTTCCAGGAAGAAACCAAAAACTGTTTGACACATTTCATACAATGAATGGCATACAAAAGTAATTTATTTTATTCTAATGATAAAATTTTAAAATTGGCACATCTATATTTTCACCGGAACTCATTTATTTAAGTTACACAATATTTTGATTAATTTATTTGCCTAGAATACATTAAAATGTTATATGTACATGTTTTAATTTTTTTCTAATTGTACATCGCTAATTTGCAATTTTAGAGTTTACTTTTCTCCGTGTAGAAATAAGCGACAAAAACGTCAACTGTCATTGAAAATCTGACCACCCCGACATCAAAGAAGCCGACGCAATCTGTCGCTACTGTATTGTTCTTTATACTTGGTAACTACTACTAACCATGATGTTTTTAGGGGTAAGGTGTGTGGTAAGGTCAGTAAGGTCCACATTTAAACATATCGAGCATGCGCAAAGTATTGTAAAGATATTAAATTAGATACATTTTTCTGTGGTTACGGGTTATATGGTTCATTTTGTATATTTGGGTTGGGCATTTTTGTATTTACCAAAGAAAACTCTATTTACTATGAAAGAAATTATATTTGAAATACAGGGCACTGAAATAACTCTTCACGAGAGCGATGTTGCGATGGCCACTGGATACTGTTATTTATATTGAAATATAAAGATGAAAATATGGGACTACTGGCACAAGTATTTATCATTGTTATTTCATCACAAATAACACTTATTAATTTTTTTCTTCCTTTTGTTGGAGGAGACATATTTAAATAAATAACAAAAGAACGAAAACCAAATGACGTCTGTGACAAAAACACTTTTATTTATCTGAACAAAAATAAAGTAAACAAATCCCCAATTTGACATGTGACAACGACAAGTGCTACGAGTTACCACGGTATGTCTGACGTCATCAGAGTAACCACAACGCTGTTACGAAGTATGTCGTGTTAAGCTTATAAAGAAATGCCTTTATTTATAAGCTTACTAGAACATACTATAATAAAAAATAACAAAGTCAAAACATCCTAAAATTTCTAAAATACAAATTTCGTTTAGAAATCCCCAAACTTAAATTAAATTTGACATATGATATTCAATAATAGGGAAACCATGGTATGCGTAATGTCACCACAGTAACCACAATACTGTAACCAAGTATGTTGTAGTAAGCTTATAAAGAAATGCCTATAATAAAGAGGAGATGCTATGACGATGCTAAAGTGTCCGCACCTTTGCATTACATTTTTACGTCATATGTCAAACTCGAGATAGTGGAGCTAGTCAGTTTTGGTGAAAATGAATGCCATTTTTGTGAAATAGCCTCATTTAAATGATATAAAATGATTTTCATTCCGTTAGTTTTCAAATATAAAATTATTGACTTCAAAGAAATCAAAGTATCACTCAAGTCGCCATTTTCATTACATTTTCTCTCACTTGAAGTACGTCCATCTGTCATATCCAATGAACTGGAGTGGGGTAGAAAGCCAATGTGCATATTATATCAATAAAACAAGATGCGACTCTATGGGCGCAGCCATTTTTATTTCTCATCTCACTCGGGAGTATTTATAATAACCATTTTCTGTTTCACATTGTTATTGTTCAATCCACAAGCTGGTGGATCAGACAATAGAAAATAGAAAATGGTTGTTATAAATACTCCCGAGTGAGATGAAAAATAACCTGTCTTCGCCCATAGAGTCGCATCTCAAGCCTATTGACAAGCATTCTACCCCACTCCAGTTCATGGGTCATATCGCAAAATAGTATTTATGTCATCTCTACTTTTTTCTATCTCGATGGGTTCTTTTAACAATGTTGCCAAACTTACCTTTATCGTTTTTCGGTGTACATTTTCCCACCGAATTCGGAGGTAATTATGACTAAACTATTATGATACGATTTAGATCCTTCGAAGTTGTATTCCGTCATATCATGGTTGTTTTAATCAATAGTTTAACCAAAGTGTATTTTTAGAAGTGTATTCAATGGAATACGTACTTGACTCTTTACTGTCATAAACATTAACCCGAAAAAAAGGTGAGAATGTTAGATTTTCGGAAGCTCAAGACCTCGGTGTTGCCAAATTGACATAACTCTATGACTATATTGCAATTCCGCTTTTAAAAGTAAATTTTATAATTTCTGTATTTGTTAATTAATGATTAGATGATTGTTATTTAATTTCATAAATAGCAATTAAATTGAAAGGTTTTAATTTAAAGAAACAATGGATTATTCACAGATTAATTTTTAGAATAATGCTTTAAAATAAGAAACAGAAAAGATGGGTAAATATTTACAAATTTTAAGTTTCTCCTTAGATGTATATTGTAATGGAAAAAGAGAACATTATTATCTAGTTATTTTCATTAAAAATTAAAGATTGTTATAAAAAACATTACTCACCACATTGAGTTGGTTTATTTCTAAAATGGTTCACCACGTTTTTAATAATCACTTTCCACCTATTCGTTTTATAATTGTCCATAAGTGGAATAAATTCGACACACCCAAAAACTAACAATACAACAAAATAAAATTTTAATAAATAGTACCTATACAAATCGATAAAGCAACAACTGTGTGTAGTTATCCTTAAAACAGACAAAGCACATCTGCTTGCAATTATAATCGAATACCCAAAATATTTTGGAAATAGTGGATTCGTCCTTTTTGTACGAGGGAAAAACAGTAAATAAATAGGTAGGTAAAAGGAGTAAATTAATAAAAGTATACAAGAACAGAACAAAAAGTTTGTAACAGATTATTGAATAAACTTTTGTAAGAATGTTTACTATTTTTCAATATTTTATGTTTAGTACTTGTCAATTATTACGAATATTGAAAGATATATACAGGGTGATAAAATAAAAACTTGCAATTGGTATTATATTTAATAAATTAAATGCTTAAAATTGTTTTTACATAAATATTTTTTTAATTGAATTGTTTTGTGATGGAATCGTCCTTTTTGTATGACGGAAAAACAGTAAATAAATAAATAGATAAAAGGAGTAAAGTTTACAGGAACAGTACAGAAAGTTTTTGTATCAAATTCTTGAATGCACATTTTGTAAAAGACTGTTTACTGTTTTTTTAGAATTTATTTTGCAATATTTGATATCTAATACCGTGTACCTATATAATTATATTCCGTATACTCGTCCGTAGATATTACACATGTATAGTAGCATTATTACACTTTATCGAGCACAATTTTAGAGAGTGAATCAGAAAAAATAAACAAAAACACTCTTAGCTAAAAATGTTATAGCTAAAATTAAACTATTACCTAACCTTAATTGTTAAGCTACCCTTTGAAAACGCGAGATCGATGCAAACGACAGCAGCGCTGCAGCAAATATTGCCGCACTAAAAGTGCTATCGTCGGTCGCACCTTCTTAAATCATATACATGTGTTCAGAAGTGAAGAGGCCGTTTTCGGATTTGCTGTTTGCTGCCTGTCGCTTGAAGTCGGTCTCGGTCGCGCCTTCCCAGACGTATCAGTATTGAAAAAGGCATTTCGAAAGATTTAGATGTATGTATCAGATATTTTAAAAGAATTTACATTAAAAAAAGGCAAGAAAAGCAAAGTTTATCTAGGCTTTTGGACTGACTTGTTAAGTATTATTAATAGATATTTTTGTGTATATAAATATGTATTTATTTGATTATTATATTAGTAAATTAATAATTTATTAGTGCGTTCCGTTGTAAAACAAAAAAATAAACCAAATTTCTTATATTTTCTGCAATTTGTTGTTTTATTTAAGGTAAAAATGTTACTAATTCATATGGTATAAAAGGGAAAAGGGGGGGAGAGAAATTTGTCCGCACACGGGCGGCAGCTAGGAACGGCCCAGTCCATAATTCGACGTTAGAATAATTATTATTTTTCTTATTATTACAATAATAAATATCAACATTGGAAATGTTAAACGACGATTTTCTTAGAAACGGTTCATTGTATCGTAGTAGAACAAGAGGGTATGTTTTAAAGCTTTTTTAATGGTCTTGACTTGTAAATTTCCAAAATTTATAAAAAAAACTTTAGGCAAAAAAGTTTAAGAACATTTTCTTAAGGTCATGGGCTACTAAGACAATTTGGCATTAATGGATTTATGTCAAATTCGTTCTAAGACTACAAAACAATATTACTATTAATTCTACCAAATTTAAAGTTAATCAGTACATAAACATGTTTTTTGACACCCTGTAATTTCGCTTATTCTTTTCACCTCTGAGTAAAGTTGAAAGTAACTATAGGTACTTGCTGATTAAACTACATGGCTATTGTTTGTTAATCTGTCAAGTAATCCTACATGTAACTCTGATGTGAAAAGAACAACCCTTAATGTGAAAAATCCAACAGCAAAGGGTTTAAGTATTAGCGTGTAACTTACCAAATTTGCTCAATTTTTACTATGGACTCTCGGTAGGTAGATACTATTAAGACACTCACTGTCAACTGCAACTCTGTACCCTACTATCACTTCAAACACCCTTAGCACTCATAATTACAAACGGAACAATATTTTTTTCCATCTAAACCATCTTATCTTAGAATTGTCGATATGCAATCAAGAACAAATATTTTTATTTTCCATCAATACCCACAACATTTTAACCAAATTACGCTAATTTGTATTTATATTTCTGGTTGAATCACAGTGCAAATGAGATTAATTTTGTTTTGTTGGTTTCCTTTGAAATTGTAATATAATACGGAAGGAGTCTGTTGTCCGCCGTGTGAAAAACGATTTTTATCTATGACGCTAGTAAATTTGAGTAGTTTTGTGGGATATAACTACGTGATAACTACACCTGATAAAGCCATTCTGTGCTAGGGTTGATATTTTTATCGTAAATTTTACAGGTAGTCCCTTGGACATTGGAAAACCATTATGAGGCATAAATAAGGTGTTCCGGAAATAAGTAATTTATTTTAACCAGTATTCCAGTATTGCTTGATACCATCAAGAAAAACCCTAAAATATATCTTCATCTCTCTTTTGAGTTATGCCGATATTCCAAAAAAGTATAGTTCACACGATATTGATGACTTTCAACAATAATTCCTAATTTGACTTGTGTCACTGTTGAAAAAATAATTATCTTAGTTTATTTTAAATGAAATTGACATATTTTGATTTAATTCACTATAACCAAAAATTGAGGCTATTTTCTATTAACTGTCAAAAGAGAACTAGACTTAAGTCACTATTCATCATTATAAAAGAACGATACACCCGCTTTGCAGCAGTAACAATAAGCGCAAAAATGTAAATTTTTGAGGTGTGTCATTATTCTTGCACTACAAAAATATGTTACTTATTTATGGAGAATGTATCTTTTCAACAATAATGTCTTAATTTCAGTTGCGTCACTGCTGAAAATGTTTTCACTTAGTTTATTCCTAAACTGGCATATTTTGATTTATGTCTTCGAAAAATGACAAATCTTGTCTTATTAATTATCGGAGCACAACTAGATTTGTGTCTTCTTCATAAATTCGTAACTATGTAGTACTGGAAGAACGACACAACTGCTTTATAGTGGTCATTTTGGAAGTAGCAATATATCGTTTTTCAACATAAAAATATACAGATTTTGGTGCACTTTCACAATAAGCTTGAAAACTATTTTTTGAGTTATGTCACTAATCTTGTACTTCTTAAATATGTTACTGGTTTATTGGAAAATGTATCTTTTCAACAATGTTTTAATTTGAGTTGTGTCACTATTATTGTACTTCAAAAATATGTTACTGGTTTATGGAGGATGTATAATTTCAACAATAATGTCTTAATTTGAGTTATGTCATTATAAAAAATAATATTTTTACTTAGTTTATTCTTAATAAAACTGGTACATTTTGATTTATGTCACCGAAAACTGATCGATCTTGTCTCATTAACTGTCTAAACACAACTAGATTTGTGTAGAAAAGGGAATATGGCCTGATGCATTCAAAAGCTCTATTGTAGTACCTGTTTATAAAAATGGAGATAAAACATCTGTTGGTAATTATAAACCAATATCATTGATTAGTCATCTGGCTAAAGTTTTTGAAAAACTTATAAAAAATAGGCTATCATCATTCATAAATAGATACAATCTTTTGTCGAATAAACAATATGGATTCAAAGAAAAGAACCCAACTGCAGACGTCATTTTAAATTTAACAAAAATGGTATTTCGACAAAAAAATTGTACAATAGATACATATGCATAGCATAATATAACTTAAATGGAATGAAAAAGTAAAAAAAAAAACGTGTGGCACTCGGGGACTGCCGCGGTAAAGCTATTGCATAGCATTTTTTATCAACTTATGCAATTATAATTATTTATTTATTTTATTTATGCAGTATTTTTTTTCTTTGATATTAATTCAAGTTTTTTCTTTGATATTAATTCAAGTTACACTTTTTGAGCGTGGTCACCGATAAGAAAACAAATTTTTTTCTTTTATTGAATAAATGAGAAGTTAACATTGTTTAAAATATTTTTATTATCTTACAATACATGTAGGTTATTCAGGAATTTTTATCATTGAAACTATAGGTTTATGGAAACTGAAATAAGAAACATAAGTTTGAGACTTGGTATCCTCTAAATATCTGGAAAATACCGCGTCAATGGTGGTCCCATATTTTGTTGTGGATTCTAGTGGATCATTATTCATTTTCAAATTCAATTTTTCCGAAATTGTTTCACACAAACACCGTGCCGAAGTCTGCCGAAATGAAACGACGTTAGACGATGCACGGCTTTTAACGCCGCACCGCTGTGCCGGTCGGAGTGGGGGGTGTTAGGTTTATTTTCGTTACGGAATTTCTTGATTCGGTCGCCGCGCTCAAAGCCCGCGATAAAATCTATACAATAGCTTAACACGTTGATGGACAGTGACGCCGATCGGCGACTTTCCTGACATGCCAAATGTGGCAGGACGCCTTCCGGCGTTCAAATTAATATTGCTGATAAACGAGGAAACGTCTATCGTCCCATAAAAAATGCGAAGGGGACATTTAAGACCGATTACAATATAATACCGCCGTTTTTATAGGATCACAATTTTTGTTAAACCTGACATCCTCCTCGTGTTTTTTGTATATGTGTTTTTACCCTTTGTTTGAGCTCTTATTAAAAAAAAAACAATGTTTCTTAGATCCTTGTTGCTTTATTCAGTGGCATAGCTAGAGAAGGGAGAGGGAGTTCCCTATTTCGACATATTTTATTATATTTGCCAATATATTAAATAAAAAAGTATTTTAGAGAATCATAAAAATATCTACCTTAAAATTTTAAGGATTCGGAGGGGGGCGCTCGCTCCCTTTTGGATACGCCCCTGATTTATATAAACTTTTTAACAATACTTCTATCGAAGTCAAAGCAATTTTTTCTTTTTAAATGTGGCCGGACGTTTATCGGCTGTAACTCAAAAATTTTAACTTTTTTCAAATTTTGAGCAATTTGCTATACTTAATAAGGCAATCTGAGCCCTAATTTGCACAAAAGTATCAATGTCATTTTCGGCACCGACCACTTTTTCCTACTGTCCATCAACGTGTTAATAATGAAATAGTTAACACTGATAAAATAAAAATTACTATTTTATAAATCTTGCAAAAATAGTACATTATATACCTAGGGTGAGAAGTGAGCTATTATTTACCGGTAAATAATAGCTTTCTCAGCCGAGGTATATATAGAATTTTTTTTACTACTAACATTAATGTATTAGCAATTTTAATTTTGACATAAGTAATTTCCTAACAATTTATTAAATATTTCGAAATATCAAGCAGACTGGAGCGTGTTTCTAATCAGACTGGCTTTATTTATGTAAAAATTTGGCATGTGTCAAATTTTGGTATGATTCTAGGAAATATCCCATTGCATTTTTGATATTTTAATGACATGGATTTATTGTTATTAATTAATAATTTTTAAAGCCGGTGTTGAATTTCCTAGTTAATATATATTTTTTTTTACTACTAACATGAGAAAGCACCATTATTTACTCCATTCCTCTAATGAGAAGTAATATTTCTCTCCCTAGGTAAATAATGATAATAAAAAAAAACCTAGGTAAATAATGAAACTAAATTTCATTAGTTTCATTTTGTTAATTTGACAACTAAACTCCCAGACTACTTGATATTTTAAAATATTTGAAAAATAAGTAGGAAATAACTAAAGCTGGGTTTATCAAATCTAATCAAATCAAATATGATAATATATATCAGTGTAAACAGTAAAAATATATATTAACTAGGAAATTCAACACCGGCTTTAAAAATTATTAATTAATAACAATAAATCCATGTCATTAAAATATCAAAAATGCAATGGGATATTTCCTAGAATCATACCAAAATTTGACACATGCCAAATTTTTACATAAATAAAGCCAGTCTGATTAGAAACACTCTCCAGTCTGCTTGATATTTCGAAATATTTAACAAATTGTTAGGAAATTACTTATGTCAAAATTAAAATTGCTAATACATTAATGTTAGTAGTAAAAAAAATTCTATATATACCTCGGCTGAGAAAGCTATTATTTACCTCGCACATTATATCCCTCGGCGCTACGCGCCTCAGGATATAAAAGTGCTCGGTAAATAATAGCTCACTTCTCACCCTAGGTATATAATGTACTATTACTGTTTACACTGATATATATTATCATATTTGATTTGATTAGATTTGATAAACCCAGCTTTAGTTATTTCCTACTTATTTTTCAAATATTTCAAAATATCAAGTAGTCTGGGAGTTTAGTTGTCAAATTAACAAAATGAAACTAATGAAATTTAGTTTCATTATTTACCTAGGTTTTTTTTTATTATCATTATTTACCTAGGGAGAGAAATATTACTTCTCATTAGAGGAATGGAGTAAATAATGGTGATTTCTCATGTTAGTAGTAAAAAAAAATTAATATCTAATATTTACGCCAGCCGGGAACATTTGTGATACCAATTTATTAGAAGCCAGAGGAAGGTCTTCTAGTTCTTGTATTGCATAAACGTTCCAGTCCGCAGACGTATATTTAACTCTTCTTCATACTAATACGAATAGGATAAAACCTTCCAACGCTGTGCTGGTCGGAGTGGGGGGTGTTAGGTTTATTTTGGTTACGGAATTTCTTGATTCGGTCGCCGCGCTCAAAGCCCGCGATAAAAGCTATGCAATAGCTTAAAAAATACATACAAATCGCTGGAAAATGGGAAACCTTGCTTATGCCTATTTATAGATTTAAGTACGGATTTTGACACGGTAAGTCATCCGTTGTTAATCCAAACCCTAGAAGATGTGGGGATCAGGGGAAACGTTCTAATTCTTTTTAAAAATTATCTATGCACAAGAAACCAAGTGTTAAGAGTAGGGGATAACATAAGTGAAGAGGCATCTATTGAATATGGTGTACCACAGGGCACAGTCCTAGGGCTTATTTTATTCAATCTGTATGTGAATGAGATGTTTCACTTAGATACAACTGGTGAAATCATAGGATACGCAGATGATACTGCCATTTTTTATGAAGCAGACATTTGGCAACAACTCAAAGCAAAGGTAGACAGAGACATTAAGGCAATAAAAAAATGGTTCGACCATAAGCTCTTAACAATGAATTTAAATAAAACCAAATTTTTACCTTTTAGTTGTAACGCCAGCGGAGTAACATACTTTCAACAAATTAACATTGAAATTAATGGAAACAATTTTGGCATTAAATCGGTTGTCGAAATGAAATACTTGGGGATATATTTGGATTGTCACTTAAGGCCGGCGATCGCCCATGTTAATTTCCCGTATATGCAGAGGTTACTTTTGACGAAGCTTTCGGGAAAAGTATACTTCGTAGCATTAATTTAAATATAGAAATCAGTTCATGAATAATGCCTACGGGTTGTAAAGAAATCCAAAGCAGAGTTTTTTAAAAATACTCGAAAACTGACTTTGATCCTTGGTGTCAAAATCATATAGAAACCCTCGACTTGTCGACGTATTTACTTTAAAAATAAACATATTTAGACGTTTTCTTTTCATTACCACCCGTACAACTGGCATATCAAATAAATGAAACAAATCGCATATCAAAATAATGTTTGGTTTTCCTGAAAGCTTGGT
Source organism: Psylliodes chrysocephalus (assembly GCA_927349885.1). Lineage (NCBI taxonomy): Eukaryota > Metazoa > Arthropoda > Insecta > Coleoptera > Chrysomelidae > Psylliodes > Psylliodes chrysocephalus. Next base: position 84,347,617 of record OV651817.1, on the reverse strand, counting down.
TTGAAATAAAAGCTAATTATTAATTCACCTAATCGGCTAGGGACAACGCAGATGAAAGATGATATACGCCGTATCCAAAGCTTGTAGGATTCTATACTGTAAGAACTTCAAGGTAATTTCACAGATGCCGCTTTAGAACATTAGTCGTTGTTAGTCATTTGCATGACCGTTGTTCTTGAGGCAGACAGGGCCGGAACAAATACAATTTTAATACCAGCGTTTTTGTATTTAATTAATTAAATAATTCGATATATTATTAACAAATGTGGTTGTTGCCCTTAAAAAGTATTTTTATTTCCTAATGAAATTTAATCCACTGCCATTTTTTGTAATTATTGGTTTTAATTTTAAAAATAAATACATACTCTAACTTTATAATACTGTTTACCAATGTTTAATATTTTTTAGGCTAAATTTATGTAATATGTTTTTTTTTTAATTTTGATTTTGTTTTCTCTAAAAAAACAAACATCTTTATAGAGATGTCTATTTGACATTTTTAAAAATTAGCTTCACGGAATTCATTTTTAACATTTATACATACCTACATATTTTTCTTGCACTCAAATTAAAAATGGCCTTGTAAGGTAATACCTTATATACAGGGTGGGCCACTGATAACGCCTTGGTCTGTAGAGCCACAACCATGTGATTTTTTAAAATTTGTTTTCACAGTGAGATGTATGTCCCAAAAACCAACAATTTAAAAATAATTTCAATTATACAGGGTTCTTCAAGAATGTGATACATATCAAAGTTAGGTTTTTTAAATGGGATACTTTATTTTATATTTGAATTGCCCTCGCTTTTTCGATTATAACAATTAAATAGTATGAGATTATACAGAGTATACGCTAATACCAATTTTACATGAAAATCGTATTGACCTCAATGGCCTGTATACTGCAAAAGAAACAATTGAAAACCAATCATTTGTGGTAAAAGATTTTCGATATTAGTCAAATACCTACATACTTTTCTCATTTTGTTTAATTGAATTTTATATCACCAGCAACTTTTATTTGCCGAATTTTTTCTTCAAGCGTAAATAACATATATATTCCTTAAAGTAGAAAAACGACTTTCTATAAAGTTCCGAATATGCCCAAAATCTAATCAACTCATTAGAGACACACAAACACCTACATATACGTATGGCCATATTTGTGACATTCATGCATGAGAGATATTTTTGGCATCAAGGTAGTTTTTATATAAAATACAATTTAATGTACGCTTATTAACCCTCCAACTAGTGGGATAAACATGTTAATCAGGTAGTAAAAAAACTGCAGCAAATTATTTACACTTTTAAACATCTAAAAAAGTTTTTACCTATTAAATATCTAAAACAACTTTATCTCGCTCTTGTTGACAGGCCCGACTAAAGGGGGAGGGGGCAGCCGCGACTAATTCCCGAGGCCCGGGCTCAAACGGGGGCCCGGCAACGGTATAAGGGGAGCCCGGCAGCAGTGGTGTTGTTACTTTGAGAAGTTCGACAGAAGAGGGGGGGGGGGGGGAGTTCTTACGTGAAGACTTTTTTTAGAGAGATTCGAGCAGGGGTGGAGAAATTTTAACTTGAATACTTTTTTTTTAGAAAACTTTAAGGTAGGGGAGGAGAATTTTTTTGTCGCGGGGCTAGATCAGAATTGTCGTGGGGCCCGGTCTGGCTCTCGGCGGCCCTGCTTGTTGAAAGCCATCTTAGGTATGGAAATCCGATATGGGGTGCAGCTGTACGTACCTATATAAATACCCTTGAAACTATCCAAAAACGAATTATAAAAATAATCATGTCAAAACCCTCTAGGTATCCGACTGATGAATTGTATAAAATATCGGATATAACCCAGACAGCACACCAAATCCTTTGGATATCTACTGAACATCCCAATATCCACTGAATGTCCAGTCCATGGTGGATATCTATTTTATATCCATGAAATGTAATTTATAGACATGCAAATGTCCATAAATAATTGTAATTATATAGCAAATTATTAAAAAATTACGCCATTGTACTCGCCATTGTGGCTAATAGTACCGTTGAGATATTTAAAATTAATTTTTTTTAAGGTGTATTCAATATCCCATGGACATCCACTATAAATATAAATATATCAAAGTCTAAGCGCGGACGCAAACCATCGTGGATATCTACTAGATGTAATTTTTGATTTTGCTTCCTAAGTATAGATGGCGATACCACTTTCGTATCTACTCATGCTTAACCCGCCGTAATTGAGTTTGATCGACATTGTTTCAAAAACAGACTTCATTAGAGACTGAAGTCGAGAAGTTCCATTTATTGCTGAAGATTCCTAATAAGGATGATTTTCTCCTTAGTACGCAAAATCAAAGGCAGATTGTTGGGAATATTTTTTACCTCTATTTTCTTTTGACGTTATTCAATAACCATTGGTTACTTATGAACCTCTACTAAAAATAATTATAAAATATTTATCTGAATTTCTATATCCTGGGATATAGACGGACATTTGGTTGGATATCCACAAAATATATTCAATGGATATATCTGGGATTTCTTGTATTGTCTGGAGATACTCATTAGATATTTTGCTGAATATCCATAGGATATCTTCTATATTCTGGATATAGACGGACATTTGGATATCCATATTAGTTCCACGGAATATTTCTGATATCCTGTGGATATCCACAAAATATATTCTGTGGATACCTCTGGGATTTGGTGTGCTGTCTGGGAATGGATTTGAGACAATTGTTCTATTACAATACATGCATTAAATACCATTCTAGTGATGATAAAGCACCCTCATCCAGATCATCAGTACTACACCAGGCATCGAGAATTACTTACACACCCATTGGTAAAGAAATCATTCTCACAAAGCCTATTTATACATTGCCACTAAAATGAACAATACTATCCCTAAAACTACCAAAATGATACAAAACATAAGGACATAAGAACATTTTTACAAAATACTCAAAGATCCTTTTTTAATGCCTTAATAGATGAACTAAATAAATAATTTTAATTGAATCCATTTTTAGCACTATTTTACCAAATATATATTATATTTTATTCTTTATTGTATACTTATTCTAGTTATTAGTGTAAATTTTAAATTGTAAATCTAATTTTAGCTATTATTTTTTATTTTTATTAATTACTAATATTTTTAAATTTAAATCATATTTTCTATTATCGAAACAAGTACATCAGTACTTATCGATACTCGATACAACTTTATTTATATTTTGTATACACATATTTTCTTTTTTCTTTATTTTATTGTACTCATTTATAAATAAAGTTTCTATTATTATAGCGTTTCATGTAAATTTATTTCTTCTATAATTTAATTCTTTTATTTTTTGGTATATTAGTTGTATCCTACTTTCACATAAAGATTATTATTATTAAGGTACATTTTTGTTAATTATCCATAAAGAAGAAAATGCTTTCAATAGTTATTTATGATATCATTCTCTATATTTTTTGTCCCATACATGATTTCTCTAAAACATACCACAGTGGAGAAATTTGAGAAAGTGTAAATTGACTTTTTTGTATTTTTATTGCCAAGGGAAAAATGGTTATCTTTAATCAAACAATACAAAACAGATATTTGTTTATATACCTACAAAATACAGTTTTTTTTCTAGCTGCTAATACTTTTTTAGTTGCAATGAGAATTCCAGCCTCCTTATCCTAACATAGTGACTACATTTACTCATACAGCAATAATGTTTATTAGTTTTAAAAGTAATAAAAGAAAGAATTCAACTAAACACCAACAAATGTTTTATTATTATTATTTAGATCTTAAAAATTATTCAAAAAGTGACTAGTTCAATTCCTAATCATATACTTAATCACCCAACCTCAGCAAACTCTTTACATGATATAAACTTAAAAATATAATATTATTTTCTTCTTGATCTACAAGTGGATACCCCCAAAACTGGTCTTCAATTTCAGCAACAGCCTTTAGAATAGTGCTGTTATATTGTGTCTTTGGTGTAGAAAATCTTATGATATCTGTCTGGTCATTTCTTGGTACATTCTCATTCGATTGGTAGGTAACTGCAGGTGTTGGAATAATGTATATGTCTTTGTATTTTTTATCTTTATTAGGATCCACCCTTTTCTCCGAACCACCGGATTGGGGGGGTGCAGGGGTTGTTTTCGGTGATACAACAGGATTTGAAACACCTAATTTAGTTTCTGAAATAAAAAAAAATAAGTTCAATCCAGTGGAAAATGGGAAAACTAAAAAAGAAACTTACCGAGCCCATATAATTTCCTAGTAAGTTCTCTAAGTTGTGCACTCTGTTCTTCAGTTTGTATAAATAATTCTCTTATGGTAGTTTGCAGATCTCTCATTTCTTGTAATTTAGCTTCTTCCTTTGCAGCTTCCTTGTTAGCAGATCTAAAAATAAGGAAATATTTTATAGCATGCCAATAAAAAACTGTTTACACAAATAGTGTGTTCATTAATTACCGATTGTATTCAGCGATAAGTATACCGGCAGCTATAATAAAAATTATCCCTTCACCAAGTAAATTTGCTCCTAGTTCGATTGCCATAGCCTCATTTAAAACGGGGATATTGACAGGTTTGCCCAAATTCAAAATCCACATTTTGGCTTTTATCTCACACCAGTTATAAACTAAAAATACCATCAGCTTTAACCTATCATTAAACAAACACATTTCAAATATACGTACATTGGGCTGGAGGCATGCAAACATATTTTCTAAACACTGGTGAACTTTTCGCCTGTCTTTTGACAGCATTTGCTATGGGTTTACTTATTTGTTTCAGTAATAGAGCTCCGAGTTTTGCTGCTGGAAAAGCACCTACAACCATTTTATACCATAAAAAACATTAAATTAAATATATTTCATAACTAGGTGACAGTAAGTGTCAACATTTTAGGTTATGTGTTATGTCACTTACTGTGTACGAGACTAGAGAATGGCCGATTAGGAGCATCAACCATTGTGCAGCGTTGTCAAATATTAAACTTTCAGTAAAAATTCCGAGTTTAACTATTTTTTTTAGTAAACTTCGGCATTAAGTTGAATTAGATAGGTATAGCAGTCAGTACTGGTAAAACAACCATGCTTCACTTGACTGGCGTTTGTATCCCTTTATTACATTACAAGTCGGTCATATCCAAATTGAACAGTGTTTCCAAGATCGAAGCAATAACTTAACAAGAAACAATAAATTGCCGTTGATATTATTTGTTTCCTGCTCAACTAATGTTAACTCTCTGAGCAAAGCATATTGGAAAGAGTGCAATAGCCGATTCTGTATGTTGGGCTTTTAATTATAATGGGTCAAAAATGTCAATCATTACAATTGGAGGGTAATATAATTAATGGGCCATTTATACATGAAATGTTGGTTGAGATTGGTGTACCTATAGTAAATAATAGCCTACTACTATATATTACAGTCTGTTCGCTATACTTATGCGGGTTTCGGATTAATAAAATTATACAAATTAGTCATTGACAAGAAATTAGGTAAAATTGCCCTAATGGTCAGATTTAAATTAAAATAACATTAGGGTAAATTTGTTACAAATATTGCAGTTGAATTGATTCTTTGCAAGTGTTGACATTGTATGTATATTGTAAATTTAGTGGAAATTTTAAAAATGCCTAGAGGTGTGTTAGATGTAGATAGTCTAATTTGTAGTGTACATAAGTATTTTACGAATGAATTAGAAAATGGCGGTCCTTTAAAATCGGTAATGTATGTACAACAACGTGTATGCGATGCTCTAGGAATTAGTGAAACCAAATTAAGAGGAGTATTACAAAATCACAATAGTGAACTGCCGAAAGAAGATCACCGCAAAACTCGCCCATCATTGAAAACGAAAGATATTCCAGATGGAAAGAAATTTGAAATTCGTGATACCATTTATCGAATGAGGGCCAACAAGGAACATGTGACCTTAAATACAATTCTCTCGGCATTAATAGATAGAAAATTTGACGACATTGGCAGAACAAGTCTATGGCAAGTGATACATAACTTGGGTTTCAAATTTCAAAAGGAGGATAACAGAAAGGCCCTTTGTGAAAGAAGTTCTGTCGTGCACAAGAGAATTAACTTTCTAAGAAAATATTCTAAATTTAAAGAAGAAGGGACGAAGTCCATCAAACATACCGATGGAAAGGGAAGCGACACATAATTTTACATGCAGGACTGATTTTTACATAATGACTGATTTTCATTTTTGTTGGCAAGTTCAATTTTTTTATTTTTCATTATAAATTCTCTACATGACACAAATTTTTATGTTAGAAAATATTTTATTTGAGCTAAATAACCCTCTTATTATACATAGACCATATTTTCTGTGTGAAGTGTAATATAAAATTATTATTAGGTTTATAATAGCCACATTAGACTCAATTAATGAAGAAGTTTAATTCTGCTCTCAATTATACAAAAGATTCTCCATTATTAAAAAGTTTTATATTATTTTTCATTTCATTTAACCAGTTGATATTTCACCAAAGAACAGGTCAAACTTTCGGGTACTTACCTGGAAATACTCATAAAATTTTTAATTCGAAACCCGCGTAAGTATAGCGAACAGACTATGGGTCCTATGATTGAACGTTTACGTTATCCGTAACGTACATGTTAGGCCGAGTTTTAACAGCAAAGAGACAAATTAGTATGATGTAAAGTCTTTCATAACACATTATTGTTATTTTCCGCCTGTTATGTTCTAATTTAACAGGTTTCCATCATACGAACTCGCCTCGTTACTTTTAAAATTCGGCCTAACATGTACGTTACGGATAACGTAAACGTTCAATCATAGGACCCTATGGGTCCTATGATTGAACGTTTATGTTATCCATAACGTACATGTTAAGTCGAATTTTAACAGTAATGAAGCAAGTTTGTATGATGGAAAACTGTTAAATTAGAACATAACAGGCGGAAAATAACAGTAATGTGTTGGAAACCGTTTTTCATCATACGAACTTGCCTAATTACTGTTAAAACTGAGCCTAACATGTACGTTACGGATAACGTAAACGTTCAATCATAGGACCCTATATCTACTAAGCACCTATTAAGTATAAGTACGCTACCGATGATTTAGTTTTGAAAATTTCCATTATTATTCAATGTTTTGCACAATCTGGCAACGTTACAGCATTTCGTAATAGTTCGTGAAATTTCGACACTCTCTCTGATCAGTGTCTAGAATCTACAATTAAGATGACAAGTGACATTTCTTCTTTATATTCATATTCTGGTCACTTTCCTGTTTAGAATATAAACATTGATTCTTCTTTTTATATTTATTTTGTGGTTCTTTCTCAAGCTAACTTATTTTTTAAATTTGTTTCTAGATATAAAAACAATTTCATACATTAATAGAGATTAATTTATATTTTATAAACTATAAATATTAAGTTATGTAGCTATTTAACAACTATCAACATGGGAAATATGTTCAAAATATTGTAGGTTTTGCTGTCAAAAATGCGTCAAAACCTCAAATTCAGGAAATATAAAAGCTAAATTTGGATGTTATCTTAATGAACGAAATTACTGTAATAAACTTATCAACCATTTATGTAAGATAAACGTGTTAACATTTAAAATCCTTATCAATACTTCGCCGATGCCTTTTACCAATCACTTACACCAGTATCAAAATGGAGACCAAGCCTATGTTGACGAAAGAATGCGAATTTCAAAAATTGCAAGAATATTACAACCGGGTTGGCAAAAAACTCAACATCTATGAGTTGTTCGCCAAAGATTGTGGGAGATTTGATAATTTCAGGTAAGTCTGCAATTCAATATGTTCGGTAAACCATAAAAGGCTTTGACCGTGTTCATTGACCTTAAATCGACCTTTTTAAATGATTTTGTACATTCAAATAACATTCTTGGTTTCTATTTGAGTTACTAGGGATTCTGTTTATCGATTTTTTATTCTAAATAGTCTAAATGATAATTAGAAATTATGAATTGTTATGCAATTAGTTATATCTTTATTATATTCCTGTTTTCCCATAAAATACCTGTTAAAACAGTATTTAATTAAAAACGTATAGGTATTATAATTTGTTCTTTGAGAATTGTCTAAAAATGCAGCTAATAATTTCAAAATTTTTATTGTAAAGTTGATAAGTCGCATCTATTTGGAATCCTTTTAAACAATACCACGAAATAATGTAATATTTGTAATTATAGAAAAACTATTATTGTTTCAGTATATTACAATTTATTTGCTATGAATTCTCTAAATGCAGCTAATAATTTCAACATCTTTATTGCCAAAGTTGCTTCAATTTTAAATGTTTTAAACATTAATATCACAAACTATGTACCTACCTAATATTTATAATGAGGAAACTATTCACCATTGTTCTAGTGTTTAAATGTAAATTTACAGCAGTTTTTTTGCTAATTTGTAATTTAATATAATATTGGAGGACATATTGTAATTATGTGTAATAATATCCATTGTCTAACAATTTGATTTTATATTTAAAAAAAAAAATACCTAATAAAAATAACTTTGATTTAAATCAGATTAATTTTGAAGATTTACATTAAAAACTAATCTATATTTTATCTTTACTTCAACAGAGTACTGTCTTCTATAGCTAAAATTATAAGCAATTGGTTTGTCAAACTGTTATTAATTAAATCTCTTAGGCGATTTAATGCTTTTACTATAAAATTTCAAGAGTTTAAACAAGGTTGATTTTATTAATTAAATACTTAATGTATGGTAAAAGATCAATGATGTTTGAGTAGGTAATTTTTCAAATCTATTTAGAGGTTTAATAAACATACACTTTATTACTAAGCCATATAAAACTCTGGATTCTATCACAAACAACGGCAAACTTTTTGAAATGTTTATAATAATACCATTTGTGATACCTACCATACATGTGTTTACATGTTATAGGGATTACACATCCCAAATCTGAATAAATTATGTTGAAAAGGTATAAAATCATTTTTGAAGATTTTATATAAAGCTTCTATTTTGGTTTTAGATACTTAATTTTGTTTAATATCTTCAAAAAAAAGAGTACTACTAGGTACAATTGTCCCATTAAATCTTTTAACTCCAAATGACCCTTTTAGCATTCTTTTTTCTGATTAGTGACAGTTCAACTATAGTGACCACATTTATTTTACAACACAAGTGCAACATTGATTAAAGGACCTTCTTTTTAGCTTCCCAAAAATATTTTATACAATAATGCCGTTTTGCTGGGTAATAACATCATTTTGCTGTATATTTGGTGTATGAGATATCCACAGCATAAAGATGAACCAGCAGGTACACTCCTCATAAAAATAGAAGTGTACTGACAGCATCGTAAGCAAGCAATTCACCATATTCTCAGGATGCTCAACGTCAGTTGTGTAGCATCTTTCTTACAGAACAAAATCAGTGCATATGCATCAAAATTATGATTGAAGTGGATGAAACCTCACAAAGATCAAAAGATTTCTTATCGAGTGTGTCTCTTTATGATGTATGTAGGTCACCCTCAGTTCAACACGTTTAAATTACAGTTAAAAGCACCCTAAAAACACCGCTTCTAGCCTGTTCCAGCTCCTAACTATCCAAACTCACCTTATATATTTATAAACTATTATTTTTCATTACATATGACTTTTTGGTTAAGTGGTTGTGGATCTTCAAATACTAGTTCCTCTTTTATTTTACCTTGTGATTAGTAGTGTTTATATTTTAATTATTTTCACCATCTGATCTATTTGTAATGTTTTTATTATTTCCTTTCACTGTATTTGCATGATACATCTTATAGCAATTTCGTTACCGCCTTTCTTCTAATAAATTTCTGAATAATGTTTTATACTGTTAAATCGTTTTGATTTAATAAACTACAGAAAAGATCAAAATAGATTATTTTTTTGTGTATGGCGGGAACGTACCGGAAAAATGACATGAGTTGTGGCATATGACATTTGTAATTTTGACATTGGTTTTAAAAAGAAGAATGTATTGATGGCCTTTGATCTTGTAGCACAGAGTGGTAAATAGTACAATCCAATTTTAGATTTTTTGGCATAATCCCAAATACCGAGTAAAAATTATTGTGTATATGCCATTTTTTTCAAATGATTTTACTCGAACTTACAATTTAAAAATAAAAGAAAATGAGAAAAACACAAAGACTCTGTCACAGAAACGTTGAGCAACTGTTGTTTCCCTCCAGAAAACATTTACTCCTAAATAGGGTTACTAGACGTCAGGAAAAGTCCGGACATGTGCGGAATTTCGGCGTTTTAGAAAATGCTAAAGTCATATTTCATTAAATAATTGACATAAAGCCGTCATGGCTCAGGTCGTTAAGTGCTCAACTTTGATTTTCGCCGACCCGAAATTGAAAATCCCGTTGAAATCAATCTTATTTTGGAAAAAATAAAACTTAAAATATGATAAACAATTTTAGAGTATTCTACTTACTTCTTTTGTTTTTCTTGAGCTGATTTTCTGAGTAAGCTTTTTTCCTGACTTGTAGACAAATTTACAAATCTGCTCAAATTTTTATAATAATTCTGACTAACTACAATTTTATTTTGGTTAAATTTAGTAAATGCTTTTATTTTCTTGTCTCAATTAATAAGTATTTTATGTTGTCTGTAATCCAGGGATTTATTTATAAATAAATACCCTAAAATTTTTACTCGTTTTTTCTGAGTTCCCAAGTCAGAAAAAACTTGTTAGGAAAATCGTCGAGACAGGTCGATTTTTGATTTCTACAATGTACATTTTTGTATGAATAGTTTACCCTTAATTTCATCCCTTACTGGAGGGGAGCAACCCTTTCGAAAAATTTAAATGGCATGGGGTGGTGAGTGATAGCTCATTTGAAAGAGGGTTTTATTCTGTATTCAACCGTGTAAAAAAATTTGAAATTTGCTTCATTAATTCTCGACTAATTGTTGTTTCAGAATAACGGAAATTAACGTAGCGCACTCATCCTTAGAATTAAAATTCGGACCTGCGCATGACTTCGGTTTTGGTTCAGACGTGAAGTAAGACTTTTTGCCATTAGAAGGTCACTGTTAGTCTAGTTGCTTTCCTATTTTGTGAGGTTTTGTTATTTTTAAACATTAATAAATCAACATGTAATGATGCATATTTCAAAATTTTTTTGCACGGTTGAATAGAGAATAAAACCCCCTTTCAAATGAGCTATCACTCACCACCCCATGCCATTTAAATTTTTCGAAAGGGTTTTTACCCTCCAGTAAGGGATGAAATTAAGGGTTAACTAATCATGCAAAAATGTACATTGTAGAAATTAAAAATCGACCTGTCTCGGCGATTTTCCTAACAAGACCCCAGTAACGAGTTAGTTAGGGGGGTAAGACTTAAGATGCTCACTGTATACAATAATAATTGTATTTTAAAATGTTCTTATACTAAAAATACATACAATTTACACGATAAGATAGCAAGTAAGAAATAAAATTTAAAAGGGAATTTTAATAGTACGGAAGGTATGTGCGAAAATAATTAAAAGAATTAAGATTTACTTGTTGGTAGATCCGTTTCTGTTTCTTAGTTTCTCCCTGATATCGACTGGTTTGGATGTATTTTTGGTTGTAGGTGATCCTTTAATGTTTGACAAAACTTTTAGATTCGTTTTGAGTAATTGTTGGATTTTTTTATTATTTTTAGATCCAGGTCCTTGTGCTAAGTTTGCATTTTTATATATATTTTTATATGAATCGTTATTTGCTCGGAAATAATTCCCGGTATCAGATCTAGAAATGTTGATAATACCCATTTTGCATTTTACCACTCATTGTGTTTACTTGTGTTTGCTGTACTCAATGAACAAATTCGATATCTTACAGTCAGGTCCTCAAAACCCCCCAAGACGGCAACATCCTCATCGATTTCTCAAAGAACCGCATCGACCAGGAATGTTTCCAACTACTCATCGACCTCGCGCGCAAGCGCAAAGTCGAAGATGCCCGAGACGCTATGTTCAAAGGCTCCAAGATCAATTTCACGGAAAACAGAGCCGTCTTGCATACGGCTCTTCGAACCAGAGACAACTCAATCATCGAAGTTGACGGCAAGAATGTCATGCCTGACGTCAAAGCCGTTTTGGATCACATGAAGCAGTTCAGCAATAAAGTTTTGAGCGGTGAATGGAAAGGGTGAGTTTTAAAGATATTCCAATTGTAGTTAGTTGAATAAATTATTCCTATATATAGTGGTGATTCTTCAATAATTTCTTCCATTATCCAGAAAAACTGTATATCAAACTAATAGGTATATAATTTTCAATAAACAGTGTACAACCTTTTTAAGTACAACCTTTTTAAGTACAACCTTTTTAAGTACAACCTTTTTAAGTACAACCTTTTTAAGTACAACCTTTTTAAGTAAAACCTTTTTAAGTAAAACCTTTTTAAGTAAAACCTTTTTAAGTAAAACCTTTTTAAGTAAAACCTTTTTAAGTAAAACCTTTTTAAGTAAAACCTTTTTAAGTAAAACCTTTTTAAGTACAACCTTTTTAAGTACAACCTTATTAAGTTAATAAGTTTGAAAAAACAATTCTTGGAGTGTTTATTTGGACATTTACAGGTACTCGGGTAAAAAAATAACCGACGTGGTTAACATAGGTATCGGCGGCTCCGATCTGGGTCCGTTGATGGTCACCGAAGCTTTGAAACCCTTCAGCAAAGGTTTAAACATGCATTTCGTTTCCAACATCGACGGCACGCATTTAGCCGAGGTTCTGAAGAAAGTCAATCCCGAAACCGTACTGTTCATTATCGCCTCAAAGACTTTTACCACTCAGGAGACTTGCACCAACGCCAAATCAGCCAAGGAGTGGTTTTTAGGCACGGCGAAAGCGGTAAGTGTCACTGCAAACGTAACGGCGAACATAAACTTATTTATTTATACTTAAACTTATTTATTTAAACTTAAACTTATTTATTAAAACTTAAACTTGTTTATTAAAACTTAAACTTTTTTATTAAAACTTAACTTAAATTTATTTATTATAACTTAAACTTGTTTATTTAAACTTAAACTTTTTTATTAAAACTTAACTTAAACTTATTTATTACAACTTAAACTTGTTTATTTTAGAATGAGGCAGTTGCGAAACACTTTGTAGCTCTAAGCACGAACAAAGAGAAAGTTTCTGAGTTTGGAATCGACACTGCCAATATGTTCGGGTTTTGGGACTGGGTGGGAGGCAGGTACTCGTTGTGGTCTGCTATTGGTTTGAGTATTTGTCTTTCCATCGGTTACGAGAATTTCGAAAAATTACTTGAAGGCGGTTTTTACATGGACAACCATTTCCGAACGGCTCCATTGGAGAAAAATGTAAGAACATTTTTGTTGTATACCGTAAAAATTCTGAAGTTAAGTCTATGGTAATATATCTAAGATTTAATGGGGTATATTTTACATGTTCTCCATTTTTTCATTTTCTTCTAATTTCTTTTCCTATTTTTTTGTTTTCTTTATTTATTTAAACAATTTATTTAGCTTGTTTTCACTACGATATTTATTTTTTTACAACCCAATTTATTTGTACAAAGTACAACACTAATTTATATCTCTTTTACTAATACATCAATTTATTTTGACAAATTTTATCTGAACAAAACGATATCTTGACTAAAACTATAAAATAGCGGCAAACTCGTCTATTTATATACAATTTGTGGCTTTTTCGAACATTCTACAAGTTTTTCGACCACTTGTAAATGTGTAAATTTAGCTACGTTTCAATTTTACAGGTTCCTGTAATACTCGCGGTGTTGGGCATTTGGTACAGCAACTTTCACGGTGCCGAAACGCAGGCTTTGCTGCCGTACGATCAGTATCTGCACAGGTTCGCAGCGTATTTCCAACAAGGCGATATGGAGAGCAACGGAAAATACATCACTAGAAGCGGCGAACCGGTAAATAATAAAAATAAATCATAACCCATTACGGGCTACATTTGTTTTAAATTTTTCTGACTTAGAAAAATAGATTATTGCGACTTAGAATTTGGAAAAAATCGATTTTTCTGACTTAAAACTCTAAAAAATGGTTTATTCTGACTTCGAACTCGAGAAAATCTATTTGTTCGATTTAGAACTCTGAAATATAGAATATTCCAACTTAGAACTCATAAAAATTCGACTTTTCCTAGCTTTGAGTCAGAATAATCTATTTTTCCGAGCTGTAAGTAAGAAAAGTCGGTTAAGTCGGTTTTATCTGAGTTTCTAAGTCTTAATAAACAATTTTTACAAGTTGTAATTAAAAAACTCGACTTTTCTGAGTTCCCAAATCAGAAAATTAGATATTTCCAAGTTCTAGGTCGGACATTTTTCTGAGTTAAAATTAACAAAATTCGATTTTTCTGTTCTAAATAGGAATAATCATTTTTTGAGTGGTAATATGAAAAAAAATCGATATTTTTGTGTTTCTAAGTCATAAAAATTGATTTTTCTGTGTTAAAAGTCAGAAATATCAATTTTTCCAAGATCCAATTCGGGATAATCCATTTTTCCGAGTTGTAAGTCGGAAAATACATTTTTCCTAGTTTAATTCGGAATAATTTTATTTTTCCGATTTCTAAATCGAAATAATCTATTTTTCTGAGTTCCTAAGTCAGAAAAATTAATTTTTACGAGTTCCAAGTTGAAATAATCTATTTTTCAGAGTTCTAAGTCAGAAAAATCGATTTTTCTTTGTTCTAAGTCGGAATAATCCATTTTTTGACTTGCAAGTCGAAAAAATAGATATTTCGGAGTTCTAAGTCGGAAGAATTTTATTCTTTTGAGTTTCTAAGTTAGAAAAATTTATTTTTTCAAGTTCCAAGTTAAAATAATCTGTTTTTTAGAGATATGTCAGAAAAATCGATTTTTCTATGTTCCAAGTTCAAAATAATCCATTTTACGAGTTGTAAGTCGAAAAAATTGATTTTCCAAGTTCTAATTCGGGATAATCCATTTCTATTTTCCGAATTTTAATTTGGGATAATACATTTTTCGAGTCTAAATAATCAATTTTTCTGAGTTCCTAAGTCGGAAAAATCGATTTTTCTAAGTTCTTATTCGGGATAATCTATTTTTCTTAGTATGTCGAAAAATCTATATTTCTGAGTTATGAGTCGGAATATATGATTAATTTTTTTGAGTCCCATGGCGAAATAATCTGTTTTTCAGAGTTCTAAGTCAGAAAAATCCGATTTTTCTATCTTCTAAGTCGGAATAATCCATTTTTTCGATTAGAAAGTCGAAATAATCCATTTTTTCTAAGTATTAAGTCGAAAAACAATCGATATTTCTGAGTTCTAAGTGGGAATAATTTAATTTTTTTGAGTTCCTAAGTCAAAAACATTGATTTTTTCAAGTTTGAAGTCGAAATAATCTCTTTCAAAGTTATAAGTTAGAAAAATATTTTCTATTTTCTTAGTCGGAATAATCAATTTTTTTGACTGGTAAGTTGAAAAAATCCATATTTTTGAGATCCTAAGTTAGAAAAATCGATTTTTCTATGTTTTCTAAGTCGAAATAATCTATTTTTTTGGGTGGTAAATTGAAAAAAAATCGATATTTTTAAGTCTCTAATTCAGAAAAATAAATTTTTTTCATGTTCAAATTCGTAATAATCCATTTTCCGAGTTGTAAGTCGGAAAAATCGATTTTTCTAAGTTCAAATTCAGGATAATCCATTTTTCTAAGTAGTAAACGTCGAAAAAATCGATTTTTCCAAGTTTCAAGTCGGAATAATTAATTTTTTTGAGTCCTAAGTCGAAATAAATCGATTTTTCTATGTTCAAAATTCGGAATAATAATATTCTAAATTGAACTAATCCATATTTCTGAGTTTTTAGTCGGAATAATCTATTTTTCAGATTTATGTCAGAAAAAAATATTTTTCCTAGTTCCAACTGGGAATAATCAATTTTTCCGAGTTGTAAGTCGGAAAAATCCATTTTTCTAAATGTCAAAGTCAGAAAAATCGATTTTTCCAAAATCTAATTCGGGATAATCCATTTTCCGAGTTGTAATTCAAAATAATAAATTTTTCTGAGTTCCTAAGTCATAAAAATCGAGTTTTCTATGTTTTAAGTCGGAGAAATCCATTTTTTGTGTGTTAAGTTGAAAAATCGATATTATTTAGTTTTTAAGTCAGAAAAATCGATGTTTCTGTGTTCAAATTCGGGATAATCCATTTTCTGAGTAGCAAGTCGAAAAAAATCCATTTTTTCAAGTTTGAAGTCGGATTAATCATTTTTCTGAATAGTAAGTCGAAAAAATTATATTTCTGAGTTCTACGTTGGAATAATTAACTTTTTTAAGTCGCAAGTTGAAATAATCTGTTTTTCAGAGTTCTAAATCAGAAAAATTCTATTTTTCTATGTTCTAAGAAGGAATAATTCATATTTTTGAGTGGTGAGTTAAAAAAAATCGATATTTTTGAGTTTTTTAGTCACAAAAAAATCGATTTTTTTTATGTTCACAATTCGGAATAATATTCTTAGTCGAAATTATCTATTTTTTCAGATTTATATGTCAGAAAAAAAAAAACGATTTTTCCTAGTTCCAAGTGGGGAATAATCTATTTTTCCGACTAATTATTCCAAGATCTAATTCGGAATAATTCATTTTTCCGAGTTTTAAATCAAAATAATCAATTTTTACAAGTTTTCAATCAAAATAATCAATTTTTACGAGTTTTCAATCAAAATAATCAATTTTTCCGAGTTCTTAAGTAATAAAAATCGAGTTTTCTATGTTCTAAGTCGGAATAATCCATTTTTCTTAGTTTCAAGTCAAAATAATCGATTTTTCTTTGTTCAAATTCGGGATAATCCATTTGTAAGTTGTAAGTTGTAAGTCGGAATAATTCATTTTTCCGAGTTGTAAGTCGGAAAAATCGATTTTTCCAAATTCTAAGTCGAAATAATTTTATTTTTTCGAGTTCTAAGTCGATATAATTCATTTTTCCGAGTTGTTAGTCGGAAACATCGATTTTTTTCAAGTTTTAAGTCAGAATAATCCATCTTTTAGACTTCCAAGTCGGAAAAATGGTTTTTTTTTCGGGTTCTAAATCGGTAAAATTAAAAAAATATATATTGTGGTTCTTCTACGATATAACTAGCGATATCTCGACTATAATTTCTCCAGGTCGACTTCAACACCGGGCCAATAGTATGGGGCGAGCCGGGCACCAACGGCCAGCACGCCTTCTACCAGCTCATCCACCAAGGCACGCGAATCATCCCGTGCGATTTCATCGCGCCCGCCGAAAGCCACAACCCCATCAGCAGCGGCGTCCACCACAAGCTTTTGCTGGCCAACTTCCTCGCCCAGACCGAAGCGTTGATGAAGGGAAAATCGGCGGGACAGGCCAGAGAGGAGTTGCAAAAGTCCGGAATGAGTAACGAGGACGTGGAGAAGATCTTGCCGCACAAGGTGTTCGTCGGGAACAGGCCGACTAATAGTATCGTGGTGAAGAAGGTGACGCCGTTTACGTTGGGAGCTTTGATTGGTGAGAAATTACATTTTTATTAATTTTTTTTCAAACGGTTTACCTTTCAATTTAATAACCTTTAGATTAATTGCCCTTAAGTAAAATGCTTAATAAAATTTGTAGGGACCTGTTCTTACCTTGGAGAAGTTTCAAATCGATTAATATCTATTCCAAAAATATTTAAAAAATTAATAAATTTATCCAAAATCAAGCTACAAAATCTACAAAGTCGAAAAAATCAATTTTCAGAGTTCTGACTCTGAATAATCTATTTTTCCGAGTTGTAAGTAAAAAGTTGAATTTTCTGAATTCCTAAGTCAGAAAAATCGATTTTTCCAAGTTATAAATCGGAATAATCCATTTTTCAGAGTAGTTATTCGAAAAAAAAAAAAAAATCGATATTTCCAATTTCTGAGTCTGAATAATATTTTTTCCGAGTTGTAATTAAAAAAATGATTTTTCTAAATTACCAAGTCAGAAAAATCAATTTTTTCCAAGTTCCTAAGTCGGAAAAACCCATTTTTCTGAATAGTTAGTCGAAAAAAATTGGTATTTCTGAGTTCTTAAGTTAGAAAAATCGATTTTTCTGTGTTCAAATTCGAAATAATCTGTTTTTCCGAGTTGAAAGTCGAATAAATAGATTTTTCCAATTTCTAAGCCGGAATAACATATTTTTCTGAGTTCCTAAGTCAAAAAAATCGATTCTTATAAGTTTTAAGTAGGAATAATCCAGTTTTACGAGTTGTAAATTGGAAAACATCGATATTTCTGAATTCCTAAGTCAGAAAAATCGATTTTTTCAAGTTCTCAGTCGAAATAAGCAATTTTCTGAGTAGTAAGTCGAAAAAAATCATTTTCCGAGTTCTGATTCTGAATAATCTATTTTTTCGAGTTGTAAGTCAAAATAAATCGATTTTTCTGAGTTTCCAAGTCAGACAAATCAATTTTTCCTTGTGTTAAGTCGGAGTAATCACTTACTTGATATTTTGTAAATATTCTTATAACGTGTTGAAGTTTCTGTCATTAGTTTGACGTTTCTAACAGTTCAATATGGCGCTCGAAGTTTTTGTATTGGCTATTTATTAAATGTTTGATTGAGACCAATTTTTATTTGGATGTCACCACTTTTTGAGATAACCTTTAAAATTTTGATAATTTCCTTTATTTTTTAAAGTTAATTTTACTATTTATTGTGTTTCTAATATATATTTGACTTTTGTTTAAAGTTTTGATTATTATTTTCACGTTTATTTGACATATTTTTTTTTTCATTTGACATTTCTGATATTTCACTTGTTTAAAGTTTCTGTCATTAGTTTGACAATTCTTACAATTCAAGTGTCATATTTAGGTATAGTACTGACATTTCATTTGCCTTCTTGTTGACATTTTTGATGTCTTTAGTTTTCAACAGATGACGTCATCGTTAGTTTGCTTAAATGACACCAGTATTTTTTTTATAGTACCATTTAAAAGAGTACTTTTTTGCGTATGACGATTAGTTGACGTTTTCAGCATCATTTTGACATTTACTTGTCACATTTTAAGTTTCTTTTATATTAGTTGACATTACATTGGACTTCTTGATGACTTTTTTGACTTCTGACATTTAATTTGATTTCTTTTTGACATTTTTGATGCCTTAAATTTTCAACACATGACATCATCGTCAGTTCTCTTATTTGGCATCGGCATTTCTATAGTACCATGTAAAAGGATGTGTTGTTTGCGTATGACCATTAATTGATGCTTTTCAGTATCATTTTGACATTTACTATCCACATTTTGAATGTATTATTATTTCAATCGC
This sequence comes from Psylliodes chrysocephalus, assembly GCA_927349885.1. Classification (NCBI taxonomy): domain Eukaryota; kingdom Metazoa; phylum Arthropoda; class Insecta; order Coleoptera; family Chrysomelidae; genus Psylliodes; species Psylliodes chrysocephalus. Next base: position 84,328,260 of record OV651817.1, on the reverse strand, counting down.
TTACTTGACATTTTGGACATATTTATTCTTGTAGCATTAGTTTGACGTTTCTTACAATTTAAGTGTCATATTTAGTCAACGTATTGACATTTCAATTCTTGTTGCCTTTTTAAACGACTGACATTTCATTTGACTTCTTGTTAACATTTTTGACGTCTTAATTTTTCAACACATGACGCCATCGTCAGTTTTGCTTAGAAAAAGTACTTTTTACGTATGACGAATAATTGGTGTTTTTCAGAATTATTTTGACATATTTTAAGTTCCTCTCTATTGTTTCAATCGCTTCCTTGATATATTCTTGTAGTGAGTTGAAATTTCTGTCAATAGTTTGACGTTTCAAATAGTTCAATATGACGCTTGAAGTATCTGTATTGGCTTTTCATAAAATTTTTAGTTTAAACAATTTTCATTCTTTAAATTGTTTCTACGTTTTATTATTTAATATTTCTGACTTATTACTGTTCATTCATTTTACCTGTGTTGACATATTTCTCTTTCAATAATTTAGTTGTTCATTTGACGCGTGTTTTCAAGTTTCTATCATTATTTTCATGTGACATTTCGCCTGTTTAAAGTTACTGTCATTATTTTCATTTGACATTTCACATGTTTAAATTTTCTGTCATTTTAATTTCGCATGTTTAAAGTTACTGTCATTTTTTCATTTGACATTTCGCATGTCTAATATTTATATCATTATTTGCATTTGAAATTTATGATATTTCGCATTTTTATAGTTTCTGTCATTATTTTTACTTGACATTTGTGACATTTCGCACGTTTAAAGTTTCTGTCATTATTTTCATTTGACATTCGTGACATTTCGCATGTTTAAAGTCCCTGTCATTATTTTAACCTTCCTTTCAATTTAAATGTCACATTTATTCATCGTATTGACATTTCATTTGACTTTTTTTATCGTTTTTGTTTCAGCGATGTACGAAATGAAAATCTTCACTCAGGGAATCATTTGGGACATCAACTCGTTCGATCAATGGGGCGTAGAGTTGGGCAAAGCTCTGGCCAAAGCCATTGAGCCGGAATTAGAAGGCGATAGCCCAGTTTATTCTCATGACGGTTCCACCAACGGTCTTATTAACTTCATTAAGGCCAGCAGGGGTTGAAAGGCTTTCTTTTAGTGGATGTTGACGTGATATTTGATATTATTTCTTAGAGAATATATTATACACGGATCTATATGTATATGTTGACGTTGTTTTTAATAAAAAGTATATGGAAAATGTTTCGTTTTAAGTGAGTTTTCTTCTCCTTTCTCCTATTTTTTTTCAGCGGGAAATAATATTTAAATGACAACTGACAGGTTTGACAATTTACTTGTGAAAATTTGACATTTGATCGATTGTTTGACATCTTATCTTTACTCTTTACTCCTTCTTGCGTTATTTACAATAACAGTCAAACACTAATGAAAAAGTTAGGTCAATAAACTGTGTTGTATTGTCTACGTTTACATTTGAACCTTAATTATGATATATAAGTGAACTGTCATGTCACACGTATTTCAAGATTTTGACAGCTGCTTGTCATAATTTTTTTTAAAATGAAGTTTCTGTAATTACTGCTATTTGACATTTGTGACAGTTCGCATATTTAAAGTTTCTGTCACTATTTTCATTTGACATTTCGCATTTTTAATGTTTCTGTCATTATTTTCATTTGACATTTGTGACATTTAACATGTTTAAAGTTTCTGTCACTATTTTCATTTGACATTTCGCATTTTTAATGTTTCTGTCATTATTTTCATTTGACATTTGTGACATTTAACATGTTTAAAGTTTCTGTCATTATTTTCGTTTGACATTTAGTATTATTTTGACATTTCTTTAAATGTAATGTCATATCAACATCGTTTTGAAATTTATTCCGATTTCTGTCAATGCTTTGAGCATTTTTTCTTTCCAGCCATGTATGAAATGAAGATTTTCACGCAAGGCATCATTTGGGACATAAATTCGTTCGATCAGTGGGGCGTGGAGCTGGGAAAAGCCTTGGCGAAAGCCATAGAGCCCGAATTACAGGGCGATTCGAAAATTACCTCGCACGACGGATCCACTAACGGAATTATTAATTTTATTAAGGAAAACAGGGACTGTATATGTTATCCGTGTAGTTCAGTATGTAAAAGATGTAAATAAATAGTTTTTAATAAAAAATACGACTTTTTATTTATACACTTCATGTCAATTTTATACACAAATTTAAGTGATGATGGCGCCACTTTTAAACTTTCAGCTGTTATTTTCGCATAAAAATAGTATCTAGTACTTTGTCTGTAAATGTTACTGGATCAAAGTGCTTCGCGCCTGGAGGAACAGGATCTAAAACTATTCCGAGAAAATGAAAATAAAGATTCTATTAGTTTTATATGGGCGTAATCCTTGAGAGTTGTTTACTAAGTTATATGAAAATACTGTCGTGCGAGCCATTTTAGAGCAGGCCGATCCTGCTCTAATCCCTCTCTGCCTTATATGGACCTTTTACGGCCTTTGATTTTCCGATTAACAATGGGGTATCTGTTTATGAATCAAATATAGAGGCAATTAAAAATCTTGAAAGTCCAATAAATAAACATGAGGTAATGAGGATTTTAGGACTATTAAAATATTTTAATAAATACATACCAGATTTTTCAAAACTTACCTATAACATTAGACAGTTAAAAACAATGTTAAGTTTAATTGGAATGTTGATTGCGAAAATGACTTCAAATTATTAAAAAACATTATTTCAAGTGCCCCTACCTTAGCAATATTTGACCCAAATAAGAAAATCATCATACAGACTGATGCATCTAGTGAGGGTCTTGGTTGTTGTTTGTTGCAGGAAGGAGCTCCAGTTGTATTTGCCTCTAGAGCTCTGACTAGTTCTGAACAACGATATGGTCAGATAGAAAAGGAACTCTTAGCTGTCCTTTTTTCATGTGAAAAATTTAATAATTTTATTTATTGTTATAATGTAAATGTACAGAGTGATCACCGTCAATTAATTCCAATATTTAATAAAAATTTAGATAAAGTTTCTAATAGGCTGCAGAGAATGTTGTTAAGACTTTTGAAATATAATATTAATATAACATATGTTCCTGGTAAAGAAATGTATGTGGCTGATACTCTTTCTAGGGCCTTTTTAAAAAATAAAGTGTATGACGATCCAGAAATGTCCTATATTATTCATTCACTTTACAATAATGTAGAAATGGTAATATATATATACAATATAATACAATTTGAGAAATCAGTTTGGCCAGATTATAAAAAATTGGACAAAAATTTAAAACACTTTTTCAGGATCAAAGATAATCTTTTTGTTTCTAATGGTTTGCTATTTTATAATGAAAAAATTATAGTTCCAACAAGCTTAAGATTAGAAATGTTAAAAATTATTCATGAGGGACATCTAGGTATAACGAAATCGAAATCAAGAGCGAGACAGATTTTCTACTGGGAAAATATGTCCATGGATATTGAAAATTATATTTTCAGATGCCAACCTTTTCAAATGAACAGAAAATCAAATTGCAGAGAACCTTTATTTAGTCGTGAAATACCTGATAGATGTTGGCAAAATGTCAGCAGTGACATTCTTGAGTTCAAACAAAAGTACTATATACTTCTGGTAGATTCTTACTCTAATTGGATTGAAGTTAAAAAAATACCAAATAAATTATTTTTTCAAGAAACCTTCTCACGATTTGGTATACCTAACAAAGTTATAGCTGATAATGTACCTTATAACAGTAAGTTTCTCTTGAAATATGCTCAAGATTTTGATTTTGTTTTGGAATTCCCGAGTCCTTATAATAGTCAATCGAATGGACTTGCTGAGAAAGCTGTGGGTATAATAAAATCAATGTTAAAAAAATCTGAAAATAATTTAGAATTTCTGGGGGCATTAATGGAGTATAGAAATACAATTTTACCAAATTTAGGGCATTCACCAGCTCAATTATTATTAAATAAAGAAATAAAAACCAAACTACCAGTAATAAAAGATAATCTTGAACCCATATCCATTGACAAAAACAAAATAAAAGAATTGTTTGAGCGAAAGCAGGAATCCCAAAAGAGCTATTATAATAAAGGGACTAGAGAATTGTCCAAATTAAACATGAATGATAAAATATTAGTACAAGAAGGGGAAGGGTGGAAAAAAGGAATAGTGAAAGAAATACTGAGTGACAGATCCTATCTTGTAGAAATTGAGGGGAAACTGTTTAGGAGAAATCGTAGATTTCTGAATAAAACAGACATTGATTTTAAACCATCTAATGAAAAAAGATTAATGTACGATGATGACTTCTGTTTTAAAGAACCACCTGTAAATGTTACTGGTGAGTTGAATAATCCTAATGAATTAAATAACACGGAGGAGCCTCAGAATGACCTTGAGGAACAATTCAGAAATACCCCAGTAACTGTGTCACGTTCACATGGAAACCATCGAGATAGAATAAAGGGGAGACGCTATGACGTTACTAAAAGTGTCCGCACTTTTCAATAAGCATTACATTTTTACGTCATGTGTCAAACTAACGTGACTTAGTCAGTTTGATTACTGTTTTGGTGAGAATAAACGCCATTTTATTTAAATAGCTACATTTAAATCGTATAAAAGGTTGTTTATTTTAATTTTAAATAATGGTATCATGTGCTATAAGAAGCTGTTGCAGCAGTGACAGCGTTAATAAGAAAAAAACAGGAATTACATTTCATAAGTTAGTCTAAAGCATATTCTAAACAATTATAAGGACGTATTTTTAATTTTTGTTTCAATGTTTGTATGTTAATTAATCATCATTTACTTTTCTAACAATATAAGTATATCAATCTTGCTAGTTTAGATTCTGATAAAAATGTAATGATAATTTCACATCAGTAGTGATGGCCCATATAAATCATTGGGGCTATAAAGATCATATTTTATGCTGTTCCTATAGGTCCAGTTAAGGAATAAGTTTTAAATTTTCACAACGCTAAATATACAAATACTTGAATTATAGATTAACGCGGGATTCATGGATTGGATTTGTAAATAGAGGTGACTGGAAACCTTCAAAATATAGTGTACTATGCTCTAGACATTTTGAAGAAAACTGTTTCGATAGAAATTCTGTACATTTTGTTCGTCTAAAAGATTATGCGATTCCGTCTTTGCTGAATCCAAGTTTGAATCAGGTAAAAGTTTAGTTCTCTTTATCAGATGAAACGATTAAAAGGAACCAAAAGAGCTTAACTCATATGTGCACCCAGTTTAGATCAGCAAAGAAAACTAATATTTCGTGCAATTTTTTTATTGAAATAGCAAAGCCCTTTTGGCATTCAGCCATCTTAATGAATGTTAATGCAACTATTGAATTTGTAAAATTAATTAATAATTTATTTGATGTTCTGAATTCGAGAAATCTCCTTTAATTTGGTTACAAAAAACCTCTATCTACAAAAATTTTTGACAATCTTTCAACATTTTTGGATGTGGCCGATAAATATATTGACAGCTTAAAAACACATTGCAATGGGCAATTATTATTAGACAGTGGGAGGCATACGGGATTTTTAGGATTAAAAGTCTGTATCCACAGTACTAATGTTTATTTAATTCTTTAGTTGTGCAAAACAATGTATTATCTTTCTTACCAATATATAAAATCTCCCGGGATAACTTGGAATTATTTTTTTGTTCGATCCGTTTACATGGGGGTTACAATAACCCTACAGTAAGACAATTTGTGTCAGCCTCATAAAAAGCTACTTGTCTATGTAGAGTTGTGTGAAAGTTTTCGTGGGAACTGTATACCCTTAGAAGAGATTAGTATTTTAAAGTGCGATGTAGTGAGACAACTTAATATAACATCAACTGGATATTCATTTTACAACCAAGCAGAAGATTATGAAAATGATCCCTTGGAAATTATTAAAGCCATCGAATTAGATCACGGTTATATACTAGATCCCTGTATTACTCCATTTTCGAAATATATATAATTACATACATCGCGGGTTACGTTGTTCTTTCTATAAATAAAAAAATATATTGTGGACAATGTTCTCAAGCACTAATAAGTGATACAAAAAATATTAATATATATTCATTCATAGATATGAAAAATAAAAACAAATTGCATTATCCATCAGAAGATGTAATCGCTATCTGTATGACATGTGAAAAGCTTTTAAAAATCAGATTAGTTTCTGAAAAACAGATTTCACTCGATATCTTGATTTAGTTAGTATTAAGAGAATATATTTCTTCAAACACATTTTCAAGTCTTATACAACATGGATTCGACAAGTTTTTGATAATCACAGAACATTATTAATGAAATGTGTTGCGAGCAGGTACCTAAATGTAAGAATGTGCTATTTATCAAAAAATAAAGCAAATAAGAAAATTAGCCTAAGACACCATAGTAATAAGATGATTTTATTTAAAGGACAATAAAACATTTAAAAAAAATGACTTTTAAGTTACCTAGATAAAATCATTTATTCCAATTAAAAAATATGTGTTAGAGTTAAAAGCAATTTTTTTGAACATTTAATATATTTTCTTAACATTAGTTAAATATTTTCATTCCGACAATCTTTAAACATAAAATTACTGACTTCAAATCAAAGTACTACTCTGTCTACGTCGCCATTTTAATTACATTTTTCTGTCAGTCTTAGCATCGCTAAGTGCGTCCATATGTCTTATCGCAAAATAGTGTTTATGTCGTCTCTACTTTATTCTATCTCGATGCATGGAAACCGAAGGCCTCCCCCATACCTAAATGACTATGATTTAGATATAAATGTTAAAAAAAATAAGTAAGTTATTTTTAATGAATGTTAATTTGATCTGAGTTACTTTATGTTATTATGTTTTCGCTGGTTTAAGTGTTTAAGCTTGTATTTCGTTTGTATTGTATTTGTTAAAAAAGGGGGCATGTCATATATGTGCTAAAGCGTTGGTCTCTTGTGCTCGTGGCTCATTCAGGTGAAGACCATCAATAGAGGAGCGCGGCATTCGGTAAAGCATGAGCGATGACAAAGGTCACCTTATTTTCGAATCCTGTATAACAATTATTAAAATTACCAAATAAAATGTTTTAAAGTATATTACATGAGTAATCTTTTACACTCATAAAATGCGAGTTATTTATAAACAAATGAGGTGATATTTTATAACAGTATTCTTTACACAATAATTAATTACTATTGATAATAATATGAAATATTTAAAAACTGCTACGACTAAAAAGCAGTGCTTTACCCATTTCTAGATTACCCAAATTTAATTTTGGTTTATGAAAGGGTTTCCAAGGAGATTAAGTTTGGGAACCGCTGGAAAAGATCACACTGATCATAGACGTAATACAATGTAGAGACTGACTAATATTTCGGTTATATAACTTGTTATGCTAATATATGCCAGCATTAATACGATTCGAATTACAGACGGGTCTGGTGGATTTTCACCTATATTTTTTAATCTTTTAGTGTTTGCAGCATTATAGAGAAAAGAAAATTTCGTTTTTCTGGAAACAATTTGAAGAAATGAAAGTCGGTAAAAGTAGCCATTTTTAGTCCAAAGCGAAATAATATTCCAAGTGTAATACTGGTTGCCTATAACTAGCATCCATTTGAATTAAACAGAAAACCCAAACAAGATAAAAACAAATAGACTTAATTTTGTCTAATGTTTCTCCCTTATCCACTAATAATATCAACGGTTTTTTTTTTATATTTAACAACAAATATTTTATCTATTTATAAATGACTTCTCAGTTTACTTAGTTTTGTTTAAAATAATTACAAGTCATGAAATTTAATTGATCTATATAATAAAAGATCGGATATTTGATAAGATCGTAGAGCTTTGATCTAAAAGTGTAAAGAGATAAGTGAAAAATTGTGAATTTTTTAAAATTATTGCAAGTCATTCAATGTTTTAATTCTTCTTTATAATAGATCGCACCCATTAAATCTGATAAGATTGTAGAACTTACTTTGCCGAAAATTTGAGAATCTTTTTCAAAGTCGTTTGTACATATAAGTTGAATTGTGTGTTATCACGTTATATATACCTATTTACAATATTTTAAATTCAAGTTTTTACCAGTAGTGCGTTACTAGTTTTTTTATTTAATTGATTTTTTAAATAATCATTCATCGTACCTAAAATAAAAGGTAAAGTATTTTTTGTTTTAATGAAAAAGAGATTACATCGTTTTAGAATTATTTTAGTGGTGTAGTATAATGTACAATAATTAATAATCTTTTGTTTATCAAACATATCACAGACAAACTAAAGTAATAATTATTATAGTTTATGATAGTTTATTGTCTAAGTATACATTTTAACAAATACGTTATAATTTGTCGTCATTAACTATTGTTCAATATGGAAAATTGATTTTAATAAAAACCTAATTTTACTGTCACTAAAATGATTACACACCACAATTTATTCTAGTTTTTTAGCAGAAAAGTTTGGGAACCGCTGGATTAGATTATAATACTGATCATAAACGTAATATAAATAGATTATGTTAATATGTGTAATATGTGTGTAGCATTACTACAATTGAAATTAAAAAAAGATCTAGAGGATTAATTTAAACTATTATTTTTTATCATTTTGATAATTGCATTATAAAGAGAAGAAAAATTCGTTTTTCCGGAAACAATTTTTGATATTAAAGTAGTTTTATGTACTTTGCGGCAACCAAGGGCGTGCGGTCCATGGAAGCGGGAGAAGCACCGCTTCCCTACATTTTGAGATTTAAAAATAAATATTTTTCAGTTTACAATGCATAGAAACATTACGTAAACTTCGTAAATGTACTAACAATTCATTGGTGTAACGTGTAAATGCACGCACCACCCATGAGAAAATTAATTGTGGAAGCGGGTCTTAAAAAAGCCGGCTCATTTTCCAATTGTTTTCGCTTCGTGTTATTGACCTTGGTTTGCCGCGACCAGGGGCGATATCGCGCATGGTGTCAGGGCGGCGCTGACGTCATGCGTAGAGTTAGTAGAGTTGGCGTGAAATAAATATCATATGACAGACACATGTTGCAGTAGTTTGTGAGTAGTTTATAGTGATTTATTAGATATTAAACAGACATTTGTATTATATGAAACTTTGTTCTCTGTGAGTGGTTTCAATGAAAAATATTGAAAAATTGCAGTACGGATGTAACAGTAACAATTAAATTAAAGGATTTAAGAAAGATATTATGGTTTTTCTCTTTCCTCGACAGTAAGAGCTTAGTCAGAAGTGATTCCCTAAATTCTTAAAATCATGAGCCTTTTATTAAAAAAAAATAGGCTAAATAGGCAATTCTACCCTCCTTCCCAAGAAAATTCGACAGAGCAGCCCTTGCAGTGGCTTGTAAAATGTAACCCTGCAGCTAAATTTTCATATGTAGTCTAAGCACTTTCAACCTTCCAATTATAAGAGGGACCTCGAATCAGAACTTCACATTGGTTCTTTCGTAACTTGGGACTTCTAAATTGGAGACTCTGCCCTTTGATGGCTAAAAATTTGGCAATATAAGCAAAATTAAAATTGTAAATGACGCAAAAAAAGGAAATTTTGACTTGTACTTGATGAATGAATTAGAAAAACTGTCAGCGACTATATCCAGGAAAATTGAAGTGACATTTTATTTTAATTTTGTATATGTTATGTAGCTATTATTTGTATTTCGTACATTTTTTTATTATATGAATATCTGCATTATATTATATGAAAAAACATATTTTTTAAAATTTATTTTTATTCAATTTGTTTTAATGTAATTTATAAAATATTATCCTTAATATTCATGAAATTTCTGTAAGTAGCATATATTTTCCCCACACTTCGTCAGTATTTTTAAGTTCGCGCCTATAAAAACTCTACGCGTGACGTCATGCGCGTGGCCGTCCTATTTTTGATACTGTTGATATCCTACCTTTTATTTTTTATACCATGGCCGCGACAGTAGTCAGTCTGTTTGGGCACGTGAAATACGGTCGAGAGGCAGCGATTTTTACGTCGCCTTATGCATATTGCAATTCGCACCGCGATTTGACGAGTGAAGAAAATCGTAGACTTCAGATAGATTTCGGTTTGTTTTTCGTAGTTGTTTTTCTTTTTGTAAAATGGAGGAACTATGCACTGTGTGTGTGAACAATAACAATGTGGTAAATATTGTGTCTGTATTGTGTGCTCTTTATTGAAAAAAGGATTTTCAAGTAGAAATTTTGAAGAGAAAACGGACATTATTAATTCTAGTAGACTAAAGGATCCTATCAATTTAGAGACGAAAGTAGAAAAGTCAGCAAAGAAACTTACCAGGCATTTTCATGTAGGGTTCTATGAAAAGTATGAATGGTTAACCGGCTGCAAAACTTTGAAGAAATTGTTTTGCTGGCCTTGCCTACTTTTTAATATAGCAGAAAAAAAAAATTGAAATTCAGTCGGTATTACAGACTTGAATAATTTTCACAAAATTGTAAAACGACATGTAAATAGTAAATCTCATATAAGTGCTACAATTAAAGAAAAAACATTCGGGACCTATCGCATTGAACATAATTTGGACAATCATTTAAAAATAAGCAACAAAATTCACAATGAAAGGGTAAAAAAAATAGGGACGTCTTACAACGATTAATAGATGTAACTTGTTTCCTGGGAGAACATGAACTAAGTTTTAGGGGTCACAATGAAGCAAGTGAATCGGCCAATCGAGGAAATCACATGGACCTTCTAAGTTTTTTAGCAAAATACGATGATACCCTAAAAAATCATTTTATTGATTTGACGACTTTTCGAGATACCTCAAACAGAATCCAAAATGATTTAATTAAATGCACTTGCCAACGTTGTAATGGATCACATAAAAAGTGAAATTAAAACAGCACCTTTCGTATTAATTGCGCTTGATGAAACCACAGATGTAGCAAACTTAAATCAATTATCAATTGTTGTGAGATATGTATTGGATGGCATTCTTCAAAAGCGATTCTTAGGATATTTAGACGTCACTAGCGAACGAACTGCAGATGCATTGTTTAAAATTGTTTGTGAAATTATTTCAAGTCTAGAATGTGGTTCTAAGCTTGTTGCCCAGAGCTACGATGGTGTTGCCGTAATGGCTGGCCATTTAGGAGGCCTTCAAGCTAAAGTGAAAGAAAAGTTTAAACATGCAATTTTCGTTCATTGTATAGCACATATACTTAATTTGGTTTTATCGCGAAGCATGGATAATATTAAAGATTGCAAAGTATTCTTTTCGATGCTTAGTGGTTTGGCTTCCTTCTTTTCAAAGTCATTGAAAAGAACTCGCGCTTTGGACATTCACGTTCAAAAAAGGTTTCCAAAAGTTGCTCCGACGCGATGGAACTACAATGGACGTTTAGTGCAAACAGTGTTTCAATACCATGATTCTTTGATACACTTTTTTCAAGACATTTGGGATAATAAAGAAACATGGGATGCTGAAACTGTTACTGCCGCTAAAGGGTATTTGCATTGGCTCAAACAAAACTTTGATTTCAAATTTTTGCCCAACATTTTTGCAGAGATTTTCCCTTTTACTGACATTTTATTCGACATTTTACAGACAAAGTCAAATGACATTGGCTTTTGAATTAAACAAACTGATGATTTTAAAAATAAAATGAATAAAAAACGAGATCAGTTTGAACACTTTTGGAATAAGACACAAAACATTGGCTTAGAACCTGAAAGAAAGAGAATTAGAATTGATAATGTCGGCGACAGAGAGACCTCCTATTGTCGATTATTTTTTTCGTATAACTTTTAACCAATTAGAACGTTCAATTTAGTTAAATTACCTCGTATAATTTCGATAATACCTGATTATACATAGAGTAGCTCCACCAATCAAAAATATTTACAATAATTTCATTTCCGTAGTAACCACATCGACAACAATACACTAACTAACAGGACCGTCAAATTTTGACGTTTGTCAATAATTATTTTAAAATGAGTCGATTCGGAGATGTACCATTAAATGCAAATTGTTGATATTTACTTAATTTACTCAAAAAATAATCGTATCAAATACAATACGTACTTCAAAATAAATACGGTTATACATGTCAAACTTCCTGTATAATTACAAATCGTGTCAGTTTGACAGAATAATCCTCCCGCTTCGCGGTCGGATGTATTTAAACTGTCAAACTGACACTCTTTATAATTATTATGCAACAAGTTATCGATGTATAACCTGATTATTTTGAAGTACTTATAATATTGTCACAATTATTCCTTAAATTGAATTAATTTATTTTCATTCGGCTCAGTAAATAATTTAACATCCTGTATGTTAAATTATTTCTGAATAGTAGGTCGATTTCGAAATACTTTTAAATCGTAGAGAATGCATTTCATAGTTTCATAACAATTAAGTTAAAAACTAATGAACTTTGTGCTGACTCGACGATTTTGGAAGTCTTGCGAAATCGAACCTAGTCGGTTTATTTTAGGGGGTCATTGAGAGTTTTGCGGCACGGCAAAAAAGGTGGTCGCAATCGATCACAGAAAAAATAATTGGGGTTTGTAAAATATATATAACATAAAAATATAATTATACAAAATAAATACTAATAAATATTTCTGGGGATAAAATAAAATAAAGTAAAGTAAAAATTGTGACTGCTCCATGACAATGAGGTAAGGACCCCAAATTTTATTATTATTATTATTATTATTATTATTATTATATCGATTTTTGATTGTCTTTTGAGTCCTTTAATTACGGACATTTAATAAAGTGTTTGTGAATTTTTTATACATGGTGTTTCTATTATTACTAGTTTAGTTCCTTATACGGTAATTTAAGTCACCCGAGGTTTATCTTAAGTGGCGCAGATTCCTTCTAAACCAAGAAGTTAATCTGAGCTTTTTGAGATTAACATCGGCTAGAGCGCGCTTAGCGGAAGTGGGTAATTGTCTATTTTTACCTCTCAGGCCAAGCGAGGACCCCTAATCACATTAAAAAGAATGAGGTACCGGGATCGTTGCCCGGCACCTCCACCATGTCACGCTTAACGGTTAGGGGGTGGTAATCATTCTTTTTAATGTGATTAGGGGTCCTCGCTTGGCCTGAGAGGTAAAAATAGACAATTACCCACTTCCGCTAAGCGCGCTCTAGCCGATGTTAATCTCAAAAAGCTCAGATTAACTTCTTGGTTTAGAAGGAATCTGCGCCACTTAAGATAAACCTCGGGTGACTTAAATTACCGTATAAGGAACTAAACTAGTAATAATAGAAACACCATGTATAAAAAATTCACAAACACTTTATTAAATGTCCGTAATTAAAGGACTCAAAAGACAATCAAAAATCGATATAATAATAATAATATTAATAATAAAATTTGGGGTCCTTACCTCATTGTCATGGAGCAGTCACAATTTTTACTTTACTTTATTTTATTTTATCCCCAGAAATATTTATTAGTATTTATTTTGTATAATTATATTTTTATGTTATATATATTTTACAAACCCCAATTATTTTTTCTGTGATCGATTGCGACCACCTTTTTTGCCGTGCCGCAAAACTCTCAATGACCCCCTAAAATAAACCGACTAGGTTCGATTTCGCAAGACTTCCAAAATCGTCGAGTCAGCACAAAGTTCATTAGTTTTTAACTTAATTGTTATGAAACTATGAAATGCATTCTCTACGATTTAAAAGTATTTCGAAATCGACCTACTATTCAGAAATAATTTAACATACAGGATGTTAAATTATTTACTGAGCCGAATGAAAATAAATTAATTCAATTTAAGGAATAATTGTGACAATATTACTACTGATTATACGCCGAAATTTTTGATAATATTTTACAACAAATGAACTCTGGATTTCAAAACTTTAACGAATTAAAATTTGTTGAATTGTGCAATTTTAATATTAGTAACTACGATTCATCAAAATTTCCATCGGAAGCTTTTAATTCACTAAAATTAAATTATGGAAATTTTTTCGATATTCCAGCATTCTCAGTTAAGTGTTGTTCATGAAACAGCTGAAATTAGTGATAAAAAGATGCCCATCAATGTGTTAAATTTTCTTATAACAACTGATTTAAATAAGTCCCTTTGTGAAGTCGTCAAGTTGTGTGAATTAGTACTAACCATCCCAGCTACAAGTGCGTCAGTTGAGCGAAGTTTTTCAGCTTCAAAGTGCATTAAAAGTTTTATACGAAATTCAACAAGTGAAGACATACTCTCTAATTTAGCGCCAATATCCATTGAAAAAGAGCTTGTTAAACAGTTATCAGAAAATCCAAAATTTTACGATGTTATAGACAAATTTGCAGCCATTGAGGTAGGCGGATAGATCCTACGTATAAATAAATGTCAACTGCTGTGTCAACTGTGCGAAAAATGCTGAAAAAAAAAACTTTAGTTAAATGTTTTTTTTTACGTTTAAATAAACCAAGGAAACTTTTCAATGGTAAGTTTTTTTATAGCTTCTAGTACTAAACTAGGTAAGAAAGTAATAGTAACACTTCAAAAATCTCAATCTCGAATATCCGTAGTACTGAGGAAAAAAAGCAAGATTTTGACAAAATGGTGAATGCGCCGCGAAAAATTTTCGTCTGCGGCGCTGTGCTTACTGGCCTGCTGTATTTTTATACAATCGCTTCCCCTTCTAAAAGTGTTACCGCACGTCACTGGCTGCACCTAACAATTCATTTCAATTTTAATCTTTCTCTCAGCGTCGACTTTGACAAGATGTATATCAGATGTATGTTTAGAAAATCAATTTAATGGATTTAGCTTATATTCAAACGTCCGTATAAAAGTACCTTTATAATATAAACAAAACGATTCATATCAATAGCACCTCTTGAAAGTCGAAAAGTAGCCATTTTTAGTCCAAATCGAAATGTAATATTCCAAGTGTAATACTGGTTGCCTATACGTAGCATCTAACATTCATTTGAATTTAATTAATAAAAATGCGACTTTAATGTACGAAACAAGATAAAAACAAATAGATTTATCTAGTGTTTTTTCGTTATCCACTCTCAATAACAACTTTTTTTAGTATGTTCAACTAAAAACAAAGTATATCTCGTCGGTAATATGTAATGTCACGCTACTGATTGTTTATCTACTTAAAAATAACTTTCTCAGCTCACGTTTTGTTAAAATAATTAAAAGTCATTAAATTATTTAATTGTTCTTTATACATGATGGTATTAATATTAATATCTGATAAGATTGTAGAACTTGCGTGATAGAGTGACAAAATGTGATTTTTCCTCGGCAGAAATTTTGAGAATCTTATTTCAAACTCGTGTGTTGAACCATCGTATAAATAGGTTAAACTGTGTTGTGTGTTATCGCCTTATAGCTATTTACGTTTTTTTATATTCAATTTTATTTCAAAGCAGTGGCGTTACCAGTTTTTTTATCTAACTGATTTTTTAAGTTCTGTTGTTAGCACCCATTTTAAGTTCTTAATAAAAGGTAAGTATTTTCTGGCTTAAGAAAAAACGGGTTAGGTATATTATTTTAGAATACCGAAGGTTCAGGGCCAAAACCCGTTAAGTGGGCAAAAATTATATACCTATTACGAAGCATAGTTTCCATTACTTTTTCGTTTAGTATATTATACAGGGCGTTTTGTAAAATATTGTATGCGAAAACCCGATATATGGGTAAAGATCAATTTTTATTTTGGCAAGTTTCTTAATTTTCAGGGCTTTTTATTGAACTAAAAATAAAACACTTAATCATTACAGTAGAGCGAAAATCCGATAAGTCGATGGCTTATTGACTTAATTTCAGTATAATTAAAGCAAATTTCAATTAAAAATAAATAAATAGAACAATCCAGTTTGATCTTTATATTTACTAAAAAATTTAGTTTGATGGCAAAACAATATCTTCATAACTAAATTTTATTAAGTATACTTATCGGATTTTCGCCATAGACTCTCGATATATTATTCAGTGGTGTTGGAAAGTACTTTTAGTTATTTTAATATAATTTGTTGTAGTGTGATATCTATTTTATACTCAGACAAATACGTTTTCATAAATAAATATTGTTATCATTTTGTTAGATAATTGTATACTATTTACTGTTGGTTATCTTCATTAAATAATCTAATTCAAGTCAATTTTAAACATAATATACTCATTCATTAGAGTTATACTCTATTGGTTTAGACATTATTTTCAATAAATCAAAAAAACAATCAGGTGAGTAGGAGTAGGAACTAAACATATTTTATATTAGTGTATACCTACCTACTATAAGTGTATAATGTCTTTTTCATACTTAATAACCTAAAATAATATTTAAAATTTGTAGAGTTTCGTTAGTGGGTTGTAGAAAAAATATACTGTACAACTTGAGTAGATTGTCCGTATCGCACGACGTCGTAGGCGGAGCGCTCAAACTTCGTCTTCGTGCGATATTGCCATCATATCCACTCTTGTTGCATATTGTATAGCGATCAACTACTTTAACGATTTTTTTATTGTTTAATAACGAGGGCTCTTTTTTAAGTTTTGCATATAGACCTAGAATAAAACAGCAGATAGTGTTTAAACATTTTATTGTTTTTCAAAGTATTCTCCACGAAGATTAATGCACTTTTGCATGCGCTCAAACCAGCTCTGAAAGCAGTTATTCCACTCCTGGGGTGTCACAGCTCCAATGGCTGTTTTGAATGCCTCAACTGCATCTTTTGGTGACTGGAACTGTTGCCTACGCAGTGCGTTCTTCATTTTCGGAAAGGTAAAAAAAAATCGTTTGGACTTAGGTCGGGACTGTAAGGAGGGTGGTCTAACAACTCGACATTTTGTTGCTCTAAGAAGGCAATTGTTTTGCGAGCTTTGTGCGCACTTGCATTGCCTTGATTGAGGATGATTCGTCGTTTGGGGTTGGTTTCCCGAAGCTTAGCGATGACTGCTGGCAAACAAATCGTTATATACCAATCGGCAGTAACAGTTTGCTCTTGCAGAGGAATTGTTGTAACATGACCTGCTTTGGAGACTATTGTGTTCGCTGTTAGGTAATAAAACACTGGGTCCCAATACTCCGATTTTAATATAAAGTGTTAAACTACAAGCAATGCAATGTTAACAATTATAAGTCTTCAACATTAAGCGCGCCAACCTCTGACAACCTGTCAAACGTCAGTGTCTCTCCAAATGTCCAGACCAATAATACCAACTCATACATTGCAGCCACATATGTACATAACAGAGACAAATGTTGCGACCATCTTTTTAGACACACTTCGAGAACGGATCACTTTTGTCGGCTTGTATTCACCTTGGAAAACCCAAACAGACGATTTGCGTTTATTTTCAGGTTCATATGAGTAAATCCATGATTCATCATCACTTGCGATGCAGTACACGTTTTTAAAGTTTCCAGCGTTGAAGCGTTCAAGACTTTTTTGACACCAATTTACCCTAGCTTCTTTTTGTTCTTCGGTCAACAGATGCGGTATCCAACGAGATACTAATTTTTTTACTCCCAATTCTTCATGCAAAATCTTTTGGATTGAGTTCTTTGAAATCCCTAACGATGCTTCAATCGCGCGATACGTCACATGCCGATCTTCCTCGATGAGCCTGCGCCCAGCATCAATGGTTTCCTGGGTGACTACCGATTTAGGTGCATCTGTTCTTGGCTCGTCACTAAGATTAACCCGTCCTCGTGTAAATTCTCCATACCAACGAGAAATTGTCGATTGATGTGGTGCATCACTACCGAAAACAGAAACCAACTCGGCGAGGCATTCTTGTTGAGATAATTGTCTTCGAAAGTTGTAAAAAACTATGGCCCGAAAATGTTCTCTGTTTAAATCCATTTCTTGAATAACTTGACAACTTTGAAAATTCGGTGTAACTACAACACTCTATGAATCGGACTGAAACTTGGAAGTTAGGCTAACTAAAGGCGACAGTTTATTTTTAATAGAGTCGTTTGATTCGTAACGCCCTCTAATTGCACGGCATGCAAAACTTAAAAGACAGCCCTCGTAAAACTAAAAATTATATGTAAATTCCACTGGATTCTGCTTATTATTCCCCTTTTTTCCTACTTTGCTTGTACTAATAACTTGCATGGACCTGAACTAGCCCAGAAAGAATAATAATTTTTAATAACAAAAGAAAATATGGCCTCTTTTCGTTTTGAGTAGTTTTATAAAAGGTTTTCCATAAATGGTGCTATTTTTTATAAAATTACTAACGATATTTTGGCCAAACTTAAGTTGAAATCTTGCCTTACGTTATTAAATATTTCTAGAATTATTTCATATACATATTCGTTTATCGCCGCTCATATTTCTTTAGGCAAATTTAAACTAATTAATAATACATCGCGTAGAACTGTCAATTATGAAATTCATGCCTATCTACTATGCGGGCGTGATATTTACAGCCATTGGCCAGTATTTATTACAGAAAGAACGTTATGTCACTAGTTATAGCCTTTGAGATAGAATAAAGAGGTGATGAATATGATACTAAAAATTTTACGTCATATGTCAAACTCGAGCTAGAGGAGCTGGCGCTAGTGAGTATGCGTGAAAATAAATACCATATTTTAAAAATTAGCTTCATTTAAATGATATATAAACCTTTTTATTCCGTCAATCTTGAAATATACAATTATTGACTTTAAATAAATCAAAATACGAGTCTAAGTCTCCATTTTGATTACACTTTTCCGTCACTCGAAGTGCGTCCATCTGTCATATCGCAAAACATGTTTTTCTACACCCACATGGATATTAGCTTTTCTAAGTACAGATTACAAAACGAAAAATTAGGGGATTGCCTTCAACTAAACGAATATATTTAATATCCATTCTAGGTAGTGAGAACACTGCAAAAAAATATGAAATCCACCAATCACCGTTCATATTTTGATCAACCAACTTCTATTATTTTAAAAATTTTAAATAAGTGACAATTCTATCAAACTAATTGTCAGTATATTTGTTTAGTTATTGAGAATAAACATACATTAAAATGAGTAATTCTTGTGTAAAATCAATAAATAATAGCATTTTAGTTTTTATTTCGTCTATAATTATAAATAATTTGTTAATTTAAACAAAACTATATGAAGTCAATTTAATTACGAGTATTAAATCAACAAAATTAAAAGAATAGGTGGTCCTGTGATTAGCGTTAAATTAATTATTCTTTTTTTTTGTTTATTTTATTTTAAAAATGATTAAAAGTCAAATTATTTTAAAATTAGTTATTTTGTCTTAATAACCTAAAATACTTTTTTCGTCTTCGTGCGATATGGCCATCATATCCACTCTTGTTGCACAAACTACTATTATGTCGTTTTTACTCCATTCTATCTCCATGGTTAGAATAAAATACGTGTAAAATACATAACATGCAAGTGTTTCGGAATTTTCTATCCATATCAAGGGCGATAATGTTTTCTTTCTGTAATTATGAGCGGTTTCGTAAGAACTACATTTAGTAGTGGCCATGGAGAAAAAGTATTCTTGCTTATATAAAGCTTACAATTTATTTACGATACGTAATAATCAGTGACGGCTCGTAACCAAAATTTTAGGGGTTCACAATGACAAAATATAGACCTCAGTACAGATTTAAATTAAAAACTTTCAGTGTTTTGGAAATGTATATTATAAAAACTGAAAGTTTTTTACCTAAATATGTACTGAGATCTATATTCTGTCATCGTGAACCCCCAATATTTTGGTCACGAACCGCTACTGGTAATAATCATTTATATTTAATTGAATGTTAGACTATACTATGAAAATTTGTTTGCTTGAGTAGACGAAAATCCCTTCGAAAATCTCCTAGAAACCACCCTGCTAATGTCCGAAATTTCAGTTCTAGATTATGTCTGGTCCGGCAAAGAAGAAATTCCGATTCGCCATCGATCGCGGGGGCACTTTCACGGACGTTTTCGCCAAGTGCCCCGACGGGAGAATTCGAGTCCTGAAATTGCTCTCGGAGGACCCCCAACATTACGATGACGCCCCGACAGAGGGCATTAGACGGATCCTGCAAGAGGTGACTATACGAATGATTAGAAAATATTTGAACAAAAAAAGGATTGTAGAAACGGTCATTGGCGTACGGACGAAAAACAAGTTATTAAAGACCGTTTCGAGATGTTTTGATTAAATTATCATAAAAGCTTGAAAAAAAAAATGTACAAATGCCAAGAATAAAAAAATTGATAGTTTTCTTCATCCTGTAGAGTGTACCCTCTTTGTCTAATCTTAATATTGATAATATGCTTATGATTTGCAAGTCCAGTAATATAACTCTTCCAAATTTCAAATCAATACGTTAAATAGTAATAATACAGGACCCGAAGTAAGGTGGACTTTCACCCATCTGTTTACCGCATGAAAGTTTTTTTTTATTAAATAAAATATTTTTATAAATATACCGCAAATGGGTTGCCTAAGAAAATCCGGTCATGGTCATTTTTTACTTTCCTTTCTGTTTACATCTTGGGAATACTTTACAGGGTGTCGTTTTTTTACTTTAAGAAAATAAATAGGTTTGACCGTATTTTATTAGGCAACCCATTTGCGGTATATTTATAAACATATTTTATTTAATCCGTTAAACAGAGAGGTGAAGGTCCACCTTACTTAGGATCTTAGACTATAACGAAAATATTGCAAAAAAACGAAAAATATAATTTTAGTTTAATATCCTGTATCTCAGCAGATAACATTTCATCCTGTATTAATAATTTGAGGTCCTAACCAATGGTTAAACTATTTACCATTTCTTATAACAGTAGAGGTGGGCGTAAAAAAACACAATTTAAATTGTATCACAAGGTAAAACATAAAAAAAATTACTTACATTATATTTTGAAAACAATGCATTAAAAATACATAAAATTAAATGTTTTTAAACATTTAATTTTGTCATAAGTATTATTTAAACAAAATTGTGCAATAATGTAAATTTGTAAGTATATTTAATATTTATCTACCAGAAATATCTTTGCTAGCAAATTCACAAAGAATTTTTAATTGATATAATAATGCCGTAGAAAAAGTATACTATTCAACTAGCAAGGAATGCTCATTTTAAAGGGAGATGCACCACACTTTGGAGCATTTCGTCTTCTATTAGGAAATGAGCACCGTATTTCTTGTTCGTTAAATAATGTGCCATTA
This sequence comes from Psylliodes chrysocephalus, assembly GCA_927349885.1. Classification (NCBI taxonomy): domain Eukaryota; kingdom Metazoa; phylum Arthropoda; class Insecta; order Coleoptera; family Chrysomelidae; genus Psylliodes; species Psylliodes chrysocephalus. Next base: position 84,307,036 of record OV651817.1, on the reverse strand, counting down.
TTAAATTTCTTCTTAGGAAACTGGTAATGCCTTGGATAGTGACAAACACGTCAATAGCTCGCTAATAGAATGGATAAGGATGGGAACAACCGTCGCAACTAACGCCCTATTGGAAAGAAAAGGAGAAAAGATGGCTTTCGTCACCAATAGTGGATGCAAAGATATACTGCTCATGGGCAATCAAGCAAGACCTAAAATTTTTGATTTGGTAAGCTAAAAATTTCATTTCATTTTTATAACAGGTATTTTTGTATATATAGAGTCTTCAATAATAACTGTATCTCAAGAAATTTAATGAAAACGGCATTTCTTAGTGACTTTAATGACATTTTTGTCAAAAAGTGACATTGTTTTAGAGTTATTACTAAAGTTACTATTAGCGTCATTGAGATAGAATAAAAACGTCACATGTCAAACTCGAGCTAGTGGAGCTAGTCAGTTTTGGTGACAATAAATAACTTATTTAAATGATATAAAAATATTTTAATTCCTTCAATATTCAAATATAAATATATTGACTTCAAATAAATCAAAGTACTACTTTAGTCGCCATTTTGATTACAGTTTTATGTCAGTCCAAGTGCGTCCATCTGTCATATCGCAAAATAGTGTTTATGCTGTTTCTACTTCATTCTATCTCGATTATTAGCGTTGTCTCTGCTGCGTTTGTTTATCCACATTGGATGCATCTGAGGTGTTTTAAATCTTTGATCACGTGATTCAAGATACATAAATGTAGTAGAGCAGATGTGGATAAACAAACGCTTAAGATGTAAAAATGCATCGGATGTTGATATTCAAATGCAACAGTTGTCTCTATAAAGGTTTATATAATATTTATGGCTAAAATTAAGGTTAAGAAAAATATAAGAATGCATTATAATAGGAGAAAAATGTATATTTTAAAATAAGATGTACCTAAATAATCCTAATGATAATATCATATTATTATGTACGTTAAATAAATGTTTGAGATAAAAATTAAGACCTATTTTATTTTACTTATTTTTGATTGGCTGCTAATACATTCAACACACCCCAGGGGAATGACTACACAAACTATACTTAACAACACATACTCTAGCGCTGTCAAATTTGTCAACTTCAATAGTTTTACGACTTAAATATAAGAGCATGAATTCCCTCATAAAAGCTTTAAAACACCCAAGTATTTTCTTGCAAAATAACTCAATATTAGTAACGGCAACCAGACACCATTGGATGAAGGATTTCAAACCAGGACCGTATCCGAAAACCGACGTAGAAAGAAAAAAAGCAGCAGCTAAATACGGTTTGCATCCCAACGAGTACGAACCATACCCTGACGATGGTCAAGGCTTTGGTGACTATCCGAAATTGCCCATGGAATCGATGGAATCGAGAGATCCGTTCTATCCCTGGGATCATCCTGAATTGAAAAGAAATTTCAACGAACCTATGCATGCGGAGTACGATTTGATAAGAGAAGACAGGTACGATGTGAGCGCTAAATTGAGACTTCCAATGTGGGCCCTATGGGCTCAATTTTTAGGTACCATGTTTGGTACTTACTTGATTTACCGGTTTTTGGATAATGTGAAAATGTTCCATGCTGCTCTACCTAAGCAGTATCCCTTCAAGGGAGAAAAGCATTTTACGTTTGAATTAGAGGAATGAATGTATTTTTGTAATAAGTTAAGGTTATTTTTGAAAATATATTTAAAAGTATTAAACAAATTTGTTTTGTTTAGATAACAAATTGACTTAATGACAACTCTTTGGTTTGGGGACTGCTGGAGTGTGTTTAGAAACCTCGCACGGTGCGTCTGACCACATACATTAGAATAGGGTAAAGACGCGCCGCGCAAGGTTTCTAAACGCACTCCTGTGGTCCATACAGTGTACAAAATGTTATATTTTATGAAGAATAGAGATAAGGAGACGAATCCGCATACTAAATAAAACCGGTTCCAAAAAACGCATGCTAATTGAGCTTCTATAATTAACCGCATGGGCGCTGGTAATGCATACGTTGTTCAAAATACATGGCTTCTTATGGGAATTATACATAATTTTGTCAAAATAATAAAAATAAACTTGTTTACAGCTAAATAAAGCACAGAACATACTGTTGTTTTTATTTCTAAATAAGTCTTGCATGTTTTAATTGATAAATTATTTAATTTTATCAATATAAAATACAAATTAGGTATGTATGACCAAATTCGAAAAGGTTTCTTAATTTCTGAAATTTGATAAGTACAATTTTGAGGCAAATTTTTTTTTGAATTCTAGCAACTCTTTATCTAACATTAAAACTCTATAAAAAATAAATTTTTTTTTTCTATTAAGTTAAATTTAATGCATAGTTATTGTTGTTTGTAAGTCAGCATCTATTGTTGAAGTATGCTAGCCTCCTACTAACTAGCATTTAAAGAATTTGTTATTCTTGAATCAAGTAGTCATTAATTTTTGTTTTTTTTTGATTGATGTTATAATAGATTGAAGTGTATCAGAAATAAAAAGTCATATTTTTCTTTTAAGTGTTTAATTATACCAACATTCTATTTTGAATCTCACATTAAAAATTTCTACTGGTTATGGGTCCAGAAGAAGCACTAAAATAAATAGGTTTCAGTTTAGATAGTCAGAAATGGAAGCTACCAGTATTACCAAGATCCAAATAGGTTTACTTGAAGGCAAATCCAACTGGGTAACTTGGAAATACAAGATGTGTATTTTGTTAAAAGGCCTTCCTTGTGCTACAGATATTGTAGAAGGAAGATTAACGACACCAGGTCCATTAAATCCTCAGGCAAATGAAGATGAAAAGAAAAAATATAAAAGTGATCTGGAAATATTTGCAAAGGCAGATAATGATGTACTCCTAGCAATATGACTGAAGACACCCTGCAAAAAATTTTAAGATTGACAAATGCTAAAGAATTACACAGACTTTTTGATGCAAATGAGGAAGATAAAACATATGATAGATGTATGAAATTCTTCAATTATAGGAAACAAGAAGAAGATGATGATATCGCTACACACATGTCAAAGTTAAAAAACTTATGGAATGAATTACAAAATGATATTGTCAAAGACAAAATTTCGAATACTGGATGTAAGTGTGAACTTCCAGAAATTTTACTAGTTCGCAAGATTTTAGCTACACTACCTGAAGATTATTTTTCATTTAAATCTAGCTGGATGTTAATAGTAAAAAGAGACAGATCTGTTGATAACTTAACATATCAGTTATGTGCATACGGAAAAGAACTAGCACGAAAAGATCAATCTAATCAAGAGATTTTGTTGTTAATAGAAAAATACATTATAAATCAAATAAAAACGTTTATTGCAACTATTTTAGGAAGCAAGGGCATAAAGTTCGAAATTGTTTCAAATAAAAAAATGACGGAAGGCCTCCAAAACCAAACAAAGCTGAAAAGGGGAACTAGTGAGTCTAGCACTGCAATTATTATGACCTTAGCAGCCGTTACGCCGTGTATTCCTAGCTGAAAGCGATCCAGATAGTTGGTATGTGGATAATGGTGCGACAAATCACATAACCAACCGTAATGATATATTCGATACTTTTGAATATTTTAGGAAGCCTCATAATGTTACAACAGCAAATGAAAACTCAGTAGGTGCAGTTGGAAAAGGGCGAATCACACAGTAGAATCCAATATCAATGGCAAATGGAACAAGTTTAGTCTTTCTGATGTGTGGTATGTTCCAGGTATTAAAAAGAACTTGTTTTTAGTTCTTTCCGCCCAAGATAAGCATCTTAAAAGTAAATTCGTCTCAGGTACTGAGGAATGCAACTTAATGGTTAATGGAAAAGTTGTATTGGTTGACAGAAGAAACCAATTTGGAGGACTTTATAAATTATTTAAAAAAAATGTAATTCCTACAAATACAACTCCAGCAAATAGCATTGTAACTGATAACATATTAGTTTATCATGAAAGACTGGGTCATCAGAATAAAGACATGTTAAAACAGTTATCTCTCGTGAGCTTGGTATAACAGTACCTTTAGATAGTGAACTCTGCGAAGGATGTGTATATGGAAAAGCACATAGACTGAAGTTTAATTCAAGATCTCGTGCAGCTGTACCTGGTGAACTATTTTACACTGATCTATGTGGCCCATTTATTCCTTCAAAGTCAGGATTTTTAGCCAAATCTAAACTTGCAGAAAATCTTAAAATTCTAATACCCAAAGTAAAAGTTGCTGGTTATCAGATCAAAGAACTTCTTAGCGATAATGGTGGAGAGTTTCACAATAGCCAAGTTCGAGCTATACTTCAGCAAAGTGAAATTGTACAAAGATTTACTATGCCGTATACTCCTGAGTAAAATGGTGCCGCTGAAAGAGAAAACCGAACACTTGTTGAAACAAAGCTATGATGCATTCAAAAAGAAGTCTGCCACAGTTTTTGTAGGCTGAAATGATCAATTCATCAACATATATATTAAATCGTTCAGGTACTTCGACTATTCCAAATAAATCACCATATGAAGTTTGATTTAGAAAACAACCTAACTTAAAATATATGAGGATCTACTTACTATGCACATATTCCTAAAGCCTGCAGGAAGAAACTTGACAGAAAGGCAGCAAAAGGAATATTAATTGGATATGATAGTGAACATGGCTATCGTATATGGTGTAATGAAAGTAGCAAATTAATTAGGTCTAGAGACGTAATTTTTGATGAACATCCTCTGGTTTCTTCTAACGAGCTTCCTATTCTTATTCCGGAGTAGGAAGAAAAAGAATCACAAACAGATTGTGAAGAAGAAGATAAAGAGACGGAGAACCATAGTAATCAAGAAAATAGAGAAAAGGAAGAACTTTCTGAAGAAACTGAAAGTTGTATAGGGACAAATGAAAGGGAGCTAAGAAAAAGAGATCAAATTAAGCCACCTGCAAGGTTTGAAGACTATGTTTTAACCACAGTTGCTAGTATACTAGACATCAATGAGCCATCTAGTTACCAAGAAGCTATCGATAGTGATGAAAAATTACACTGGATTGAAGCCATAGAGTCCGAAATCCACTCGCTTGCAGAAAATGAAACCTGGGTTATGGAAAAGTTGCCACCAAATAAAAAAGAAATTTCATGCAAATGGGTGTACAAACTCAAAACCAATCTAGACGGATCAATCGATAAATACAAAGCGAGACTTGTGATTAAAGGCTGTTCCCAGAAGAAAGGCATTGACTATGAACAGACCTTTAGTTGTTTCTGGCAAAAGCTGGAATTATACGTGCTTTAATAAGCATCGCGGCTAGCCATAAAATGTCAATAATTCAATTTGACGTTGCCACCGCTTTTCGGAAAGCTTGAAGAAGAAGTTTTTATGAAACAACCTAAGGGGTATTCTGATGGAACCGATAGAGTTTGCCGTTTAAAAAGAAGTTTATACGATTTAAAACAAGCCCCAAGGTGTTGGAACAAAAGATTTAACGAGTATTTGACGAGAATAAACTTTACAAAAAGTGGAGCTGATCCTTGTTTATTTATTAAGAAAAATGGGGTAGATTTGCTGTTATTAGTGCTGTATGTTGACGATGGATTAGTGGTTTCAAATAAAGAAAGTTTAAAAGAAGATTTTATAAGAAACTTGGAGAGAAAATTCAAAATCAAAGTCCAACCCGGCTCATACTTTCTAGGTCTAGAAATAGGAAACAGCGAAGATGGATCTATTATATTAAGTCAAACAGCATATACTAAAAAGATTTTAGAAAAATTCGGTATAATGAATTGCAACCCGGTATCCAAACCAATAATTAAAGGAGAAGGAGACAAAAAGGAATCAGTTGTTGACAATATGCCTTATCGAGAAGCAGTAAGATTTCTAATTTATCCAATGACTGGTACCCGTCCCGATATTACGTATGCTGTTAATGTGGTCTCCAGAAATTTAGAAAATCCAAGCCATAATGACTGGATTAAAGTAAAACGGATATTTCGGTATCTCAAAGAAACTCTGCATTATGGAATTATGTACAAGCCAAATTATAGAATAGGATACCTAACAGCATATAGGATGCAGACCATGGTGGTGATGAAACTACTGGAAAATCTACTACGGGAGTAATATGTACATATTCTGAAGGAGCGATATCCTGATTGAGCCAAAGACAAAGCTCTGTATCTATATCTACAACAGAATCCGAGTTGGTAGCTGCTAGTGAAGCTTGCAGATAAATCGTCTGGCTGAAACGCTTATACAAAGAAATTTTGGAATTGGAAACTACAGAACTAAAAGTAGATAATGAAGCTGCAGTTAAACTCGCGCAAAATCCAGAGCTACATCGGCGAACTATACATATTCGAACACGACATTTCTTCGTAAGGGAATTAGTCAATGAAGAAGAAATCAAAATTATAAAAGTAACGTCAGAAGCGCAACTAGAGGACGTGTTGACTAAACCTTTGTTTAAACCTTGACTAACGGTTTTATGCAAAGAAGTTGGTCTTGGAGAAGTCAAATTCTTAAATGAGAGAAGATGTTGAAGTATGCTAGCCTCCTACTAACTAGCATTTAAAGAATTTATTTTTGAATCAAGTAGTTATTAATTTTTGGTTTTTTTGATTGATGTTATAATTGATTGAAGTGTATCCACATACTTTGAGTGAGTGTATCAGAAATAAAAAGTCTTCTTCTTTATTCTTTTATTGGGCTATGTTCTGAAGAACAACTTACCCAGACAACTCATAAGATTCCAGAAAACTATTTACAAAAGTTAATATTAGTGTTAACCGATGTAAATGGTTTTAACAGGAGTACGACATATATAAGGTATTACAAATTAATTTTAAAAATGTTTAAAAACTTAATTAACAGTTTAAAATTTGATTCGTTGAGGTTATAAAGAATAGTATAAATATTAAAAGGCGCAGGTAAACCAGTTTTAGCCATTTCACTGTACAAATCAAATGTTGTTTGATTAATCGGACACTCTAAAAAAAAGTCGTATTTTTCTTTTAAGTGTTTAATTAAACCAACATTCTACTTTGAATCTCACATTAAAAATTTCTACTTCTATAACTGTAAAATTTTATATTATAGAAACTTGTAAAAAAATAAACTACACTTCGTAAGATACATATTGTGACTAGTTTACAATAAATATTATATTTAAACATGAATATATTATTTTACTTACATTAAAAGCTTTAAAAAGACATTGAATTGATTTCTTCTTGTGCTTTCTTTAGTTTTACATTTGATTTTTATCCTGTTTTACAATCTGAAACGACGTAAATCTTGCTTTGATGTTTTTTGTCACTCATGTTACTTGTACTCAGGTACATTTTTTCACATTATTTTGATTCTTTTTATCAATTTTTTAAAAAATTGACTTACATAGAAAATTGACTGCGCTGTCATTAAACATGGCAACTACAGTCAATTTCGTGAACTTTATAAAAAGAAGGACGGAAATTTGAAATTTGACCATTGTCGATTCGCCTCCTTCTCTCTAGTCTTTATAATATATCCAAAACAAACCAACCATGTCATTTTAGGATCGCTACACTACAGATAGGGATGCAAGATAGGTACTTTAAAAGTATCGATACTTTTAAATAGTATCGAACATATTATGTACTGAATATTTTTTCATAACCTAGTATCTCTATATTGATGGTACATACATTTTGTCCGTATCTGGTAGCTTTTAAATTAACTCCAATTAGAAACTAAATTATACTATAAATGTTGAATAAAACATTCTACATCTATTTAATGAAACTTGTTATAACAGGAACGGAATTTCTATGCCTTGAGCGTATTTTGAAACAGCAAAGTTCTAATGGTTAACTCCACATTTGTGTGGGTTGCCGTGCGTGTATATATTGTTTTAGCAATTCTAATTTAAATTTCGTCACCATTTTATTTGGAAAACCAATCTATTCAGCTGCTGGCTTCACACAAAAACTTTTATACTTGTTTTACTTGGATGTAGTTTGGAAATCGTAGTTTAAGATAGGATTTTCTATTTCGATTCGATTTTATCGATAATCGATTTATTGGAATCAATTTTTTTAATGAGAGATCGATCTAGAGATTGATGGAAGATCCTATATGTCCATCTGCTTTTTGTCTTTATTATTCTTTTCACTATCAACATCTCAGAAGAGAAGGATGTGGTCAACGGCTAGTATGTACTTTGTGGATCATGGTGTCTTGAAAAGTAAAAACAATAGAATAAAAGTCTAATTCTAAGATTTTAAACATTAGAATGTGCTTTTTGATTTTAAAAGTAGAGAGTGCATAGTTTTAATTTGTTTTATCCAGTCTTCATGAGAACGATATTTTTCACTTCTGATTTTTCTTGCATCGATATTTGGCTTTACCATTTGAATCGATAATAATAATCGATCTATCTCAGCGAGGTCGGAAACCGTAGTTTAAAAATAAAACAAATCTATTGGTACCTTCGATCATGTATTAGGATAGATAGGCCTTACTCGTAGAAGTAGTGTATTTAATAATTATCTAGACGGGTAAACAAGAAAGGTACAACAAAGAGTACAAAGAACAGTGCAGTACCTCATGGAAGGGGTCACAAATTGTTAATTAATATAAAATGCTAGCTGAAAGCCGTAGATTTTTAACGTATTTAATGACTGGTTCGAAAATAGTTCTTTGGATCTGCAAGAAATTGATAAGAAAACATTTAAAATGCATGCGAAACAAAAAATAATGCCGAATTAGGGATCATAATACCACATAGAATCCAAAAGACCTACAATTTTAATGAGAAAAACACCAAGGACATGAGCTTGTGATATGTCAAATCAAACGGTGGAGGATCACTTGTTTAATGTCAGATTCCATACTTTTTTAGTCTTATTTTCAAGAACATACTCTACTACTCATTATGAATTTTAAATAAATTACCTTTTATTTTTTGTAGAACATTAGACGTCCTGAGATACTTTACGAGCAGGTTCTAGAAATAGACTGTCGTGTGATACCTGTTCTGGAAGACAAATGCAAGTTGGGTACTCAAACGAAGAACTGGAGAATTGTCGAAGGAATAACAGGCGAAAAATTCTACGTCACTAAGGAAATTAATGAAGACGAAGTTAAAAAGACGCTGTTGACGATTAAGGAAAAAGGCATACAGAGCATCGCTGTTGCTTTGCTACATAGCTACACCTTTTATGAGCACGAGTTGCTGGTTGGAAAAATAGCTAAAGATATAGGTAATATATAGTCGTCTCTGATAGTTTATAACCAAGATGCAGGTTGATTATTATACGAGTAGTTCGATCAAAAGAAAAGAGTTTTAGTAACTAGAATATTTTCCTCAATAGGTATCTTATACACACTTCATAACCTCACAATTTGGCTCATAAATTAAATTGACTTATCTCGGTTAACCTTTTATAACCTATTAGTTAAATCCAATGTCCTGTCAGAATGAACCAACAAAGTTTGTTAACCTGACTTTTTCATTAGTATTTGACTGTTACTGTAAATCTTACAATTAGTATTCAAATATATTCTTAATAAATATTAAATTATGCCATTTTCAACTAAATACACAAAAAAAAATAATACAAACTTAGACTAAAAACCTCACTAGATGTGTTTTTGTCAAGGGAAACACGTACTTTTGTTGTTTTTGCCAAGGGTCCACCATTTAATGTTACGTAATTTGGATTGCCTAATTCGCACGGTTTTCTAGTTCAAAATATGGCGCCCAACGTGGGGTTCTAAAAACAGTGGCGTGCGAAAAAAATAGTGGTTCATATAAAATAATAGAATAAAAAGTGTTTTGAAATATTAGTGTGTAATTAATAATATTACTTATCATGGATAAGAAAATAGAATTAAAAGGGGGAAAGACGATTGAGCAATTAGAAAAAAAGAAGGCAAAGAAGAACAATTATTAGAGGAACATAATTTAAAAAAAAAGCAATACTTGAAGTGAAAAGTAATGAAAGTAAAGAAGTAAAGAATGATGAAAATTATAAAGAAACAAGAAAAATACAAATGAAAAATTACTAAACTTATAAACAAGATAGAAGAAGATAGTATAATGGAAATGATTAATTTGTTGAAGAAAATTAATGATGGAGGAAAACAGAAAACAAGACAATAACATGGAGGAAAATGTGATTAAGAAAATGGAGGAAAATATGATTAAGAAATGGATGAAAACAGGAAAGAAGATAAAGAACAAATACTGATGAAGATCGATCAAAGAGACCACAGTAGTAAGAAAGTAGAGAATAAAGGAAGATATACAAGAAGTAAAACGAGTTAAGGAAGAGGTGGTTAAAAAATTAGAAAACTAAAAACATGTATGGAGGAGACATTAGAAGCTATAACACAAAATATATGAGAGGAAATAATCGAAAGTATAATATAAATTGAAAATTTGCATGCAGAAAAAGATTTTAAATCAGAAAGTAAAGAGGAAGTAGATAAAATTAAAATAAATGAATAAGACACAGTAGAAAGAATAATCACATTAGAAAACAAATATATGAGTACTTTAACAGGAATAGATGGCGCCCAACGTAGGGCTTTAAAGAAAGGCCTTTCGAATCCATTTAATTTATGTGTCAAATTGTGAGGTTATGAAGTGTGTCTAGGGTACTTTTCATAACAATATATTATTTAAAATTACGATATTTTTTTTCAGGATTTAGTCATGTTTCTTTATCCCACCAAGTCATCCCCATGGTCAGAATCGTACCGAGGGGTTTCACGGCATGCGCTGACGGATATTTGACACCGCACGTTAAAAAATACGTCAACGGCTTTTCGAGGGGGTTTAAAAATAAATTAGAAGGAACCAGAGTGTTGTTTATGCAAAGCGACGGTGGATTGACACCTATGGAAAATTTCAACGGAGCCCGGGCTATTTTATCAGGACCGGCTGGTGGGGTAATCATTTAATAATATTTAAAAATGCTTTCGGTACATCATCGTATTATTTTAGGTTGTGGGGTATGCGGTGACCACTTGGCAAAAAGAAACCGACCTTCCTGTCATAGGTTTCGATATGGGTGGTACCTCCACTGACGTATCTAGGTTCGCTGGTACCTACGAGCACGTTTACGAAAGTACCACAGCTGGAGTGACCATACAAGCTCCTCAACTCGACGTCAATACCGTTGCAGCGGGTGGAGGATCAATGCTCTTCTTCAGGTAAACATTTTAGAGCTACAAAAATAGCAATTTTAATAAAAAAAAATGTGTTTGTAGATCCGGACTGTTCGTAGTGGGTCCAGAATCAGCAGGGGCTCATCCAGGACCAGTTTGTTATAAAAAGGGTGGTCCTTTGACAGTGACAGATGCGAATCTAGCTTTAGGAAGGCTTCTACCAGAATATTTTCCCAATATTTTCGGTCCTAATGAGGATTCCCCTTTAGATAAAGTGCAGACTTTGAAAGAATTTGAGAAGTTGACTAAAGATATTAACGAATTTTTAGTTAAATCCGAAAGTAAAACGGCAAGTAAATATTTATCTTAGTTTTATCCTAGTTTTATTCTAGTTTTATCCTAGTTTTATCTTAGTTTTATCTTTTTAGGGCTCTATGTCGATTGAAGAAGTAGCTATGGGATTCGTTAGAGTGGCCAACGAAGCTATGTGCCGTCCAATCAGAGCACTGACGCAGGCGAAAGGCTACGATACTGCCCGACATGCTCTGGCTTGTTTCGGCGGAGCAGGGGGACAGCACGCATGCGCTATTGCCAGATCCTTGGGTATGACCACGGTGTTCGTACATAAATACGCTGGTAAGTCAAAAAACTTAATTGTACAGGGTGTTTTATTATGAACGCGTATATGTTGAGGATGAGTAGAAGTCACCAAAGTGGATCCTGAGCTTGATAATTTCTCAGAATCGGTGGAGTGGCAGGGCTGTACTTAAAAGTAGGTTTTTAGCTGTTAGTCCAATCGATTAACTTCTTTAAGGATATTAGGTTCAAAATTAGTTTCAATGAAATAAACAATAGATCCTATTTGCTGCTTGATAGATGCTTTTATTAGTCAGATTACGCCGTCTAGTGACATATATGACAGTTAATTAACCTTGTGACATATGATAATGCCAGTGAACTTGAAGGTCTCAATTTTCTCCAGAATTGACCTTAGAATATTCTATAGAGATTTACATGGAACTAGTAACTAAATTTATTCATTTACTGTGGCCAAGAGTAATAATTATTGATGACGATTTTAAGGAGTTGATAAATAATCAAGCTCAGATTCAGGAAAGCTAAAATTTTTGGTGAGAGTGCAAATTACAAAAATTAGTTTTTGTTTTTAAATCTTCTTCTGAAAAAAAAGCTTATTTTCACCTTTTTTATAGGCATCCTCTCCGCTTATGGCATGGCTTTAGCGGACGTGGTCCACGAAGCCCAAGAACCCAGCGCTAAAGGCTACTATACAGAAAACTTCAAATATTTCGACGATAGACTTAAAATTCTAGGCGATAAATGTAGAAACGAATTACTTAAACAGGGTTTCGATGAAAAACACATTGTTCTGGAACCCTACCTACACATGCGATACGACGGCACTGATTGCGCCCTAATGGTCCCACCTTCTCCCGCCTCTGATTCCACCCCGAAATCGGGAGATTTTTTGAAGAGCTTCGTAGAGAGATACAAGCTGGAATTTGGATTCGTCATCCAAGGAAGAGATGTTATTATTGACGATATTAGGGTAAGATAGTGATGGGAAATTTAATAAAACCCTAATTAGCTTCAAAATATTAAATTTATTTATTTAAGATATTTTTTGATTAATATGTATGTATACAGGGTGACACTTTAAAAAATTACAATGGTTCATAAACTAAAGATGCTTAGGATACGAAGGGTGAACTTAAATGACATCCCCATCAACGTCTAATTGGTTTTTAATTATTATATACTATTGAAAAACCCTGTATAGAGTATAACTTATATCGTTAAAAAGCATTTTTTACTACCTTTCCAATGATGTATGACAAGTAGGGGGTTGCTTATTTATTTCTGTACTTTATCATTTCGGTTAACTGGACTATAAAATAATAAAAGATATATAGCTCAGTCAATCAGAACATATTATTTCTTAAAAAAAAAAACACGTTTTTGTTCTCATAATATATAAAATAAAAAATCTTATCGATTGACTAGACTATAAATTATATATAGTTTGGTAAATCGGAACATTTTATTTATTATAGAAAACAAGATTCAAGTTAAAAATATTTTCGGTTAACTGGAGTACAAAATATTAAAATAGATATAGCCCGGTCAATCGTAAAATTTTATTTCTTAAAAAAACACGTTTTTGTTTTCATAATATATAAAATTAAAAAATCTTATCACTTGACTGGACTATAAATTATATATAGCCTGGTAAATCGGAACATTTTATTTATTATAGAAAACAATATTCAAGTTAAAATTATTTTTGGTTAACTGGACTATAAAATAATAAAATATCCCGCTCAATCGTAAAATTTTATTTCTTAAAAAAAAAACACGTTTTTTGTTTTTATAATATATAAACTAAAAAATCTTATCAGTTGACTGGACTATAAATTATATATAGTCTGGTAAATCGGAACATTTTATTTATTATAAAATACAAGATTCAAGTTAAAAATATTTTTGGTTAACTGGAGTATAAAATAATAAAATAGATATAGCCCGGTCAATCGTAAACTTTTATTAAAAAAAAAAAAACACGTTTTTGTTTTCATAATATATAAAATAAAAAATCTTATCGATTGACTGGACTATAAATTATATATAGTCTGGTAAATCCGAACATTTTATTTATTAAAGAAAAAAAGATTCTAATTAAAAATATTTTCGTTTAACTGGACTATAAAATGATAAAATAGATATAGCCCGATCAATCGTAAAATTATATTTCTTAAAAAAACACGTTTTTTTGTTTTTATAATATATAAAATAAAAAAATCTTGTTGGTTGACTGGACTATAAATCATATATGGTCTGGTAAATCGAAACATTTTATTTATTATAGAAAACAAGATTCAAGTTAAAAATATTTTCGGTTAACTGGACTATAAAATAATAAAATAGATATAGCCTGGTCAATCGTATAATTTTATTTCTTAAAAAAACACGTTTTTTTGTTTTCATAAGTATAAACTAAAATAATCTTATCGATTGACTGGACTATAAATTATATATAGCCTGGTAAATCGGTAAAAAAAAACTGCATCATTGACGGGACTATCAAATAAAAAAATTGAGAACATTGTTTATTTAAAAAAAAAACGTGTTTCATTCTCATAATGAAAAAAAATCTTTTAGCTTGACTGGACTATAAAATGAATATAGTCTGGTAAATCAACACATTTTATTATTAAAAACGATTTTCGTTTTCATATATTATACAAGAAAACTTGCTCGATTGACAGGACTATAAAATAAATAAATATAGTCCAATAAATCGGGAACATTTTATTTATTACAAAAATCATGTATTTTCTTCTCTTATCGAACTAAAAAAATCTATTGAGTTGACTGGACCATAAAATAAGTATAATCCGGTAAAACGGTACATTTTATTTATTAATTAAAAAGTTTTTCGTTTTCATATATTATATAAAATAATGGAATAAATGGAATATAAAATCGATAGCATTTTATTTATTAAAAAACTAATTTTTCTTTTTATATAGCACAATAAATCTCTTGAGTATACTGCACAATTTATTTACTATTAAACAAATAAGTTTTTCGTTTTTATACATTACACGAAAAAACCTGCTTGATTTACTACTATAAAATAAATAAATACAGTCTGGTATACCGGGAACATTTTATTTATTAAAAAACCACGTTCTCATATAGAAAAAAATGTTTTCGGTTGACTGGACTATAAAATGAATATAGTCTGGTAAATCGGCACTTTTTATTTATAATTAAAAATATTTTTTGATTTCATATAAGAATATACAAGAAAACTTGCTCGATTGACAGGACTATAAAATAAATAAATATAGTCCGGTAAATCGGGAACATTTTATTAATTTAAAAAATGTTTTTCTTGTCATTTCAAATTAAAAAAATCTCTTGAGTTGACTGGACTATAAAATAAATATAGTTAAGTAAATCAATACATTTTATTTATTATTAAAAATTTTTGTCGCTTTCATATATTATATAAAAAAAGTCTTGGATTAAATGGAATATAAAATCGATAGCATTTTATTTATTAAAAAACTAATTTTTCTTTTTATATAGCAGAAAAAATCTCTTAAGTATACTGTACTCTAAAATAAATATGGTTTAGTAAATCAGCACAATTTATTTACTATTAAACAAATAAGTATTTCGTTTCTCTATATTATAAGAAAAAACCTGCTTGATTGACAATATTATAAAATAAATAAATACAGTCCGGTAAATCGGAAACATTTTATTCATTTATTTATTTATTTAAAAAACCACGCTTTTGTTCTTAATTAGAATCAATTTTTTTTGGATTGACTGGACTACAAAATGAATATCGTCCTGTAAATCAGCGTACTTTATGTATTATTAAAAAAAACTTTTTCGTTTTCATATATTATACAAGGAAATATCTTAGATTGAATGCAATATAAAATATATAAATATAGTCCAGTAAATCGGGATTATAATACATTATAGCCATTGTAAGTTTTTAAAATTGCTACCCTAAGTAAAGCGGACTTAGATACACACCTTGCGGTACACCTAATCCACTGAATTTCTTTTAAGGTAAGAGGTATTGGTAAAAGCGATATAGATGAAGAACCTTTAATAGAAATTTCACAATCTACACCGGTACCAAATTCTAAAACGAAAGTATTTTTCGAAAATGCCTACCATGAAACGAATGTATATCTGCTTAAAGACCTGAAGGCTCAGCAAACTATCAATGGACCTGCCATTATTATGGACCAACTGAGTACTGTATTGATTGAGCCGGATTGCATCGGTACCATCACCAAATTAGGCGATATTAAGATAGTCATTGGTAGCGGTAAAATCAAGACTATTGGTTCTCAGCTGGATTCTATACAACTGAGTATTTTCAGCCATAGGTTTATGAGTATTGCTGAACAAATGGGGAGGTAATAGTTGTATTAAACCTCAGATAAATAAAATAAATACTGTTTTCTATTAATCAAATTTTAGGATTCTTCAACGTACTTCTATATCAACAAACATCAAAGAGCGCTTGGATTTCTCTTGCGCCCTATTTGGAGCAGACGGTGGACTGGTATCCAATGCTCCCCATATTCCTGTACATTTGGGATCAATGCAAGAAGCAGTGCAGTACCAAATGGGAGCTAGAAAGGAATTAAAAGAAGGAGATGTCATCTTGTCAAACCATCCTGGAGCTGGAGGATCGCATTTGCCAGATTTTACCGTTATAACACCAGTATTTCACAAGTAGGTCTCTAAATAGAATTAATTATTGCATATATTTTATTTCCTTTATTATAGAGGCATCCAGAAGCCAATCTTCTTTGTAGCAAGCAGAGGTCACCACGCCGATATCGGTGGTATAACACCAGGTTCGATGCCGCCGCACTCTACCAGCTTGGACCAGGAAGGAGCGGCTTTTAAATCATTCCTTTTGGTAGAAGGAGGGAAATTCCAAGAAGAAGATTTCATAGCTGCCATCAAGAAAGCCGGAGGGCGAAATCTGTCTGATAATATATCAGACGTTAGAGCACAAGTCGCAGCTAATAAAAAAGGTAAGTTTCTTGATATATCGTGTATAGATAAATCGAAACGAAGCGCGCATCAATACGGATCTTGCGGAACACCAATTTTTTTTTATCGTTTTTATAGGTATAGATTTGGTTAGTGAATTGATAGCCCAATACGGGCTAGACGTCGTGCAGGCTTACATGGGTTACATACAGCATAACGCGGAAGTTGCTGTTAGAGATATGTTGAAGATGGTCGCTAAAGACGCGAAACGTAGAATGGGAAAGTCTGTGCTGGAGGCGGAAGATTTCATGGACGATGGATCTAGGATTAGGTTAACGGTGACGTTGGATGAAGAGAAAGGATCAGCTTATTGTGATTTTACGTAAGTTTTTTTATTTTATACAGGGTGTTGCTTGTGAAATTGACCGTATTAAATTGATTATAATTATTCTTGATTTCTTCTCTACTAATATATTATGTGATGTCGCGTGGATTTGGAGAGATTAACCATCCAAAGGACTTTTATAGAAAACGTTTTGAGGACGTTCATTTTTCGAGCAATGTCCGATTTTAATCTAAGTTGAACTTCCATTTCTGCCACGTCACAATCTCTTTAAGATTTCACAGCAGTGCACCCGATAAATACTTGTACGTACAAACTTTTATCCTCGAACACGATGTAACTTGTTTCGTTTTTTTTTTCTTGCAGCGGCACCGGCCCAGAGGTATGGGGCAACTGCAATGCCCCGAAAGCAATAACTCTATCGGCATTAATTTATTGCCTGCGTTGTATGGTCGGCCATGACGTGCCTCTGAACCAGGTAAGGACTAAGAAGAAGAATTATTATGAGCTTGTGTACTATAACTTCCGGGGGGATTTATACCTTCATACGGCGAAGTCATAAAACTAATGTACTTAATGGCGGTATAAATTTATTTTAAATCACTTTGTCGAGTTATGGGGAGTAAGGCTGGTTAACGTTGTCTCGCGTCTTTAAAATACGGAAGTAGGATGAATGGAAATGGCGCAGTCAACAGGATCGCTATTCTGATTGAATTTTTAAATATTTGAGCTGATTTTAGAATTGAACGGTTGGCATTTCGGTCGCGTATTATTTATACAGTCAAAATTTATTTATGGTTCAGAGCATATTAAAATATAATACAATAATAGGTATAATTGTTGATTTACATTAGAATTATAGTTATCATTAGGGTATAATGTTGAACTATTCTGATATGTAAAAGGATAAAACTTTTGATGAGATCGTATTAAAAAATATTTATTGGGTTTTTTATTTTGAACATTAGTTTTAAGCATTTGTTTGTGTTTAACACTTTCTTACTGAAGCGTTTTTCTCATTGTAAATAAAACTTTTATATCTCTTTGTTTTCTTCTACTCAGAAGAGTTTTGAGATGACAAAGAGTGTCTAATTCATCATAATTATATGTAAAATTTGAAATAAATTCCCTGTATAATAGAAGCTATACCAAAAGATTTGTACAAGTTTAATCGACATTCAGCAATAAAGTTGGCGTCTTATTTTGTTTCATAAAACTTGAATGCTTATATATCTTTAATATAGCTGCTTTCAGAACTTTTCAAATAATGTAAGAAATAAATGTCTTTTCATGCAACTCCTGATGAATTTTAATGTCTTCTCGGAAATTATAGTCTTTTGTTTTAATATTTAAAAAATAAAATAAAGAATTGATTGATAAAGTCGAACTGAAATCTTAAATGGAGGCAATAAGTTAAATGGAAAAATATCGTGATTTGTCACCTATAATGCTTTACCAAATCCACCCCCTTACGAGGGAATTTTAACCCCAAAAGCTGAGCTTGTACATGGACTATAAGCAGTGGCGTAGTGATACAGTTGGGGGCCTGGGGCGGCTCTAGCCGAGGGGCATATATATATATATATATATATATATATATATATATATATATATATATATATATATATATATATATATATATTTAATGAGAAAAAATAGATACACAAACCAGAATAATAAAAAGTAGAAACAAATTTAAAAAAATTTAACGATCCTTGGAGTTCTGAAAATTATTAAGTCATCAAAACTCAGATCTCATTTTCAATGGATAATATAGCCAAGCTTGTCAAACGAGACCGGCTTATTGTAGAACGGAGATAGTTTTTAATTGTAGTTCTGAAAAACTTCTCTCACAAGAAGCCACAGACACATAAATAGTAAGAAATAAGTCCCTTAGTTATGTTTGGTAACGATTAAGAAAAGTCCATTTCAATAACAAACTTTTCAACATTTGCAATGACGTTCATGAAGCTGCATCATCAATTTTTATTCCAGAAGCCTTCAAATGTCTTTTTAGCCTCTTCACTTATGGTAACATTTCTTCTTCCTCTAAATCATCAAAAGTATTTGCGAACTGATGTATATAAGTTACCAATTCTTCATTACTTGCATTTTTTCTGAGTGTACAACAGCAAATTGTTGATATTCATTGTTCATTGATGTTAGTCTCTTTTCTAGCTCCACATGAAAATTATCAATGCAATCTAACATAGCACGCTTAACTTCTTGCTGTGGAGTCAAACCTACATCCTTAGGTTTTCTCCTAACATATTTTAAACTAGTGTGTGATTTCTGCTTTCTATATCAATTACCAATTTAGCACAAGTTGTGGCTGTATATTCTAAGGCTTTTGAGACCAGTTCTTCTCGACTCTCTTTTAAAAACATTTTTAAGCTTCTCAACTTCAACACACATTTTTCCAAACTAATATTTTCGATTTGGAGGTATTTTTGCACATGGTTTACTTCAGATAAAATGTGGTACCATAACCCAGACAGCACAAATAGATCCAATGGGCATCCATTCGATATACAATGTTGGATGTCTGGACGTCCAAAGACGAGTTTTTTCTGGACTTTCGACGTCCAATGGACGTCCAATGAAGTAAACAAATGGCACACTTTCGACCGTTCATAGAACGTCCAATTCTGGATTATATTTGGACGTTCAATACTGGATATTCAAAAAACGTCCATTCCCGGATTATACCACTGAGACCACATCCCTACTTTTTTTTACGCAACCGCAACTCATCACACACTATTTTATATTAATAATTTATTTATTATTTTCGCAACCCGCTATATACCATTTATTTATTATTTTTTTTTATTAAAAATTACTTGACTAGAGCAGGTATCGAACTCACTACAGGTCCATTGTCTTTCTGGGCATTCAAGTACTAGGCGACCTCGACCACAGAGCCACTTGAAAAATTCTTACTAGATACGGTATTAATAGAATAAGATTTAAAACTTCCGCTGATAGAATGAAATGTAATAGATTTAATTTGTCAATTTTTAATGACCAATTCTATAAAAAAAGGAAGTGTATGTAAATGGGTATTATCTGGTAGGTTAAATAAATAATAACCTAAGATGGACGTCCACTGGACGTCAAAATAATACTAAACTTAAAATTAAGTCCAAAAACAGACGTCCTATGGACATCGAAATGCATCTGTCAAATTAATGATCGTAAATGGACGTACACTGGATGTCCAAATACGGATGGACGTTCTGGGCCTCAAATGGATCTAAAATGGATGTCCATTGGATTATGTGTGCTGTCTGGGAAGTACAAAAAAACAAAATTAAAATTATAAATGTTTGTTTTCAATACCTCCGCTACCCCCTCGTATCTAGATTGTCACGAACATCACACAACTTGTCTAGAGCATTAACCAATTTTTCGAAATTTTTAAATATCGTTTTAACTGCATCATGATGAGCACTCCACTTAGTATCACTAAGGAGATTAAAACCCAGAAATGATAACAGCGATTTCCTTTCATGAGAATAAATGATCCAATTCCTTAAAATCTTTTCTACACTAGGAAGTTGTTTATAAAACCAATTTGTTGTTAACTGCTAAGTTTGGCCTTTTTGGTTTATTCCTTCTGAACTGACTCAAAAGGTCCATCCAAATTTTGATAATTTGCACTACCTCGTCTAATAATGTCGGTTCTAAGTCCATCTGGGGCTGGAATGGGCCAATCCCCATCTAAATTTCATAATATATACTCCGATTCATCCGCTTCAAAGTGTATCGAAGAAGTTTTGTTTTTTCCCCATCTCTTCCTTCTTCTCCCTTCTCTTCGTCCTTTTCTTTTTCTACTTCTATATCCTTTTCTTCTTTTTTTTTCTTGTTCTTGAATGCTTATGTCTTTAACTAGTTGATAACAGCTTATACTTGGACTTTCAGTAGATGTTGGACATCTGGTTGCTGGTTGCTTCATTGATCGCTTGGCATGATGCTCTTTGAGTAAATTTCAACAGTGAACCCGACAAAGGCTGTATTTCTCATAGATATATAACCAAGACAGATAGGATTATTTACAAAATTTTTGAAGAATGAACGGTGGTGTCCGCGGTAGAAACTCAATAATCGGATTGAACATTGATGCCAAGTTTACGTGCTTTTAACTATAGATATATATAACCAATACAGATTACACAATTTCTGAAGTCAACGCGGATGATCCTCGACAGAAATGCAATATTTGGATAAAATTTAAATATTAATGCCAAGTTTGCGATGTTTTTAACTGTAGTAATGTTATTGCGTTTGCTTGAATTACTGTTAGGTCTTTAAATTGTCAAAAAAAAAATAATGTCTGACAACAGCGGAAGTAGAGTAGACCGCAATTGTGGAGGGTCGTATATTGTTTCATTCATAAAAGTTCCTTCGATACAGTACTAGTCCAGGAGCCAGTGAATTTTTTCGTACTTGTTTTCCCGGTCCGTGTATATTTAAATATTCTATTCCCGGTGAACTGTATATTTAAAATGGAACGCCAATCTATTAACAAAAGTAAGTCAGATTGAATTCGCGCATTACGTCACATCGATACAAGTGAGATTGTTTACAAAGTGCCTTTGCAGGCCTATTTTGCCCATTTCATGTATTTGTATTTAAATCATGTTAAATTACTATTTTTGAAACTCAACAAGGAGAAAATCCAATTAACTCTTTCGTTGTGTATATATATAAGATAAATTAACTGAAGTTTTATTAGTAAAGTATTAATACTAAAATTTTAATGTAATTTACAGAAAAAAGCTAGGTATGTATTTGTTTTTAAATAATTTGATAATTTATGAAAAAAGGGAGTAAAAGTGGAATGACCAGTGGCCAGTAGGTCAGTCAATACAAAGTATCATATATTTCTATTATAACATAACTAAAATACCTACATCTTTTAATCATAAGGACATAAGTTAAAAACCATTTTAATATATGCATTAGAATGAAGTAATAATACCTTAAAGAGACGAGGTCTTGAAGTTATAGCTGGTACAGCATGTTTTTTAAACGTTTCCTCATTGCTGCTAGAATGAAATCACTTACTATGAAATGTGCTCTAAAAACGGCATTTATAGCAGTCAGTGTTCAGTCTTAGGATCTCTTCCTAAAGCCCTCATCCAAGCTGCATACATATTAAAAAATTATTTAAAAAAAAAACATATATACCTATATAGTTTTCGGTTCTGGGTGCCCTAAAAGAGGACACTTAGCCGACAATTTGGCTCAGATAGCTAAAACCCAAAAGTCACACCCCGAACCAGGACGTATTGCTATCCTTTTAAGCAAAAAATAACTACAAATAACTTATCTGAAAAATGAAGGCGTCTAACTTTACACCAAAAAAACCATACACTTTTTCCCATTGTTGCAAGCACCCGATGACGATTAGGTAGATATCAACTAGAAGCATGTACTTAATGGTTATAAAGCTTATTTTAACACAAAAAGAATAAAGCACTAGTCGAAAAGCAGCAATCAAATATAAATAGACCACAATATTAAAATTCAAATTAAAAACTATATAAAAGACAAATACTCTAAAAGCGCAAAAGATCTAAACCAAATAAAATGAATAACCATAATAACCTAAAAATCACACTAAAATTGCAAAAACTATTACTGTAAAATAATGAGATTACATCAATAATGCATATGCGTCGAAGTATCGCAAATATCAAAAGTACAGTGTTTCCATGAAAATTTAGCTGTTTTTAGCAGTATTATAGGACCATTTTTACCACGCGCATCCAACGATATTGGCGTTCCACAGTTCACTGTATTTTCCTCACACCTCTAGTATAAATGATTTGACATAACGAAACTAACAATAATTATATTTAATGTAATAAGTGATTCGTGAATTCTAAATAAAACAATTATTATATAAAAGTGTAAAACGAAATGTAATTTATTTCCCTATTTTCTTCTGTAATATCTTCAATTATTATGTTTAATTTCTATAAATAAACCAACTGGTTAGGTGAAACATTGTGATATAAGATTTTATTTATGTGTCCTATGCGTACACTTTAATATACAAAACACCTGGAACATTCTTTAAATAATTGTGGTCGTAGAAATAATTGTTACATAACTCGTTTGAAAGTGTATTTTATGCACTTGCCAAATATATTATCCATACAAATTAATCAGACTATTTTTTAATTAACTTCAGTACATCTCTTACTACTAAAACTATTTTTATCAATGGAAAAAAAAGGGCCGTGTTCTCGTATGTTTTGACGCATTTTCGGCCTCAGCTCATCGGATCCCCCCTCTAAATATATATGAATTTTGCTTAGAATTGCTAATCCTACAATTCTCTATTCGTGCTTGCTGACTGGGAAAATAAATACCGAAAATCGTCACTGTCTCCTGGACTGTACAATAGATGATGATGAGAACTTCACAACAAATACACTTTTATGAATGGCTAGTTGGGGATGTGGTATTTCTTGTTTCTTAGTTTCTTGTTTTTTCTTCTTTTCCCATCCACTGGGATAGTTTCGTTTAATGTTATCCCAGGTTGCTTGAGTGAAAAAATATTAATAACATTTAAAAATGCTTATCTAGAAGTTCGGCATATACTATTTGATAAATGCAGTTTTAGATTAATATAGTTTTAATTTGCAAATATTTAACCACTCTACATATTACTTTACACATTGTGGCACATTAACAACTAAGGAACAGTCAGACAGGAACCACCAACAAAGAAAAACACGCAAATCAAATGTGAACAAGAGTCATCTTACCCTTTCACTACTAATTCTCCCTTGAACTGCAAACTAAAATAGCTGGTACTGTTGGTGTTTGCGGTAAACTGTCATTATCATAATACGCATACGTATAGAAGTTTAATTCGTAAAAATTTATACA
Source organism: Psylliodes chrysocephalus (assembly GCA_927349885.1). Classification (NCBI taxonomy): domain Eukaryota; kingdom Metazoa; phylum Arthropoda; class Insecta; order Coleoptera; family Chrysomelidae; genus Psylliodes; species Psylliodes chrysocephalus. The sequence continues at coordinate 84,283,105 of OV651817.1, read as the reverse complement.
AATAGATAATATTTTCACGATTAAAATTATTTTATTAAATAAAACAAATATAATTGTCGAACATTCTGGGGCCTTTTTTTGTTATTTAGAAAATACAATTTTTCATATTTGGGGGCCTATGCCGACGCGGGGCCTAGGGCGGGTCGCCCCCGCCGCCCCACCTACGCTACGCCACTGACTATAAGTCTAGATTATGAAGACCACGATCCGGCCATCTAACTAGATTATAGCTTTGTCCCAACATCTCACAAAACCGTAATATTACGGTCATCGTCATGCGCAGTAAATTAAAACCTATCAATAAAGCCCAAAGTCGAATGGTTTTTATTTACTGCGCATGACGACGACCGTAATATTACGGTTTTGTGAGATGTTGGGACAAAGCTATATGTTGTCTACAAATGTTTTTATACTACTATTATTTTCAGGGTTGCTTGGCACCAGTCAAAATAAACATTCCCAAAGGATCTATCTTGGATCCAAGCGATAACGCTGCCGTTGTCGGAGGTAACGTCCTAACCTCCCAGCGAGTAGTAGACGTAGTGTTGAAGGCCTTCAGAGTATGTGCTGCTTCGCAGGGATGCATGAACAATATAACGTTCGGGGATGAGACGTGGGGATGTTACGAGACCGTAGCAGGTGGTAGCGGGGCGGTAAGTAGCCATTTTTCAATTTTAAGTTTAAGTTTACACAAGTAGATGGTATTTAAATACAATTTAAACACATACAAAAATTAAGCCGGCCCTGAAACTGCAGATTTATTAAATTTTCAAAGCAGTTTTCGCATTACAAATTAATCCGTTGGAAGTCGTTCGGGTATCGCGCCGCTGATGAACTACGGTTCGAAAGGGCTTTTCGCGCCCAAAATTCCTCTAAGTCGCGCCGACGGAGGGTCAGGTCGGGATTTATTAAAGTGAAAACAGAGAAAACCCTCGAAAAGTTATCGCCGAAAGATTGTACTTTCTTCGTTTCTGCTCCGCCGACGCGACGTCCGTCTAAGACGACGCCGAAGCTCATATTTTACCAGGAAGATAATTAAAGAGAAATATGATACCGGTTCTTGCGTTTCTGATAATTAATGGGCGCCAACTTTTCCACTTAATTTGAATTTGTTTTAAATACAAAACGGACCAACGATGGGATGACATTAAATTTATAAACTCGAAGTCAGTGAATTCATCTAGAGAGTATAAATATGTCAATTGGACGTCCATATATATGAATCGCTGATTGCAGAAAGGATATATGTCCCTGAACTTAACTTCTGAGATAAATGCAAATAACTGTTTTTCGAACTAGAGCATAATTTATAAAAAAAAAACTGAATGTGTATGTAAAAACTATATCAAAACACTATCCCTTTTAGGGGTAATTGAAAATATTTGCTTTAAACAGTAAAAAGTTATAGACCTTTTAAGTTAACTAACATATACCCTTTCTGTTATCAATTGGAAGAATCAAAAAGAAAGAGGGAGTAACTGACGAAAAACACTTTATTAAGACAGACTGTAAGAAAAAATTGGATTAACAAAACACAGATTTTTAATTTATAATAGGCCAACTAAAAATATTATCCCAAAATTCTTTTGTTCCTTCAACGTCGTTCACATATTTAGCCAATTTCTTTATGTGATCCATTTTATCTGGTTTTATGGGAAGTTTTCCTGTTAGGTAACAAAATACTTTAGGTTCAGCTACAATATTGGAAAGTCCTAGACAAAATGTATGTTTCCCGAATCCATTAATGTAGTCTTTGGCAAGTACTACACCTTTCCCATCATTCTTGCAGAAGGAAAACTGATGAAAGTTGCTGATGTTAAACGCAACTTTTCTATCTCTTGGGTACCTCTTTGAGTAATTTCAATAGAAATAGCTGTCCAGGCCACCAATCTTTAAAATTCACTATATCCTTTCCATCCACAAGATGGATTAGAAATTTAGGTTTGTTGCTGGAAGATGCTATAATTTCTATATACTGACGTATGGTATAAACATGATCGACTTTTTTTAACTTTCTTTTAATGTTACCAAAGTCTCTATCGCGAGGCAGAAACGAATGTCCTCGAATTGGAAAGTATTGCTGAATATCATCAAATCTGCCGGAATCTTTCAGAAACAGGCACATTCGAATCAGGGTGTTATTTTTGTTTTGACCAGGACAATTGTCGCTAAAGAGATGCAGTTCCCTCACACTATCAGGTATATATTCCTTTATATACTGGTAGAGGAAGGAACATACTTCATTAGGGCCTTTCTTGCCACAACCTTCATGATAAATGAAGTAAACAACTTGGTCAGTCTTCATGTTGTGGATGCAAAAAACGCTTACTGTTGATTGTCTTAAATAGAATAAATCCTGTGTCCTGTTCTGGTATTTTTGGAAGCTGTAAGTTTTGCATATAGTCAAACGCAAGGGCAACTACATTATTAGGCTCTTTGATCTTCTTTATTGACTCCTGCAGTGCCGTGTAAAACTTTTTATGCACGAGAATTTCAGCAATAGCAACTCTTTAAGCATTCTCATTTAGATCCTTACTCTTAATTTTGATTGAAAGATTCTCATAAGTGCAACATGTGTCGACCTGCTGCCTACCAAACTTCAGATGAAAATCGTCCATAAAAATTCTGTTGTAGTATTCGTACTTAATCTTTGAGTCTGGATATTTTTCTTTGAACATCGAATACATGGTCCTTACTGTCAATTCTGAGCTAAGATAATGATATTCTCTTGAAGAATAATGGGACGTTTTTACAGGAAACGAATTTATGTGCTCATTAATACGAATATTCTCTTCGGCGGGGATAACATTAGCTTATTTTCCTCTTTTATCTGTAGGCGTAACTCCTGCTTGTAATAACTGCTGAATACGTTGTAATCTTTTATTACTGATGGAGTGAACAGATAACAATGCCTTTTTACAAATTATTTTTATTTCAGTTGCAATCAGTACGTAATATTTAAAACTACTGTTACGTTTGTTGTTCTCCCTAAGTTGTTGTACTCGTAGGCGGCGAGTTTTGATACTAGAAACATGAACAAGTCCCTGTAAATACAAGTCCTGTTCGTCTTTTGTAGCTAAATTATAAAATCTTTCAAATGCCTCTAGCTGCTGCTCATTAGTAATCTTTTCCAAGCATTTTAACCTGCAGTTACATGGGTCTCCAACAGAGTTAGCAGGAACAACATTACCTTTATAATTTATGTACTCTTGGCCTTTAACACTGAAAAAAATTAAAAAAATGCAATAGATTATGTTTTATTATAACGACTAAAACTTACCGGCACTCTTTAATAATATTCCTTTTATATCCATCGCAGTTAACTACCCCTTTTTACGTTTTAAATTATTTACGTCCTCCATGGCTGGACAAGATAATCTGTCAGAAAATTAAAATAACAACTACCGATATTTCACTAGCAGCGCCACCTTGCGATCCGATTGACTGTATAAAGGGTACAAGTCAATTGACTTAGATCTTTTCTGTACTCAACGTTATTGAAATGAATTATTATTTTACATGGTATTTATCAGAATATGAATCCTTTATGCGCACAACGATGAGGCTTGGGTTGAACTGTCGATTCACGTAAAACTCTCAAACTATGTGAAAACATGACTTGTACCCTTTCTACAATCAGCGATTCATATATATTTATTGCTTACCCATATGTATGGAGTGTAGACGTAAGAGTATACATGCTAGAAGGGTATACCCTAAAAACTACACCATGAAAAGCCATCTTGCAAAAAGCGACTAAGCCTATAATCTTAGAGAAATTTTTATAAGACGATATTAGTGCTTTTCGTCGTCTGATTTACATATGGGTGAGCTATCTTTATAACTATAGAGCACTGTATCTTTCCCATCTAGTACATGAACGCCATCTTACTTTTATAAATTTTGGAGGACATTTTTTGAGATGAACAACCGTATGAGATTGACTTCCTTTCTTCTACACTCCATACACCATTAGTTTTACAGTATTTGTCACTCTTGACAATTGAGAGTGACAGAGACAAAAGTAATAATTAATGCGCAAAATCTTGTTCTAAATATTGTACAATATTTTTTAGAATATAATAAACAAAATATTTCAAAACAATAAATTTATTGTTTTAAAAATTGTACAAGAAATTGTACCAAATCTTGTTCAAGAAATTGTGTAGTCTAAAACAATATTTTAGAACAATTGTATCGATTGCTACAAAAACTGACCACCTACTACTATTCAACTCAAATCACCCTTTTCAACATAAAATGTCAACTCTATCTTGTTATGTACACAGACTCATTAACATCCCTCTTTCAGGGTTAAATTAAAAAAAAACTAGTTTTAAACAATGGTATTGTACCAGAAATAGTAGATAATACGATCAATAGGGTTTTAACTAGGAATAGGAGGAACATAGCATTTCCTAATACATCTAAAAACTATGCACTAATATATATATCTTTACCTTATTTTGGCTTTATCTCAACTTATACACCTAAAATAATTCAGAACAACGTCTATAACCTTAAAATTTTGGTCTAACCCGGGTGATCCCAGAACCATTTTTGAACGCTCTTTCTACTTGTCCTGGGACAGTCTGTCTGTGTCATATGTCTCCTGTCAAATGTCAAAATTAGGTACGTTCACATTGAAGTATGTGGGTATGTTTCTCACCTGTTGTATTCAATGACATATATAGTTTATATAGACTGCTCATCCATACGTAATTATTTTGTTTTATGTTTTGTGGAAGAAAATAATGGTAAAAGTTAGGTTAAATAGTCAAAATATTGCATTTTATTATAATCTAAATGAAAATATCAAACAAAAATTAATTTCCATACTTAATTTTACTTAAAATATTATAAAAAGTTAGTTACTTTAATAAACTAATGCCAAAACTTCGAAATTCGCACCTTCAGATAGTAGGATGAAACGCCTGTGTTCTAACATCACTTGTAGATCGTAAAAACTAAAATTATAGTAAAATTTGTTTATTTTTATATAGAATACACGATGCAATTGATTTTTATCAATTTATTTATCTATTCAATGAAGCGATGCAATGCTAAATGTCAACCTCAATCTCTGATCAACAAATTTGTAGGTTATATCATTCTTCTCTTTTTTTAAGGTTGTGAATGTTTTTTGGCCTGAACACTCAACATTAGCGCATTTGCTAGCGGATTATTATATGGACATTTGCGAAAAATTGATATAGATGTGTATATAAATGTGTTTTTACATGTATTTGGTGTTAATTTTTATTTGTAAGCATTTAGAACGTTCTCAGGACATGATAATCAAAAATACTTCTACAACTAGCTCAGTTGAAACTCCGTGATAGAAAAAGCAGACTTTAAATTTCAACGATCTTGATTTATTCGGTGGCTATCGTGTCATCAAGCCAGATTTATCTAGTACCAGAAATAGATTACGAGGGATCTCGGAAAAATTATTATTCCAAATTAAAAAAATAAAGAAATTAGTCATTGAAACTTTAAAAATTATTTTCACGTAATAGTAGCTCCAATTTATGACAAAATTTCTTTTTCTAGGGACCATCATGGCACGGCTGTTCAGGCGTCCATACACATATGACCAATACCAGAATAACAGACATCGAAATCGTAGAGAGACGGTATCCCGTTCACGTGCGCAAGTTCATGTTGAGATCCGGAACTGGTGGAAGCGGTAAATACAGAGGCGGTGAAGGGGTATTGAGGGAACTAATGTTCAGATCGCCACTTACTTTGTCTGTGCTTACCGAGAGGAGGGTTTTACAACCGTATGGAATGGAGGGTAAGCGTTTAATTAAATTATTTAAAATTTATATTATAACAGAACGTTTTAGGTGGTGGTCCTGGCAGTAGAGGTGTTAATATCTTGGTGAGAGCGGATGGTAGGAAAATTAATCTCGGTCCGAAATCGGCGGTACCAGTACTACCAGGGGTAAGTGAAATTTCTTTATTTGCATTTCTTATTCACAATGATAGTAACAGCAGCTATAAATATTAAAATTAATGATGTAAAGTTAAATATTGCAGAAAAATTAACAAACTTGAGGTTGTCATTGACAATAAAGTTACCTCGTATCCTTCAAAATGTCTGTGGGAATCTAAAAATAATGCTGTACCTGAACAGATATATTTTAAGGATAGAACCAAGAAAACTTTTATGTATTTCATTGGTTTTATCCCATGCAAACTATTGTGATTACGTTTATAGTCCTTGTTTAATATCTGTTGATGTTAGAAGACTGCAAAAGTTGCAAATTTTTTGTCTTTGAATATGCGGCATCAAAAAATTTGATAAAAGTAAATACTCGTTGGCTCAATAAGTGACTTTATTTTATACCCTCCTTCCTTTATACTTTTATTTCGTCACATCTGGAATTCTTCTGGTAAACTTAATTCAATTAACAAATAAAGATTAAGTTCACCTCATTTTGTAACTACCTAACAACTAACATTGCCAGGAGTTGCCTATTTATATTTACATATTGTTTTGAGGTTATTGTATACAAGCAACTCGTAAAATATCTCAATATACAAAATGTTAAATTCAGTTTGATTTTGAGAGAAATCGATCTACTATAGACGATATTAAATCTCTTACAATATCAATTAAAAAACCTATTAAGAAAAGTGCTGAATTTGATTGTGTTGACCATAGCATATTAATTTTGAAATACCTGGTATAGCTGTTGATTTAATAAAAACCTATTTATCAGAAAGGTCACAAATTGTTTTCATTGAAAATAAGGCAAGTACGAAGCGAATTGTTAGAAAAGGAGTTCCGCAAGGATCGGTGTTGGGCCTTCTCCTTTTTACAATTTATATAAATGATCTTCCAAATGCTTTTAACAATCCTGAAATAACAACAGTTATGTATATTGATAATGACACGTTTTTAATTAGCATAAATAAGGGAGAGGACATTACAAATGAAGCTAAAGATTGGAACTGAATTAAAGCAAATTAAATAATTTATCGCAGTTGGTACAATTGAAATTAAAGTTTCCTTAATATTTTTCTGACTACCCGTTAATATTTAAGACGATTATGTTAAAAAAAAAATAGTGGATATTGCATATATTGTACAATCTTAACAAGAGCTTATGTAAATACCGAAATTCTTCGGTTCTCCTGATGCCGACATAATAAATGTACAAATAAAGATGGTAATAAATATTCACCCTTGAATTAGTCCGTTTGAAATGGGGTGGAAATCTTTTTGTTTGTCGCTGTTATTGCGGCGTTCTTTTCTTTGCCGATTTAGTCCAGTGTCAAAAATATATTTTATCCACGACCACTACTGAATTTAATTCTTCCGAAGCCACTTATAATAAAACAAAGAAAACATTATCGCTCTGGAGATTAAAAGAACATTCTGAAACACTTGCTTTTTAGGCATTTTACACGTATTTTATTCTAACTCTATGTATAGTGCCCGCATCGTAGATAGTAATGAATTTCATGACTGATGGTTTTAAGCGTATTTAGTTTGAATTTGCCTGAATGAGGCTAAGTGGCGTTTGTTAAGTTGAACTTAAATTGGTGATTATTAGAGCTAGGAATATATATGCAAAATGCCATATTTTGCATATGTTGCATATATATATACAATTTTTGATTTTTAATGCATATATTGACATTTTGTTAATTTTTTGGCATATATCTGACGTACTAATTGGCTGGACATATTAAAATTATGAGTTTTGGACCAAAATAATATTTTGTAAAATGCCTTTACAGGTCGTTTTCCTAAAATTTTGAAGGATTAACTTTTCCCTGTAATAAATTACGGTTAATGATGTAGGTACTTGAGAGGATTAAATTATAAACACCCTCCTTAAACCAACAAATTTTGCTAAATATCCTTTCAGGTAGTTGTATTAATATCTTCAAATTTCTAAATGACTCAGTTTACTTTCAACTTCATTTTAGTCTTTATTGTTGTGTTGTGTTAACCAGTGGGAATAATGGCAAAATTAATTGTCGTAGGTAAAATATTATTCAGATTTTGTTGTAGAAGGTGATAACCAGGTGTTTTGTAAAACATGTTCTAAAATTGTAAGTATTTTTTTATTTTATATTTTATTTTGACCTTTCACAATGGTAAATCAAACGACAGTAAAATATTATTTCAACTCACAGTTAAAAAAAAGTAGGGCAACTTTACAACGTACGCATTTATTTAATTTAATTAAAACTTTAACATCTATAGGAATTTATTTGTTTTAGATTCCATGTAAAAAAAAGTTTCAAATCGACCAACACGCGAAAACGCCCTCACATATAGCAAAGCAGAAATCTAAAGACACTCGCAGATAAAGTCAACTTCCCTTGAAACAATATTTAGAATCTGGATCGTCTAGAAGTGAACAAGCTATTTTTAATGAAGATTTATGCAAAGCTTTAGTGACTTCGAATATCCATTTAATACGATTAAATAATCCAAATCTCCGATCATTTTTGCAAAAATACTGTAAATTTAATATTCCAGAGCAAAGTATATTACGCAAACGTGGTGTTGACAGTTTGTACATTGAGACTAGTGAAAAAATTCGTGAGATTACCGTTGGAAACCATTTCTACATTATTGCGGATGAAACAACAGACTCTTGTGGTCGATATATAGCCCATTTAATGATAGGTTCATTACGCGAAGAAATGCAAATTGGTCCATATCTAATCGCTTCAAAGCAATTAGATAAAACAAATAACTTGACAATAACTCGTTTTATCCAGACAGAATTGTCTTCCTTTTTTCTTCCGGAAGCCGTTCCAACAGAAAAATGTTTATTGCTGTTATCCGATGCTGCCCCGTACATGATAAAAGCCTCACTAAATTTAAAAATGTTTTATGAAAACTTAATCCTTGTTACATGTTTGGCTCATAGCCTTAACAGAGTTGCAGAAGAAATTAGGTCTAACTTTACTTTAATAAATAATAAAAAATATTTCTTAAAGCTCCTTTAAGAACTCAATTGTATAAAGAAAAATTTCCTGAATTGCAGATGCCACCGGAACCTGTGATTATTCGGTGGGGTACCTGGCTTAAAGCTGCCTTTTTTTACGCAAATAATTATGAAAAAATTAAAGAAATCATATTTGATTTTGATGATTCATCTAAGGGAATATCTAATACAAAGAAGTTTTTTCAAAATCACATATTACCAAAGCAATTAGTGTTTTTAAAAAATTATGCATTTGTACCCAAAATTATATTAGATTTAAAACAAAAAAATTTACCTTTGGTGACTTCCGTAAATTTAATTAAGACGTTTGAATCAGAGTAAAAATGTCCAGGGCGATATTGGAAAGATGATTTTTCATAAATTTTCAAATGTAATTTTAAAAAATGAAGGATTTATTGTTTTAAGAAACCTTGCTAATATTTATTCTGGTAACTTTGAAGATATTAATACTATTCATCCAGATATTTCAGGAAAAGTTAAGTTTGCACCTATTACTTCTGTAGATGTCAAAAGGAGTTTTTCTTTGTACAAGGACAATCATTTAATACAGATAATTTAGAAAACATCTAATTGTTCATTCGTTTTATAATAATGTTGATTTGTAAATAAAATTAGTTAATAATTAAATAATCATTAAGTATTATATTAGGTATTGTAAAATAAAACAAATAATATATATAAATAAACTATTTCGATCAAATAACAAATTACTCTTATTGCAGATGCTCTGCATATTTTTCAGTTTTTTACGCATATATTGAAGTATTTTGCGGCATATATATGCGCATATTTAACTACTTTTTGGCTGCATATATTCGTAGGTCTAGTGATTATAATGATTCTTATATGGAATTTGCATTCAATTGATTCAAACTCGTCCACAAATATAGGATCCAGTATCCGTTGAAGCGAATTGAAAACATAGTTAATTTGATTGAGTTCATGGAAACACATTATATCAATCAAAGCCCCGGCAGTAGCATGTTGAATTCTAGTTGGAACAACAAAATTATCTTTAATTTCCCATTGGACATGTGGAAGATGGAAGTCACCACATATTATGAATTTATGATTTTTAACTTTGCTTTCTAATGTTGAGTATAGAGGAATATAAACACATCTAATTACCGTATCGATATTGTTTATTTTAACCTTAATATCATCATATTGCGTTGGAGTATCAATCTTGTCAGTTGTAACATGAAGTAAAGTTGCTATTAAAGTTTCACGATCGTATTTCCAATCATGTTTCCCGTCTTACATCTTGTGACCAACATCTATTCATGAAAAATAGATCTACAGTTACAAACCTTGTATGTTCGACGCAATTCATTTCGGAAGTCAAGTTGATGTAATATACACAGATTTCTCCAAGGTCTTCGACAAAATTGATCATTTCATCTTGCTTCACAAGTTAAGTTCCATTGGTTTATGCGATCAAATCATTCAATTGATTGGTTCGTATTTGTTGGGTAGGCATCAATATATTCAATGTCGTGGTTACAGGTCAAAAAATTTTGAAGAAACATCAGGAGTTCCGGAGGGATCAATTTTAGATCCTCTTTTATTTATAAATGATATAGTCGCTAATATCGAGCATATTAAAGTTGTAATGTATGCTGACGACCTAAGCATTGCTTGCGACTTCAAAAGTGTTTGTCCGATATTGTGAAGTGGTGTCTCGATAATTCACTTCTTCTAAATCCTGAGAAATGTTTCTCAATGTCCTTTACTAAAAAAGTAACACCTATAATTATTGATTATAAAGAACATTGTTCCAAATCGATCCGAATGTATAAGAGATCTCGGAGTTCATTGTGATCCTGAACTAACTTTCGTTAAACAGTTTGAAACGATGTTATCTGCTGCTAACAGGAGCTTGGGGTTTGTTATTCGAAGCTGTTAAGAATTCCGAGACATATTCACTTTAAAAATTCTATATATTAGCTTCGTACGGTCAAAACTTGAATACTGTTCTGTTGTTTGGAATCCCGTGCATAACATTTATACTGACTTACTCGAAAAAGTTCAAAGAAAATTCATGAAATCGGCTTCCTACATTTTAGATGGCTTCCTACAAGGGGATATCCCCACGACTTACTAATATCTAGATTCAGTCTTTCAGAGCTCGTGATACGCAGACATTTCCAACAGGTACTCCTACTTTATAATCTTTAAAATGGCTCGGTTGACAGTATTGATTTGTTAAATTATGTTAATCTAAAAGAGTTTATTTGAGTTTCTACATACCAGCTTCTAGAACTAATGTTTTGAACTCATCTCCAATGTACCAATCTATTCAAAAATATGAAATTCAAGACAGCTTGGACATTTTTGAATGTAAAAAGTATATGATTAAAAATATTTTTTCTTTAACAATATAAAAAAAATGACGTAAAGCATGTAATGCAATGTAGACAACCATTTTTTTTATCCTGTGTTCGGTCAGTTTTTTTTTCTGGATGTTTACATTGTATTGTATAGCTTTTTAATAATTTTGTATTTGTATTTTTATTCTAATGTTTTGTCTTTCCCACCCAGTAAATGGTGATTATTGTTGGGTATTGTAACAAATAAATAAATAATGATAATATTCACTCTAAAGAAAGCTACATTTTTCTTGGGTATACTAAATATCTTTCGCTTGCTACCGGACTACTCCGTGTCGTCCAGGGTCTCCTTTTTTATTCAAAAGAGACTCTTTTCTTTCCAAAGCGAATTCCATTAACTCCGTAATCCCTCTATTTATATTTGCAAAATAAGATTAATTGGATTGGGTCTCTAAACGAAAACCCTAATTAAAATTTTGACTAAAAACAAAATAAGGCGATTTCACATCGCATTGTCTTCGTTACTTTAGGCGATGACGAGCAGAAAAAATATACCTTTTGTTTAAAGTTAATCCCTTCCTTTTCTTGCGCTGCATTTGTTTTTCCTTGATTTCAGGTGCTTTTTGCCTTTTGTGTTAAATAAATAAGATGTTTAAGGCTGAGCCATCCTTTTTACACATTTAGTTTAGTTGATATTGTGTAAAGTTAACAAATTTTCTTACCTACCTATTTTTACTTTTCTGTATTTATACAGATAAGGACTTAAAAAGTTAAGGATTTAAAATACTTGAAGTAAGTCAGCTACTGAGCAGAAAAGATAAAACACTGCTCCCACTATTCACTCTAGCCTTTAACAAAGATGAAGATGTCAAAAAAATTTATGAGATTAAGGAAATACTCTATTTGAGAGTGCAAATAGAAGCCTACAAAAAACCTCTACTATTACCCCAATGTAAACGATGCCAAAAATATGGGCATACTCAAAATTACTGCAAAAGAGAACCCAGATGTGTCAAATGCGCTGGAAAGCACTCTAAAGATTCTAAAAAACCAATAAGTACAGCACCTAAGTGCATACACGGTGGAGGAGAGCACCCAGCTAATTATAGAGGTTGCGCAGAGCATAACAAACAAAACTAAGAAATCAAATAAAAAAATTTTCATGTGGTTTCTGATGATAAAAAACCGGATCAATAGTAATATAAATTAAAAAATTTTTTTTCAATGATTAATCAAGCTTTTTAATTTTTAACTTAAGTAAATGGTTAATAACAAAGTGAAAAATATATTTTTTTTCATTTTTCCAACGGGAATCTCTTCTAAGACCGTTCAAAAATTGCTCCAAAAAAAGAAAAAAATAACAATTTATTTATTTATTACAATATCCAACTGGGTTGTCCCTAATTACAGGATAAGGAAAGGAATATTACAAGAATTGGGAATTAACATAAATGATTATTCTTATCTATATACATATATAAACTTAAATCCAAATAAACACGAATTTAAACAGACACGGGTGCATCCTGAAAAAAACTTACATAAGAAAAAAAGGATGCATTCATTTCCGCCTTTAATAATTACTGCGCAAATTAATTTGACAGAAAGATACTTCTAATAGATGCAACAGAGCAATTAAGAATATCTATATCAACTTCAATGTTCGAATAGTTTAGGATAATTTGAAATAAAGGCGATGCTTTGTATATGTTAGTTCTATGTGCTTGTTGATAGAATAGTTGATTTCTTCGGGTATTAACTCTAGAGACGTGAATGTTTAACATTACCAAACATGAAATACAATCCACCTTGCTATTTAATAACTTGAACAGAAATATTACTGAGTACATTGCTCTTCTTTTTTAAAAGACTACATTTATTAAAACGGTTTAAGTAATAACTTTGAGAAAGTTCTCTTATGGGATAGGTACTGTAGTGTACTGCCTCTGTTTTTATTACGTTACCATGTGATTTTTAGTTTTAGATAGATATAAATAAATATAACTTGTCAACAAAAAATATATTTGTCACAGAAAAAGCAAAACCTTTTATTCGCATTCATACTCCGATATAACATACCAGGTTAACTACATGACTCCGACAAATTGGTGACCCCGAACGTTTTCCCATTTTTACAAAATTCTGTAAGAATTTAAAGAATTTTGCTAGCCGATCAATACGAGTTCCTGTAAATTACCCCATCTTCTATCCATGGTTCAACATATACTGTCCTGACTTCAAGATATATCCTGTACCAATTCTAACAAGATAAATAATTTAAGTATTTTAGTAGCAGTAGATAAGTACCTAATATTAGATATTCAATTCAATATCGTTAAAACCATTTTTATTTAAATTTAAGTAATTTATATAATGTCACAAACTGAAGATATTTCAGGGAACGGTGATTCTGTCAATGTTGAACGCACACTTTCCTCTTTACAATTACCACCCTTTTGGACCCCAAATCCAGAAATTTGGTTTACACAAGTTGAATCACAATTTGCTTTATCAAGGATAACTTCAGACAAAACTAAATACAATTACATTATTTCTAATTTACCTTTTAATATTATTTCAACTATTTACGATGTCATAACTAATCCACCGCAAGAAAATCTCTATAAAATTTTGAAAGAAACCATTATCTCTCGTTTAACTTTAAGCGAGGAAAAACGTTTAGACGAACTCCTATCAAATTCCGAGCTAGGTGATAGAAAACCATCAGAATTTTATAGAGAAATGCTAGGTATGGTTGGAGGCTCTCAAATGGTCAGCCAAGATTTGTTGATAAAACTTTGGAAGCGACGCTTACCAAAAACAATTTTAGTTGCTATTACAGCTTCTGGTAAAGATACTCTCTATGATATTCTCGACTTAGCGGACAAGATTTGGGAGACCTATAAGCCGGTGAATATTAGTTTAATACATGATTTTCCACCGTTTACATTCAACAATTCAGGGTCTCAGGTCAAACCAGATAGTTCATTAGATTCCATTACTGAATTGACCAAAGTATTTAGTGAGTTTTCTATCAATTGTAGTAGACTTTTACAAACTATTTCCGATAAACAAAATTTTCTAGAATCACAGATTAATTCTCTCCAATCCCCAGGTCCTTCTCATTGTTTTAGTACTATTAATGAAAGTACATGTGATTTCTGTAGACACGGGAATCGCTCTAGGAGCAAATCTCCAAACCGATCTCAACAGTCAGTAAATAACTTGAAAATTTGTTATTATCACAAAAAATTTCAGAAGAATGCTATCAGATGTGGAGGACCTTGGTGCATTTTATACGAAACCCTTAAACATCCAGAACCAAAAAACGAGTAGACTCCAAAGCTTCGGCGGTAGCGAGTGGATCTACAAAAAATGTAAACCGTCGCTTATTTATTTTTGACGCAAATAATAAATTTAATTTTTTAATCGATACAGGGCCTGACATTTCAGTCATTCCTCGTGATGTTTTTAAAAATGTTAAAAAATCAGATGATCTATTTCTTACAGCAGTGAATGGTTCCACCATTAATACATTTGGAAAACAATTCCTTAAGGTTAATTTAGGCCTCAGACGAGTTTTTCCTTTCGTTTCTACGGTGGCCGATATTTCGCACCCTGTCATTGGTGCAGATTTTCTTTCTTATTTTGGGTTATTAGTTGACTTAAAAAATAAATGTTTAATTGACAATGAAACGAAACTTTCGGTAAGCGGGTTTATCTCTGAAAATAATATCCCTTTATCCCCAAAAATTTTAACCATAGAAAATGAATTCGCTAAACTTATTCAGGATTTCCCTAATTTAACTTCTCCTCCGAACTATTCCTTACCTATCACACATACTGTAAAACATCAAATTATAACAAATGGTCACTTACCATCGTCGCACGCTCGACGTCTTAATACTTCAAAATATAATATTGCAAAAGCAGAATTTGAACAAATGGTAGCTTTAGGCATTTGTAGGCCATCCTCATCTTCTGTTGCATCACCATTACATATGGTTTCCAAAAAAGATCCAGGTGACTGGCGTCCTTGCGGAGATTACAGACAACTAAATAATGTCACTATACCGGATAGGTATCCACTTCCTCACTTACAGGATTTCAACATAAATGTACACGGTTGTACCATATTTTCAAAGATTGATTTGGTTAGGGCTTATCACCAAATCCCTATGGCAGAGGAAGATATTCATAAAACCGCTATTGTAACACCTTTTGGATTATTCGAGTTCCTTCGTATGCCGTTTGGGTTAAGAAATGCGGCCCAAACTTTCCAAAGATTTATTAATCAAGTTTTACAAAACCTAGATTTTTGCTATGTCTACATAGACGATATTTTAATAGCCAGTAAAAATAATGAAGAACATCTTCAACACTTAAAAATATTATTCGAAAGGCTAAATTCTTTTGGAATTAACCTCAACCTTAGTAAGAGCGTCTTTGGAGTTCCTCAATTAAACTTTCTAGGTTATTTAGTATCTGCGGAAGGTATTCTGCCATCAGAGGAGCGTGTAGAAATTATTAAAAAGTTTCCCCGCCCCCAGACTCTCAAACATCTCCATCGTTTCGTTGGAATGATAAATTTTTATCATCGTTTTATTCCAAATTTCGGTAATGTTTTGATACCGCCCTACGATCTGATGACTTCTTTACAAAATCAGAGGGATAAGACGATTTCACAGTGGTCACAAAGACATGAAGATAGTTTTATCGCCGCTAAAAACGGTTTAGCCCAAGCATCGCTGTTAGTACACCCTCGCCCAAACTGCAAATTGTCCTTAACAGTAGATGCATCAGGTTATGCCATAGGTGGTGTCATAGAACAACTTTCTGATAATTCGTGGGAACCTCTCGCATATTTTTCAAAAAAGTTATCAAAAACCCAAATGAAATATTCCACTTTCGACCCAGAACTTTTTGCAATTTATTCTGCCATTTTACATTTTCGTCATTTGTTAGAAGGCTATCAGTTCACGGTTTTTACGGATCATAAACCTCTTACCAACGTTTTGACCTCGAAAACCGAAAAAAGTCTAGGTCAGTTTCGATACTTAGAACTCATTGCTCAATTTACTTCAGACATTCAGCATATCGAGGGCAAATCAAATATGGTTAGTGACACATTATCTCGGTTAGAAGAAATTACTTCCCCAGAAATGTTGCCACAACTAACCCCCTCGAATTTTATCCAGCTAGATATAAAGTCTTTTAAACAATACCAAAATGATGACATTGAGTTGCAACAATTATTGCGTAGTCAGAAAGATAACAGCTATCACAAATTACAAGAAATAGATATACCACTTTTGGAAACAAAACTTTGGTGCGAAGTTTCGTCAATTAAATATCGTCCATATGTTCCTAAAAATATTAGATTTACTATCTTCTCGAATATTCACGGTATTTCTCATCCTGGAATTAAATCTTCAAAAAAGTTAATAGGATCTAGATATTATTGGCCTCGGATGAATTCTGACATAACTAAATGGACAAAATCTTGCGTTAATTGTCAGCTAACTAAAGTTAATAGATATACTAAAGCCCCTATTGGCAAATTTGATATTAAAGGTCGTTTTGAACACATTCATGTTGACTTAGTCGGGCCTCTGACTAAATCAGGAGGATGCAATTATATCATGACAGTAGTCGAACGGTTCACGAGGTGGCCTGAAGCATACCCTCTTAGTAATATTAGTGCAGAAAATGTTGCTAAAATTTTATTCCAACAATATTTCTCCCGATTTGGTATTCCTCATGACAGACCAGGGTGGGCAGTTCGAATCTAAATTAATGGAACAATTTACAAAATTTTTTGGTTGTCATAAAATTCATACATCTGCTTATCACCCCCAGAGTAATGGTATGGTGGAAATATTTCATCGCACTATGAAGTCTGCACTAATGGCTAGAGGAAACACCACCAATAGGAAAGAAGAATTACCTTTAATTCTATTGGGCATCCGCGCCGCAGTTAAGGAGGACATTGGGTGTTCCTCGGCTGAACTCGTATATGGCCAGCCTTTACGCCTCCCAGGTGAATTTTTCGTCCAAAGTCAGAATGTCCTTGAGATTAACCCTTTATTAAGTAGCCTTCACGATATTTTTAATAATATTAAGCCAACAAATCCAAGACATCATTCAACTCAAACCACATTTATTTCGTCAGAGTTAGACACCTGTGAGTATGTTTTTATTAAAACAGAAGGTTTTCGAAGTTCATTATCGCCTATTTTTGAAGGACCTTTCAAAGTTATAAAACGTTTTGACAAGAATTTTTTAATTAATAAAGACAATAGAGAATACGTGGTTAGCATTGACAGAATTAAACCAGCTTTTTTCCTTTCAAAACATATCCCTGAAGTAGATTCAGGTAAACCCAAAAAGAAAGTCTCTTTTGTAATCAATTAAATAATATTGTTTTTGTTTAAGGGGGGAGTATTTGTAGTGTACTGCCTCTGTTTTTATTACGTTACCATGTGATTTTTAGTTTTAGACAGATATAAATAAATATAACTTGTCAACAAAAAATATATTTGTCACAGAAAAAGCAAATCCTTTTATTCGCATTCATACTCCTATATAACATACCAGGTTAACTACATGACTCCGACAGGTACCATCACTTAAAAGACAAGCTGATTTAAAAAATCTTCGTTGATCTCTTTCCAAATGGTTAATGTGATTGTAGTATATCGGACTCCAAACGATACTGGCATATTCTAATTTTGACAAAACCAGCGAAGAGAAAAGTATTTTCATCGTTGAAAAGTCATTGAATTATCTCATATTTCTTATAACAAAACCTAAAATTCGATAAGCAGAAGCAGTTGTTTTTTCAATGTGCGATGTAAACGTTAATTTTGGATCAAACAAAACTCCAAGATCTTTAATCAGTTCAGGTTGATTTAATGTATAATTTTGTAGGTTATAATTATATAGTATTGATGCTCTCTTTCTAGTGAATGTCATTACATTACATTTTTTAACATTTAATGATAACTTATTTATTTTACACATTCGTTTAAGCGGTTAAGGTTCTCTTGAAGCAATAGACAATCATTATAATTAGAGATTTTATAAAAAAAAATTATGTCATCGACAAACAATAGATTTGTGACGCTCAAATTACAAACAATATCATTATTAAAAAGCAGAAATAATAAAGGCCCTAAAACCGAGCCTTGCGGGACGCCGGATGTTTGTTTGAAATTCATTGATTTATGCCCTAAGCACTGAACATAAAGGTAACGATCTGATAGATATGACTGTAAAACATTTAATAAGGAACCATGAAATCCAAGTGCTGAAAGTTTACTTATTAGAAGTTTATGATCAATTATATTGAATGCTTTAGAGAAGTCAGTGTAAATAACATCAACCTGACTTCTTCTATCCAAAACTTCAGAAATACAATGAGTTATACAGATTAGATAAGTTACAGTAGAGCGACCAGCAATAAAACCATGTTGGGTTGGACTAATGATTTGGCGAAAATGAAATGAAAGGAAAGTAGGTATGCTCAAGTATTTCAAAAACCTTAGAGAAATTGTTCAGAATTATGACTAAATTCTGATAGAATTTCGTTTTTAAATGTAGACAATTCATTAATTTTTTTGCTCATTTTTTCTTGAATTAACTTCTTAAGATCACTCAGTGATTGATTTATCGAACATAGCTGGTCATTATTCTCTTTAATATTAATACCTTTTTCTAAAATTTCACATTTATTTTTGCATATAACACACAAGAAAAATAGCATAGAAAACTACACATTAGGCCGATACATGAGTAATGAAACCATTAAGAACAGACGCCTTCAGGAATAAGAACATCATCTAAAAATATGAGGTCACTCATGTATATTAAAAAGTACACAGATAATCCCCTAATATTAAACTATATCAACAACTACAGAATATTGTATTGGAAAATCACCAAATCTGCTAAGAAAAACTATTACAAAAATCGCATCGCAAGAGCTAAAAACTCCTCCAAAGAAACCTGGTCTATAATAAATGACTTAAGGAATAAAACCCGTTCTTCAATCAGTGTAAATCCTAGCCCAGATGAACTAAACAATTATTTCGTAAATGTAAGTAAAAATATCAAATCTAACATAGCTCCGAGTCAGCATGCTCTCTCCTTCCTCCTACCTACTAAAAGGATCACTGAAAGTTTCTTCCTAAGACCAGTAGACAAGCATGAACTAGTGCAAACCATAAACAACATCCAAAATAAATTTTCCTGTGGAATTGATGGCCTGTCCACCAAAATATTTCTAAATATACCGGATGTAGTAATCAACATTTTAACTTCACTGATTAATGAATCCTTTGAAATTGGTCTCTTTCCTAACTGTCTAAAAACAGCTATAATAATCCCACTTCATAAAGGTGGCGACAAAACCAAAACCTGTAACTATAGACCTATCGCGTTATTGCCTACCTTATCGAAGATAGTAGAACGGCTAATGAAAAACCGTCTTTTGCCCTTTCTTTTCAAGCATAACATCCTCACAGCTCATCAGTATGGCTTTCTACCTAAAAAATGCACTAGCGACGCAATGTTTTCCGTTCTTAATGAAATATACACATCACTTAATGATAAACTTTTCACCGCTTCAGTATTTTGTGACTTCGCAAAGGCCTTCGATTGTGTAAATCATGATATTTTAATTAATAAGTTACAAATTTATGGCATACGGGGTTCTCCTTTATAATGGTTTAAAACTTACCTAGAAAATAGAAATCAACAGGTGCGGGCGAATGGTGAGGATTCTACAAATCTAGCAATAAGCAGTGGAGTACCTCAAGGATCAGTATTAGGTCCAATTTTGTTTTTATTATTCATCAATGACATCACAGACTTAAGAATAAGTGGTAGAATTACTTTATTTGCTGATGACACCAGTGTAACCTGGAATAATTCTAACATGCAGACATTACAATCTATCATAAGTGAAGATCTAGTGACTATTAAGTCCTGGTCTGATTCGAATGGACTTTGTTTCAACACCAGTAAAACTGTAGCATTGTCTTACAAAGGTACTTTACAACCTATAACTTTAAACAATAATCTGATCCAAACGGTGACTTCAATCAAGTTTTTAGGTCTTTATATAGACGATTCTCTAAAATGGTCTGCTCATATAGATACCTTAGCAAAAAAATTATCCTCCGCATGTTTTGCCATTAAATCGGTTTCTAAAGAGCTGACTCCTTCTACTGCATTAATAACCTACTTTTCCTTATTCGAATCTCATCTTCGCTATGGTTTACCTTTCTGGGGTTCTTGTAGCTTATACCTTTTCGAATCTATTTTTAAACTGCAAAAAAGAGCAATCCGCTATGTATTTGGTTTAAGTAGTAGGACACATTGCGAAAATTACTTCAAAAATTTCAAAATTCTAACCCTTCCTGCTCTATTTATTTTCGAATCCGTCTGCTTAGTTCGCAAGCACATTCAAAATTTATCCGAAAGACCGACTCGTAGATATCCTACAAGAAATTTAGAGACTGATGTTTATTTAACAATGCCCACTTCTGACCTATTAAAACATTCCATTACCTACAATGCCAAAAAATTGTATAATAACCTTCCGATGCAATTAAAATCTATAAATACATACGATAAGTTCCGAAGACTGGCTAAAGCTTTTCTTCTAGAAAGACCATATTACACAGTAGCAGAATTTTATAACGTACCTTAGACATTTGAGTTCCACATACAATGGCATTAATTAAATAATTAAATATTAAAGTTTAAATTTAAATTGTTATTCCTATTTTGTCTGTTTGTTTCTGTTTGTTTTTTCTGCTGTTTAGTTATTTTTATAATATGTTTAGTATTTAAGTTACACGCTTTGTCTATAAAATTTTTGTAAATTTTTTTACGACAATAAAGCATATCTCTCTCTCTCTCTCTCTCTCTCTCACATCCTACCAAACCTTCGTTTTTATTTATTTTACATTTACTGCATTTAGTAGAATCTCCTATAATAAATTAATCAATCTCCGCTACTGGTTCTTGATAATGAATAAACAGATGGACATACTAAGCAAAAACGGATACTACTTTTTCAAGAAAATCGAATTTCTGATTTTACTAGTAGCCACAAAATGCACTCAAAGACAGGGGCGGCTCGTAAACAATATTTTGGGGGTTCACAGTAGCAGAATATAGATTTCGGTACAGATGTAGATAAAAAACTGACAGTGTTTGAGGAAGGTATATTATAAAATTTCTAAAACACTGAATTTTTTTTCATACATCTATACTGATATCTATATTCTGTCACTGTGAACCCCCAAAATGTTGGTTACCAGCCGCCACTGCTCAAAGAACTATTTCAATTAATAAAATTGAAAATAGTAGTTTACCTAACAAGTGCGGAAAGTGATACTTTTCCGCACGTGTTAGGTACACTATTTTTTCTAACACTTAGAGGCCTTTTGGTAAGGGATATACGTGATGGATAAAATCCTCGACAGCATCTCATGATAAACCCGGATATTATAATTGTTTATATATCACTGTGAAATAATATTTACCATTATTTTCCTGTATTAAGCACTACAATAACAAATATAAGCTCTGGCTTGTCCTGCAATTAGTTACATTTAGGATGGTATAACTCGGAACAGACAAGTAATTGAGATGAGTCGTAATAAGGAGAAATGTTCTCCTTAAAAAGATCTTTCAATTGATATATAACTTATCCTTATTGGAGGTGGGGCAATTTCCCATACATTTCTGCCCATTGTCCTTTCCTCCTCTTTTCGAATCTTTTGTCAAATTTCATACAGTTTTTGAGATATTTGCAAAAAACTAAACGCTATTTTATTTAAGTTAATTGTTTATAACTTTTGCAATTTTTGCAAGCAGCTCTTGAATTTTTTCAAAAATGATCTACACGCTGTTCCGAATCGAATGACACCTCGTTCATATTTTTCGGAGTCGGAGAAAAAAAGTTTGATCCAAAAAGCACTTGTTAACTAGACTAGATAATGAATACGGCAACTGAATGTTACCGAGTTTACAGTGATCGTTATATATTTTATTCAATTTCTAAACATCTCAAATAACCTATAGAGCATCCTGATCTATGACACGATCACAACGACATTCGAATCGTTTGTTTTTCTCGTTTCGTTTCCCTCGAATAAGGAAAATTTCCAAACGAGTCGTATCACTTCAAATAATTGTTCCAATTTGAAATAGCCTAGATAAAATTGAATAGATCTGGAGAATTCTCTTTTGAAAAGTAACCGGGGAGAATATCGCATTCATTATTTCTGGAAAATTAAGCGAATGGCAGATAGGACGAGCGCATAAGAAGGAAAACTAGACGAAAACGGAATAATAAAATAAAAAATCTGGATGGTAATCTCGTTAGAGTAACTTCAGATTTCGCGGGAAGGGACCGGCGAACGTAATCTAAATTATAATTCGCAATGCTGGAAATGCCAGTAAAAAAAGACGGCGTCGTGTAGATGGAGTAATAGTACATTGTCGTCTAAAAATTTACATAAATGTGATGGCGTTATTTTCCGTAACCATCTACAAATAAAAGATTTAAAAATAATGACTACATTATGTATAATGTGTTGCCTATCATTTGAAATATTATACAATTGAATAAAGGCTTTACTAAATGTTTATATCAGGGCTGGTATATCTAAGGGGGTCGCGACATAGAAGTCCATTTTGGACGCCATTTTTTTCGAAATAGTAGTCGCCCATTGATCTGGCAACGTAGCAACCTGTAGTCGCCAGGCTTACCAATATAAGAAAAAAAAACAATGTTTGTTTAAATGACATATTTTCATTATAAAATGTCCATATTTTTTGGGTTAAAATATTTTAATTTAATAAATTATTAATAATCTCACATGTACATAGAATACGCCGTGAAAAGTAGATCACTTTCAATTTTGTGCTGTTTTGGTTTATTTTAAAAGGTAATTGAGGATATGAAGACAATTTTCTTATAGATGGGGATGCATAACAAATTATGGCTCCCTTTTTTAGAGCTCCAGTCTCCTAAGTCTATTTATTTTAGGTCTTTTTAAATTGTTGGTGGGTATTATTCACTTCATTTTTATGTTTTTATTTAATTTAAATAATTTTGTGTAAAATCTTGCGATTTATTTTCTATACATTTTAGTATGTATTTGTAGGCTACATCTTACAAAGGATGGCTTTGAGATACCTTTACAACAGAGGTAGGTACTTTCCTAAAACTGGCCGAAATTTGAAACTGAATACAGTTCTTAGAGAAAATCTCCAGTAAAAAATGTCTGCATGCAGAATAACAGTAGCATAGATTAACAAAGCTGACAAAAGAGTTGGACAAACCTTTGTCAAGCTTTTTTAATATTTCAGGACAATAGTGTTAACAGCAGACCACAACAATAACAACCAAAGTTTAGTAATCAAGCAAAATATTTCAGTATCTCCAGAATTATATGTATGGCTTCGAATAGGAAATTACCTAAATTAACATATCTAGTGAATATTGTATTTAAAGAATATATTTTTAATCAAAACTTTTGTGCTTCTACTCCAATACTAACCACATTACCATATAGAAATGCATTTTATAGCAAGATTCGGATCAAATGTACCCACAATTTATAAATATTATTAAACTAAAGGAAAACATTTTAAATAACACCTGTTTTTTATTTAAATAAAACATGTTAAATATATGTTTTTATTAAATAAACATTAAACAAACGATAACCGTGGATTTCGCCAAACGAACATCAGAAAAGTGTTGCCAACTTAAGCTGACTACTATTTCCCCCCTAGCCTCAGTCACCCCCTCATCCATTTACTGGATCTATGTCGCGACCCCCTTAGATATACCAGCCCTGGTTTATATTTGATGACGTTTCTAAATCTAGAGTATGTTATGAAACGTAAGAAATTAGGGTGCTCTCTTTATTCATCAATTTCTGAAACATTAATTTCCTCTCATTGTAGTTTATCTAGTATACGTGTATAATATATGATGGACACTACCTTAGTCTACTAACACATTCTAATCTACTATCACTGATATGATTCGATGATATGATTCGATGACTCGATTAATATTCAATCCAGTTTTTTTTAAACTAACAAATTTGCATTTATTACTATTACACCAACTATATATTATACATTATTATAATCATTTATGCTATTTATTGTAGAGAACAGCTTTAATTTATTAGTAAAACAAAGTGTATTTGATTCTACCGTTTCGCATAAATAATTTATAAATAACAAAAACCATAATGACCCTAAGTTTGATTCTTGGGGAACCCTCGATAAATCCAAATAGTATTTTATATTTATAGTCATTATATAAAACAAATTGCTTCTTATTCGTTAAATACGATTGTATAAATTCTAAAACATCCCCAGAAAACCCAGATAGTAGTTTGTGCAACAAGAGTGGATATGATGGCCATATCGCACGAAGATGAAATTTGAACACGGGGCGGAGTGTTTAATCGTCTGAGTGCAAGGTGGACAATTTTTAATCTAGTGTATCATTCAACAATAAATAATGCATGATCATCTGTACAGGACCGGGGTGGCACTAATTTTGTTTAAAAAATCTATCATAGGCATGGAGTTTCTAGAGCAGCGGTCGCCAACCTCTCAATGTGTTGAGCTACTTTGTTAATTTTGGAATAAACAGCGAGCTACCCACACGGAAGCCACGTAACGCAACGTAAATGAAATAATCCACAGTTAATTTATCATTATATGTATTTATTTTACTATTTAACTGGTAATACATAATACATAGGTACTAATAATAAACTAATAACAAAATTACTAATATTACTAGTACGTACTTGTTCATAGCTACATTCCTACCTACCAAACGAAGGTGTTTGAAAAATAAACACTTTTATCCAGCCACAACGGCATGTCACGTAAGATTTAAAAATAGTTAATAATAACAACAACAAAAAAGTAACGCACTATCATGAACATAAACATTGAAAATTAAAAAAGCACGTTCAATGAGAAGGCTGACACTCAGACTCATCGATAATTTTTTTAATGTTTGCAGTATAATTTGATGCAGCCATTCAAATACAATTATCCAAATGTTTATCTGTAAGTCGATTGCGATATTTGTTCTTAATAAACTTCATATTGGAAAAGGAAGATTCACACAAATAGGTTGAACTGAATAATGCTTTCACTTTCAAGGCAACACGGCATAGAACTGAATATTTGTCTTTACTTACAATAGGCCAGATACATTTGGTACTTGAGACTAACGATTTTAAGGCTAAATCATTTTGAAACTCAATTACTTCCATTTCTGTTGCAGCGATGTCTTCGCCAAAGTTCTGCATAACACAAGTTGCAAACTGTTGGATATCAATTTCCATTAAGGGTGAAACAACAAACTGCGCTACTAAAGCCATTTCGTTGAAATCCTTAAAACGATTTTTGAAGTTATTCTTCAGGGTAGAAACTATTTCTACATAATATTTGCTGTCATAGGATTCTAATGGATTTTGAGATATTTTTTCTGAAAGAATAGGAAAATGCTTGGCATCGCTGTTAATTAGGTTTTGTTCCCAAAACTCCAGCTTTTTGATAAATGCTTTTATATCAGAAATCATTTCCGCTAGTTCTTTGTCTCTCCCCTGAAGCTGCTAATTAAGTTCGTTTAATTTCTCTGTAATGTCCACGAGAAAACCAAAATCTCTAAGCCATATTGAATTTTCTAGTTCCGGAGTCGGTTCATCGCGTTGTTTGAAAAATTGAACTCTGCCAGATAGGACATCATTAAAACGTTTCAGCACCCGTCCTCTACTTAACCATCGGACTTCAGAGGGAAGGAGTAGGTCCCCGTATTGACAGTCAACTTCATCAGCCAAGGTTTTGAATAATCTTCTTTGTAACGCTTGAGCTCTAATCTTGTTCACAATTTTTACCACCAGTTTCATAACGTTGTTTAGTTTCAGGAAATTTCCACATAATGCTTGCTGATGGATAATGCAGTGGTAACAGAGAAATTGCGGAAAAGTTTCATCTTTACGACATAACGCCACTAAACCCTTATCACAACCCACCATAGCTGGAGCGCCATCGGTTGTCAAGCCTACCATTTTCGATATTGGAATTTTCTCGGAAGAAATAATATTTTTTAAATGAGAAAACAACTCCTGTCCAGTAGTGTGTCCTTTCAGTGGAATAAACTTCAAAAGATCTTCTTTAATCGTAAAATCACTAAAAAACCATCCTGACGAACACGGCCATCTGGGCATTGTCAACGACATCTGTTAATTCATCCAGTTGAAGTGAAAAATAAACACAGTTATCTAAGTCAGTTCTTAACTGTAAAAAAATATCATTGCTCATTACTTCTACACGTCTTATCACTGTATTAGCAGAAAGTTGCATAGATTTTGTAGCTGAAACTATCTCGTCTTTATTTCTAAAGTTGGCAAATAACGAATCAGCAGCTTCTAAAAACGCCTGTTTTATCTTTATAAGGTTTCTTTTTTTGTGCAATTATCTGGGACACACGGTACGATGCTTCAGTTGCAGCCTTATTTTTGTCGACTGTTCTTAAAAATATTGATTGTTGTCCAATTAACGGATTTTTTAACTGTTTCAGTTTCTCTTTTCTGGCGGCAGAATGTAGTGGGAATGATTTTTCAAAATTAAAATGTACAGTTTTATGATGTCTCTCAATATTTTCTTTTTTAGCAACGGAGACTGAAGTATTACATAACAAACACACATTTTTATCTTTAACTTCTGTAAAAAAGTATTGTTCTTCCCATTCCGAATGAAAGTGGTATGTCTTTACCTTCTTACAACTGCTTGCCATAATATTATTTTTTGTTGTTCTCTACTAATCCAACCGCTGGACGTTGGTTACGCGTTCAGTTTTAAACTAAGCACAATGTCGCTGCGCCGTGCGTATTTATCCCGTTCAAAGCAATCCTAATCGTTTTCGAACACTAACACGCTGGTCCGGCTGGTCGGTTCTAGCCGGTTCTAGCCGATTCTAGCTTGATGGAGTCAGCGGCAGATCGCTCACAGCAACGTTGCCGCTGTTTATGTTTAATATTATGACAATTAGATTTTTTTTTGGGATTTTCGGAAGCTTCTCTGATTTTTGCAGTTTGTATTTATTACATTAAAATCGTTGTGAGAGCTACCAGAATTGCCTCCGCGAGCTACTGGTAGCTCGCGATCGACAGGTCGGTGACCACTGTTCTAGAGGATAGGTGCTTTGCGGTTACATTATTTCGAAAAAAAAAAAAAAAAAATCTAAATTCGCATGGATATTATCTATTCTACGCACAGACTACAGAACGAAAAAGTAGGCCATTGCGTTCTACTAAACTGATATAATTTCATATCCATTCTATTAAGAACAGTGAACGGATATGAAATCTACCAATCACAGTTCATTATTAGTGATATATAAGTAACAATTTTGTCAAACTAACTGTATATTTTTTAGTTATTGAGATTAATTAAAATTTAGTGATTCTTATTAAAAATTGATTTATAGTAGCATTCTACAAGATATTCTTCTATATTTACATATAAATCATAAATTTTAATAAAACTATGTAAAACCAATCGTCTTTATCTGTAACGTGTGAAGGGTGGGTTACCCCACGGCACTTAGGCCTCACTAGGCCCACTGTGCATCATCCTCCTAAGATGATTGAAACCAATCTAATTAACATTCAAAATAAACATTGTTTTGTCCCTTTAGCGCAGATATAGAGTATTGAGTTCCCATGCGAAAGGTACGGAGTTAAAATCTAGTATGAAGACTAATTAACATATTTTTTTTTCAAGTTTATTTTATAAATTAGTAAAAGTAGTATTTTTAAAATTTTGTAAATTTTTGTTAGTAGGTCGTAGAAAAAGAATATACTGTACAACTCAAGTGGATTATTATAAATCCAGCCATCATATCCACTCTGGTTGCACAAACTACTATACTGTACAAACTAACGACCAAACCTCGTAAAACAGTATAGTCTAGACTCCTTCATTGAATAAATTCCTCAATATTATTTGCGAACAAATCACCCAATTATCATACCCATGAAAAGTTTTATACCACCGAAGTATATTTAAGCATTCAATTTTTCCTCTCTTATAAATATAAAGCTGACTCTGTGAATTTGATGGCCAATAAAACCCCTATGGTTGTGGTGGTTCTAAAATAACAGATAGTAAAATTTTACGAACATTTTCTGGATGCCCGATTGCCACAATTTGGGCGGAAATCGCTCCGTCTCGACCAATTTGCACCGCGAGCACATATTTACTTAAATTTTTACGAAAAAAAAAAATGCTGTAATGATTATTAAATTCGACGTGAGGGCTTTTGTAAAATGTACGGACAGGGGCTTGGAAGAATGTAAAAAAAAAACGTGAACTGTTTCTCATAAAGGAATATGAAAAATTTGAAATTTATTTACAATACTTGAAAACAAAATTTCTAAATACACTCCATTATTAATTTATGGAATAATTAAAAATGAATCTAAACTTTAATCTGTCATATATTTGTTAAAAATGCATGTATTTTACCGCGGGTTTTGAAGTTGGATGGCTCTTTTCTTTGTCTATTAGCAACAAAGCTTTGATTTTGCCAAATGATAATATTTAATCATCTTTTTTTATTTTAAACTGTACATTGAGAACTAAAAACTTCGTACCTACTCTTAAATCTAAAACTTCTTAAACAGGGGGTTTTGAAATACATGTGGTGGTCAAATAAGAAAGGCTTTCTTGGCGGTGTTCCCATAAAAAGACGTAAGAGAGATCTAGGAAAGTTTCCAGGGGATGTGAGACCTCTCCAATTGTTGAATAATATTTTTTTAACATTCCAAAGACAATTATATTTAAAAAATCTGATTGGCTGAAGCTGATTTAGGTCATGTACAAATCTAGGCGACCAATGAGTGAAGTTGCCAAATATTGTAAGCGTTTTTCATCTAGAAGACTTGCCAATGAAGTTGGATTATCCCATTTTGCATCCAAAAACAATGTGACTACGGAAATCCAGCAGAATCTTAACTTATTTTCTAGAGAACATAGGTTCTTTCTTTAAACACTATACTTCTTCTACATACCAAAATTACAATATTTTTCAGCTTTCATTCATTAAAGACGTGAGATACAAACTGACTGTCGAAAATTTAACAAAAATATACAATATTCTATTGTTATAACTGTAATTTATTATCTATTCTGATTTTGAAATAAAAAGCATTTTATGTACATTTATATGTACACAGCAAAATATTTTGAAGTCAACACTTCAACGATACACTCTATCATTTCGAGATGAACGGGTAAGATAGGTTTTGCCTTTTATACGCGATATGAGCATATAAAACAGCATAATATACGTCCATAAACATGCATAATTTTCGTCTAGCTCAACAGTTTTCCATACGTTTGTTACAATGTAAACATTCCTGAGTGTTCAGCTTGATTGTCACCCAAGATATTTATTGCTACAAAGTAATATCCGCAATGATTTGATAGTTTTTATTTAAGCAGGTTATTTTTGCTTAAAAGTAATTCTTATGTTCAAATAAGTTACCGATGAGCAAATTTTGAAAGAATCTGGTAAGCTGTTTAAAAAATAACATATATTGCTAAAAAATTCAACTAAGTAAGAAAGTTTTGTAAACATTTTTTAAAAACTGGTCTATGCGATCCTTATGGCATTGTTATTCGCTCCGTGCGAAGTCATGGAAAGGGAAGCAAAAGCGATACTAGCGCTAGCTGCGGATAATTCGTGCATTTTAGGGGGATATTTTGTAATTTTGACATATCAAATACACGTATACATTTTACTTTTTTTCAAAAAAGTAGGTAAAAACAACACAATAAGCAACCGGAGTTGCTGTGTTGAAAATTGTACAAATACTAGCAAAAAAAAAACAGTGAAACTTATATAACAAATTTCACTAACAAAGTGGAAATTAAATCAAATAAATAAATGGATAGGTGTACAATAAGAAGAAAAATTACCTTTATTTTTATGATAATAACAGTAATGCTGGAAATAGTAGACATCAGAAACTAGAAAGTTTTTAAATAAACAATAAATTATCATTTTACGATGTTCTTTAATATCCCTTTATTCTTAAATGTTCATTCAGCAAGGACTAGATTTCAAGATTTCTGCCGTTGATTATAATATTTGGCTGGTATGCAATTTTGTGACTTACTGATCGGAAACCAGTTTTAATCATTCATTCTGTTTTCTTTAGAACAAAAATGAAAATATAAGTAGCGATCCTTTTTATACATTTTAACTTCACGCTATTATAAATGGTTTCTTCAATGACAACTTATTAGACTTAGGCAACTTCTCATACATTTTCCAGTAAATACTGTTGCCTGCCTATATTTTATTATTGATTTTTAATGATTATACATTATTTTCTTCAATTTAAGCGTGAAAAATATATAATAATAATAAATTAATGTTTTAATTGTTTTATAAATCCATATACTTTTATTAAAACTAACATATATACTTTTTATTTACGAATTCTATTAAAAATTGTATTTGTCAGTATAGGCAGAAATACTCCTTTAATACCAAAACAAATTGGCGCTGCTGTCGCGCACGGAGCGAATACTAGGAGAATTTTTACAAAATGTTTGAATTTACAGTATTTTTTATAATTAATAATAATATCATTTATATTATTATAATAATACTAATAATAATAGCCTTTATTACCCAACAGATATAAATCCCTTTGCAGAGCAACCTAATAAATTATTAACAATATAAGTAGTAAAGGTGACATGATAAATAAAGAATTACAATAGCTAAAAATAAATAATTATTAAAAATAAAAAAAAATAGAATAAAATAAAAAATTCAAGCATTGTCATAATAGTTACAAGCAATGAAGCAATTGCTTTAATACTTATCAAACTATCATTGAAGATATCAGAAGAATTACAGTACAGGTTAAAGTTATTACACATGACATTGAGAGGTGAGCTTAACAGAATATTTGTTCTAGATCTATTACAGTAAAAAGTTAAGTGATGTTTATTATTGTACTGTGGAACGTTTAAATGAATTTAAGACAAGATAGCAGGACAGTCAATTAACCCATTCATGATTTTATGTAAAAAAGTTGTAGGAATTTTGACAACAAATATATGACGACACATTTCTAATGAGCAACCCGGGTATCCCGCTTCTCAACATTCGCGCGTCACAATCATTTTGGGACGTAGGAATACGCTAGGCAAGTTGATGTTTTTTGGGCAAAAGTCAACGAAAAGTCAACGAAAAGTCATTCTTGTAATCTCAATTTTTTATATAAAAAACCGTGTATTAGATAATAGAATAGTTGTAAAAGAATTGTTAATGTGTTTCTGTTCCTGTTCATGGTAATATTATACGAATATAAAAGATCGCAGTTTTTTCTTTATTGACGCAGCTAGTGTTAAACCAAAAGATACTAGCTGTGGCCAGTCTCAGAACTGGCACTCGTGATAAGGATGTAGCCAGTAGCATCATCCCCATTCACAAGTCAATGAAGCTAAAATTCTTCGAAACGCAAGACTTTCCATGTTAAAACTGTCCCAAAGTAGCTTATAATCAATTCCTCTTGGCGGGTAGACACCATTTACTTTGAATGATAAGTATTTCAAAAACTTCCTTTGAACATATTCAACACTAGTTATATGAAAATTATAATAAGGATACCAGATAGCTAAACAGTACTCAAGCTTAGTGCGAATGTATGAATAATATAAAGTCTTTAATGCTCTAATGTCCGTGAACCCACGACAGTTTCGTATAACAAAACCATACATTTTTTTTGCGTCAGAAACCTTCATAATAATGTGCTCAACAAAAATCAGCCTTGAGTCGAAAGTGACACCCAGATCAGTGATTAAGGAATAACGTGACAATACCAAACCATTAATATTATAATAAAAATCCATAGTTGATCTTTTTCTAGTATATGCCATCACTTTACACTTCGATGCATTTAACATTAACCTATTTTGCATGCACCAATTTGACAATATATCTAGGTCCTGCTGAAGCGCTAAACAGTCATACATATCTAATACTGAGAGGTATATCTTAAAGTCATCTGCATAAATCAATATACAAGAGTTTAAACAGTGATCGAGATCATTAATAAATAATAAAATTAGCAATAGTCCAAGGTAAGAACATTAAGGGACGCCTGATTATGCAAAGTACACCTGCGACGAATTACCGTTATGAAAAACAAACTGCTGCCTTTCCAGAAGGTATGACATACAGAAGCTTATCAAGGTCTGAGAAAAGCCAAATTGGTTCAATTTATCAATCAATATCCCATGATCCATTCTGTCAAAAGCCTTTGAGAAATCAGTGTAAATAACGTCTACTTCCTACCTGCATCAACTGCTTTAGATAAGTGTTGAGTTATTACAAGTAAATTACTTTCTGTAGACTTTTTGTTTAAGAAACCATGCTGCGAAGGCGATATTAGGTTGCGGACTGAAGAATATATGTGATTATAAATGACAATCTCAAAGATTTTAGATTTGACAGAATAGATACAGGCCGATAGTTTTTGATTTGTATCTTATCACCTGATTTAAAAACAGGAATAATTCTTGCCTCTTTCCACCGCTCTCTGATTTTAATGCTAAATTAAATATCATGTTTAATGGAGAGGCTAGTACATAAATACAGTCTTTAACAAAAAATAAGGGGATGTCATCAGAGCCAGAGGTCATTTTATTGCTTAATTTTACTGTGTACGGTGTGTGTACTGTGTACGGTGTCTGAATCGGTGATATTGCCAATTTTAATGATATCACCGTAGAATTGTGATTCAAATAAACTAGCCCTGTCCTGCTGTGGCTCAGATAATGTTACAAAAACACTTTCAAAGAATTGACTAAACTTATCAATTATTTCTTGAGGATTCGTAAATGATTCGTCTTCAAGCACCATAGTGCCTGGAATACGTGAACTTTTATTTTTTGAATTAATATATGACCAGAACAAGCAAGAATCAGTTGTTATACTACCCTGGACTTTATTAATGAAATATTGATGAGCATACTTTATTTGCTGATTGACTTGCGATCGGATTAGTTTAAAATGTACTAAGAAACGTCTATCATTTGTTCTTTTATATATTTGAAGATATTTTTCTTTATTTTTAATATTTCTAATAATGACGGAATCGAACCATGGAGGAATTTACGCTTGTAATTCTTGTAAGTAGGAAGAAATTGGTCAAACATTGAGTACAAGGTAATATAAAACTGATGTAAAGCATCGTTTACATCTTTGTATATCAATAAATAATCCCAGTTAATATTCACGAGAGCTTCATATTCGCTCCGTGCGCGACAGCAGCGCCAATTCCTTTTTGGTATTAATGGACTATTTCTGCGTATACTGACAAATGCAATTTTTAATAGAATTCGTAATTAAAAAGTATATATGTTAGTTTTAATAAAAGTATATGGATTTGTAAAACAAGCAAAACATTAATTTATTATTATTATAATATATTTTTATCTCTTAAATTAAAGAAAATTATGTATAATCAATAAAAATGAATAATAAAATATAGGCAGGCAACAGTATTTACTGGAAAATGTATAAGAAGTTGCCTAAGTCTAATAAGTTGTCATTGAAGAATTATTCTGTCAAAATAAAAAATACCATTTAATAATAGCGTGAAGTTAAAATGTATAAAAAAAGGATCGTTATTTATATTTTCATTTTTGTTGAAAACAAAACATAGAATGAATGATTAAAACTGATTTCCCATCAGTAAGTTACAAAATTGTATTCCAGCCACATATAATAATAATCAAAGGCAGAAATCTTGAAATCTAGTCCTTGCTGAATGAACATTTAAGAATAAAGGGATATTAAAGAACATCGTAAAATGATAATTTATTGTTTATTTAAAACCTTTCAAGTTTCTGATGTCTACTATTTCCAGCATTACTGTTATTATTACAAAAATAAAGGTAATTTTTCTTCTTATTGTACACCTATCCATTTATTTCTTTGATTTAATTTCTACTTTGCTACTGAAATTTTTTAT
The DNA here is from genome assembly GCA_927349885.1 of Psylliodes chrysocephalus. Lineage (NCBI taxonomy): Eukaryota > Metazoa > Arthropoda > Insecta > Coleoptera > Chrysomelidae > Psylliodes > Psylliodes chrysocephalus. The sequence goes on along the minus strand of OV651817.1, from coordinate 84,248,671 downwards.
ATATAAGTTTCACTGTTTTTTTTTTGCTAGTATTTGTACAATTTTCAACACAGCAACTCTGGTTGCTTACTGTATTGTTTTCACCTACTTTTTTGAAAAAAGTAAAATGTATACGTGTATTTGATATGCCAAAAATTACAAAATATCGCCCTAAAATGCACGAATTATCCGCAGCTAGCGCTAGTATCGCTTTTGCTTCCCTTTCCATGACTTCGCACGGAGCGAATAGTAATGGATAATTGGCACGCTTGAGGTTATATGCTTTTCGTTTTGAATTCGGGTCAAATACATTGGGAACATTAAAAAGATTATTAACTTGATTATTTTTTCGTATAACTTTTAACCAATTAGAACGTTCAATTTAGTTAAGTTACCTCGTATAATTTCGATAATACCTGATTATACATAGAGTAGCTCCACCAATCAAAAATATTTACAATAATTTCATTTCCGTAGTACCACATCGACAACAATACACTAACTAACAGGACCGTCAAATTTTGACGTTTATCAATAATTAATAATTGTAATTTTCATTGTACCAATATGTATTTAAATTAATAAATTGTTGATATTTACTTAATTTACTAAAAAAATAATCGTATCAAATACAATACGTACTTCAAAATAAATACGGTTATACATCTCAAACTTCCTGCATAATTACAAATCGTGTCAGTTTGACAGAATAATCCTCCCGCTTCGCGGTCGGATTATTTAAACTGTCAAACTGACACTCTTTATAATTATGCAACAAGTTATCGATGTATAACCTGATTATTTTGAAGTACTTATAGTATTACTACTGAATATATGAAGGATGATATGAATTTTCGCTGACAATAACGTAAAAACGAGATCCAACAAGCGACCCGTATCATTTTTAACGTTAATAAATTGGACTAAATCATAAAACTTTACAAAATTTTCAATAACACTGTATCTTCTATCATGATAATGGTTGACGTACTCGGAAATATTAAAATCACCTATAATTAAATTTTTTCCATTATGCAACATTTCAAGCCCTTCTAGACATTCAAAGAATGACTCGAATATATCTAGTGAAGCAGAGGGCGGAACATATATCAAAATTGACATAAACGAAGTATGTGCGAGTAGACATTTGCAAATGATTAAATCAAAATTTACAAAATTTGGATCAAAGAAAGTTGTATCAATTTTAACACACGAGATGTTATTTTTAAAAGCCAATAAGACTCCACCACCAGTTGATGATCCAGTTCTGTTAAGATCATCATCCTTTCTAAATACTTGGTACTCCTCCAAAAAAAGTTCTGAGTATTTGACTGCAGGTTGAATCCAGGTTTCACTTATAGTTATAATGTCACACTCACTATCACATACATACGAGTAAAATTCATCAACCTTGGTACTAAGACCTCTAGTCTGGTATATACATGTTAACTGTAGACTGTTGGGCTTGTTTAGTTTAAATTGCTGATGACAATCCTTGGAGAATATACAAAATATGTAATTGAAACATTTTCTCCATTGTCTTTTCTAATCTTTAGTTCATCCTTTAGTTTTATCATGTTGGCCTGTGGCAAATGGGTTAATCCCGATGCCAGTCAACCACTGCACACACACATCATGTTGGCCTGCAAAAGAGTCATATACAAATCAATGTAAATCTTTCTACTTTTGTTGATTTTCTTCTTATTCCTAATCACTATCATAGCTTCATCAGAGTTATTCAAAATTACTTTTAAAGGTCGTGCTCCATCGCGATTATTTTTTCCCAATCTTGTGACTCCAATAATTTCCATAACGCGATTTCCAGTTGTAACTTCTTTTATTATGTCCTTGATTTCATCAGTATCACTTTTATGTGGATTATTATTTTCAGGAAGATTATAAATCATGATATTGCTTGCTCTTTTTTGGCGATCGTTTAATTCCTTGATGATACTTTCTTCAGATACCGCGACTCCATGAGGTTTATTAAGTAGAGACTTTAATTCCGTTTCCAATTTGTCAATTTTCGCAATCGGAGAAGGAATCAGCCTCAAACCAGACTGTCATTCCTCGAAATAAAATCTAAGAAGTCTTTTACCCTTCAAGTCCATGACTTTTAGTTCAGAAGCGTTGAGATCAGAGCATTCTCTGTGGACAACTCGGTCACAGCTATCACACATCAATGTAGCAGCATCCTTACTGAGTGGGTCTTCACACTTACAGCAAACCATCATAATTTTCATTAATTATTTAAAATAATCCTGCCACTGGACGCAATATAATGGAAAACGTTTTTTTCGGAAACCTTTTTGTTTTGGCTATCAGTTTATGTAGATAAGAATAGGCCCAAAAAAAATTATTGTGTGCAAACAATTTTACTAACAGTAAATTACACAGGTGATATTAGATGACAATATGTACATAAATGTGTGACTTACAGTAAATGCTTTAAATTGATATGAAAATCACTATAAAAAACGAGCTTAAACCAAGTACACATTGATGGAAAAGTTAAGAGCTACTGAAACACGTTGTTACTTCTACTGTTATCAAAATTATAAATGTTTATTGTTTTATTCAGAACTTAAGATTTCTTCTAAACGTTAAAAAATGTAAAAAGTCACTAATGCCAATTTTATTAAATGAATATTTTTAGTTTGGCATCAAAAATATTAGTCCAGTCGGTGCTGCTACAAATAGAAATAGAACCACAGAATAACTTACATTATTCTGTGAGAGAACTAACATTTCTTAATCTACTCACTTGGATGTATCTTGAATAGCGATATTTTTGCGATGTTACCAAATCGAATTATAAATAGAGAATAAAGTAAATTACAAAATGGTTAATAAAACAACACGATCTGTAAATTTAAAAAAAATATATAGTACAGTCTTCGAGCCAAAGAAAAAAAATTCATTCTAGAGATTTTTTTAAATAATAATTAAAATTTGAAGTAATAGACTATGTGTAGATTTTGAAATATTTTCAAGGCATTATTGTATTTTGAAACAGATTTTCAAATCATTTTTCATTCAAAAGGAACGACATATACAGCGTGTCCGAAATTAGATTTTTTCAAAAATATTATCAGGTAATGACCCACAATTTAAAATCTTTTGGCCTACCCACCGATACGTCACTGTCAACCCGTATAAATTCCCATTTCGAAATAGAAACAAAGTTTCATATAAGTAAATCTGTTTGTTCCAGGACGTTTTTCAACTACACACACCTGGAGGTGGAGGATACGGTAAGGAAGGAACGTCACAGATCCCGGAGGATCCTTCCCAAGGGAGCACGTCGGATAAGAGAAGGTTTGTGGAACGTGGCAGCGTTTTTGAGTACAGACAGGCGCAAGAAGGCGTGTAAATTCTCCTTGACGCCGACCTCTGACTGATATACCGCGGGAGGAATTTTAATGATACATAAGGGGCAGCTTTTGTGAGTGGTATTAATGTAACAATATTTTTTTTTATTGTATATTTTTGGAACAAAAATGGTTTTGGTTTTTTTTGAAGAATAGTATATTTTATTAGCTCATTATTCAATAAAATTTAACTTTGTTAATTTGTTTTATTTAATACAGGTAAAATAGCTTATTAAAAAAATAAATAAATAAATAAAAGGTTATAAAATATTGGAACTCACTACCCTAGGAATCGAGTCAAACTTGTGGCCAAGAATATAATAAATTATAAAAAAAAATACTTAATTGAGAATAAATAGTATATTATGCAACGATCATGTAATGATGGTTATTAATACACGAGCATTAACCGGGATACGAAACGAGCCAAAGGCGAGTTTCGTATGGTTTATGCGAGTGTTTTAATAACCATTACATGAGAGTTGCATACGCTATTTTTTCTACACCCGATAAATAATCAAGACCTATAAATATTATATTTATATTGGTATTGAACACAATAACAGTAATTACTCGTATTTCTATAAAAAATTCTACAAAATTGTAATTAATGGTATTACTTCAGGTATTGGTATTTCCCTAGATTTTTGCGGTAAAATATTTTGTACTGTATTTTCTGCTTTCTCCGATATGTGTGGAGGAGTCTTCTATATCGCTAATATCAGACATTTTAATATTATAATTATCGAAGTTTAGCTACCTACGAAAATTTAATACGTTTTGACAACTAAAATAATTACATAGGAACCTAGGACAAACGTCAAACAGCATGCTTGATTGAAAAATTGTAGGTTTCTATTGATTAAAAATCTGTATCGTAATGAAAAATCTGTATCATAATGGGTATCATTATGAAACGGATTATGGGCATATAAGTGCATAATTATAATACGGGTGTAGAAAAAGTTATGGACAGTGGCGCTCAACAAAATTTTAATAAAATTCTAAAAGGTAATAATAATAATAATAATTTCAAATATTGATTATAATATGTATATGTGAGCATCGACTTTGATGAATAATCGTTTGAATAATTCATGATCCTACGCTGAACAGCTATTTAAAAAAGTCGCATGAAGAAAAGAAGACGAAAAAGAAGAAAAAGAAGAACGGTTATAAAAAGGGTGTAACAGTTGGAACCGTTATTTCGACACAACCACCTTTCACCTCTTAAATGTCATTTATGCCTTATGTCAAAAAATCGTATTTCATTTGATTTGAATATATCAAATAGATCACATTCATTTTAAATTATCTTACTCATCCTATATATTAAATGATTTTTAATATTCTTATTGGCCATCTGATTTTATAAGCTTTAATAATGATACATTGTTGAAAATATATATTTTGTACAAGGATTTCTTAATTAAATTGTCAAGTTCCGAACACAACCTAAAATCCTATCAACAATGAGTAATACACATGAATAATTTATATATTATTTTTTTGGAATAAGATATTATGCTTTACTATGTTTAATGTATTAAATACGATTTTTCCTTTTCATATTAATTTTTGTCTTTGTGAAATTATTCATTTAATAGTTTTAAATTGTTCATTTAATAGTTAAAGCATTTTATCTAAATCCTGTGTCAATTTCCTATTTCCTGTCTTAACATTTTAAACCTTTTTTAACATGGCTATATCTAGATGGTTTTGAATTCCTCTTAAGACGGTTTTGAATTCCTCTTAAGACGTTTTTGAATTCCTATTAAGATGTTTTATGGTTTTTATACCTAGAAGAAGTTTGTTTTGGTTTTGGTACAATCTGAAGACCGTGGTTTGATTCATCTCTAGAAGAACTAGTCAGTTTCGAGTTTAAGTTAAAATACCAAATATCACAAGATCATTCACGTTGCAGAATTACGAATAAGGATCCCGAATCCCTTTAAAGAAGTTAAATCATCTTAAATTTGAATTTAGTAAAACTATGTGAATTAGAATTTGCTACTACCTTATCTAAAGCATGGTTTAAATATAATTTGTTAGTGGTTAGTGATTTTCTTTATTTTTATTACTAATATAAAGTCAAGTATAGTAAGCTTTTTACATATAGTGGTGCTCAACTTCTTTTTCAAAGTTGTATGAGTTATTTAATAACCTAACCCACGCCCAATCAATTGAGCTCAAACACATTATACAACTAGATAGAATAACTAGAGATTACGTTAAAAGGGAGGGAAAGGGGTATTCGAGAAGCGTCATTCAACATCTTTGGGTCTTGATTTCTGAATATAAATGATACAGTGTTCGTTACTAATTTAATAATTATTGTGATTATGAATATAAAGGTTGTGATTAGTCGAGGTTTTCTTTAATTTGAACAAAATCTACCGATTCTAACATATACGAAAACATCATAATAAGTCATACTGTAACTGTATATTCGTCGTAAATTTTCAGATTCTTCGGACCAACCAACGCAAAGCACCTGACAACAAATTAAACCGTTCTCCAAAACATTTCACAAACAATATCCGTCTCGCATAGCCACCAAGAAAGATTTATTAAATAAACTTTCCCAAACCGTCGTATTTACACAAAAATGGCTCTTGACACTAAACTCGCATTTATCGAGATGTATATTAGGTATTTACTTAGTAGGGAAAATAGCGCAGAACAAATTACGTACCTTGAAAGCTTATTCCCTGGAAACCGCCGAAACCAGCCCGACAGTTACCTAATCTACTTTTCTCGAACTTTGGCCTCGGTCCTACGTTCACTGCAGCTACTATTTCATATGCAGCACACTGCGTGCCGGTATGATTTCATAATAATTATAAGACTATAGAAATATAACAGGTAAGTACGAAATAAAATCTGGAGTACCATAGGAATCCAACTTGGGTCCATTACTATTTATTTTATTTATACACGATCTCCCTTCTTATTTATAATACTACAAATATTAATTTTGTAGTTTCAAAGCATAAAAACCGTTATAAACTGTGTAGCGTTACAAAAAGATATTGATGCAATTTATACGTGAAGTAACAAAAACAAATTAAAATTTTACTACAAATATTCAAATACAAGAAAATTTAAAGCATTTAATGTAAAAAGTGTAATATATTATGGGTCCTCACAGAATAGTTTTAGAGATATTACATTTTAAAATATTAGGAATTTCTGTGATATGTGACAACATGGCAAAACTTCTTTACGTAAAGTAGACGCCACAAATAAATTTTACTATTTCACAATTAAATATCAGTATTATTAAAATATCTATATATAATTCACAGCTTAGAAAACACAGTTGTCAAATTACAAAAATAAAGTGACACGTTCAATTCTATTACAGCTAAACGACTGTGTACGTTTAGCGCATAGTACCCTTCGAGCAAATATGCTGGAAGCTAGTATCAAATAAATATTTTATGCCTGGCATCGCTGTACGACAAGAATCTGTCGGCTCGATTAGTTATAACAGCTTAATTTTAGCGTCTCCTATTGGTTGAATCGAACCATTCTCAAATTTCTATTTGCTGTAGCCCACGATAGCCCTTAAAAAATGCCCACACACGTGGACTGGGATATCTCAATAGTAATTCTGTGATTTTGTTCAACTTATGTTTTAATTGGTTATTCGGCACGCTTCTATGTGTCATCGCCGTGTTGACTGATCACAGATGGACAATGTTTGTTTATCCAGTGTTGTATTCATATTAATGTTAGAAATTTTGGTTTTTAAAAAATGGCGTTTAGAAGGCCCTTTGAAAGTAATGAAAATAATGTAATTCAAAAAGCAAGGGCCAACCAGTACTACCAAGCTTTCATCGCCAAGGGAGCTTGACATGATGTTGGGTCCATTTTGAGTCTGTGGGACTCAAATCCACAGCAGGAAGAATATGAATCCAAGTGAGAAAAAGGGAACCAAAGATATTTTATATAAAATGGACTAAGGTTCAAAGAAAGAGGCCATTCCCAGTAGTCAGTCAATGGGGACTTACCAGTAGCAGCCGTGTACAGCAGCCGTGTACAGCAGCCATGTACAGTAGCAGTCTCAAAGTAGCAAGCGAAAGAAGCAGTCCATAGCAATAGTCAACCAGAGGGTCTAAAGTCAGAATCTATTGGAAAATGGCGTTACTATTCCCTTGAGACTAAAAGAGTCTTAAACTAAATAAAATAGTAGATTAAATATTATAGTTTCATAGAAATTTTTATTACAAGTCATGAATATTTATTTCAAATCAATTTCGTAAGTGTTGCTTTTAAAACTAATGATATTTATTAAATAATCGAATAATGTGATATTTAAATACGTATAACATTTTCTCTTTAAAGCGTAATATACAACTAATTAGGTCCGTCCCTGGGTTGCCGTTAAACGTATTTTTATAAGATTCCATTTGTTTTACCGAAAGAGAAAAATATATATTTACCTTTAACTATACGAAGCAAATTTTGAAGTACCACAGGGATCCAGCTTGGGCCCATTGCTATTTATTTTATTTATACACGATCTACCTTCTGATATACAATACTACAATTATTACTTTTGTTGTTGACGATATTAAATTGTTTCAAAGTATAAAAACCGTTAGAGACTGTGAAGCGTTACAAAAAGATATTGATGCAATTTGAGGTTATGCGACGTGATACCGATTCTTTTAATTTCTTGTTCACCGAGTGTTGTTTAAAAATAAAATCTTTCAAAGAATCCCAAATTTTCTTGTAGCCAACACTACCACAATTTTGAAATATTAGTAATTTCTCTGATATGTGACAACATGGCAAAACTTTTTTACGTATAATAAATATTCTGAAATACGAGTAAACAGTTTTTCGTTAAGATCCCTTGTCAGTTTTGTTTAAGAGAAAAATATATTTAAAGTTAATAAAATATCGACTTACCATAAATCTCGGAGTATTTAACAATAGATTTAGCAACTCACTGGTAGGTACAAAAGAATGTTTTTTTTAAATTAGTTGTTGAAAAGTTCTACCACACCACCGGCATTAAAATATGCTTGAGCACGTCGCGATCAATTTTCCAGAACTCGATGAGCATTATGCTCGTACTTTTCGTTTCGCCCATTGATCTCTATATTATAATAAATGGATAGCAATTAAATTTCAATTTTATGTAAAATATAAGATTAAATTTTACTGTTTCAAAAAAAAAATTCTACAATTAGATTTTGGAAAATACGTCAATTCGTTATTAGAAAAATTCCAATTTTATTCTTCTTTAATGAATGTATGTCATAAATATTTTTAAAGGGATACCGTGTATTTTATAATTATTTTCTTCTTTTAAATACTAATCTACCTATTAATAATCGTTGTGATTTTTCCAAAATAGTTTTTAAACAAAGTAAACAACAAAATGACGTTGCAGCTTCGTGAAATAAGACTAGAAAAATCTAAAATCTACCAATTGGCGTCTATTTCATTTTTGCCAAAATTTAATTACCTACATAAGATTTATTAAAGTTGACGAAAAATTACCTACGCACCTAATTATCTATTAGATACTAAATATTTCGTCTATCATAAAAATTAAAAAACTGGAATACCTAATTCGAATGAGGTAGGGGTCTGCTGAAGTTGCGTTGTTGCCAGGACATCATCGCAAGTGTAAACAATGCATTTTTAATGATATTTTGGCCAAAAAAAAACCAATTATTTTCATCTTTTTAACAGAAAAATATATAAAATTTATTTTGTTTTTTTAACCCGGTTTAACCACAACAATTATTCAAAAAACTTAATTTCTTTGCTTTTTATTATACTTCCAAATTGGTGGGAGACAGACGCTTACTATACAGAGTGTTTCAAAATTAAGGTTAAATATTATAAGTAGTTCCTAGAAATATCTATCTAAAAATGCCTTTTACTGGAGTAACGTCCTTTGAAAGAAAAACCCCTAAAAATGGTTTTCTGTCCTGACGATATTTTTGAAACCGGTTAGTAGATGAGCAACGTTTCTTTTGACACAGCATGCGCAGTCAGTGTTGGCCAGAATATGTTTTTGTTATGTACGACTATAAACAAGGAAGGCACCACAATATATTTTACACTTCAAATGGAAACATACGCTGTTGAATGCCGATGAAGAAAAACTACTAGATTTTGCTTCGAGTGTACTAGAGTACCTACCAGATTCTTTGAGAATATACTAGATCTAGTACAATTGTTCTAGACTAGCAACACTGTGCGCAGTACTACCCACGAAACATGCTTTCACCTGAACAGCATATGCAATGAAATGCATTCACGTAAACGTAGGCATATCCGCCTATTCATCGCTAAGCCATCTAACCTAATACCTAAGCGTCATATACGAGAACTCATCTAACCCCTATTGGAGGAAACGTTGAAGAAGTCTCTGGGGACTCGAAGTCGAAGAACTGAAGGAGTAACGTAGGCACAGTTGGAGGAGAGCTGGAGAATCCGTCTGAAGTCGAAGAAGAGGAAGAAAAGAAGTGACGTCGACAACCTAATATGCGCAGTGGCAATGTCAAAAGGGCATTCGTCAATATCTCGGCTACTGTTGGTCCGATTTGTATGGGACAAGCTACAATATGAATGAGACGTGACATAGGATTAAAGTTGAAGAAAACATCATGCGCAGCGGCAAAGCTAAAAGGACCTTAGCCTATATAGCTGTTATTATTTATTCGATTCGGATGGGAAAAGAGGGGGAGCTAAGGAAATTACATACTAATGTAATATATGACAGTTAATCCACAGCTACAAAGCAAAAATATATTAACGTATATCTCTGCTATTTCCATAAGGCAAACGCTACTAAACTTGTTATTGACAAATACTCATGCGTAGTAACATTGATTACTGAAATATAGATTTAAGGAAAAAGTATTTTTGTAATTAAAAAGTATTAAATTATCATGTTACTTTCGTTAACACTTATTCGTAAAGATATTGCTATAAAATATACCCTTCATCCTGTTACTACTGATAGCGCTTGCACGACAATTTCCCAGACCGCAAAAGCTTCTAGTTTTAAATTTAACGTGGAAATTTTTTAAAATTGGTAATTTTAGTAAACCAAACAAGTGTTATTTAATTAAATAGGAAGAAAACAGTTCTCCCAGTAGTTATAGTCCACAACTAATGTTTTCAAGCAGCCATCGTCAGTTCTTTAGTAGCTATAGTCCACAACTAATATTTTCAGGTACCCATCGTCAGTTTTCCAGTAACTATCCTCCACAGCAACAGTTCTCCGCAGTGTCGTGTTATTCTACAGTCTGCAGCTCAACTTGTAGTGTCTATTTTATATGGGCTCATTATAATCTATCGTTTTTCTTTAGGTCCTTTTGGCAATTGGACTTTAACCTTTAAATGAGTTAAATGTAATTAAATGTTTGCCTTGTTTTGGCTTTTTCGTTGCACATTAGCTGTCATATATTACATTAGCATGTCATTTCCACCACTCCTCGTCTTTTCCAAATTCGAAAAAAATGAACAGTAAAGGAGCAACAAGAGTAAATTAACATGGGAAATCGCTAAAGTTCATTCTGCTAATTTTTGTCCATATTAAGGTCACTCGTCTTGAAGTCACGTGTCATGATGTCACCAGCCAACTGTTACTAACCTGACCTAACCCAGCCAGAACTGATCTGGAATTGATCCGGGACTGATCCCGGACTGATCCCGGACTGATCCCGGACTGATCCCGAACTGATATGGACAAAAATTGCCTAAGTTTGCCGTGAAAACAAAAGTTTATTTATTTAAGTGTCATTATTTTAGTAATTTAGTTTATATGAACTGTCATATTTTGACGGAGAGTTTGCAAACATGTATTTTGTTGATAGCTAATTATTAGCTGCTCAAAGAGTGCATCGAACAAGACATTTGAGGTTAAGTTTCTTAAGCAATATTAGTAGCGTTCGATTTGGCCAGGGGCGTGTTTAACTGTCACTAATCGAACTAAACCGAATGCCAAAAGGGTCGTTTGGAGTTCAAAGTGTTAAAGGAGTTAAAGGAACTTGGCAGACCGAACACAATGCATGTGAGTTTTTCTGGCACACAGTCTCGCACGCAAAAACACAATTTACAATTGGGGCCAGAATCAACATAACGTTGTGGCTAGTAATACAGCAGCGTACCGGTAAACTTTAAATTAAATAATACTGAATTATTACTTCAAAGCGACACACATATCTGGGGAATGTTACGAATTAGTCAACGGATTGTTCTGTTTGTACCCGCCCTATTGTATTTGTGTATTTTAAAAGAGCAATCACCTTATAGTTCAGAGCTTTCGTAGCATAAATTAGAGATCACTTTGTTTTTGCTTCGTTGTTTCATTAGTTCTTCTTGTATTATTTAAATGGAAGTTCTCGTACGTACATAATATTAGTGAAAGTGTATGTAAGCGATAATTAAAATTCGCGATAAAAAACAAACATAAAATCTATTATATTATATTTAATATATTTAATATATTTAATATATTTAATATATTTAATATATTTAATATATTTAATATATTTAATATATTTAATATATTTAATATATTTAATATATTTAATATATTTAATATATTTAATATATTTAATATATTTAATATATTTAATATATTTAATATATTTAATATATTTAATATATTTAATATATTTAATATATTTAATATATTTAATATATTTAATATATTTAATATATTTAATATATTTAATATATTTAATATATTTAATATATTTAATATATTTAATATATTTAATATATTTAATATATTTAATATATTTAATATATTTAATATATTTAATATATTTAATATATTTAATATATTTAATATATTTAATATATTTAATATATTTAATATATTTAATATATTTAATATATTTAATATATTTAATATATTTAATATATTTAATATATTTAATATATTTAATATATTTAATATATTTAATATATTTAATATATTTAATATATTTAATATATTTAATATATTTAATATATTTAATATATTTAATATATTTAATATATTTAATATATTTAATATATTTAATATATTTAATATATTTAATATATTTAATATATTTAATATATTTAATATAATTAATATATTTAATAAATTTAATATATTTATTTAATATATAGAAGAAAATTAGCATTAATTATAAAAAAAGTTCACTTACCTTCAATATTATGAATAAAAGAAAAACAACGATTTTTTTATATAACTTCAGTAAATTTTATTTTACATTGATAATATATGTACAAGGATTTTAATTACAACAAAAAACAGAAATATAGGACAGCGTTGAAGTGGATAAGAATACATTTTTCAATATTTGAGATCTGTGACACGTACCGAGCGATATTGAGTTTTCAAGAAGGTATAAAATTCCAGATTAAAATTAAAAACAAAATTATCCATGCATCCATACATGATAAATATTTCGGATAATTTTTAAAACAATGATAAAAAACATTTTATAATTTCATAAATTTAACTTTTCTTTTTAAATAATCGTCATATTTGTGAGATAAAACGTATTTCAATATAATCTTTTTAAAAATTATTTTAACATATGTATTTTTAAAATACACACGATTTAAAAATCTGTATAAAATTCATTTTGAACAATAATTGTACAATTGAAATGTTAAAATAGGTAAATTAATTTTCCTAATTTAAAATTTTTTAACAAATAACTCCAAACATTAATAATTATTTTTGATTTTGCTAAAACTTGATAACTGATTTTTCATTGTAAAACCCCTTGTTTGAAAATTTTATAATTTTATTAAAATGTCGTTAATAACGGTTATTTACCTTTAAAAGAATTTCTTATCATTGGCGGCGATGTATTTTTTTTTTGAGGTAGGCACTGTTTAAGAATAATTTATGAGAAAATGTATGATAAAAATTAATGTAATATTAGTGAATATATATTTTTGGTTTTTTAAAACAAATTTATAGACACTAATAATTTTTATAATTTTTTGTTGCAGACTTATTCTCATTTTTAAAATTTTAATAACTGTTCAGTAGAAATGTGTTAAAATTTTGATATGTGAGATTCTAAAATTATTATTTTCCATTTCAAAACAAAGGGTTTTTCATTTTAAAACGATCATTTATTTTTTATAATGATAATAATATTTAAAAAATGCTGTATTCGCACTTTTTACTATCCGTCAAAATAAGTAAATTATCATCGATTGTCAATATTACTCAAACATAATTGATAACTGATTAAAAAAGGTAATTTGTTCTTCAGGATTCGGATTGGTCATCTATGACTGAAACTTACTATCTTTTTTTGTTTGAAACCGCTAAGCCACTCATGTAAATTAAAAATAAACACTAATTGAAAATATATATACAGGGTGTTATAGACACAACAAATTTCAAATAAAAATTATATTAATTTGAAAAATACATATTTTTAACATATATTTGGATCTACAGGGTGTTGCGTTTCTGCCTGGTAGATAAAAATGTACGTTTTTTAAATAGAACATCCTGTATTTTATTTTATTTTTAGAATGGTTTGGTAATACTGCATTCAACCCTAGAATATATTTAAAAGATATTACAACGCTGCCAAGCAATTTTTTTTTAAATTAGATAATGATTCAGACCCCAAATTAAATTATCACACATTGATGATTTCAGACTTGTTAAATATACATATATAAGATACCAGGCTAACGAATAGTGATGCTAGAACTGGTTTATTTTATACAGAGTGTTTTGAAACGTCTTAAATATGGCTAATTTTAAGTTGAATTAATTCAATTTTTTCAAATGCAACACCTTGTACATTACCTTAGCATAAAATTCCTTATAAATTTGCCTATACAACGATACCAATATGCCCCATCAGTGCGTAATGGATCGCTACCTGTTTTATTATTGGAAATACGAAGAAATTTTTATTATAAAAGTTGTATGACCATATTTAACAATTATTCTTAAATATACAGGGTAGTCCATAAACGAGGTGCTGATCAAATCTATACTTTTTTAAAACGAGACACCCTCCAGGTAGTTATACATTTTCATTGTTTTTACATCGTCACAACAATTTTAATTGGATTTAGATTGTTCTCAATGTTTTTCTGGTATGCTTTGTATTAATCTTTTGTTTGAAGTTTGATAATATTCTTCAAGTTTTTAAAATACATTGGCAAGCAAAAAATAGAGGTCACTTCAGAAATTACGAATAATTTAAGCGTCAATATTGATAAGGACATAATAGTATTAGTAGGCGTTGAAGTTTATGGAGACTGGTCTGATCACTAGAAGACCAGGGGGTTACCACTCAACGAGATGACCGTTTTTTGGTGTCTACAAGTTTTCGAAATAGGACAGCTACTAGAGTTTCACTGCGAAATCAGTTGGAAGAAGTGAGAAATGTCAACGTTAGTGAATGGACTGTTAGAAGAAGACCTAATGCTGCTGGACTATCATGCAGAAGAATGGCTACAGGTCCCCCGTTGCAACGCCAGCATCGGACTGCAAGATTGATGATGATGATGATGATGACTGGAGCTGGGTATTGTTCTCAGATGAGTCGCGTTTTTGCCTCACTGGATCAGATGGACGTCGACGAGTGTGGAGAAGACGGAAAAGATATGCTGAAATTTGCATTGACGAGCGTCTTCCATTTGGCGGTGGGTCAGTTATGGTTTGGGCAAGAATCACTGCACAAGCTCGTAGAGAATTGGTCTTCATAGAAAATGGCTCCCTAACCTCTCACAAGTATATTACGGAGGTGTACCAGGGAGGTGTTATCCTTGTTATGGTGACTATGGGGAAACGTGGCATTTTTATGCAAGATCACATACAGCCAAAATTGTCAGGGAGTATCTGGATGAGGTAGAAATTAGACCATTTGACTGGCCAGCCCGCAGCCTAGACGTGAATCCCATAGAACATGTCTGGGACGAGTTGGGACGACGTATCCGTAGATACACACCAGCACCAAAAACTGCCCAGGAGCTGAGAAGATTGTTGTTGCAGGAATGGGTTAACATCGAACAGAATGTGATCCGCAACTTAATTCAAAGTATGCCGCACCGACTTCAAGCAGTCATCAATGCAAGAGGAGGCAATACACGTTATTAGTGTCAAGTTTTTTTATTTTGCCCAAAATGTTGATTTGTTGCTTTTTCAGAATAAATCATGAAATCCAAGAAAAAAATGCATTTCTGTTTAGTATGGAGTATCACATTCAGCTTACAAAAGCACATGCAATGATGTACAGTTTGCGAATACGATCTGAAAACGTAAAATTTCAAAGAACATGAAAATTTTAAGGTGATCTCAATTTTTTGTTCGCCAGTATAATTGCACAATGACGGACTGGCTCTTTTTATTTTGAAAGTACACGATGTAACTTACTTTTAACTTATCAAATTCATGGAATACCACAGGAAATATAGGTTTGCTACAAGAGTTTTTAATTTGTTGCTTAGGAACAGCTATGTGCAAAAATCATACATATTATCATAGAAAAATTTTAAACAGTTATTTAAATATGTTACTGTAAAGATTAATACACTAGAAAGATTAATAGATAGGTATATCAGGGACGATATACTAAAAATAAATCCGCTCCATCCCAACCAATATGCATACCAGCCAGGAAAGTCAACTGACCTAGCGCTGGACGATCTAAACAGGCTGCTTTCAAAGTCAATAGGTGACAAAGAAATCGCAATAGCCACTTTCTTAGATATTGAAGGAGCTTTCAACAATGCCTCAACCAGGTCAATAACCAAGGCTCTAGAAGGGAGAAACGTCCCAGTAACAATATGCCAATGGATCACTGCCTGTCTAGAGAACAGGATTATTTTATCCACTCTAGGAAAGGCAACCATACAGGCAAAAGTTACACGGGGCTGCCCACAAGGAGGAATACTATCTCCAATGCTGTGGTCAGTTCTCGTGGACGACTTACTCAAAATATTGTCCAAAGAAGGCTACCAGTGCCTAGGATACGCAGACGACCTAGCAATCATCGTCAGGGGGCGATTTGCAGGTACAGTTTCGGAGCGATCTCAAACAGCTCTAAACATAGTGAACAACTGGTGCAAAAAGGAACAATTGTCCATCAATGCACAAAAAACAACAGTTGTACCATTCACAAAAAAACGGGTACTCACAGGTCTAAGACCACTAGTACTAAACAGCACAGTTATCCCATTCGTCACAAAAGCCAAATACCTCGGAGTCATATTTGACCAAAGGCTGACATGGAATCACCATCTCAAAAAACTCACACATAAAGCTACAATAGCTCTCGTAAGCTGTAGAAGAATATGTGGGAAACACTGGGGTCTAAACCCCAAAATGACCATATGGTTATACACAAGGGTAATAAGACCCATGATAACCTATGGCGCAGTGGCGTGGGTAACCAAAACTGCGCAGGCAAGTGCAATAGGCCAACTCACTAGCATTCAGCGGCTTGCCTGTCTAAGTGCTACTGGGGCCATGCGCACTACGCCGACCGCAGCAATGGAGGTATTACTAAATCTCACGCCATTGCACATCTTCATACAAGGAGAAACCAGGTCAGCTATTCACAGGCTAATGCAGGGACAAAACCCAATAAGCCAACTACATAGCGCCGACCACACAAGGCTATATCAGCAAGTACAAAGGGATAATATTCTAGCTATGCCTACTGATAGAGCCATAACCACATACAAATTTGAAAGAAATTTTCAAATTCAAATACCAGCCCGAGAATCCTGGAAACAGGGACCTCCCGTACAGGCTGAACTCGTCTGGTACACAGACGGTTCAAAAACCAAGGAAGGAGCCGGTGCTGGAATCTATGGACCTAAGTCGAAATCAAAGATTTCACTAAGCTTAGGAAAATATGCAACAGTGTTCCAGGCTGAGCTAATAGCCATACAACACTGTGCAAGAGAAATATTAAATCAGCAAGTATCAGGCAAAACTATTGCCATATACTCTGATAGCCAAGCAGCTCTAAAGGCAATTCTCTCACCAGAAATCAAATCACGACTGGTGAAAGACTGTCTAGAAGACCTGACAGAGCTAAGTAGTCAAAATAAGGTGACCTTAGCCTGGGTTCCAGGCCATGAGGGATATCAGGGCAACGAAAAGGCCGACGAATTAGCCCGAGAAGGCTCAGATAAGGCCATGACAGGCCCTGAACCCTTTTGTGGAGTCGCTAAGGCATTGTGCAAGGCATCCATTAAACAATGGATGCAAAAAGAGTCTCAGGAATGGTGGAACAACTATCCAAGACTGAGACAGGCCAAACAGTTCATCAAGGAACCATCGGCCAAGTTTACGAAAGACCTACTGGATCAAAAACGTCAAATCGTTAGGATAACAGTAGGCCTTCTTACTGGACACTGTCGCCTCAAAAGGCACATGAGTGTCATAAATCCAGCAGAAGAAGCAACTTTGTGCAAGTTCTGTGAAGAAGAAGAGGAAACATCATTCCACGTCCTGTGCCAATGTGAAGGCTTGGCTGGAATGAGGTTTCTAACATTGGGCGAAGAAAAGCCAATTGCATGCAACTACATGCGGGAGCCACTGTCAAAGCTACTAAGTCTAATAAAAAAGACCAGGCTAGACGACATACTCTAAAACAAACGGAGTCCCACAATAGATCTGAAAAGGTCGCGGTGGACAAGGACAAATAACGTCCAACTCCTAATCTAATCTAATCTAATCTACTGTAAAGAGTTCCGACCAATTATAAGACTATACAAAAGTGAAAAATCTCCTTCGGAAAAATTATATTAAAATTTTTTGTTACACAAGACTTATACTTTTCTCTTAGTGGAACCTGGAAGAGTAATGCAGGATAGTAAGGATCCTTGGCAACAACTCGATGGGCAGGTCTAATAATTTGTGGTATTTCAACATTAAATATTAGCAGGTCCAAACATCTATCCTTAAAATTTTTTATATTATTTAATTGCTGTCAATTAAGAAACTGTCATTATTTTTAGCATTATCACAGATAATTAAGAATGGAAGATTGAAATCTCCTAAAATTAAAACTTTAGTCTTTTCGCTTCTTTAAAGACTCTCGAAATAATTAAAATAACTATATAATCATCTAAACATGAATAGGGTTGAAAATATACAGCCGATACAATAACAAATTTTTTTAAATTTTAGCTTAACAAATATATGGGTCATTCCTATCAATAAGGGCAGTTTGCGCAAGTCAAAATTCAACAAAAAAATTTTTGTTTTTTTTTTGTTTGTTTGATCTATGTTATGTCATCAGTGATGAATAAGAAACTATGTTCATGTACCAGCAGTTCCTAAAAGTTACTTATTCTCTCAAAAAATAACAAAAAGTCCACGTTATCCATGTTAATGACATTTTTGACTTGAATTAAGAAATTAAATAAAGTAACATAGAGTTTATTACTGATTTTAGAAAATTGTCGTGGCACTTGTAAAGATTAATTTTATCCAGCTTTAATATACAGGGTAGCTGTTAAAGATGGAACCAAACCTATAGTACTTAAACGGTTCAACATACAAAACCCAAAATTTCATAATTTCAACTAAATATATTTGCGCATATTTTAGTCCAAAAATTATTTTTTTATAACAAAATTTTAAGCATGGCGGCCATCTTAATGTTTTTCAATAACATCTTAGGTCATGTGATATACCATTTGAAAGGGTTTAACACCCTAATTACAAAAATTTATCACACATGGGGTCTAAACTCAACAGAAAGGATATTATTAATAGTGAGTGTAGGAGGCTATGCATTTGACACAGATGTTAAATATTATAACAATAACATTTATTGTTGAATAAGTTGTGTTTAAACCCCATGTGTGATACATTTTTGTAATCAGGGTGTTAAACCCTTTCAAATGGTATACCACATTACCTATGTTGCTATTTAAAAAAATCAAGATGGCGGCTATGCTTAAAATTTTGTAATTATAAAAAAATAATTTTTGGACTAGAATATGCGCAAATATGTTTAGTTAAAATTCTAAAATTTTGGGTTTTGTATGTTGAACCGTTTAAGCACTATAGTTTTGGTTCCATCTTTAACAGCTACCCTGTATATAAAAAGAACATGTCCGTAGCAATCCAAAAGTAAAATCCATGTTAATGAGAAATGATGTCCATGACAATGACATGTCTGACAGAAATGATACATGTGGGAGTAATGAAAAATAAATAATTAAGTAACACAAAATTTATTTCTTTTTTTAATAAAATTGAGGTCAATCGACTATGCTATGAAAAATGTTGTTCTTATTAATGATATTTTTCTCTGTCCACGTTAATGACAAGAATGCCATTTTTAGTAAAAATCTGATAAGATGAATCTATAACAACATTCCCTCAAGCTACTTCAACTACATATTTTTTAAAATAAAACTAGTAGTATAAAATACTCACATGAGGCACATTAATGACACCTATTAAACATAACCTCCGAATGTTTGGCAAACCTTCACTCCTCAAAACAAATACGTAGGTGGATCAAATATAAACAAGCCTTCGTTTATAAACTATTTATTTCAAAACATGACACAAAACAGATTTTTTTTCTACTTTTCTACATATTCCCCTTCTCTGTTAATACTTTTCTCAACGGATTGGCAGTTTCTTAATCCCGTTTTCATAAAAAGAAGCAAGGCGGGTAGGTAGCCAGTTGCGCACAAATGCCTCCACCTCTTCATTGGTCTGAAATCGCTCGCCTGCCAGTGAATCTTTGAGTGGCCCAAACATGAAAATCACAAGGTGACAAATATGGACTGTATGGAGGGTGTTCCAGCACAGTCCAGTGCATTCCATTGATTTTGGCCTGTGTTAAAGCTGCCGTATGAGGTTTAGTGTTGTCATGCAGAAGCAACACGTCTCGGATGGGGTGTGCTCTCCTCTTTTGGCGATGAGCAAGCTTTACCTGGTCGAGTAAGTTACAGTAGTAAGCCACTTTTATTGTTCTTCGCTCATGCAAAAAATCTACCAGCAAAACTCTTCTCCAGTCCCAGACAACAGTCGCTAAAACTTTGCCTGCAGACAGACGAGTTTGTGCCTTCACTGGGTTTGGTTCGTCTTTGTGCCGCCACTCCATGCTTGCCCGTTTTGAACCAAGATTTTACACGTACCCACGAAAACGTTTCATTCCCGAATTGTGCTCGCAATCTGCGTAGAATTTCAGCAGGTTTCATGTTTTCGCGCGTAAGAAATTTCATGATTATTCTTTGCGCAACACTGCTGTGTACCTCCGTCTCACTCATCGCGATTGCTACTGGCCAAATGAAAATCGCGCCACTACCAGCCGCTTACATGCTGCTGAACATTCCTACTCCAATATTATAACAGATACGTTAACCTTGAATGACTTTTCCGTTTATAACTTTAAAAGGCTTGTTTATATTTGATCTACCCACGTAGTTCAAAGAGTTGTCCTGTACCTAAATAGTATTTGTTTTAACGGCTATTTACCAATGTTGTCATGGTTCTAATTCTTTCCCTGACATCGAGATGCAGTGAATTTATGAAGTCCATGTTAATGACAGAAAATGCCAGCGAAAAATTTTAATTTTTGATAAAATATTAACTATCTATAGCTTTACGCTAAAAAGTGATTAAGTAGTTATATAAAGCTTCATCTACGAGACACACATTTAAAAAATATTAAAAACTAATTTTCTTCTTGCTTAAATCAATATTGATTTACTGGACTCCTTCAAAAGACAGTCCATGTTAGTGACATTTTTCACTAAAAAAAATTATAAACAAATAACTATAACAGATAGAAAATGAATTAGTGGTGAGTCAATAGTGATCAAGAGATGTGTATATGCTCCCACGCAAAAATATTTCAAACTTTGGTTATTTGGGCTAAAAATCATAAGGGACACTGAAATTGCCCCTATTCTGAGAATATCCCATATACTCTGTCACAATCTTTGGTATCTAATACTTACTTTACAAGAAATATTTTTATTAAAGACAACTAAAACACCACTTCCTCGTGACGCTGATGTATTTCTGTCCTTTCTGATCACGGTATATCGATCATCAAACAGTTCTTCTGAGTATATGCCATCACATAATCATGTCTTGGTTCTGAGACTACGCACATTCTGATAATAAACCTGACCACTCTTACTTGTATTAATAGGTGTTCTTAAGCTTGGTTTGTTTGAGGAGCTATCTTCTCTGTCTGCGACAGTATCCTCTTTCTTGCAAAAAACTTAGAGACAAAATCCCCTCTGGGTCATATTTCCCTTTTCTATGCATTTCAGAAGTTACCTTGCATAATAGTTACCTTCATTGACGCATATAATGTGGTTGGCTTGGATTGGTGTTCTTCGCAAGTCACCTCAAGAAAATGTACAGCTAACATTTTCCTTAGGTCCTCAGGATTTGTTTTCAGGTTCAATCTTGTAACGTGAAGTGGGTCAACTTTCAGAACTGTCTGTATAGACGTATCGCTTTCATTTCCGCCGACCATGCATTTCCTGCATCTTTAACACACGTCTGTCCATTGACTTCCATCATGAGCTTTGTCCAATTGGTGTATATTTTGAAGAATGTTGTGTGATTGTTCTTTTAATATGGCCGTTCTTACTGTTTCTGGACTTTTATAGGATATATTAGATGCGATTACCAGATTTTATTTTCATTGGCCAGACACTTGCGAGTCCTGTTGTTTGATTGGTGTGTACTTTGGGAATATTGCTTTGTACTTGCCTTTCTTGATATCCCATTGTTCTGTTTCTCTCATTATCGGAAATAGCCGATGCTGATGTTGACAATGATGGATGTGGCTGTATATTATTTATGTTTTCAAATTTACTTTGTGGACTACTTTCACTAAAATTCTTTTCATAAATCGAAATTATGGATTTTTGTAGCTCAACTGTATGTTCTAGGAATGCTAGTAGCTTCTTAGACATGTTGTATTCA
Source organism: Psylliodes chrysocephalus (assembly GCA_927349885.1). NCBI lineage: Eukaryota > Metazoa > Arthropoda > Insecta > Coleoptera > Chrysomelidae > Psylliodes > Psylliodes chrysocephalus. The sequence continues at coordinate 84,226,375 of OV651817.1, read as the reverse complement.
CGTTGGATGCAATTTAGCTCTTTTTCTAGCAGAATTTCATTCGTGTTCGCGCCATTTTTAACCGACTTCAAAAAAGAAGGGGGTTCTCAATTATCAATTCAGCGATAATTCTTTAACACGGTGTCCGATTTCAATTACTCTTTTTTTGTTCAGGGGTAGTACCATATAAATTTGGTCAATATTTAATAATTGGGTCATTTGCTATGTTGTATATAGGGTGTGTCAAAATGCAAGGTTACCATTTTCTCAATATTTTAAATGAAATACTCTGTATTAATTAATTGGTGGTATAACATATAGTGGTGGTATAACATATAGGGTATTCCATTTAAAAAATTGAGACAATCGTAACCCTGCATTTAAACGCACCCTATACACAACATAAATCAATTAAGCCTATTAAAATTATTTGACGATGTGAAAACAATCAAATGTATAGGTTTGGTCAGTCTCTCGTTTATGTATCACTCTGTATATTTAAGAATATTTATTAAACTTTTATATTATTATTTTTTTCGTATTTCTAATACTAAAACAGCTCTCAAACAATTACACACTGCTGGGACACCCTTTATATGCTATTGACTAACATATTGATACTGTTGGATATGTAAATTTATTTTATGCTAAAATAACTTACAGGGTGTTACATTTGAAAAAATTAAATAAATTGAATTTAAAATTAGCCATATTTAAAGCATGTTTCAAGACACCCCGTATAAAGTAAACCACTTCTATCACCACTATTCGTTAGCCTACTATCTTATAAGTCTGTATTTTAAACAATTTTTAAATCATTGTAAACCTACCTAAATTATGATAATTTAATTTGGGGTCTGCTTGACAACCCTGTAATATTTTATAAAAACATTCTAGGATTAAAAACAATATAACAAAACCATTCTAAAACTGAAATAAAATACAAGGTGTGTTATTTAAAAAAATATACATTTTTATTTGCCAGACAAAAACGCAACACCCTGTATGTATATCCAAAAATAATTTTAAAATACCTACTTTTTAAATCCATACAACTTGTTTGCGAGTCAATAACACAAACTGAAATATTGAACAATTACGCAATAATGGAACACCCTGTAAATATTTAAAATAAATACCAACAAATTTTGTAATAACAAAATAAACCTTTTTTCTCAATAAAAAATGTCCAGAAACGCTTCATTTTCGAAACATAGGGAATTTTACACAAAAATGTAACCACCCAGTAGAAATTTGCAATTGTTATAATTCTTTTAAAAAAAGCAACTAAAAATATAACTTTTTTGTCTTATGATTTTTTTTCGTATCGTAATTAGTTTTCAAGAAAAAATTTAAATTCAAACAAACATTTTTTAATTTTCGAATTTCTCGAAACAAAGCGAGATATAAAAAAATAATATTATTCTTATTTAGTAAAAAAGTGTCAAGCCTATGAAAATTTTAGATACACGCTAATAGATCCAAAACAACTCTCATTAACATATCAATAAACTATTAAAATTTTTATTAAAAACAGTTAAAAAAATCTTTATTAATTAAAAATACATTTTTATAAACTTTTACACCCTGTATCTTGGAAACAAAGCGTTTTCAGACATATTTATAAAAAAAAAATATTTATTTTTATCTCCTCTGTTCATTTGATATATTTACGGTATATTTTGTATACAGGGTGATCACTTTTTGATTGAAATGTATTGCTATCTTGTAAATCTTTGTTAACACAACGTTGGTTAAATGGGGAAAAAGTTATAGGTATATTTCGAAGCAAAATCCGAGAAGGCATTGAAAAATAAAATATCAGGGCCGGTTTCCGAGATATTCGATAGAAACAAATTACATAGTTCCATTTTTTTATTCTACGAGCAATATATACTTGCGTGCATAGAAATCGGCCCACTGTAAACTTTTGACTTTGACTATATTTTTTTTAAAAAATTATTAAACAACATTACTGTTATTAATTAATTATTAGACAACATTAAAGCATATTTAATTGTCTTTCAAACAGCATATTTTTTTTGATCAGGTGAATAATTTAAAAAAAGTTTACAGTGGGCCGATTTCTATGCACGCAAGTGTATATCAATTATAAAGTGGCCACCCTATATCTAGGCAAATAGGAAAAGCTAAAAAAACTTCTGTTCTTCTGTGTAATTTTATTGTATTATTAAATAACGCATTAATTTTCTATGTAGAAACAATTGGTAGTAAATTAGTGGATAATAGAAAGCAACATAAACAAATCTTCAGTTCTTTATTGCTTCAAAAAATCAACATATACTGCTTAATTGGAAATATATAGAGAACGAAAAAGAACGATAAAACGTGTAATTATTTTTATGCATGTTGTCCAAACAAAAATCTAATTTTAAAATTCAGAGTAAAAACAATTCTTAAAAAAATATAGTGAAATGCATGAGTTGTGAAATGAAAGATTGCCAGGGAGAGCAATTTGAGCTTTTAATATACAGGGTGATTGATACTCATTAAGGGTTTAGTTTGACAAAAAATTTAGGCTGAATAAAACTAGCAATAGAAGTATATTTAAAAAATATTTATAGTAATTGTACATATTACTTTAAAAAATGTGGAATGATGCTTGGTGACCACCTTTGTTGAATCACCATACAGGGTGTCCAGAAAAGCTCTTCAAATGAAACCATGAAATTTAGAGCTGATTTTATGACGATTTAGCCTAAATTACCTTAATCCAAACATGCTTCCTAACGGAGCTAGAGCTCTTTGAAGATAGCGCTCTAAATACCTTCAAAAAGGATTTTTATTAAATGGTATTATTCTGTACATTTATTTATTTGAATCTAACCAATCAAATTTCGATAATAAGATTTTTTTAATGCAGTCATAAGCGGCTCGTTTGGGTGGGGTATTGGATATTTTTATTCAGTTTTTTTGTCTTTCGAAAAGTCGCCATTTTGAAATCATATTAAAAAAGTTTCGTTATTTTTATACAAAAATTATGCTCTTGTCTGAAGTCTCCATGACCATTTTTCGAGAAAAATCGGTTTAACTTTTCATGCTGCATTTAGTTTAGAATGACATATTGAGTTGCGAGTTTATCAAAATGTTTATGACAAAAGTTACAAATGCTATATTCTTCAAGCTTTGTTTATTCAAATTATCAAAGAAAAGAAAATCAATGTTTCTCTGAAACAAGCTGTTAAAACACCATGGGGAAGTCATTTGTTCTGCCTACAGAACCTTCGCCTAAATAAAAGTGTTCTATAAACACTAGCGATAAGTGACGAAGTATCTGTGACACTATCAAAACAACTAAAAACTTTATTACTTGACTGACGATTCTATATTTTGGGTACAAGTTGACAAAATGATAAATATTTTGAGGCCAATTGTTGATTAGTCTCCACTAAAACTTTGATACTAAAAAATATGAGCGAAAGAAAAGATTTTGCAATAGAAAAAATACATTTAGCTGCAACCATGTTGGATCCATTCTCCCAAGGTCATCAGTTGACTACAGAATAAATAATGGATGCCATAGATTTTATAATTGACACAGCCACAAAAATAGGATTGGGACTAAAAATCGGCAAAATTAGGGGTCTTGTAGCAGATTATAGAGATAAGGAAGGCCTATTGTCGAAAAGGTTCATCTGGGAAGGAAAGAAAGAAATCAATCCTCTTACTTAGTGGAGAGGTATTCGTGGCACAAATATACTAGCGGACGTTGTAATTAGGATAATGAGTGTACTTGTAACTTCTGCTGCTAAGGGGGAGGTAAAATATCTCGGGGTTATGATTGACTCGAGACTTACCTGGAACCAGCATCTAGAAAGAACCACAAGTAGAGCGGAAACCTCATTAATGATGGCAAGGCGATCCTTTGGAAAAAAATGGGGGTTAAAACCAGACATGGTATACTGGCTTTATAACATGGTGGTGAGACCCATAATAACATACGCAGCTTTGGTGTGGTGGCCAAAGACACAGCAAAGGAAAGCAATAACGAGGCTAAGCAAGGTACAAAGACTTGCCTGCCTCGGAATAACGGGGGCAATGAAAACAACCCCCACTGCTGCAATGGAAGCACTATGTGATACAAGGGGGGGCAAGATTAGGTGCTTACAGATTAGGGAATACACTGGGAAATCTTGACATTAGGCCAGGTCACATGAGTATCTCAAGGTTAGTGACAGGAGACGTGCTAGACATGAGATCAGACCACATAACCAAGAGGTACTCTTTTAATGCTCCCTTTGAGTTTTTAATACAGGAAAGAGCGGAGATCACCATAAGGGAGCCCAATGCCCAACGACAGGAACAAACCTGGTATACAGACGGGTCTAAGACTGCGGAAGGCACTGGGGCAGGAGTATTCTCCAAAAACCCTGATACTAACCATAGCTATGCTATAGGAATACATTCCTCGGTATTTCAGGCCGAGGTAAACGAACAATGAAAGAGCTGTCGAAAATCAGCATATTCAAATAATGTCAGACAGCCAAGCGGCACTTAAGGCCATATCGAGTCACAAAGTTACGTCGAGGCTGGTATGGGAATGCATCGAAGAACTAAGAACACTGGCAGACCGAAATAGAGTAAAACTATTTTGGGTGCCAGGTCACAAAGGGATCGAAGGCAACGAAAAGGCTGACGAACCTGCAAAAAGAGGGTCAGAAGAAACACCTGAACCAGACACAAACCCAGGAGTACCAAAAAGTACAGTCCGGGGTTTTATAAATGACTGGATTCGGGAACAACATATCAACTATTGGGGAAGCACCCCAAAACAGGCACATGGAAAAGCCTTCATAGGCAGACCATGTCCCAAAAGAACTGGAGAACTACTCTTAATGAATAAGCACCAGTTGAAAGTGATAACAGGGTTCATGACTGGGCACGCCCCAGTAAAAGGACACTTGAACAAAATTGGCATGTACAATGGGGAACTCATGTGCCGACTATGTCACAAGAAACCAGAAACGGCCAAACACATACTGTGCGAATGCGAAGCTCTAGATCGCAAAAGACAGGCTCTTTTTGGACAACCCCAGGTGGATTCAACAACGTATAGAACCCACTCACCCAAGGATCTGTACAAACTTGTACAAGGTACAAAGGTGATAAGAGTGGGTGCTATGAACTAACATGGGGTAAAACACAATAAGCCAATAGGCTTTAGTGTTATTCGGAGACACATAGTCAGACGAGCCCAGGAAAAAAAAAATTCTGCTGCTACTGAACGATACTTTAGCACTTTCAGCTAGATCGATAGTAAAAAAAATCGATTGACTACAGAAAGAGCTGCCAAAATTACTTACTTAACCCACAATTGGACATTTCTAATGTCCAACCAGACTGAATTAGACAATTCAGATATTGTGAAATAAATGTTTTAATTTCAATAAATATTTTTCAAACCAATTGCTTAAATATTTACCCATTTTGAGTATTTTTCCGGGAATTTTCCCGCAAAAATAAGAACCTGGGTATTTTACATAACTACATGCAGGAGTATCCTGGGTACTGCAGGATGAGTATATGAAAGCAGGTGTATATGCAAGAGTCCAAAATACCTTTTACCATAGGCTTAAAGCCGAGTAGATATTTTTAGCAAGTAAAGGTACAAATCTCAACTAAAAAGGTCTACAAAGAGAAAATACATTTTAAGCACTATAGTATAAGGAATATATTAAATGAAGAAAATAGCAGAAATTGTTAGTTTGACCTACCTTGGATGGTGGATGACCTTAATAAGGCGAGAAATAATATTTATTACCTTTTAAATTTTTTAAACAAGTATCCTCATAAAGAGATTCTTCGTTTGTATAACAAACCGAAGTAAAATATATTTACCCCCGCAGACTTTCAATGGAAATTGGGTTTCATCGAAATTGTCCCATTTTTTGCAGGGAGCGAGCTTTTGACATCCTGACCAAAAGTCCTTATGGGTGGAACAAAATCCTATGTAAGGATTTTGAGTTATTTGCAAAAGAAGGCCTCGATTTTGACGAACCTCAAAAATCGTAAACACCAGGAAACAACACATACAAAGAGGTTAGAGTCTTTATTTTTTCAAAGTCTTGGACCAAGAAGTTATTCCAGAATGATTAGAGCAGTCATTGATGGAGACGCTGTGTATGAGTGCCCATCATTAGGCAACTCAAAGGATGGTCCTGAACACTCTCGGAAAAAAATTGACCTTTTAACCAAGGAAGCTTACACAATAATCGATGAGGAGACCAATGTCGAGATTTTTCGCACAAAAAAATACTTCACTTTCTTCCACAAAGGCACTGATGACTGATTTGGTTCTATTGAAGGACACTATTCAGTGATCTTGAAATGTTTTAAGTGACGATTGAAGACTTTGTAAATATCAACAATGTAGAGTAAATATCAACATGAAAAAAGGTTACGTTCCAGAAATTGTGCCTGGTGCAATCATCCATGGACTCAAACAATTGACAAACCTGAATCAGGATTGATTAAATGGGGGGTCCGTGCAATTTTCTGAGTTATCTACGAAATCTTCTGGTCCAAAACACGAGTTGCAATTGAATTTTTGGTTTTTTCTCTAACTTGCCACGAAATCAAGCTTAGAAAAGTTTGGTTAAAAGGTCAATTCCTTCCTGAAACTGTTCAGGACCATCCTGTGAGTTGCCTATTGACGGGCACTCATACACAGCGTCTCCATCAATGACTACTAATCATTCTGGAATAACTTTTTGGTCCAAGACTTTTAAAAAATAAACACCCTAACCTCTTTGTATGTGTTGTTTCCCTGTGTTTACGATTTTTGAGGTTTGTCAAAATCGAGGCCTTCTTTCGCAAATAACTCAAAATCCTTACATAGGATTTTGTTCCACCCATAAGGAATTTTGTTCAGGATGTCAAAGCTAGCTCCCTGCAAAAAATGGGACAATTTCGATGAAACCCAATTTCCATTGAAAGTCTGCGGGGTCCTTTAAAGATTTTTGGAAATATCCGCAAATTGCTACAATGTGACCATTCACATCAAAAAGTCCAAAGATAAGAGAATCAGTTTTTTCCCTCTCTCAATTTCTCACCAAGATCAAGTAAATTTGAATTTTATAAATATTGTAGGTACTGGTAAGCAGATTTTTGGTGTTGCTAAGATGGACCACAGTCTACCAACTTCTGTGAAGGGGAGCCAGAAAAGAATAATTGTGCCAGGGTAATTAGAACGAAGTTGAAATATTTGAAAAAAAGAGGATCAAAATAAACATAACCCTTCTGGTATGATAACAGAACTCCTTTATAAATACAATTCCTCAATTCACACAGATTTGTAAATCCATAAGGTCTGATTTTTTTACAATTATTTAAGTTATATAAAACTAATAAAATCACATCCCTATTATATTTCTAATGTGGCAAAATAAAACCGTTACAAATTCTTAGGTATTTTGTTTATTTTCCATGGCCACCTTATCATAATTTTGAAATTTATTTGTTAATCAATAAAAACGTATATAAAGACATGAAAAGTTTAAGTCGATTTTTCTCGAAAACAGTTGGTCATGGAGACTTCAGATAAGAGCATCATTTTTGTGTGAAAATTAAGAAATTTTTTAAATTTAATTTCAAAATGGCGACTTTTTAAAGGACAAAAAAATCTTATTTACGAAATTTGATTGGTTAGGTTCAAATAAATAAATAAATGTACAGAATATCATTTAATAAAAATCCGTTTTGAAGGTATTTCAATTAAACCGATTTTAGAGCGCTATCTTCAAAGAGTTAGGAAGCATTTTTGGATTAAGGTAATTTAGACTAAATCGTCATAAAATCAGCTCTAGATTTCGTGGTTTCATTCTTTGAAGAGCGTTTCTTGGCACCCTGTATAGACATTATTTTTAACAGATAGGTTAATTTTTTGTGGGATTACTGCAATCAATATAAAATCCAGTGCACGTCATCGATGACAGGCATTGGCGCTAAACATATACCATTTAAATTAACGAAATTTTGACAAAATAAATCGAGACGCATATATTTTCTTTTTTAAAAATTGCGTATCAAAAACTTATTTTTTAGCATATCACAGCAGTAAATCTACCGTAGGTAGGTTTTTAACAAAATAATTTTAATGAATTTCATACTGTAAGTTGGCATCAAATTCATGAACTGTCAATTTAACTACATTGTTGCCAAGCGTGCAACGTTCCATTTCTTTTCAATAAATTATTATGTATTTGAAATTATATTAACAAATTTACAAACATAACCTTAAATTCCTCATCCAGTCAACGATTCTCCCAATCCGATTTCCAAAAAAACATCATTTTTTTATTGATTAAAAATTGCCTATAAGTATATTTGTTTTATTTAGTTATAAGTATAAAAATCAGTATCATACGTTTGAGTCCCTTCCGTTCCAAGAATCTCCTTGAAGGAGACGTGTGCACCAATGCGCCGCGGGTACCTTCGTCGATAAGGTTCCCAATCGGCTTTGTCGAAATGTCAGTGCGTCACGATGACGTCGGGCGCTGATTTCGTCGTCTGGACGCTGTACGGACGCCGCTTCTCCTCGTGCTTGTTCATCTCTATCTTGGCTTCCGCCTGAAATTCAAAACTCCATATAGAAAAAAGCCTACGGAATTATAGCTCATAGATGAATAAATAATAATAGCTTGAATTATAAGTAGTCATAAAGTATTCCTCTTGCAAAGGCCAAAAGCAGTTTATATTTTTCATTTGTCTACTGGACTGGAATAGGTGAAAATATTTTTTCCACATTGGCATTAGATTGCAAAAAATAAAATTCAGCATAGTTAAGGGCGTTTTACACTACAGCGTACAGTTAGGGGGTTTTATATTACAGCGTTCATCAAAATTTTTTTAATGAGAGCATTTTTTTATTCTAGTTGATTTTCAGTTTTTTTTGTTAAAGACAACTATTTTAGTCCTTATGCAAAATCCGCCCGGACACACCCCGACGTAGTAAAAACCCGGACATGCCAGGCAAATTCGGACGTCTGGTAACCCTAATCGTGGTGCACCCCAACCATTGTTCCCAGATTTAAATAGTGTTACGTAGCCTCCTGCAGTAGCCTGCGGCTATTATAGGAAACGTACAGATAGAAAAAGAAGTGGAATGTTACTCATCGCCCTACAGTGTGCTGAGGTCGACATAAGTAAAAGTAAAAGAAGATAGAATAGTCCAGAAATGTCATTACCCGTCAAGAATATTCTAGACGACAGTTCGCGAAGGTTCGAGAAGGGTCAAGTAAGCTATATAAAGATGATCCTGACGTCAGTTTTCAGTTTGATGATAGACGTTACACGTTAATGTTATCAATTGCATCAAGTTCAGTTGAAATAAATTGTGATACCAAAAACCAGCGTACCATTGGTGACAGCGGTGGGATACAAAGTAAAAGTTCATGGTAAATACTAGATCCACTGAGTACGAAGCAGGCATGGATGCTTCAGGCCCACCAGCATGGTTTTTGAAGATGGAAAAGGAAAGGCGTAGGAAGGAAGAAGAGGAGGAGAGAGTAAGGCGAGGTCAGGCAGCAACCGTTTTACAATTACATCCCCAAGAAGAACCCAGTTATTTATCTCTCGTCCAAGCTTTGGAGACAAGATATGGCCAGCAGCATTTGCAACGGGTATTCCAAAGCCCAGCTAAAGGTTCGTAGTCAGAAACATAATGAGAGTCTACAGGAATTCGAGGCTGATATAAGAAGGTTGATTCATCTGGCCTATCCACAGGTTCCGAAAGATTTCCAAGAACAACTGGGAATACAAGCATTCATTGATGGACTACAAGATGTGGAAATGCAGCAAGTCCTTTGTCTACAATATCACAAGACGCTGATGGAGAAACAGATTGCTTCCCAGGAATATGAAGCGGTAAAACTCCTATCCAAATCTTCTCGCGCAAAAGTGAGGGAAATTAAATCCCAGGACAGTGACGAGGCCAATACTAATGCTATTCCCCAAATCTTAAATATCCTACGAAATATACAACGAAACAGCCAAAATGGAAGCAGGAGATGCTTCAATTGCGGAAGAGTCGGACACCTTCAAAGAACCTGTAGAAGCATGGCCCATTCTATAAATCGAGAATCAGCGAATGAGACCGGAAAATCATATAGATCAATCTTTCCAAGCTCATCACTAAGACCAACAAGAATTAATTATAGCAGCTATGCATCCCGAAGAAGCCAATCACTCACACCGAGCCGGCTTTCTAACAATAACCAAAAAGTAGAGCATCGAGGAGGTCTCTATAGCAATGCAGACCTTCTATTCGGGCAACCCCGTTTAGAGGAACAATGCTGGTATGGTAAAAGGCTCGAAAAACGAGAAGAACCGGTTGATAAAGTTACTTTTTGGGTCACCACTATCAACCCAAAGGGCGACAAAGAAGAAATCACCCTTGAAAGTCTGAGACAGGGACAGAAGAAAGACAAGGACTTAAAGGTTGTCCGAGAATGACTCAAAAATAAAGTCACACCTACTTGGCAAGAGATAGCCAAATACAGTAGAATTATAAAAGGCTACTGGACCCAGTAGGATTCCCTGTATCTTCACGATGGCCTATTGCACCGGAAGTGGGAGAGCCCCGATGGAGTACATGTAGTCCACCAAGTGATACTGCCGAGGTCACAGGTGAGAAAAGTATTGGAGGAGCTTCATACTAAAAGGACACTGGCACGAGTTCGGGAAAGATTTTATTGGATCAATTGCCGACGGGATGTAGCGGATTGGTGTAAAAAATGTGATGTATGCAATGGCAGGCCAAAGGTCTATGGATTCGCTCAGGAACGACTGAAAGCCCACACCGATAAATCAGAAGCTAGAATCGACAGGCGTACCACAGATACACATTGTGAGAGGGGCGACAAGGTATGGCTGTGCAATCCCAAACAGCGAGGAGGACTTCGTCAGAAATCGCAGCGGAACTGGGAAGACCCCTACTCTGTCCTTAAGGAAAATTAACGACCTGATCGCCCGCATTCAACTGCCAGCGGGAAGTAAATTCAACGTAGTTCACATTGGGAAGATAGCTCCATTCCATGGTCCAGATCCTCTTCATTAGTTCCAACTAGGTCCCAGTAGTCAAGTTATTCGGGGCGATTAACTAGAGAGGAGGGAGTAATGTTACGCAGCACCCTGCAGTAGCCTGCGGCTATTATAGGAAACGTACAGATAGAAAAAGAAGTGGAATGTTACTCATCGCCCTACAGTATGCTGCGGTCGTCATAAGTAAAAGTACAAGTAAAAGAAGATAGAATAGTCCAGAAATGTCATTACATATCAAGAATATTCTAGACGACAGTTCGCGAAGGTTCGAGAAGGGTCAAGCAAGCTATATAAGGATGATCCTGACGTCACTTTTCAGTTAGATGATAGTCGTTACACGTTAATGTTATCAGTTGTATTGTTATTGTAAAGTTCAGTTGAAATAAATTGTGATACCAAAAACCAGCGTAACAATAGTTTGGACTTTTTCTTATGGGGGCAACTTAAAACTCGAGTTTACTGCACCCCAGTAAACACTCTAAAAGAGCTGAAGGACCGTATGAGCTTCCTGCGATATAATAAAAAATACTGGAGATATATTTCAAAGGGTGCGCGACAATATTAGCAAAAGAGTTGAAGCATGTATTGAGGTCGCTCTTAATGCTAAAAACAACCAGACTCTCTGACAGTCAGAGTATGAACTTTTTGATCGGTATAAATCTCTTACCAGCTATTAAATAAATTGGTTTTTATTAATAGTTCTCGTTTATCTGCATGGTTAATTAATGGACTAGGTCACTTTTACGTATGATCAGGCCCATGACACTCCCTGGGCGGGAAAAAGACGCGCAGCTTTTACTGCGCTGACGTTTTCGGGATATAACCTATCACTTGTCATAAATCCGGTTAAAAACTCGCTACCATGCGCAGACAACCCATATTTCGTACACAAATATAAACTTTTGTTTACATTTTATCGAAGTAGTTTTTGTAATACATTCACAGCTTAAAAACGGAAAATTTGTTATTGTGATAGTGGATTTAGATCAAAAATACCCCAAATACACTTCAGTGTGTGTTTTATCCTTATTATTGCTCGTTTTATTTGAGGACATTGGAATAAATATAGAGTACTAAAAGTAATCAAGCTAAAAAGGTGTGTTATAAAAAGAAAATACATTGCCTTCGACTGATTTATGTTTAATATGTTTTCGTGAAGTACTTCCAACATGCTAGTTACTTGAATGGTTGTAAATTGTACGTGTATAAGTGATAAAAACATCTAGTGCTTTGTGCTTCCTTTTTTGTTTTGTTGGTGTCCCAGCCCAGCATTCCTAGCCAGCAGTAGTAGCAAAAACATTAACATTGTCTACATTCAACCCATTTACATGTACATGGTTTATCAGCTAAAAGCAGAATACAATATTTCTCTGCAAAATGTAAACAACGCTACAAGGAAAATTGTTCATGTATAAATTCAACAATTAAATCAAAATATATTATTTTTAAAGGACTTATATCAACTATTATGTTAATTATAAATATTATAAGTATTTGTAACAAAATAATAGTTGTGTATTAATAAACCTGTTGCTACTCCAAAAAATATATTATTTATTGATTATCAGGTATCAAAAATATGTGTACCTATAGAAATTTGTTGAAATGTTTTATTGCTCTTAATCTTTTCAATGGTTCTTAATATAGTTGTAAATAAAAATCAACACTTTTTATCCATCTATTTAACACTTACAAACGTATGCATATTTTAAGTTGTTAGGATCTATAGCCTCTTAATGTTTTACATTAGAAATAAGACCTGTGATGTCACATTAAATCGTGAATATAAGGTAAAGGATTTGGGAGTTGTCTTTCAGTCTAATTTGAAGTTCAATAACCATTTTTTACACATAACTAAAAAAGTAATAAAAGCATTAGGTTTTTAAATCAGAAATACAAAAAAAATATGGATTACCACCAAAATCAGATTATATAATGCCTTAGTAAGACTCCATCTTGAGTATGTTTCACAAATATGGATGCACTTGGAAGCCACACAAATTGATCATATTGAAAAAGTACAAAAAATATTTTTACAGTACCTTTATGTCATAAAAAATACTTGTACCCTTATACCTAAGATCTCGTATAAAACTATGCTCAATAGTTTTAAGATTAAATCTCTTTTACAAAGAAGAAAGCAACAGGCTGTGATATATTTTGTACTCTATTTTAAGTACAAAGATTGTGAATTGATTGACTATATAAATGTTAATGCAGCAAAGATTAATCTAAGAAACCCAAGTAACAAAAAATTAATTTATTTAGATCCAAGTAGTATATCTCCTTTTAACAAGATGATGGCTGTTACCAATGAGTTTCTTAGCGAGATCCAAATAGATATCTTTAATGTTAGCCTAAGAAAGTTGAGGACTGTACCAAATTAAGTTCACTAGTTATAAAGGTTTGTTTTGTTTTTGGTCTTAAATTTCTTGTTACTTAACTCTACATGTAACTACTATTAATTTTTTTATAGTATCCAATAAATAAATTATACCTTTATGGCTGCTTTCAAACAATTCTGTGTGTAGTTACTTAGTTTAAAGTCAATTTTAAATTAGTGGTTTTACAAGAATGTCAAATAGTAATATGTATTGTGTCTATGAATTTGCTGTGTGTAGTTTATGGCCAATATACATAACTTTGATATTCTTATCACAAGTGTAAAATCTACGAATACCATATACATATAGTTCCCATTTTAAAATAAATTCAAATTAATTCATAATAAAAAATAACGATTTTAGTCTGCCATACTTGAACTCATTCACAAAAGCAAGTCACTGAGTATATATTTGTAAAAACACTACACTAAATATGTCTCCCTTACAAATTTTTAAATTTAAAATTACATACTTTCCTATAGATTTTGCAGTACCTAAATAACGTATAGAATAAATGTTTACAATATACTAGAAAAGTTTTAGATTAGAGTAATTCTTAAGAAATAAAGCAATACCTCTATTTTGTTACTCTAACCTTGTGTGTTATATATTTCCCTTGACAAACTAACGTTATATTTTGAACTAAAAGTAATTAAACTTTTCACCAAAAAGTAATATTTCGCGTATATAAAAAAATTTAAAACGGTTCTGTCCTTCTTACATTTGGGAAGACTGCCCTGATATCTAATCTATTTTCTTCTTCAAAGTAATTAAGTTCTTCAACCGTTGTCTATAAAGGTATCTCACATCTCCCTCATACACACGAATTTGAAAAGCAGCAGAACAAAAATTCAACTAACCAGGTAAACCAAGTCCGTGTAAAGAAAACTTTTCATATCCCGAAAACGTCAAGTGTCAACTAAAATTTCTACTTTTAAAGATCAAACGTGCCGCCTCAGAGTGCCAATACTGATTGGTATATATACTGGGGTATGATTCTAAATAAACAATTAATAAAAAAAAAATTGAGGTAATTTTTTAAATAAACATGAAAAGTAAAAAAAAAACAGTGTCGCCGGGTACATAACTAACCGCGTAACACTCCCCCTTAAACTGAGCGTTAAGTCAGAAAAGACCAGGGGAATTTAGTGTTATTATTTATATTAAAATTTTACATTACCTTAAATTTGGTCTCTCTCTCCTTTTCTTTCTTATATCCGAACGTGCTAAAAGGGGCTGGTGGAGAATTCGTATGGGTACTGTGACTAGGAGTCGAATTACCCGAACTATATCCCTGAGTTGTAAAAAGGCTTTCCCTGGTTTGACACGCGCTATCGCACATTTGCGGGATGCTGTCACTGTCCACCTGAAACAAATTTTGTTTTTCTTAAACAACTGTAGGGTTGGCTACAACGATTACTACCTGTTATTGTTGTTTAAACAACTGTCACCTAGTCTCGGCGAGTGTATATTGTGCGACGTCTCCGTAATCATATTATAGACACAAAAGGGCTGTTCCAACAACGATCAGGAACCAGTCAGTGACATCAGGATTCTGCGGAGTAGAGTATTTGGTATTCTCAATAATTTACTGCGCAGAATCGTGGTGTCAGCGATTGGTTTCTGATCGTTGTTGGAACAGACCAAAATACACACTATCCAACACAAAAACAAAACGTCATTTGCGGTTGTGTAATTGACACTCAGGGTAGGAAACATAATGAAAACAAATTTTTGGGATTTTGAGGGAGTAGAATGAGTAATAATAGAAACCATCAATAAGAAGATAAGTCTATTTTAAACATATGATCAGTAGCGGTTCGTGGTTTTTTATTTTGGGTGGGTATAAGTAAAATAAAAATGAATTACTTACCTCCTTTTTTAAGGGTACGAAATCTACTAAAAAGATTGATAGAAATTACAGTTCATCAAATTTCTAGAGGCTTTCGACGGCTAGACAGAGAAAGCACTACTGACAGGCATCCCGACGGATTTACGCAATGAAAGTACACTCTGCGCATCAAGTATTTCACTATTTCATTCAGACGTAAATGTCAGATGTAAATTTCGCTAAAACATTTCTTTTATTTTCGTTTGTGTTTTTTGCTCATTACAGTTTAATAGAACCTAAGTATGGAGTTTAATAGCAAATTAAGAGGCCGCGTGATTAACAGTCAATCTCGCGAAATAATAGCCAATGTTATAGAGTTTATGAGAAGAGAAGGAAACTTTAATTCACCTTCAATACCATTTAAAAATGTAAATAATCGTGTTGCTGCAGCCACAGGAGTATCTAAAAACACTGTCGTCCGCATTTCTGGAGAGAAAAATCGATAACCGTGAGATATCGGAATTTTCATCACCAAGAAAAACCATTAAAAAACCAAAAACAGTTAATGATATAGATGAAGCTGCACAAGAATCAAATTTTATTTTTTTATTATTAGATAGCTATTTTTGTTTCTGAGTTGTGTTCATTTACAGGCTCAATTTTTTTCCGTTTCTCCTTTTTGATTTTATATGGGGTTTCAAGTTGTTTTTGACTTATTTCGACGTAAATCACAACAACACACTTTTTTAATAAAGCAAACAAGTGTTAAGAGGTATATGTACATGTAAACTACAATTACAAAAAATTGATATGAAACCCATGAAACCACCAACAAAAATGTAAAGCTAGCTTCCGTACTAGAACATGGTGTCATTAGTCGAGATAATTTATCGTTTTGTTTAATAGATCAAGAAATGTAAATATTCCCCTGTTTTTATAAAATTATAAGAGAAATAAATTTTTTTCTAAATAGTATAGTTTATTATTTTGTAGAAAAACAAAATTTCGAAAATTTTAGTAATGTTTCAGAAACAACCGTTATTAATAATAGGTACCATTTTCCTTAATAAGGTAGAAATAAAATATAAACTATTTCCACGATTTACAAAGGCCTACAAAAAAATTATAGGTATTTTCCGCTATCCTATAAAATTTATATTTTTTGACTCAATTTCAAAAGGTTGAAGGAATTCCAAACCACATTATGGCATAATAATTATTTTCAATTCTACATACTACTTTAGCTGCTTTTAAAAACGTTCTAAGAAAGTCCAATCAGACCAATTTAATCCCTAAACTATTCCACACTTTTAAAATTTAATTACCTAAAAATATTAAAAACTATTTAAAATAACTTATTTAGCAGACTGTACAATAGCTATCTTAGTCACACGTAGCGCGTTCTCTGTCTGGGCGTCGAACACCTCTAGAAATTTGATGAACTGTACTAAGAAATATGGAGAGATTATAATAAAAATCATTAAACTAAAATTAGACTTCCGTTTTGAATAATAATACCATCTATCTTAAACAGTAAATGTGCATTCCTGGTTTGTCAGTAGTTGTGAATTACAGCACGTCTAAGCATCGTCTACATTTCAAAAAATACGAAAACAGTTTGCAGTATTAAATATTAATATTTTTATAGAATTCTCCAAGGTATCTTGCCAATATTAATTGATGGAAAATGATGTATGTATGACCGAAGTATCCATCAACAATTTAAGATGGATCAAAGGTCACGTCACATTGAAAGGTAACCGTCTTGCAGATTCAGTTGCCAACAAGGCAGCTAACCAAATACTTTTTGGACCTGGCTCTTCTATTGGACTGACAACATAGGTAGCAACAGGCCTAATTAAGGAACGATTCCTGGTAAAACTCAAGGAAATATGGGATGAAACAAAAAGCTGCAGACTTGCCAGGGAGCTTTTAAGTTATCATGACAACACTACAGCGTAACAAATATTTGATTATGACTCGACAGAATCTGCGTCTGATCATAGGGATTCTGGAACTTTCGTTCTTCTTCTCGCAGGATCTACACTCACTGTCTTCCACTATTCTCAGTTTACTAAGATGTCCTTTGAGTCTGCAAGGCCCGGTAAGAATCCCTGTTATAATGCGTTTTTGCTTAGGCAGATACAGGTTTTCAATCTTTTTGGGACATATTCACCTAGAAGTACCTTAGCCCCAAAAGTTTGTTTTAATTATTGGTTCTTCTAGTGCCCAATTTTTTTTAATATCTTCTGTTACTGCTGATACCACAGAACAGCTCAAGTCCCACAAATGGTGTCCCTTTCCTTACAAGACTACAATTCCGTTACCCTTACCCTGTTATGTCCCAGGACCCAAGTAAGAGTAATTGTATTTTACTCGCTTTGTTTATTTAGTTTTTCTAGGCATCTCCAGACCATTTTTAAGCTGATTACGTAAGAGCTCAGTGCTTTGATGGCCTTTTGGCTATCGATTGGATGATAATCTATTGTCTGCAATATTTTCTGTCAATGTTGAACTGGATACACTTTTCAGTAGCGTGAATTTTGGCCTGGTATTTACCCAAACTTTAAAAGTGCCTGGTTTTAGGCCCATACACTCTTATTTCAGTTTCTTCTATAGTTTTGAAACCATCCGTATACCACCCAACTCTGTGGTTTTAAACTTTTTCTCGAAACGGTATTTATTTTTTATTTCGTCCTGGGGCATATTTCAAGTATCTTCGGTCCGAAATCTAATAGACTATCGTCTGATTACTCCATTCCTCATCATTCTATATCTTGTAATTTTTTCCACATTCTCTCTCACTAAATGTAGAGGGCTGCGGTTTAGGATATATAAGAGGATATTGGAAAAATAACAAAACAAGACCAAACCAAAAAAAATAAAAGAGAAACAACTAAACTTGTTACCTGTTAAGAATTAAGCAAAAAAGAACAGTTAGAAATTTAAAATAAAGACAACAAACCAACTTTTGTTACTATCAACCGAAAAGAATTCAGGAATTGGTGTCTGATGAACCGTCATGTTCAGATCAACGACACATCCGATTCCAAATACAATGTCCAACTTGTACAGCAATTAGGTTTAGAAACCCAAAAAGGGCGAATTGAGAACGGTATATAAAATCCCACGAGAAATATCTCAAGCAAAACACTCAAAAGGTCAGTGGAATTTGTAAACAAGGCAATTACTGATGCCAAGAAACTTGTCCCTAAAAAGAGAAATGCCAAACAAAAAGACAGTCTGGTGAATTAAACAACTGGATAAGAGTTACAAGTAATTTATTATGTTTATTAAATGTAACAGTGATTTGAATGGTTCTGCAAGGTATTAAATTAATAATTTTGTTTGTAAAAGTACAATTTTCTTTAATATAAAGTATAGTACCTACTATTATTTCTGTTATTATAACCTTTAGTCAAAACTATGCAGTCATAATTATGATTTAGTTTCTAAGTCGTCTAGATTTTTGTTAACGCCGCTTATATTCACTATACTAATTTCATTTAAATAATTTTGAAAATTTAAATATAAAGTGTTAAATGGTCCACAATTCACATCCCTTATGTATGAGTCAGTCCATTTGAATTCAATATTTTTTTTTGTATAATGGATTTTCTTTTTTTTTGTTACGTTTTTCTTGCATTATTTTCTTATTTGCTCTGAATCCAGTTTCTAGTATTGAAGTTATTTGAGGAATTCTTAATTTCCTGTATTATTCTAATATTAAATTCTCGGATTTTTGAGGAGTGTTAATGGAAAACAGTCTTAAACTGTCCTCAAAGTAACCGTCTTCTACTTTATTGGGAGGTGGAGTTTGGGGTGCACTATGTGACTTTTCTTTGGAATCAAATGGTGTTTATTTATACACATATTTATCCTCATCTCTTAATTGTTCTGCTGTGTATTTTTCATTATTAACTGCTAAAAATTGATTTTGGATTCTGGCATTATAGTTTTTTTAATCTAGCAATAGTAATATTCGGTCTGTTCGTAATAAAGTTGATGATTTATTTTTATTAATAGAAGATTACTGTTTCCCTCACATTTTATTATTAACGGAACATTGGCTTGAAAAAGATGAACATTTATTTATTCCAAATTATAACTTAATAACTATTTTTTGCAGAGAACTGTATGAACACGGGGGTACAGCAATCTTAATACATGATTCCATATTTCATACTTTGGAATTTAAGATTGTAGAATATCCTGAACTTTTAGAGGAAAAACAATTTGAGTTTTCCATTATTTCTATTCTTAAATTTAATATTTATGTTGTTTGTATCTATAGATCACCAAATTCAAATGTTTCAGTTTTTTTAAACAATTTGGAATCTTTGCTAAGTAGATTTTCTACAACATCTAAAATAGTTTTGACAGGTGACTTAAATATAGATTATCTTCGATATCTCTTGAGCATAAGCTTCCTAAGACTAATTCTCGTCATGGTCGATTGTTTAGTAAATCTAATTATGGAAAATTTCATTTAGTATGTAAAAATTTTAATTGGTACAGTTGCTTTACTGGTATATCTCCTTTTAACGATTTTTATTTAAATTTAAGCAAATTTTTTAATGCGTCTTTCCCTATTCAAAAAATAAAAATTAAGCCAAAAAAGCCGTGGATTACAGCTGGTTTAAGATGTTCATAAAAAAATATGAGATCTCTCAACTATATAAAAAAATTTACGCAAAATAATTTATTTTTAAACTATTATTATCGCTACAGATCTTTATATCGAACACTTATTAGAAAAGCTAAAGATATGTACTATCATACAAGAATCGAGAGCTCAAAAAATAAGGCAAGGGAAACTTGGTCTATTATTAATGAATTGAGAGGCAAAAGTACCCATAAATCATGCAATGCAAATATAAATCCTAACGATTTCAATACTTTTTATTGCAATATCGCTGAAAATCTAACAAAAAATCTAAATAGAACAACTGACCCATTAGAATTTGTAAAATCGTCACCAATTAAATATTCATTTTTCTTAAGAGAAACAAATTCCTCAGAAATATTAAAAGTTTGTAATGACATACACAACAAAACTGCATCAGGACATGATGGAATGTCAGTAAAAATATTTCAAAACTTACCTACCTCTGCATTAGACGTTTTATCCATTTTAATAAATAAAAGTTTTATTGAAGGTACTTTTCCTCCTTTTCTTAAAACAAGTGTTGTGGTTCCATTATATAAGGGAGGAGACTTGACTGAGCCATCTAATTTTAGGCCCATATCTCTAATTCCGACACTCGGAAAAATTATTGAGAAACTTGTAAAAATTCGACTAGTTAGATATCTAGACCAAAATAATATATTGGACATAAATCAATTCGGTTTTCAACACAACAAAAACGTATCGGACGCTGTTTCTTCTTGTTTGGAATTAGCTTATACAAGTTTAAATTTCAACGAGGCCGTAGCTGCAGTATTTTGTGATCTGACTAAAGCTTTTGACTGTGTCAACCATGGAGTACTGCTGCAAAAGCTTGAAATTTATGGCATAAGAGATGTGGCCTTGAGTTGGATGAAATCCTACCTTTTAGGTCGCAAACAGTTAGTCCGAACTGTTTCAGACTCGAACACAAGTGACATAAAATGGGGTGTCCCTCAAGGTTCTGTTCTTGGGCCCATCCTGTTTTTAATTTATATCAATGATTTAGGTAAGTTAAATATCTCAGGAAGTTTCACTCTATTTGCTGACGATACTACTATCTTGTGGCACAATAAAGACGTCAATATTCTTTATGCAAATATTAGTAATGACCTAAAATCCTTTAAAACATGGTGCACTTCAAATTTTCTGTCATTAAATTTTAAAAAAACAAAAATACTAACCTTTAAATGTAATGTTCCTGATATTTTAATAGATATGGATACTGTAGAAGCCACAAACTGTACAAAATTTTTGGGTTTAAATATCGACATGGATTTGAAATTCAAATCTCATGTGGATTCACTTTTAAAAAAACTCGCATCGGGTTGTTATGCCATTAGAACCACCTCTCATGAATTGAGAGTTTGTGCAGCAAAAACTGCATATTATGCGTTAGTTGACTCCCATCTACGTTATGCTGTTCAGTTTTGGGGAGTCTGTTCTGCCGAGTTATTTGACAGAGTCTTTATAATGCAGAAACGGGCAATACGGTTCTTATGTGGAGCACACAGATTAGTTTCATGCAGACCGCTGTTCTTAAAACAAGAAATATTAACATTAACATCTTTATTTATCTTAGAAACTTGTTGCATAATCCATAAGAACAAGTCGAAATATAAATCGAATACATCCCGTGTAACTCGCCAAACGGGTAACTTGAAGTTGCCTATTCCCAAAACTGAACTAATAAGAGACTCTTTTATATACAATGGTATCAAAATGTACAATAGGCTATCACATACGTTGACAGATGTTGAGTCACAGAATTGTTTTAGAAAGCTGCTCAAGAGATTTCTGTTAACTAGGCCTTATTATAATATTATAGAATTTTATAATGACGAGACACTGTGATATGTGTTTTATTTTGTTTTATTTTATTTTAGATGTATGTATTAATGTTAATTTATAATAATGTTTGTTTATATTTTAATGACTATTTATTTATTTGTAATTTGTATACTATTTGTACAATATTGTGTTTGTATGACTATTTATTTATTTGTAATTTGTACAATATTGTGTTTGTCAATAAGTATTTTAACTTGGGCAATAAACATATATTCTCTCTCTCTCTCTCTCTTCTCTCTCTAATGTCTTTTTTTTCAATATATTCTATTCTTGTCTATTTTTATAATATATATTGTAACGTTTAGATTCAACCTTATAGTGGGTTTTCATTAAAATAGGGATGCGCTTGTTTTCACCAGCAGTTTCCGTATTCAGTATTTCTAAACGGGTCCTTGTATACACGAATTTAAACCACAGGAGTGCGTTTAGAAACCTCGCACGGCGCGTCTGGACCCTATTCTAATGTATGCGGTCAGACGCGCCGTGCGAGGTTTCTAAACGCACTCCTGTGCTTACCTAATTTGGTGGATCGACAGGCGACGGCTGATTTATGTCAACTGACTGTCGAAGAAGTTTCTTCACGAGCCTTTTTCTGCGACGCTTTGGGCGAGTAGGTGGCTGTCCTGTTTTCAAGATTTCTGTCTAGCGTTTCCGCCACGACGGTAATTGTGGGTATATGTTCAGTTTGGGGTAGGTAGGACCTCTATTTGAGTTTAGATAGGCTATTTATTTGGTTTTAGAGGCTTGTTTGGTTATTTTAGCCCTTTCTGTCAAGAATTTATTTCGTAATAGAGGACGCTGAGGGGACATCTATTTGCCACGAAGGTATGTTGGTATTATTGATTTTTGGAAGTGACATCGCTTCTTCCTTCTTGGAATTTGGGGATTCTTTTTCGCACGTGGTACTTTCGAAATTTAATGGAATTCTTTCTATCCATAACTGGGATATTGGGAAACAACCTTTGTTTAAAATTACAACAGTGTGTGATTTGGTTGTATTGTTGTTGGACCACATGTTGTAAGAGCTTTTAGAAGGATATATTTAATTACGTTTTGGATCTCATAGAGGTAAGTTTTTTTTTACGCAGCATTTAAATTACGACGTGGTAATTCTTTTTGTAAGGCTTTCGTCTTTTATTTCAGTGTCCACACATATACCGTGAGCACCATAAGTCTTACCCCCCCTATCTAACTCGTTACTGGAGTCTTGTTAGGAAAATCGCCGAGACACGTCGATTTTTGATTTCTACGGTGTACATTTTTGTATGAACAGTTTACCCTTAATTTCATCCCTTACTGGAGGGGAGCAACCCTTTCGAAAAATTTAAATGGCATGGGGTAGTGAGTGATAGCTCATTTCAAAGAGGGTTTTATTCCCTATTCAACCTTGTAAAAAATTTTGAAATTTGCTTCATTAATTCTCGACTAATTGTTGTTTCAGAATAATGGAAATTAACGTAGCGCACTGATCCTTAGAATTAAAATTTGGCCCTGCATGATTTCGGTTTTGGTTCAGACGTGAAGTAAGACTTTTTGCCACTAGAAGGTCACTATTAGTTTAGTTGCTTTCCTATTTTGTGAGGTTTTGTTATTTTTAAACATTAATAAATCAACACGTAATAAAGCAAATTTAATTTTTTTTTGCACGGTTGAATAGAGAATAAAACCCCCTTTCAAATGAGCTATCACTCACCACCCCATGCCATTTAAATTTATCGAAAGGGTTGTTCCCCTGCAGTAAGGGATGAAATTAAGGTTAAACTAATCATACAAAAATGTACATTGTAGAAAACAAACATCGACCTGTCTCGGTGATTTTCCTAACAAGACTCCAGTAACTAGTTAGTTATGATGATACTTAACTTATGATGCTCACTGTATGTAATTTTTCTCTGGATAAGCTGTTCACGAATTTGCAGTTCGATCTGATTTGGTGTTTAATCTTCCCCCTATTGTTGTTAAAGGGGTAAATATAGTTTGATTTTAGTCAGCATGCTTACCTAGACGATTATTAACCCTAATTTATGTTTCTTTTCGTTGTATTTATTTTCTGTATATGGAATTAACTATTAAGGGGTAGTATTTTGAAATCTAAGGGTGTAATTTGTCTATTAAATGTAATTGTTGGATAGAACTCGCTTCACGAGCCGTCTATCTTGTTGCTTGTTATATCTGAAGATTACCTACATAAATTAATAAGCCGAACTTTAATTTAACTAGTAAACGTTGAGTAGTTACTACCTATTTCTAGACCTCGCTTCACGAGAAGGCTATGTAGGTACCTGGTTATTTAATTTTAACTTCTTTATTAACCAGGGATAAATAGTTATTGCTGTGTTTTATCTTATACGTTTTCTTTAGGGTTCTTGTGACGGGCCAGCACATCTTGTGACGGGCTAGAATTTCTTGTAACCAGCTAGTGCTTCTTGTGACAGGCTAGTATGCTTTTGACGGACTAGCACTTCTTGTGACAGGCTAGTAACCTTGTGATGAGCTAGATGACACCTTTATGACAGGCAGTTCGATTTGTATGCCGCAAACGAAGCAGAGATAGTAGGACATCAACCGTCTACTAGAGTTTTTCCAGCTGGAAAGAAGTCTCGGTTTACCGCAAGTTTTTGCTCACTTATTTTTATATTACTATATTTCTATTTTTAATCTATTTTACTGGGGGGTATTAGTACATAACTTTATCTAAACCTAATGTCAAAGAATACCTACTCAAGAAGCGAAACTGAATGAGTTTTCGTATGTACCAAAGCAAGAGAACTTAATACACTGGGAAACGTATAAAAGTTAATCAGTTTTTGTCGTTTGGTTCATAATTATTTAAACACATACTAAGTAACAATGACAGACAGAAAATTCTTACTATGTTCATTATGTCAAATACATTATTTTAATAGCGAAATAAGTACTGTAGGTACAATAATGACAGTCACTACACAATAGCGAAAGCAGATGACCTGGTCATTCTGCAAATAGAATAATTATGGAACAGTGGTGCAAGGACCATTTACTGTCTATCAATCTCAAGAAGACAGAAATAATCTTTTTTACTAGGAAAATGATGAACATGGAATTAAAACCTACAAAGCTCCTAAACACAAAACAAAACTTTGCAACAGAGGTGAAGTACTTCACCTTCGTTGCAAGGTAGCACCTTTGACAACAAGTTAACATAGAACTCACAGTTAGAAAACATAGTCAAAATGGCATACATTACGTATGAATAATACCACCACATACTTTGATTTTCTTTTACTATACGGAGAATGGTCGCACTGCGCAGCTTTCTGAGTGCCTTTTAAAAGGAGATAGAAAACTCCGCCATTTTGAAACCTTATTACGTGTTGCCTACATCTTGGCGCAATATTTTTAATAGGTGCGTTTTAATCATCCGCTTCTGCTTCGGAATTGTCGGTTTTCTTGTTTTAATCTGACAGGTTAAAACGACTAAACCGACAATTCCGGAAGCAGAAGCGGATGATTAAAACGCACCTAATATTTTGCTTGCTGCTGTCAGTGTCAGTGAATATTATTTTTGAAGTCACAGTTTATTGCTAAAGAATCAGTTAGCTCACTCGGACCAGTTGAAAGTTCCAAAATAACATCCACTCCAGGGGGTCGATTCTCGACTTGTAGGAACCTTTTCCTATAGGAATTTGTGACACTTTCCTATATGTAGGAAAATGTCATAAATTTTCGATGTATATAAAAATGTCAAAAATTCCTATAGGAAAATATTCCTACGAGTCGAGAATCGACCCCCTGGGATACAAATTCAGGATACGCAGAAGACTGCTGTTTTATTATAGGCGGTTCATATATTGTATTATCCGAGTTGCACAGTGTATAAACTGAAACATTGAGATCAAAAGTGCCGACGCAGAGTGAGCGATCTGATTCTTTAGCTGTAAACTGTATCACAGGGTTCAAAATGGCCGCGCCCTATGTTGGGCGTGTCGGACCTCTCTCTTGCCTCGTATAGTAATCAAAGTATGTGAATGCCACTAAACCGTGGGGCGCACCTGGGGTTTCTCCCCCAGAGTCGTCACATGGACTTACATAGCCATCATAAGACCTATGCTATATAACATACGGTGCAGTTGTCTGGGTACCGAAAATCCAAAAATTGACAGCAAAATAGAACAAATTCAAATAACAGCATGTCTCAACATAACAGGAGTCATGAAAACCACACCAACCAGAGCCATGGAAGTCGTTCTTAGTCTCACTTCCCTTGGTATTACATCAAGGAGGTTGCTCTGATGACAATGACATGCCTCTGCACGGTTGGAATAGAACCTGATGTACGATCTGGTGAGGCGAGACATCACTTTTGGCAAAAGGCGCTCAATACGCTCCCACTGCTTCAAGCGAATATAAATAAATAGAAGAGCCGGAAGTGACAGGTACGATTCATATCTACACCAATGGTTCTAAAACAAGATAATGCTGAGCATGTGAAATATACTCCAATTCCATAAACCTCAACATAAAATGGGCTGTGAGCAATAGTGCAACTGTAATTCACGGAGCTCACAGAGGTTCTCATAGCAGCAAAAGAAATCACCAGAACAATATTACTAGTAGAAACATGCTCATTTATACAGACAGCAGATAATCACTACTTACCCTGAACAGATTACGAATTAGGGTTATTACTAAAATGTCACGAAGCTTTGGCAAGAGTATTCATCTAAGTAATCACATTGAGATGGATCAAAGGTGACGCCACATCAAAAGGTAGCCTCTTATTGCTGATTTACTAGCCAAGAAGGCGGCCAACTAAATACTTTTTGGACCTGGCCCTTCTATTGGACTGACAACATCGGTAGTGACAGACCTAATTAAAGAATATTCCCTTGTGAAATTGAAGAAAAAATGGGATGAAACAAGAAACTGCTGAGTTACCAGGGATCTTTAAAGTTATCCTAACAACACTACAACAAACAAATACTTGAATATGACTAGACAGAATCTGCATCTGATCACAGGCATTCTGACTGGTCATTGCTAAGTACGGAAGCATCTTCATATCATAGGGCTGTCAGAATCCACACCCTGCACGGGATGCGAACAAAAAGATGAGACCATTGAACATATCATCTACGATTGCCAATAGCTCTTATTTATTAGAAGATTTATTTTCGACGAGTATTAGCTAACACCGGCCGATATAAGAGAAGCACCTCTTGGCGACGTTGTTAACTACATTAAATCTGTAGGACGGCTCACGAGCTAGGAGGTGTCTATAATTTTAGGATACACAATGGGCTTAGTGAGGCTTAAGTGCAGTGGGGTAACCCACCCTCTACATTTTACATATTCAGGAGTACTGTAGGTAAATGAGTTTCGATTGCATCCTAATAGCAGCGACTTGGTTCCTCGAAGTGAGTTTGTCATATATTTTAATTATTGTTTTGTATTGTTTATTTACTGTTTTAATTCGAATGGTTTGAAAAACAAAAAAATAACATATTTAAATAAAAAGTAAGAAATTAAACGATGCATAATACGTAGGCGTAAATTATCTTTATAGGTAATGATTTAGAAATTAAAAAAAAAAGATTGACAGCTAGATGCAAGAACGTTCAATAAAATTTAGGAATAACACAATGTATTTTTTTTTTTTTCATGTAATACAAATTTTAAAACTATTAAATTTATTATTACTACTTAGTTAAATACAACTACTTAACTATACTAAAATTTTCACAAAACGCTAATAATAATATACCAAACGTTGCTCTACATAAATTGACAGCTATATTTGACGTTAAACCACCTCTAAAACACTGAGAAAACTTGGCAGTTTTTTGTCCACGAATCGCCCATTTAGTGTCGCTTCTTGGGTAGGTATTCTTTGCTAATGTAGACGAGGTTTAGGGGTGTATAATTTACAGTAGATTTTAATAAATCCGAAAACGTCACCAAGAGCTCTTCGTGGGGAATATTACTTATGGGTAACTATTGATTTTATTAAATAACAGAGTTTTACTCGTTTTTACCCCTAGCGACCGTAAATAGATCACTATTATTTATTTATTTTGATAAATATAGTTCACACCTCATGTGTCACATTTTTAAGATTACCCCTAGTCCCACTTAAATATTTTTAAGTCTAATATAGCGTTTTATTAGTGAATAATACTCCCAGTGATGCTGGATTATTGTTTATAGTTGGGGAATCTAATCGTTAATGTACTAAATGATTTAGTAGTTAAATATTGTTTATTTCGAAGTGTGAACGAGGTTGACCCCCCATGTCAACACAAAATTTATAATATTAAAACTTGGGTATTTATTTATTGAATTTTTTTTGTAATTTAACCCCACTTGCTAATTGTTCGATTTCATAATCGGGTTGGGCAATAAGACCTATGGTAAGGTAACGTTTTATAATAGTAGGAGCATACTCAATTTGTAGCCGCTTGAAGACCTTCGTAGAGGAGATGCATTTGGTTTGGCGATTTAGAGTTTTATAGTGGACCGTCACTTGGGATTGTTGGATGTGAGTAAACTTCTGGCGCCCACTTACATACATAACTTTTGCTACGACTCACCCCTTCTTCACTGTAGTCAGTCGGCATTAAACACCTGGATTAATATAAATCCCACCTCAAGTGCTTAGGCACAGAAAGTAGGTAGCAATATCTTATAGTATATTTATATTTTTCCTTCTTAAATATGATTTTTATTGCAACGTTATTACCTATTTTTAATTTGTATATTATAGAAAGAGTGGTATGCATTCATAATGTTGTTTTATTGAATATATTTAAAACAGTTTTAAAACATGACAGAAAATAAAACATAATTTTTTTCTATTGAGACTGTTGAACTGGATATACTTTTTCCCTTTTTTTATATTGTTATATTGAATTATTAATTTTTCTTAAAATATTTTCACTTTCTAACCTGATTCCATCTTACATTCAGATACTCAAAAAAATATCCGGGTTTAGATCAAAGAGCGCAACAATTTCACTTACCGTATATATATTGGTGTTGTAGGCATCCCCGTTCGACGGACTCATGCTGTGCTCGTTCCTGATGAGAATCGGGAGCACGTCGCCGCCAGGAACGTAACAAGGAGTCGCCGAAGTGACCACGTGGACGCTCCCGTCATATCGGTTGGAAGAGTCGATTGACGGCGAGCTGTGCGATCTAGTTCGAGACTTCATCGATCTCTTCTCTATTTGGTCTTGCTTCTCGAGTTCGTTGAGCTGCTGTTCGCGACTCTGACGGATGTATTCCTGTAAAAAAATAAACAATATTAAGACACACATTGAAACATTTTAAATATCCATTTTAGAGAAAAATTTTCAATAAAATTTATTTTTTCGTAAGCTTTTACTAACTTTTAATAAAACTAAAAGAAAAATTACACATTCTGTATTAAATCTATGAACATTTTATTATTTTTGTTTTAATAAATATCAAGTAAAGCAGTTTTAAAATGGGTGCGTTGCCCACCTATTTCTCAAGCTGGACTTACTTAAAAAATTATAAAAGTGATGCAAACCCTTTGACCTAACTCATAAAAGATATTCCAATTTGCAACCTTCTATGGCTTTTCTCTTACATCCTTAAATACAATTATGTCTACTTTGCAGTCTTGGTGCCGTATTAATGGTTTTGAAATTTCTATCAACAAGACTGTTGTATGTATTTTCACCCGACACAACACACCTAATAATAATAATAATAATACAATTATTTTAAAACAACAATAATTTCCTTTACAAACACGCGCTAAATGTCTTGGAATGATCTTTGATAAGAAGCTCACGTGGGAACATCACATTGAATATGCATTGAACAGGTGTCAAATGGGATTAAATTTTCTAAAATTTATCTAAAAAGTTTGGTTAAGTGCCGATGTTAATACAGGTTTACTATTTTATAGATCCTACATTCGATCTATACCGGACTATGGGTGAATTTTATATGGATCGGCCAACAATTCTCTACCACAAAAGTTAGAAGTTTTTTAAAATTCTGTACTACGCACATGCTTGGGTACTATGAAATCTACAAAAACCGAAATCCCTTTATATCGAAGCTGTAGAGCCACTCATTAAATATAGAATAGAATACCTAAGTCAACAATTTATCTTTAAGACATTCTTCAATAATTCAACCTTATTTTAAGAAATTATTCAACTTAGTACATACGATCTAACAAATAAATACTGGATTAATAAGAACTCACCGTCGTTCTGTAAAGCTGTTCAAAATTATGAGATAGCGTTCGACACCCTAGGTTCTTTCGACCAATTCTTTATTACATCCTACTTTTATTGTTTCTTTACCAAAGTCTTACTTAGACAATCCAATTATGATGAAAATCCTCATAATTGTTTAAATCTACTTCTTTGTCACATAAATAGCTTTCCTGAACATACCATTATATACACCGATGCATCCAAGTCAGACCTAGGCACTGATTGAGCCTACTATGTCCCGTCTCTTAATATTAAAACTCTTTACAAACTACTTGATAACTTTTCTGGTTACACTGCAGAAGCGATTGCGATACTAGAAGCCTTACAATTTGTAACAGAATCTAACACTACAGCAGCTCTAATTGCTTCAGATTCTTTATCTGTTTTAAAATCGACTGTAGCTGTGGACATTTCAAATTTTAATTCAAATCCATACATTTTCTTGATCAAAAAGGCATTGTTCCAACTAATTAATAATAACGTAAAGATATGCTTTATATGGATAAAGGCTCATATTGGACTTAAACACAATGAATATGTTGAAATGCTACCAAAATCCGCAATAAAAAAAGAAACTAACACCATTCATAACATCTGTAGCCTAGATATTGTTGCCTTGATAAAATCTAACAATATGAGAAAATGGAGGCATGCTTGGTCACATTTCTGTTCCACTTATTCGAATCAGTACACTAAAATTCAAAAACATATTCCAAAATCACCCTGGTTTAAAAATCATATAATTCCAAGAAACTACATTTGTTGGCAGTGCACCAATCATTTAATAGGTTAATATTACGTTGTAGAGAGTGGCAATCATTCAAGTTATTAATGGTGTGGAATAGTTTTAAATCATCAGCATATAGTAAATATTTTACATCAATATTACAAATATTACAAAACCGTTGAAGAGAAGAGGACCCAGAATAGAGCCTTGAGGTATTCCGGAAGTTTGAGAAAATACACGTGATTTGAGACCCAGATATTGAACAAATTGGGTGCGTCCACATATATAGGATTTTATGACAGTTATTAGCTGTTCAGACATTACGATCTGGTGAAGTTTTGTTAGTAGTATGCTATGATCCAAACTATCAAAGGCTTTGGAAAAATCAGTATAGATTACGTCTACCTGATTCATTTTGTCAATTGCCTCACACAAGAACTGTGTAAAATAGAAGAGATTTGTTATAGTAGAACGTCTTCTGATGAATCCATGTTGTTCAGGTATAATAACATTATGGAGCTTGAAAGAGAGATGATCATGCAAAATAATCTCAAATGTTTTTGAAAAATTGCACAGAGTAGTAATGGGCCTATAATTGCATATTTCGTTCGATTATCTTTTTTAAAAACAGGGCATATTCAAGAAAGCTTCCAAATGATAGCATTAAGTTGAAGATATATTGTAAAGGTTTACAAAAAATTTGAGCACAGTCTTTAATTAGAAAGGAAGGAATAAGATCAGGGCCGGTCGTTGTTTTTGACTTCATTTTTTTAGGGCAATCAAAACTTCGTTTTCTGTAAAAAAGAGCATAGTTACCAGATTTGAGCAAGATGTAACGTTAGAGGCAGTGTATGGTCCTGACGCAATATAATTTTCAGCAAAAAAGCTGGCAAAGTGTTCAACCACGGCATAATAAACAATCGGCAAGCCCACTCTCCGCTGATCGCATACAAATATTATACTAAGAAAATTTGACCTTGACGACGCCATTCGGGGGTCTTAGTCAGGGTTGGATTAAAGCGTATTTAAAGATTTTGTAATAAAATAAGGTATTGATAGGCAGGATCGTATTAAAACAAAAAAGCTTCACAGATTGCGCCAAATAATTAGCTTGTTTTTATTGATGGTCTTAAAATATCTATTAATATTTTTAAAGTGAAATATA
This sequence comes from Psylliodes chrysocephalus, assembly GCA_927349885.1. NCBI lineage: Eukaryota > Metazoa > Arthropoda > Insecta > Coleoptera > Chrysomelidae > Psylliodes > Psylliodes chrysocephalus. The sequence continues at coordinate 84,194,477 of OV651817.1, read as the reverse complement.
TGAGCAGCCTTAAATATAACTTAGGACCGATTCCACCGTTGTGTTAAACGAAGTTTAAAATTACATTTTGACATTAACAATGTCATTTTAATCTCCGTTTAACACAACGGTGGAATCGACCCTTAATAACATATATTTATGGAAATCGGGGACAAGGAGCGTCAAATGTTATCTCGGAATTAATTAAATCTAAAAAAAATGACAAACGCCGGATTTAGTGATAAATAATTCAAAATTGTGATGAAAAATTATTTCAATTTTTGTTATTAAACATACAAAACTATTATTTGACATTTTTAAATTGCCAAAAATATCTTTATTTGCTTTTTTTGTATGCTTTATAATAACAATACATGGAGCTTATATCCAAGTCTTCGTGTGTTAAGGCATATTGTGTACATACATCGCAACGTTGAATTTTAAGACATTTTTTTATTAAAAATCCGCATATATAATAAAATTTTCTTAAAAAATATTAATATTTTGTGCATGCAATTCATTAATATGCTTGTTTATATTTACATTTTCGACAATATTGCCACCATTACACGCGATTTTGGAAAATGGCTCATCCTTAGTAGTCCTACGAATTTCATGTAGCCTTACAAGTAAAGCATCCCCACCTGTTTCGCAGTTTTCAGTTCCAGAATGTAATAAATTTAAACATTGCAATTTTTTGAACGTCCTTTGAATTTGGACCGATGTAGGGTTTACACAGTTACCCTCATGGAGGAAGGATAATTAACAGTTGCAGATTCCTCAAAGAAATTTGGCAGCATGTTTACCTTCAGCGACATATGGAATAGTTTTGTGCAATTAATACTCAGTCAGTAATATAGAAAGATGTAAGGCTATTTTAGCTTGAAAATTGGCGGACTTTTGAATTTACTTCGACAAAATATAAGAATTTTACATTTATAATAGCACTGCTTGAAACACATGATTTTGATTGTGACTCATTACTAATTTACTACTTATAATTTCTTTAATGGCTAATTAAGATTTTCTTGCTTTTTGTAATGAAAATACTTTAGATTTATCAAGATTATAAAGCTTTGTTATTCGCATATCTAGAATATTTATCAAAATAAATATCAGAATTAAATTTTTGTTAAGCATTTCAATATTTGGGAATAATACAATTACGATTAATATTCATTTTTTTTTTCAGAAAAAAAAATTATTCCATACAAAAAATTCTGCTTGTTGAAGAAAATTACAAGAAAAAGTTTCCTTTTAAAGTTATGAAGGAAAACCGAAAGGAAAACTGTGACTTTTCTTTGTAAAATCAATAAGGTAATACAGATTTTTTCCTTTTGACAATTTTAAGTTTCTTCATTTATTAAGACCATGTGCACCTGACCTAACATATTAATATAGTAAACCTATTTTTTCGTCAAACAGAATTTTTTTATAATGATTTTTTCCTTAAAATAAAAATAAAGATTTTTCCATTTTGTCAACTCCATACGGGAGATGTTTAAAATATAACTATTTACTTTAAATCTTAATAATATACCTACATAAGTAAATATAAATAGACGCTAAACTTTACGTGACGTTAACTAGGCACCTACCTACATCTTACTAATAGCTTTATAACTGACAAACTGACTCATAAACTAGGATTTTTTTAAAAGTATACCATACATACCTAATAAGATCTTTAAGAAACCGAAGAAATCTTTTATTCAGTTTATTCATATAGTTTTTTGCTGCACAACTTTGCCCAGACATAGTAAAACACTTAAAAGTTAACAAATTAACACTGGAAAAAACTACTATATAAAAAGTGTCAAAAAATATCTATAATTCTAAACAAATAACAATAACTATATAATACAAACATCACAAACAAAATAAATTTAAGATAGACGCTACTGATTCCGTGCTACTGCAACCTGTTTGTTTTTGTCGATATAAACGACGACAGTGACGCCACTGGCTTGATTGAGAGGTTGGACCCCAAAATGGCGGTGTGCGTGTAGATGTGCGCATAGCGTTGCCGCCAAGACAAGTTAGCCTGCCGATTGTTTATTATGCCGTGATTCAACTATGTCCTGGGCATTTTCCGAGTTTTATTGTTGTATGACATATTGGCTGGAATTGAAGATGATACGCCTTTTTTGAGTTAATAAATGACCAAAACTGATTGGGATTTGTTTTAATGTTTGCTTCGGAGGTACTCAAATAGTTTTTTTAAGCAGAATCAGACAGATACTTAACTTCAGCTCTTAGATTACTAAATTGGATGAAGTGTTCAGGATTTTTACTTTTTTGTATTTATTCCATGCTTTAGACTTCAAATTGAGTTTTTTAATTATTTCAGAGTTAAACCAGTCAGGATAATGATTTTTCGCTGGTATCTTTAAAGGAACGTTTTTGTCGAAGATATTATAGATTCTCTCGTAAAACATTTTAATTGCTTCATCCATGCTGCCGAACTGATATAGGTGGGTCTAATCAATTGTGACTAGATCTTGATATAAACTGGGAAAATGAACTTCTTTAAAATTATATTCTTTAGAACATGGTGGAGGTAATATTTTTAGAGTAGTTTTAAAGGAAATATCAACAGAAAGAGCAGGGTGTTGTGGATCTAGTCGTAAGAGTTCAGATGTTCCAGAGACAGTGCATGCATCAATGTTTGAGAGAACGAGGTCAAAGATTCTGTTATTGCAGATAAGTATTGTATTATGTTGGGACATTAAAAAAGTTTAGGAAATTCATTAAACAAGATATTTTTCTACAAGGATCTCTTATTATGCCTGTTTTAAAATCGGCATATCTACTTAAACTGAAATTGCCAACAATTATAACATTTTGGTCGTAAACTAAGTGTATAGACATGAAAATATCGAAAAAAGATCATATTCATTAGCAGATATGAGCGGAGGAAAGCAAACATTTGCTTTACCCAATTTCAGTTTTATAGATGTGATATAAGAGGTTCAAATATTTATTTATTTATTTATTTATTGAATATTCCAACAGGTTTTACAACCTAATTACAGGAATACTTATTTATAATTAATAGTTTACATGATATATATATATATATATATATATATATATATATATATATATATATATATATATATATATATATATATATATATATATATATATATATATCTATTTAAATAATTACCTATGTATGATCCTCACTCACATTCTAGTAAATAAAAGCCTAATATTAAATGGTATAAATAAATATATAAAAATTAATAAAATTAATAAAAATGTAAAAATGCAAGAATTTTACAGAAATTTTTCAGTCTACGCCAAAAATACTTATGTAAATAAATATTGTTTTCTTATATTGCCTCAGAGGTATCGTAAAGTCAATATCAGTAGTTGTGTTAATAATATTAGCTAGTTGCAACATGGCTTCCAGAGGAGAACAGTAACCCACTCTCATTTTTCCAAATAACAATTTAAAACGAGTGCTTACTGATGGGGCTTTAAATGGTACTAAGTACAGTAAATCAGCAGATGATGCTATATTATTAATTAATTTGTATAGAAACATCATCATCGTTAACTTACGTCGACTTATCAGTGATATAATTTCAAATTTTTTGCGTAGTCTAGCTGTCCTTACAGTTGTATAATCCGGCCAACGATGATATTTTTTAAAATACAAATAACGGAGATACTTATTTTGCACCTTTTCTATCGAATCCAAATGCACCTGCGATTGATTACCCCAAATAACACATCCAAACTCAAGTTTTGGTCTAATTAAGGTATTGTACAACATATTTATTGTTTTTATTTTTGAAAAATTAAACGACTGCCTAAGGATGAATCCTAGTGTACGATTAGCACTTAACACTGATTTTTGGATGTGCTTAATAAAAGAAAGCTCGTTGGTATAGATTATTCCCAAATCCTTAACTTCAGCAGATCTAATTAAAGTCTCCAGACCAATGGTATAATCAAAATTTATCGAATTCTTTTTTCGAGAAATGGACATAACACAACATTTGCTCACATTAAAACTTAACTTATTTTCTATACTCCAATTAAATACATTAATCATATCCTTTTGTAACAACACACACTCCCTAACAGTTTGAATCTTTCTAAATATCTTAAAGTCATCTGCAAACAATAAAAATTTAGAGTATGAGACAACTTTAGAAATATCATTAATAAACATAATAAATAAAATTGGGCCTAAATTAGAGCCTTGTAGAACCCCTGAGTTCGCATAGAACTTCCCTGAAGTGTTTCCATTAAATTTCACCAAAAATTTTCTATTTTGCAGATAGCTACTCAAAAATTTTAATAAATTAGCGGATAAACCAAAATTGTGCAATTTTTCTAGTAATATTGTGTGATTAACCTTATCAAAAGCTTTTTTAAAGTCCGTGTAAATGACATCTAACTGTGATTTATGGTCAAATACATTAGTTACCGATTCCGTGAACAATAATAAATTTGTATCGATCGATCTGCCTGAAACAAATCCATGTTGTTGGTCTATGACTTTGTTTTTAATGTGATTATATAAATATGAATGTAGAACCTGCTCAAAAATCTTAGAAGGAGCACACAAAATTGCTACACCTCTGTAATTTTCTATGTCACTCTTTCTGCCCGATTTGTGAGTTGGAGTGTAAGTTGACAGTTTCCACATTTATGGAAAAGATGCAGACCGTAAAATTAAGTTAAATATATGAATTAACGGTATTTTTAAATACTCAATACAACCTTTTATAATATATGGGGGTATGGCATCATGTCCAGCAGCTTTTTTCGGTTTTAATTTTTTCAAAGCCATTTTATAATCGTTCTCATCTATGTTAGGAATATTTAATATAGTAGTGTTTACTAAATTCAATAAATCAATATTATAATTTGCCTTTTCAGCGCAGTGAGTGGCTGCAAAATATTCTGCAAACTTATTAGCTACTTCTCCCTCAGGTATATCGTTACCATCCCATTTAAATTTATCTAATTGGTTACCATTGCCCTTTTTTTTATTAACAAAAGTCCAGAAATTATTTATATTTGAATCTATACTTTGTTCGATTTGCTGTAAGTATTTCTTATGTTCGACGTTTATTAACGATTTTACTTTTCTTCTCATCTCAATATATTTATCGCTGTAATAAGTAGAAATTCCCTTTAATTTTCTATAATTATTTTTTTCTTTAATTAATTGCTTTATTTCCCGTGTAAACCACCTAGGATATTTGTTAAAATTATTATAAACCTTGTATTTAGGTACAGTAAAATCAAACACATTATAATTTTTTTTATAAAAGATATCCAATGCGATATTTACATCTGAATTTTCGATAACGTCACTCCAATCCATGTCCCTCATCATTACACTCATTAAATCAAAGTTGGCTTTCTTAAAATTATATTTATTTTCAGTTAATTTATCATATCAGTGTCATTACATTATATACCTTGTTTTATTAAACGAAATGTCTATTGCCAGAGATGGGTGATACATATCCTCGGGTACTAGAGGTAACTGTTCCCGGTATACGTTACAATTATTTAAGTTTTCAGTGGCACCTATTATTAAATCTAATGTCTTGTTCTGAAAATTTTTTATACAATTAAATAGAGAAAATGAATTAAAACTTAAAAAATGCATTAAAGTATTTAGTTTGGGGCTAATATTATTCAACATTGCAATATTTGTACCCTGGATTTCTGGAATATTAAAATCACCAAAAATAAATGTATTGTTAATATCTTTTACATATTCTTGTAAATATTCAAAGCATTTGATATAATGGTTTAAATTAAGATCAGGAGGTATATATACTCGCATAATAATACATTTAAATTTATTATTTATTTTTACTTCAACAACTAGACTTTCACATAAAGACCTTTGTTGAACAAATGATAAAATTTTATGCTGTTTCTTTATGGCAATAAGTACACCACCACCTCTAGACTTACCTGTAACCATTCGATCCCTATCCGCTCTTATTAAGTTATATACAGTTAAATCAACAAGTTCACCATCTACTACCCCCTCATGAAGCCAAGTCTCAACCGCAATAATTATATCATAGTTACCTTCTGAAGAATTTCTGCAAAATTCCAACGTTTTCGTATTTAACCCTCTACAATTCTGAAAATTTAAATTAATAAAATTTGTTATCTTGATTTAGTTGTAAACATTCAAAATTACCCCTAAGATGCTCACAAAAAAACATTAATTTTGAAATTAGAAGAAATACATTACAAAGTATAGTATTTTGGTGCATTGAACACTTTTTTTTAATGAATAATTAACATAAAACCTTATTATAATATTAATATAAATTTAAAAATTCCCATCTCTAATAATTATTATCTATGTACTATAAACCAAAGTGATATTGTCCTTTATCTAAAAATGAAAATACAAAAAAGTACAAAGATAAACAAACATTGTTACTATACGCTACAATAGCAGTCCATACATGAACATATTCATAATATTATAATAAATAATCCTAGATTCCAGTTTCTTGATTTGATTATCTATTTTTGCAAAAATATTTCCTCCAAAGCTCCATACATGTTCTTGTCCATATAATTTTTTGGCTTCCTTTAAAAGTGCATATTTACATTTTGTTAGGTCTTCATAGACAAATATCTTCGTTTGCTTCAACTCTTTTCTGGCTTTTAGTATTTCATTCTTCTTTAACAAAGATACAAACTCAATTACTACTATCCTTGCATTATTGCTACCTCTTATTAGTTTTCGTTGTCTGTAGAGATTACATATATCTGAAGATGAACATTTGACTTTCATTCAGTTGTTTAATATATTTATCATAATTGACATTAAATTTTCATTATCATTTTCTCCTATGCCATCAAACCTTAATATCTTTCTTCTTTGAAAAGTTTCCATGTCATCTAATTTTTTTGAGATAAATTTAAGTTCATTATCATGTGCAATTACGGATTTACTAACTTCTGACATTTTATTCGTTAAATCTAACATTTTTTCATCCATCCTGTTTAACATTTTGGATATTTTATCTTCCATTTTGTCAAATTTCACATCAATTTTTTCATCTAGCTTTTGATATACCTTTTGAACGATTTGATCTATAACATTTTCGTCCATCTGTTGACTAGCGCTTCTCGTCTTTGAATTCATTGTAGGCATCAGAAAATTAGAAAATTAACGTGTGTGGACTGCTATACCAATACAGAATATTTCTGAAGTCACAGAATAAAACCGCAATTTTTGAGTTTTCTTGTTTCCACAAGCAATTTTTCACTTAATTTATTTTCACAAACAATTCCTACTGCTTTAGTTCATCCACCATTACAAAAATACGCTAATATTTGTTAATAGAGACCCGTTTTTATTACAAATTCTTAGGAGAAATTCGAATACACGTCTACCAACTGCGAGCGACCATGGTATATATGTTCGGTGTCAAAGATACTGGACGAAAATAGTTTTTCACAGCAACTAAGCTCCCTCCACCTAGGGTTGCAGACATTTTATAGAATTTTCTATCAGTTATGTAATCATTGTAAAGGTTTGGATCAAATAGTTCCGAGTCCTTGATTGAGTCGTTTAGCCAGGTCTCAGTGAGCGTAATAATATCATATTGAGAGGAAGTTGATGAGTTAAGATAAAGAACTCGAGTCTTCGTACAAGTACCAAAAACATTCTGATAGAAAAGAGAAAAGTTAGATATAATACATTTACTTTCATTATTAATAGTTGAAACAGGATGTGCTCGATCTGGTTGCTACTTCCATCCCCCTTAAATATTGAAACAGCTTTAACACATTTTTCTGATGATATTATCAATTGCCCCTTACAATTTCTGAGAGACACCAAGATTTGTCTATGATTGGAATCTTAATCTTGTTTCCTCTGCATTGTACCTATTTGTTTACCCTCTTACCGAGGCCTAATTTTGTTTGTCTATTAGAAAAAAAGTCCTGGACGAGAAACGAGTGTTCCCGTCATATATTGTTTTTCTTCTTCTTACATCTCTTGTTATTGGGAATTATTCTTGGGTAGTGTTAATTATGGACGAATCTGTGTCTGGCTGAATGGAAATGTGCTTATGCCAAAAAAACAAAAACCTATTTTGCACGCAAATGTTTTTTTGTGCAAAAAAATTGTTTATTTGGCTCTAATTTTGTTAAAAAATGCAAATATATTTAAAATTCTTAATTTTGCTTAACGACCTGGTACATTTTTAGGTAACCTTCGACAAGGTCCACAACCTTGACACATTAACAGCAATTGACAATTTGTACTTTTTGCAGTCTAACAAATTTTGCAAATTTTACAGAGCGACTTAAATAGCTTCCTATAGGTAAATACAAATTTGCAACTCTCCAAAATTAGCGCAAACATTGTTGATTATCAAAAACTTTGTTTTGGTTCGCTTTCGTAACCGTTCCAGAACATTTGGAGCATGTGCAGTATATAAAGACTGTTTAAATTACCACGAGCCGCCACTGGATTATCTCAAAATTGAAAATTAATAGGTGTATTTTCAAGTTTCTTCCCATTTGTTCTTGGAATCTTGAATATATTAATACATATTCATTTAAAAATTCTTCTCCGAAAAATAGACAGTTAAATCTTGTGCAATATTTGAATATTTAGGTATAACTTTTAATTACCTTAATTACCTTAATTACCTTAATTACCTTACTTACTTACTTACTTACTTACTTAAAATGCCACGTATTTATAGTGGCATATAAAAAGCTCAAAAATAATGATTAAATAATGAAGCCCAAGATTTATTTTGTCACATTGTATATTTTCATGCGATCTATAAAAGATACTTTATTAAATTTTATCTATAACACCCCCGCTGTCAAGTTCTTATCGTTACAAAAAATTACTCTCCACTTTCGTAAACATCTATTTTTCCACGAACCCTCCTCCCGAGGCAAATGAGGCAAACCAGCTTTTTTTTCGCATATTTCTAGTAGGTAATAGGTTTCTCGAAAGCCCACTCTCTCTCTCTCTTTCTGACTTTGCTTTGTGAGCCCAGAGTCTGTAACTTTGAAATATGAGCGATACAAATGCCTTCTACGGTTTCCGCAAATTGGCGGAATAGGTGACTATTCCCCAGAGAGTGGCTGTTCTTGAGTACCGATCAATAATTATTTACCTATTTCTGACTTTCATATCGTCTTACTAGTTTATCATATAAATAACTGAGAAAATGGAAAATGATTGGCGAGAAATGCAATAAATTTCTATTTGTTCTAGTCGGTTTTGTAGCAATTACTATTTTGATGAATAGATATAACTATTAGGATACAAGGTGTATGAAAAACTATATAAACGATATAAAAATAGAGAATGTTATTAAAAGATTTAAACATTTTGCGAGAATATAATATATGACATGTCTTGTCTTGTCAAGATTATGTATAAACTGCCTAATGGAATATCCTGCTAACTACAGAGGATGTGAGGTAGCTAACCTTACATATAAGGAAGGATAACACCACTAAATCTAAGGCATAAACGCTTTTCCTACTGTCAGAAATGAAATAACATATTCTCAGATAACAAACTCACAGGAGCAACCAATTTAAAGGTCACAACCAGCTATGAATTCCACAAATTGCACAGCATACTGCACAGCCTAGCAGAAAGTACCACTAATGATTTATTATTATCCTTAATAACCAGAATATATTCACTTTCTGACAGGCTTCAGAAGCTAGAAGAATTAAATAAACCCCAAATACAGGGTGTCTGTAAAAGGTATTTACATACATAGGCGTAGAACTTGATTTTTAAATAATTGCACCTTTAAAAATTCTACGCCAATGGAAGAAAAGGAGTTTGAGTATGAAATTTAGATTGCGCAACTCATTTACTTTAAAAAAGGTACTCTTGATAAGACTCGATTACTCTCATGGTTTTCGCTAAATTTCTGTTTTAATAATTTAGAGTCAATAGGTTTCACAAAAATATTTATTTACAACATAATCAAAATAGAGATTTTACAAAAATTGTTCAAAATGTTCACCATTTTCACGCATACAAAGATTTATACGTCAAAGAAAATTAAAATGTATCCTTCCATAACTTCTTCATCACCTCTAAGATTGTTTATTGCATCTTGAATACGTTGCCAGAGTTGTTCCTCATTTTCTACAGGTTCCCTGTAAACTGTGGATTTCAGATGTCCCCATAAAAAGTAATCCATCAGTGTTAGGTCTGGGGAACGTGGTGGCCAGTTTACAGGTGCGTCATTACCTCTGCCTATCCATTTGTGTGGATATTGTTCATTCAAGTGGTTTCTAACGTTTAAAGAAAAATGTGGTGGAGCTCCATCTTGCATAAACCACATATCTCTCCGAAGTTGAAGAGGTAAATCTTCTAACAATTCTGGCAACGTATTTTGTAGAAAATACAAATAATTTTCTCCAGTTAATCTTCGTGGAAGTATGACAGGACCATCAATGGAATTACCAATTATTTCAGCCCACACATTAATTTTGAATTCGTGCTGAAAATGGTTTACCTTTATTGCATGCGGATTTTCAACAGCATAAACATGTTCATTATGGGTATTAGTTATACCTCTTCTTGTAAAACCCGCTTCATCGGTAAAGAGAACCTTCTTGACAAAGTTTGGATCTCTTTCTCTTTGCAAATTAACAAATCGAAAAAAACCCAAACGAATTTGAGGATCATGGACTAATAATTCTTGTACTGGCTTCTTATGGTGTGGATATAGCAATTGTTCTATAAGCACTTTATGAACGACATCTTTACTCACTCCTAGTTCCCTTCCAATTCGTCTGGTGCTTAATTCTGGATCTTCTTCAACACGTTCTAAAATGTCTTCTTCAACTTCAGGAATCCTTACAAAACGTTCTCTTCCATTATCAACAGTGTTGGGAGCAAAGGAACCGGTCTCCCGAAGACGTCTCTCAACAGCAGCAAAAGTTGGGTGGCTAGGTACCCGACGATTTGGAAACCTTTCAGAGTACACCCTGACACTCTCTCGAGCATTTCCTTCACAAAATCCTAATGTCAGTAACATATCGGTATATTCTGCATTGGTATATTGTACAGCCATATTAATAAACCACGCATTTGTTCTTAAATTATTGAGTCAGATAGAACACTTTCAATCGTTAACAAGAGATTAGGTGTTAAAACTTGACAATATTTTTATTTAGATGAAACTATGGAAACCAACAATAAATGTTTTTGTATACGTATTGCAGGCAAATAATTAATATTCCTCAAAAAATCGTACATGGCAAGAATCGAGTATTTTTGTTAAAAGTCTCGATTAGAGGTGTTGAAGAAGATATGAAAAAAGTACATTTTTATGTTTTTCATCGTATACAATTTTGTCCGATAATAATACATAGGCGTAGAACTTGATTTTTTAAATAATTGCACCTTTAAAAATTCTACGCCAATGGCAAAAAAGGGGTTTGAGTTTGAGAAAAACGATTTAAAAATTGTAACTTCAAGGCCCTCTGGAGCCCAAACGAAGCAACTTTGTACTTAAATAATTTTACTTAAATCGACTTATTTTGATCTAAGGAATATGTGGTATGTTTTTGTAAAGACCTTTTACAGACACCCTGTATATAACAAAATCACCAATAGACAAAAGAGATATTAGAATAGCCACTTGGAATGCCAATGGTATTCTCCAAAAACAAACTGATATCCAAGTTTTCTTGGACCTACAAAAAATAGATATATGTCTGATTTCTAAGACCCACCTTACAACAGAGTCATACATTAAATTCAGAGGATCTCAGATAAACAAATGAATAATAGATGCCTAACGGTCTGGATTTGTTTGAATCCAGTATGAACCGTTTTATCTATTACTTTCTCTTTCTCCATGGTCTTCGATGTGATTCGTCTATTTTAAATAGCAGCGCCAAAATTTTTTCACAACTGTCATCAAGCAGTTGGAAATTGTCAATTTTGATTTTAAAATTTCTGTGTTATTATATTCCCAGAACGCCTTATTAAATTTTTTCAGTTTCTAGTGTGTTTTTTAAACGATATTTATTAGTTTTAAGGATAAAAATGACTAAGAAGTGTATTATTTGTTCTAAAAGATACATTTTGGGTGGTTCTACCTCCTTTCATTGGTAAGTAAATGAAACACATAGGCGGCACCAGACACCATTGTGTAATTTTTTTAACTTAAGTATTGATATAATAATGTTTCAATACTAATGTAGATACTACGTTATGTACCTAATTAAAAAAGAATATATCGCACCATCAATACACAATACCCAAAGCCTCTCAAAAAAAATCGCAATTTTGAGTTAAGATACAAAATTCAAATACAACTTCACCAGACATTGTATTCTATTCCAAATTTAAGGCGTATTAATTAATATTATTTTGCTTCTTTATGTAAACATACACAGTTAATTTTAACAGCAATTTTCTTGAAATGCTATTTTCCTATAGTTGTGTTATTAGTGCCACCGTACCGATGAAGACCAATAGTCAGAAACATGTGACTACTGTTCACATTCCTTTTTTTTGTAATTTTTCTTTTTCGGGAAATGTCCACTATTACTACCTTGATGACCTTCGCCCTATACCTTTTTCCGTTTATTAATATTATTGTTTCTAGAATCATGTTTTGTATACAATATTTATTTTAGTTAGTTGATTTCTATATTTTTTTAAGAAATCCCTCTATTTCCTATAAAAGTTTAATTCATACAATTAATTATTATAATAATAACTCACTGCTATTGTTATATTACATTCTTTAATTCCTGTGATCATACTTGTTTAACAAAAATCGTATGTATTAACATTTTTAATGTTTGGATCTTCATAGGCTAGAACTGCACGGTAAACCACTCCATTTTATCTTACTCATCAAATCAATAAATTGTTTTTATGTTTTTAATAATAAATGTGATATTGATACGAAACATAAATGTTAGAGGGGTTTTCGAAAACTTTAAATTCTCCGTAAAAGCTTAAGTTTTTGGCCTCATGGTATTTCTGAATTTATTTTCGTTAATCTGGTATACATCATATGACATCCTTTTAGTATTTGATTTAACAAATCACCTACTGAGACTGGACTTTTTCAAGGCAGCTACTTTTAACTAAACTTTTCAACATGATTTTGTAATAATGATTGAATAGTATGCTTGTTTATCAAACTTGTTCTGAATAAACATAAATCAACAGTATATAGGTAGGTATACTTACTGTAGGGTGACCATGTTTAGTTTAGCCCAATGCTGGATAATACAACATTGATGATGAACTTTGGTGAGGTGAAGACTTTTTTTTAAGTTTCCAAAGAAACCATTCACAGAGAAATCACGTCGAGGACCGGTGGACCTATTTTTTTAGATTAATACAACAGAGAAGTCATATGTATTACGCTTTTGTCTTATTTGTTACATTTCAGTAAAAAGGGTTGTACAATTTCTACGTTTAAAAAGTAACTCCTGGAGCGGAGTAGAGCTAGATTTTTTAGTCACGTGATCATCGAAATTATGTGAAATAAAAGACCGGCTATGGATTTGGTTGTTTTCGGTTTTCATTAAAATAATACACTTAAACCTTTCCTTTAAATCAAATTTGATCTCTCGTATAGAGGCGTTTGTTGCAAAGTAAAGTAAATTTTTAGCTGTGATATTTTTCGCCTTTTGCTTTTACTAAAAAATAAACCATGTTCTAATTTCTGTCTAAAGTTTTTTTATTAATATTTCTCTCTTAAATTTAATTCGGAGAAAATAGATCTTACTAGACGTACCAGCTCTGCATTAAAAGACCACGGAGCAGATCTTATCGAGAAGCCACAGATATAATAAAAGAACGGCTTCGAGTAAAAAAAGGTTACTTTTGAAACGCAGCAAATATAGTGAAATGCTGTATGTATGGTTACCCTAACCTGCTGTAGTATTAATAAACTTTAATGTAATTATATTTAGACTTATTGTATCTATATTGTCAAAATGCCAGAAGGGAGACTTCCATTTTAACATATAATATGTCCTAACCTAATAGATTGCGCCGAAAAATGGCATTTATCCTTATTTTTATTATTTTTGTATTTCACAATCTACACACGAACTCAAATATCAAAGAGTTAAGTTAGAACACATAGAAAGCTACTACATTACGTGTTATTTCCTTATAATTTCATTAAAAAATAGCGTAGTTTACTTTTTGTAAAATAAAATTTTGTTTGATTTACATTTTTCTTTAAATCCGTCCTTTACAAAATAATCCTTCGGATTCCGATGAAAAAACTATTTGATACGCCCATGTAGACCGCAGTACCACAGCTGTCAAAAGTTTGTAGATACTGGCTTCAAACAAAGCCTGTGTTAAACGGCGCCCGTTAGGTAACTATTTTTCATTTGTTTATCTGAGCAGAGGATACAACTTCTATCACACTATAGGGACCGTGCGTCATGACTTTAACGCTAACTGGTGAAAAAAATTTGAACTTTATGGGGGGTATTTATTAATATTTTATATGGCATTTATTGTTTAATAATTATTAATTAAATAAAGTCGAATTATTTTCGTAATATCATTATCGAAAAAACTTGTTGCATCCGTGTGGATGTACGAACACATTACTTTGAAAACCTGGACTTCATTCAATAGTAAAGACATTTTATAAATTTTCACAGAGCAGAATTAGTGTCTCACGCCAAATGATATACATAATTACATTACATAGATTGCTTATCCATATGTAAATCAGACGACGAAAAGCGTATTTCACTGGGCAAAGTATTTTTTTTATCTAGCTTTGTATCAATTTTGAGCACTTAGTTGTAAAGAAATCATTTACAGAACCGGTTTTGAAATTAGAACCTTTAGTGTTTTTTGTCATTAAGATTTTTACATATTTAAATGAACATTTTATATAAATATAATTTTACAGATAATTAATGGTTTATTCTGTTGATTAAAACTAATGTAGAATGTTACTATGAAATAAGTATGTCCAATTTGACAAAAATATCTTAGCCCTCTTTACAATTTATTAACTATTTCTCATTTATTACTAAAATAAACAAATCATAAATAATACATTACAAGTACTATCAAAAGAGATTGCAACAAACTTTAAAATATTAAAAATCCAGTGATTTTTGTAAATTTTTTTAGTGACATTACCATTAAACATTATTCAGAATAATAGATGTGTCCAATTACAACTCTTACCAAAGTTGTTTATATCTCATAATTATTGTATTGTTGTAATTTGTGAAAATTGTAAGTAGGTTTAGATTCGTTTTAATAACATTAGCTCTGGCCAATTGATCTGAGATCAAGGCCATCATACAAAACACACACACACATCTCATATCAAAGTTGTTTACATTTCCTTTTCAAAATTGTATTACATATTGCAATTATGTATTTTATGTAGTGTTATTTCTGAAATGAGAGTAGTCTAAAATTATTTATATCCATCTGTTTTAAAAATTGTTTAGATCTCTTAATATTATTTAACTACATGGAAACTCAACTTTCCAAATACATAATAACGTGTCTTGAAGTAAAACTTTAATTATTTTCTTTTTCTAAAGATTAAAATGCTGAAAATTTTATATTAAAACACATTTGGGCTAGAACGGCTCTATTTAGTAAGCACTAGGAAAGGCACATTGCAACCCGCTTTTCGTATTTTTTTATAGATGGGTAAGCAATCTATAATATGTATATCATTGGGCATCTCATAAACGTCAGTGGATGAATGAGAATATTGAGAATGACATTTCAACTAACATATCCTTCCTCCATGCATAAAGCTAAAAAGAATTATTATTATTATTCTCAATCTTTTTTATTAATTTACATTTTTTAAATGTTATTGTAATACTTTTAAATTCAGTGTTACTAAATACCGATATTTTGACATTGGATACACTTGTTTAAGGTACAACTTTACAATTTATTGTTAATTAGCCATTTAAATCTTTTTGCTTAAAATGTATATACATGTCCAGATTTTAATAATGTTTTACATTTTATATCATTTTGACCATGTACTCGATTGTTTGGTATGGGCCGGTATCTATATTTAACTATATTTAATATTTTAAAAAATGTCCTTTATTATTTACTTGCAATGTTTACCCCATTTAATTCTAAAATTAAACACTAGAGAGGGCTAACTTCGGCAGTAGTGCTGCCTCTATATTTCACGCACGGTCCCTATCAGTCCATAAAATGCAGCAAGAGAAGGAAGTGCGTTAATTATTAAAAATAACATTTCTTACTATGAGGAACCAGGCATTCAAGAACCAGAAAATCAGGTAACCATTAGCACCATTACCATTAAGGGTGCAAAACTACAATAGCTGCAATCTATTGCCCACCAAGATACAACCAGAAATGTACTCATAAAACTAGGTAACAAATTTATAATCGGTGGAGATTACAACTCCAAAAACACCAACTGGGGTTCAAGATTACCCACAGTTAAAGGAAAAGAATTGCACCGAGCTGCATCAGAACTTATACCAATCTTCTGAAAAATCCACCTATTAGCCCACCGACCCAAATAAGATTCCAGACCTTTTGGATTTCTTTATTCTGAGGAAAATTTCACTAAACTATAAACAAGTAGAAGAAAACTTTGATATGGATTCAGACCATTCTGCAATAATCCTTACTCTAAGTAATAATGTTATTCAAAAAGAAGCCAAACCGACCCTAGCAAATCGTAAAACTAATTGGGAAGGTTTTCAAGAGGACCTAACAAATACTATTCAACTGACCATAACAATAAAAATGAAAAATCATCTAGATAAAGAACTGGAAAGGTTTATAGTTGAAATCTAGCAAGCTGCATGGAGGAACACACCAAAAGTAAGAAGATTAACAGCTGGAAAAAACTATCCTGTCGAAATAAGGGAATTGGTAGCAGAAAAAAGAAAACTAAGAAAGAAATAGCAGATGACAAGATCACCAGAAGATAAAAACATATTAAATAGGGCTACCCAAACAGATGATAAAAACAGATTATTCGCTCTGGAAGGTAACCAAAAGGATGAAAAATTCGTGTAAACACTGTCCTCCTATCAGAATCTCAGATAACAAATGGGCAAGAGACAATCAACAGAAAGCTTATATTTTGGCTGACCACCTACAAAAGACGTTCCAATTAGATGAAAATCAAGACACTCCTAATGAGATAATCCACAATATGGAACAACTTGAAATTAGGTTAGTTTCTCCAAATAAAGTTACGAAAGAAATTAAGACACACATCAACTTACAGAAATATTGAAGAAACTACCACGGAAGGCTATTGTTAAATTGACATACCTCATAAGTTTGTTAAAAACTAAACAAAGAAAGCGTTTGAGTACCAAAACTATAGTAAGATTACTGTACAGCAAGCGATTCAGGGATTGTTTTTGAACTTCTTTATAATTTTTTTTTATTGATTGCTTTTAATAAATTATTAGTTACCCAAGGTGCCATTTTATAATTTGTTCTTCGAAATTGAATAAATCACTTTACATTCCTCAATAATTTTATTATTTCTTCTTATACATTTCCTTCTTGCTGAAAAGAAGCATTGGTTATGCCAATTTCAAAATGCAATTTACCTACTTCTTTCTCGGATTTACAACCAATTAGTATTCTGCCTGCCTTCTCTAAAGTTGTTAAAATGGCAATAAAATATCAAATGCTTGAATTTATGAAAGATTCTTATATAAACAGTTATATCTGTATTATTTCTACATCTAAGTCAGAAACCCACCCACAATATCAACACCCCGCTATATTCGATGAATTATTGATGAACGTCAATGATGTAAATAGAATATTAATTCGGCCCTAACCGGTTGATAAGAGTCCTGGCCTAGTCTACGTCCTTAATGTCTTATCCCTTAACGGTTCAACAATTAAGCAGGAATAATTAATGCCTAAGGGCCATTTCTAACCTAAGTTTCTGAATTGGTCTCTAAATATTTGAAACTATCTTTGAGCTAGGAAAAAAGAGGGGGATCGGCAAATATTAAATTAAATAAAAATGAAATTTTTCAATTCAATTCAATTTATTCAAATTCAAATAGTAATAAAGTACAAATAATAATAATAATAATAATAATATTTTAAGATTAATATAGATTACAAAAAATCTAGAATTAGCAACAAGCCTAAGCAAAAGCTGCCTGTGTTGCTTGTGCTGATTCTAAAAGATTTGAAATAAAACGTACATTTTATATTTTAGTGCCTAAGTAGGTATAAAAATAAGTAGGATACAAAATTTTTTTAGATTGAGTACATATGCAGAGCGAAGCAGACGAGGGTTATCCAGGAGTTATTCCAACATTTAACCCTTAACCCGCAATATCTAATTTTATCGGATATTAGTAATACGTGTCGCTCAGACACTGAATATGCAAAATGAATAAAAGACGACTTACCAAAGAGAGAAATGGCTTATTTTTTATATAATAAGTGTGTAATATACAATATGCTTACAATATGTTAAATTATAAATTCTCACAACAGCTGTTACACATTTTTTTTGAGCACTGAAGACAGATCGGCTTGCTACACTGAATACATTTGAAAGCAGTAACTCTATTTAGGGAGTAGGGACACATCCCACACTTCTTCCTTTTTTCCAGTTTATCGCTTCTTGGAACTGGTGGATTGTCAGATTCCTGATTTGGCTCGTTCAAGATATTTTGAATCAGTATCTTTAGGTCTGAGCGAATATTCGGCATTTGCAATCTACGTGCCAAATGAGGACTCATAAGTTCCATTGCTAAATTTTCTACGAACTTGAAACGAGTTATGGTTGTGGGCGTATCTTTGAAGCACAATTTAAGAATAAAGCTGTTTGCTGCTGAAATATTTACCATCATATAAAACACCGCCAAGGGCCATCGTCTACTTCTTCTATTTGAAGAGTAATTCGCACATTTTTGGTCCATTGAATCGACCCCTCCTTTAGTAGAGTTGTAAAAACAGACGATTTCAGGTTTATTCTTTTCTTCATTGAACATTTTCTCATGATGCATACTTGAGATAAGTAAGACTGACTTATTTTGTTTAGGAACATAACTAAGTAATGTTATATTGTCACGAAATCCGTAAAGTGAAGACCCGACTTCTCGCTTTCTATTAGCTAAAAATTCTCCTGGAATTTCTCCTTTATTTTTTCTTACTGTCCCTACAAATGTGAGCTTTCTTTTCTGCAGTTCTTTGACTAGTTCAAGAGAAGAAAACCAGTTGTCCACAGTAATATTTCTGTTACTTCCTACAACTGGTGGAATCAATCTAAGTACAGATTGTGTAGGAATCAAGGTCGTTTTTTCTTCTTTAGTTAGTCCTTTACTATCAGATCCTTTTCCTGTGTAGATATAAGCATTATAAAAATAAGATGTGCGTGCGTCGGTTAGTGTAAGTACTTTTATTCCGTATTTGTTAGGTTTTGCCGGCATATATACACGAAACTTGCACCTACCTCGAAAACGAATGAGCATTTCATCAATGCAACAAAACTCGCCCAAACAATATAATCTTTGACAATTACTTATAAAACGTTCAAATATTTCCAAAATTGCAGCCGCTGGATCCAACTGTTTCCTTTCTTCTCTTGTGTTGGGGTCATCAAAGCGAAGAGCAACTAAAAGAATCTCAAATCGTTTTTGAGACATAATAGCACGAAAAACAGGTCGTCCAGTAGGTTTTGTAGAAAACAAAGATAACATATTTTCATGATTTGATTTGTATATGGCAGTTAAAAAGAAGGCGCCTGTTAGTGCTTTTATTTATACTTTATCTGTATTCCTGTAGCTATTTTTTTGTTTAACATTTACTTTATCTCTAGTTGATGTAAGTTTTACATTTGTCCAAGTAACAATTTGTTCAATAATTTGGTCATCGATCAGAAGTGACCAGATATCCTCTGCCTTGGCAACATGACCTAATGCCCTAACTTTATTTTTCATTCCAGGAACACATCTTATAATGTTATGCGCAGGCACTTTTGTTTTTGGATTTGGTTCTTTGGTACTCCATTTGAAACCCTTTTTTCCATAAAAATATTCAGGCAATTCAGGAACATCACACGTCACAGTTTCAAGGTTACTAGTGACACCTGTATCTGAAAAATTATTCGACTTTCGTCTTTGTGGCAAGGGAGAATCCTCATCGTCTGCCGAACTTTCAGAATGATACCTATCTTCATCCTCAATAAGTTGCTCTGGCTCATAATCTGACCCGACATCTGAATCATCTATTACCTGGGCCAATGTGCTTTGATCGTCTTCTTCTTCAAGTTATTGTAGACATTGTAGTACCTTCGCCTCATAACAAGGATCATCATAATGAAAAACTTCATTTCGAAGCCTTTTTGGTTTGCTATAAGCCTTTGAACATGATGGCTCGGCATCCATGTTTCTAATCTGTAAGAATAATAAACAATACTGCGGCAACTTCAAGTGAGAATATTTTTAGAATAAAGCCTAAACACTAAATACATGTAATATTTATTTATATACATAAATAGACTCACGTAAACAGGATAATCTTATATACATAATACCAGTAAACCTAACTTAGATAATACGATATTAGTAATAGGTGCTTACCAGACACGCACTTTGCCAATGCGGTATTCGTAATACGTGTATAACAGACACTGTGAGTTTTATATTCGATGATACTACTACGCATTAGCTTCTAAGCGGAACTAGTTGGTGACCTGGTCTACACTCAACTAGATATATTTTGGGAGGATACTTAGGTGGTGGGGTCAGCGGCTTGTTGCGCAGAGGATTGGAAGCCATATCAAAAGTAGTAGGTGTCTGTGAGACACGTATTTCAAGTCAAGGGTTAATACAGATAGTTAACAACAAATTTCAATTTTAAATCAGGTATAGCTTACAACATTATAGCAGTAAATGTGATTTGGTTATCTATTATATATTTTTTAATATTTTGTTTGAATATAGATAGTTTACTTTTTTGTTTGAGATGTATGGGGATTAGATTGTAGAACTTGGGAGCAGAGTAAAAGAAGGATCTTTGGGTTAGAGATTTTTTAAAAAGTTGAGTGGAAAGTTCCATATTTGCAGTAGAGCGAGTCAATCGAGTTTGTTTATATTTAAATAGTTCAGGGCTATTATATACTTTTATGATACATTGGTGGATAAAGAGTGATTTAATGTTGAGGATTTCGTTTTCATTATATAATCGTATGGTAGTGAATAATTTATCTTTTTTTTAATATTATTTTCAAAATTGTGTTTTGTGTTACTTGCAGAGTATTAAGTGTAGTGTTAAAAGCCCCTCCCCATGCCGTAATACAGTATCTTAAAACAGATTCCACTAATATGTCATGATTATTTTTGTCTTAGAGAGAATATCGCGAAGTACATAAAATGTATGCATTAGAGCCCTTATTCGATTACTAACATGAGTGATATGCTCTGTCCAACGTATATATTGGTCTAGTATAACACCTAAATATTTTATGGAAGCGACTTTTTCAATAGTGGGACATATGCAATTGTTTAGCTCGCAGTTTGGGCTGTGTAGTTTAATCGGTAAGTTAATTGGCTGATTTGTAGCAGTCGGGCTGAAAGCAATAAATTTTGTTTTTTTAATATTTAATGTTAGTTTGTTATAGTTTAACCATAGTGTCACCTTAGTTAATGTAGCTTCTGTTTTGCGATGTACGTCTTCCCACGTTTTTCCGGTGAAAATTATGGCTGTATCATCGGCATAGCACACAAGATGACCTTGAAAATTATTAATTTTTGTTATACTATTCATGTAAACAAGAAACAACAAGGGACCCAAGACTGTTCCCTGTGGAACACCCACTTTAATAATTGATTCGCAGCTAAATTCAGAACCAATCCTTACTCTTTGAACACGATTATATAAGTAATCAGATATAAGTTTAAGCGCCACGCCCCGAATTCCATAGTCTTCTAGTTTGTTTAGAAGTATTTCATGAGAGACTGTATCAAATGCCTTGGCTAAATCAAGGAATACAGCAGTGCATGCCAATGATTCATCCGGGGCACCGACTACTTTTCTCATAAGATCTATAATTACAGTTTCAGTACTTGAATTTTCTATAAAACCATGTTGATAGCTGGAGATAATGCCGTGAGTTTGAAAGAAAGCAGTTAGCCTCGCCTTCAGTGCCTTTTCAAATATTTTTGCTATATTGTTTATTAATGAAATAGGTCTATAATTATTTACTCTGCTGTAATCCCCTGATTTAAATATAGGGGTAACAATAGATTGCTTCCATTGATGGGGAATTTTTCCAGTCTGAAAACATAGGTTAATAATATGTGTTAGAGGAGAAACAATATATTCATGGATGCTTTTTATTGTTTTTACTTCTAATTTATCTGGACCTGGTGCACAATTATTTTTTAAATTCGAAATAAAAATAGTTACTTTAGTTTTTGATATTGGCCGTAGAAATATACTCGAATTGATTTGATCATTACTGATAAAATTATCAGGTAAGTTTGTTGTGGGTATTTTATTTGCCATTTCGTTTCCGAGGTTTGAAAAAAATCTATTAAACTCGTTTGCTTTTTCTTTATTACCATTTAGTATTACATTATTTTTATTAGTGATTATATTATATCTATTTTATTAGTATTTTTTGCACGTCCTGAGATGTTATTAATAACTTTCCAAATTTTTTTTGAGTCGTTACCGGCTTCATCCATTTGTTTTTGATAGTATTCTTTTTTTGTTTTTTTTAATAATGCGTTTTATTTCTATATTTTTTATACTCACTTTCAAATTCAGGACAAAAGTTTTTTATTAGTTTTTTTTTTTAAACAATCTCTATGTTTAATTGAAGATATTAGCTCTAAGGTAATCCACGGTTTAATTATTGTTATTTTATTTTTTACTATTTTTGTATCAGTTGAGGTTGTAATGTGATTATCTAATTTGTTTCGGAATATATTATATGCTAATTGTGAGTCTGTATTATTTTTATACAATTCATCCCAATTTTCTTTACTTAAAAGATTTTTTAGTTTATAAAAATTTATTATGTTTATTTTATTTACAGGTGCGTGAATAGTATGTGTTTGCGTTAAAAAAGATATAAATACAGCGGGTGAATAATGATCTGTCATTATATAGCAATTTTTATCTTGGTTTTGCTATATAAGGTTTGTTCCAACAACAATCTTGGAACCATACACAAACCAGTCCACAACTTATTGTCGACGACTGATAGTCGACGACCAGTCTACGACCTGTCGATGATTGGGACTAAATTCGGAACTTGGTTGTGTTGGAACACATGTTTCTGTTGTCAGACACACTGTCAATAACGTAAAAGAAAAAAAAAACATTAACAGATGTTAAATTTTAAATTTGGTAAATAAAAAAATTAAAACTCATTAAAAGAGTTCTTAATAGTCCTTTTCACTTTCTACACTCAATACTCTTTCTTTGTATACTCAATAATATACTATAAATAATGATAATGAATAAAAATCAAATAACGATCGATACTATGATCGATGATGCTATCAAAACGAATATAATCACGACATTTCCAGAGTTGGTCGAGATTTATTTACGATCTCACTTTCGTTTTGCGCATGTCTTGACAATTCGTTCCTATTCAGACCCAGGAACTAATTTGACAGTACAGAAACTGGTTTGTGATTAGGTTTGAGTATGTTGGAACACTAGGTTTTTGTAGAGTTTTGAGTCCGAGGTTTGTTGGAACATCAAATCTAGACTGCGCAGAATCCCGACAGTACGTAAACCGATTTGCTATTGTGTTGGAACAAACCTTTAATAAATCCTCTATAAAGTTTACATTTTTGTCACCAGTTGGCGTTAAAGTAATGACGCACGAGTCCTATACTTTTTCATAAAAATTTGACAACTACGTGGATGACACTGTAAATGTTTGCAATTCGATTTTTGTAAACAAAACTAGATATTTTTAGTCTATAAACAACTAATTCTTTACGTCGCATTTAAAAACTGTTCTACAGCGGCAACCATGTCGAATATACAATTACAAAGTTGCTAAGGAATAATTAAGTCCTGATGAAATCTGAAACTTTTCAAACTCGCTAATTTCCCAATCAGACTTTTCATTCCCAGACTCATTACTGATTAAAATAATAACTTTCGGCAACTAATAACTTCGTTACAGGTTGTTGTAGGTACTTCGCGATAAATAAACTCGAACCCAGGTTGGGAATAATTAACGAAGTTTGTCTGAATGAAACGAGGATTTTTAGACTTCCAAACAAATAATGAGATTTTTTTACTGCAGTAATGACATTTTTTTTTAAACTATTTTCTTGTCTAGGAAAATGTCATTAAAGTTAATGTTACTAATTGACTATAAGATAAACTCTCCAGCGTTTTCGTAATTTGTTAACAGGACCGGCGCGGCGGGTCAAAGATATCGAATAAGAGAAATATGCACGTCGTTTATATTAACAGATTCTGTTAGTAGTTTTTTGGTTTTAATATTCAATTCCGATCTGTGAGGATAAATTAATTTTAAAGAATAATAAGCCTTTTCATTTTATTAGTAATATGTTTATTAAATAGAAGTTTGGAGTCTATGATTAAACCCAAATACTTCGGTATTCTTGAACTTCTAAAGTTTGATTATTAAGTTCAGTTTTTAGATGGAAGACAGTTGACCTTTGAAGATCATTGCAGATTGTAAGGATAGGTGATGCGCTCAGTGTGCCAAAACAAATAGAATTAGATGTACCACAGGGGTCGCTATTAGGACCGACGCTCTTTAATATTTACAATAACAAGTTGTTTTCATTAGAAACCAAAGGTAATATTATAGGATTTGCGGATGGCACGACCATCAACTACGAAGATGAAGACTGGTATTCTTTGAAAAATAAAGTGGAGCAGGAATTTACTCTTATTCTAAAGTAGTTACAATCAAAATTGCTGACAGTTAATGTAGAAAAAACTAATTACTTACCGTTTAGCTGCTACTATTACTAACTTTAATCAAATAAGAATTAATATGTTCTAGATTTGCAATGGCTTAAGAATAAATAACTTTACGATCCCTTTCATAGAATAAAGAAATACTTGAAACTTGTAATAATAAAAATCTAATTCCCGTTACTGTAATAAATTTGATTTGATTTGAAGCGCTCAGATGAAAACAAAACCTCTTGAAGTTTTTCTTCTATACGGCATACGAATGGAATATTATTTTCAAATTCAATATTTCTAATCCATTAGCAACAAAAAAACAGAATCAATTGACTTCCGAACTTCAACCTTGATCGATCAACGTAGCTGTTAAAAATAATGAAATTTTATATTGGCAATATCCTTGGGAAAATCTCGAGGGTTTTTCATTCCGTATCCACACCTTCTCCTGGAGCACACAACAACAGATTGGCCGGCTATAAAACACGTGGAATCAAATTTTAACTCAACGCCTGCCGTTGATAAAAAAAGAGTCGTTCTTCGAGTAGGACAATACGAATCTTTTATAAAAGAATTTATTCAAATTGAAAAAAAAAAGGATTCTTTCTTTCCGACCTACAATCAAAATATTTTGAGGATGTACAATAAATAGGAACGGATACTCTTTTGTAGTTAAACATGAAAGGAATATAATTGATATTTAAAAATAAGGTTATTCTGATATGCAGGATGTTGGAAATACAACTAACCTAACATGTTCTGAACCAGAGCACGGCCCTGCCCTTGAAATAATTTTCGAGTTGATTAATCACAATATATCCATCTTTCGCCGGCTAAACTAAAAGCTATATATTCGTAAGCATGACGTAATAGGTCCGACCAATAAGATATTTTTATAGTTTTAGAGCAGATTGTACTAGTACACGATATACCCACCTAAAGATAGGATGTTGCGCTTCGTGGGCGGTTCTTATTTTAACGTACAAATGAAAATCACTCTGTGAGTGACGTAATAGCACCTGGCCCATAGCATGCTGCGCATCGTATGCGGTTCTTATTTTGACGGGCAAATGAAAATCACTATATGGCAGACGAAAACTGAACACAGGAGCATCCGGCCTTGGTACTAGGTATTAATTTGCAATTCTCTTTAGACTCAAGACTCGCTGTAAAGCCTTTTTTGTTTCTTAATTAATTAATGCAGTTATATGCAAATTGAGTTAATAAGCTTTACTCATTTTTCTAACTCTGTAAATCCTCTTCCAAAAATTAATGAAAAGAGAGCAGCTCAAAAACGAAAGTCTGTTGGTAATATTACTCTTAAAAGATTACCGCCCACTAGGTGGTCTTCCAGGCATGACGCTTTATATGCTTTGCTTTTGCGATATACTTGTGTGCTTAAAGCTTTATCTAAAATTGTATTAACATCTTTAAATAAAGATGAAATTAAAGAAGCTAAGGTAATTAAATCTAAATTAGAAAATCTTAAAATCGTTTTCTTGATTGTACTAGAGACCAAAGTTCTAAATGCAACAGATGCTATATCTAAGATACTACAAAGCAAACATGAAGATATCCAAAACGCTATCAAAATGCTTTCTGCTCTATTTAATAATTTAAAAGGCTTTCGAGACATAAGGATATTAAAAATGAAGCTATTAATTTAGCTCTCAAATGGGGAACCACAACGGAATTTGAGGAAAAACTTATTTCTCGACAAAAAAAAAACGTTTTGACGAAATATCTAAGCATTATATTATTAAAACTTGCGAAGATCGATTTAGGATAAATACATTTTACAAAACATTAGATAAATCATGTCTATAATAGATCCACTAGTCTAAGAGAAATATGTGACTGTTTTAGATGTTTAGATTCCAAAGTTTTAGTTAATGCCAGTGACGATGATGTGTTTCAAATGGGACAAATTCATCACGTAAAATATTATACAGATATTTCAGAAGAATTCTCAAAAGATTTATTCTAATTTACGCAAAGTTTCAAAACAGACTTAGAAAAGTTACACACAATATACGAGGTCTGTAAATTAAGTAATGAGACTGGCAACGTTGCGTTTGATCTGGCAACGCTGGAAGCGCGGGGCTTAGTGGGGCGGCAGAGGAACTTTCAGTAAGAGTTTGACCTCGCTCGAGTCATTTGGTTGTGCGTAGCGATTGTTTTTGTGAAACAGTTTTTTTTATTGTGTTCTAAAAATGAATGACATCAATTTCGAGCAACGGTGTGCTATCAGGTTTTACTTCAGACTTGGGCACAGTGCAACGGAAACTCTTCTGAAACTTCAGCAGGCCTACGGAGATAGTGTTTCGCCAAGGGCCCAGGTTTTTCGGTGGTTTAAGGCATTTTCAGAAGAAAGAGAGTCGATTGAAGATGAACCACGAAGCGGAAGGCCTTCATCTTCAAGAACCGATGAAAATGTCGTCATAATCCGGAATCTTGTGCGTTCAGATCGTCGGTTGACAGTCAGAATAGGAGAAGAGTTAAATTTGACTCACTCCACCGTTCATCAAATTTTGACCAATGAATTGAGGATGAGAAAAATCTGCGCAAAAATGGTTCCAAAAAACCTTTCGCAAGACCTGAAGAACATCAGGAAGGAAAGGTGCCTTGACTTTTTGGATTCAATTGAAAATGACCCCCATTTTCTGGAACGTGTCAATACTGGTGACGAGACTTGGGTGTTTGAGTACGACCCAGAAACCAAGCGCCAGAGCATGGAGTGGCACACTTCAACCTCTCCAAGGCCAAAAAAGACAAGGATGGCGAAGTCAAAGATCAAATGCATGCTGATTTGTTTTTTCGATATCCACGGAATCGTCCACAAAGAGTTTGTACCCCAAGGTCAAACGGTCAATCAACACTTTTACCGAAAGGTTCTTGAAAGACTTCGAAAAAGGGTCATTCGTGTGAGACCAAACATCAAGAACAAGTGGGCGTTGCATCACGATAATGCTCCTTGTCACACAGCAATTTCAATAAACGAGTTTTTGGCCAGTAAAAACATTCCTGTGGCTCCTCAGCCTCCTTATTCACCTGACTTGAGTCCTTGTGACTTTTTTCTCTTCCCAAAGTTGAAAAGTCACCTCAAGGGAAATCATTTTGGGACAGTCGAAAAAATTCAAACGGCTGTAACCGACCAGCTGAAGGTTATTTCAGTATCGGAGTTCCAGCACTGCTATGAGGAGTGGAAGAAACGTCTCCAGCGCTATGTGGCCTCAGAAGGAAGTTATTTTGAAGGTGACAATATTGAATTGTAATTCTTTTTGTATAAAAAATTTACTTACTTAATTTACAGACCTCGTAAGATTTGGCAAATTTTATAGTTATTCAAAATTCTTGTTCTTGTTCTTGAAATAGTTTTTCAGAAGTTGTCACTGCTTGCTTTCTTTTTTTAATGATTCCTGTAACTGTTGCTACCGCGGAGAGATCATTTTCAAAGTATAATAATAACAATAATTTATGTAACCAAGTATTAATATGTAAAATGTGGAATCAGTAAGCCGTGAATATATCAAATTCAAATATAAGGTGATAGTTTCATTTGAATAAAATCAGTGCATCAACCTGAACTTCGAGAGTATCTTCCAGAGGCTACAGGGTGGAGCATAAGGCCTTCACCCCAGGTAACATATTTCAAACATAGTCATACAGTCCACCATGATCGAAGGCAGTAAATGTCAAGCCTTATAAACCCAGGGTAAGACAATATTAATAATAAATAAATATATGTTTCCTTTCCTATACAACTTATTTCATTTGTTCTTTAATTTCTAGTGGATTTTACATCAATGGTAAAATCAAAATCACATCTAGATATTTTTGTTTTTGCAATCGTATTAACAAAATCGTTAGAAAATGTCAAATTACATAATATATATAGGGGCCCGAATTCAAGATTTGGAACAAGGGCCCGACAGTGTCTTGTTAGTAATAAAATAATGTTTTGAAAATAGGATCATTTTGCCCCATGGGGGGAATCGTTTTACCTCTAGCATTTGGGTAAAATTATCCTTTTGTAGATATTAACAAATATCATTGTCATTCCAAAATGTGAAGAAAATCAACATTTTTTAAAATATTAAATTGTTGTCAAATGGACACCAAATCCTCTAGAAAAGACAAATAAATTTATTGATATGGAAACATCCAGTATATGGATTTCCAAAAAATATTCTAAATACTACCAAATTTCAAACTGGGAGGGTTCAAAATCTAGAAAAATTAAGTTTGTATAAAAAAATAAAAATAATTGAAAATCAGTTAATTAAAAAAAAATCTATTTCTCTGCCCTGACTGCTCTCCTCTTGCTCCTGCTGTTGATTCTTATTCTAACTCTGGTCTTCCTTTTTATACTCTCCTAGTCTTCTACCTCCTGCTGTTTCTTTTCTATCTACTTGCCACTGTTACTCTATTTTGTATCTTAGTTTCTTTACCTTTTTAACTTTACTGATCTTGTAAATTAATCCACAAATTATCTTAACAATATTTTTAAACTTTTATAAAATTCTGACAATCTAAATTCCCTGTTACAGTTTCTTCCAAAATCTCATGACAATTCTCTAAATATTTTTATTTCAAATCAATCATCTTTCTCCAAACTTACACTTTTCTTTTAAAATTTCCCATCTAACGTCTTAAAATTTTAATGACAATCTATCATTCCAAAATCCAAACAAAAACATACTTGATCATTTCACAATAATATTTTTCTATACTCTATCGTCCAGCTTTGTTAACTTCAATTTTGACATAATAATTTTAAATTTCGTTATCTGGGAATTTCCCTTATCATTATATCTCTGTACTTGCAAAACTATAACGAAATTAGCCGTAAGGGGATCATTATACCCCAGTCTTCTCTACTGGTTTACAATACATTTGATGATTTGCCTGTAATACTCCATAGCAGCCTGACATAATACATATTGAAATTATATTGAAAATATAAAGGCTAACTACGTATTGAATAGCGTCCAAATTGCATCAAATTCGATGATAAAGTCATTAGGAAGTAAGGAGGGTTAGGTATTAATACACAAGCTGGCGATGCATAATGCATGAAATCACTTATCAATGAGGCGCCGGTTAACAATTTCTCATAATGCCAACGCGATATACGTAATAGGGGATATGCGCCCATTGTGCGGCTGGTGTTACGTTTCTAGTTTAATGGAGAATGAGTTGGATGATTAGAATCCAGCAAGTTAATTCACGCATCAATTAATTTAAATAGTAAAACTATGAGAGCAATTATTATGCATTACTGAATACGTTTGAATGTAGCGATCTATTTTTTTTAAAGTACTCTAATAATGTATACTATAATATTTATAAAAATAGAAAAATTTTAAATATAATTAGTAATAACAACTGGATAGAAGAAAAATGTGGAGCTGAAACAGTTACAATTGGACAACTTTGACAACTTTGGGATCATAACCATGGTAAGAATTTATGCTCAGCTAATTTATTATAAAAAAAATATATTAAAGTTGGGTATGAAAAACACGAATGACCTGAAGGTAAATAAACCATTATTATGTAGATATATTGAAATGTCTTAAGCGTATGAAAAACAAAATGACTACTGGCCCATATGAGATTTGGTCTTTTCTGCTAAGAGATTATATGTTGTCATATTTGCAAAACCTTTGGTTCATATTTTGAATTTTTTCCTCAATACCGCCATCTTTTCAACAATCTGGAAAAATCTGAGGTGAAACTTTTCTTCAAAAAAGGTCATAGATGTAACATAAATAATTTTCGACATATTCTTATACTTTGCAACTTTGGTAAACAATTTGAAATGGTCATTGCTCAAATATTATCTAATATTGATTCCCAAATTATAGAATATCAGCATGGTTCTATCCCAGGTAGATCTATCATTAGGGGAGAGGGGGGACATTGGGATACGAGGCACATATTAACATTTCAAATTTTAGCGCCACAAAGCGTGAAGTTTAATTGTAGTTTTTGACCGATAGATGGCACCACGTGTACCCATTTTATTGTAGAAAAATTCTGACCACCTCCAGCAACTCCGTAGCTTATTACTCTTTGGTGCGTAAACGTGTCCGGCATTGTAATTGGATTGGATGAAATTATTCATGAAGAGGTATCCAATTTGGTCATTAAGGAAGCCGGAAAATACTAATATGGCAAGAGTTTTAGAAAAGTATAAGATACCTCCAGAACGAACCTACAATTTGGATGAAACAGGCGTTGCCACTATTTTAGACCACCGAAAGTTATTGCCAAAACTGGTACAAAACAAGCGGGTCAGAACGAGGAGAGCTGGTTACATTTTGCGCTATAATAAGTGGAGTCGGAAATACAATTCCTCCTGTCTATGTGTTCCCAAGAGCAAAATTTAAGGATGTTTTTTGAAAGGTGCACACACAGGAAGTCTTGGATTAGCCAACAACTCAGGGTCAGGATGGATGACATTCATTTTATTTTTGAATGTAATTAAACACATACAGAAGCATACAAAATCTACGAAAAATTAACCCACACTGATTGTATTGGACAACCATGAGTCCCACACTAGCCTCGAAACAATTTTATTTTATAGAGAGAATGGAATTATTTTTGTTACCTTTCCCACCATTGCACACACCACCTCCAGCCTCTTGACGTTGCACTATATGGCCCATTTAAAACCTATTTGAAGCAAGCTTTTAATTATTGGTTGGTAAATCATCGTGGAAAAAGGGTATCCATCTATGAAATTGCCAAACTGACCGAAAAAGTATGTCAGAAAGCTTTAACACTGGCCAATATATGTTCTTGGTTTAGAAAAAGCGGTATTGTGCCTTTTAATAAAGGTATTTTTAAGGAAGATGACTTTGCTGTTGCATCTGTAACAGATTCAAGGGCTCCAGAAGAAACAGACGCACTATGAACATCTGCGCTGGTCATTGGCACTCCATCAACTTCTTTACAGTCTGAAGTCATTTCGTTAGATATAATACGGCCCTACCCCAAAGCAGAGAAAAAGAAATTAAAGTTAAAAGAAAATCACGAATTCTAACAAAGGTGTCAAAAAGATAGACTAGAAGAAGAAAAGTTAGCCAAGCAAAAGAAGAAGCAAGTGAAACAGAATCTCTTTGATAATGTAAAGCAACAAGCAAATGATTCAGATGATTCCGGGGATGAAGTAATCTACGCTGACGATTAATCTGACTGTTTAAGTGAAATGGACCGTGAAAATTCCGATTAAGAATTCATGCAAGACGTAGAACCTATCATAGATCCTGAATCTGGGACGCCAAATATCGAAATCGGCGAATTTTTGCTGGTAAAGTATTGCATGAAGAAGACCCCAAAAGTATTATGTTGGAGAAGTCGACGGAAAATATTTAACACATTTTCTAAGAAAGAAAGTAAGAAAATGGATTTACATTTTCCTAAGTCACTGATAAGGACCTACTAGAATTGGAACAAGTGGAACTAAAACTACCTAAGCCAAGATCGTCTGAAACAACTGCAAGGTCAAGTTCAATAAAGCGGTTTTAAGTAGACTTTGGTGCCTAAATAAAAATTTTGTGTTTAATTATGCTTTTTTTACATTTTTTACTGTTTATGCAACTTGTGTTAGATTGTTCCAGCTTTATTCACCAAATAAATATGACTAAAACTTTTAGAACATAACAAATTGTTTTTGTCCACACCTGGCCCTTTACTGTCCAAATCTACATTTGGACAATTTGAATACTTTGAAAAATTGCAAAAATCTATTTTCATTGATCAGAGAATAATCGCTAAACCTATGGTGATAGTACATTTATCAGTGGCAACAACATAACATTATGTGATCAATATATTGAAAGCTAAGCTATACACAGCTAATTATATTTGTAGCGTCCATAAAAATGCATGCTAGTTCTGGGGTGTCTCAAGGATCCGCCCTTGGCCCATTGTTATTTATCATATTTATAAATGATGTCTATCGTGATTTGAAGTGCAGCTTGCTTTTTTATGCTGATACAAGAGTTCAGAAACTGGTATCGGCCGCTTATTCGTTCTGTAGTATATATTGTCTAACGTTGACCACATTAACAATTATTTTATTAATAGCTCTAGCGAAAATTCTACAATTGATATTGAACTTTTGCAATACTATCAAACACAAAAATTATATGATAACGATTTCTGTTTCGACTTAACAGATGAAAATGAAATTTATCACTATATATTGTCTATAAAGTCTAAGGCAATGGGATGTGATCAAATCAGTATTACAATGATTTTGAACAGTTGCCCCTACATCTTACAATTTCTTAAACATATATTTAACTATTGCATTAAACACTCCACTTATCCGTCGGAATGGAAGCTGGCAGAAGTCATGCCAATACCAAAATGTACCGTACCACAAGAATTTAAAGATCTTCGTCCTGTTAGTTTATTATCAACTTTATCTAAAATTTTTGAAAAAGTGATTGATAAGCGAATACGTAAGTATGCAGAAAACCAAAATATTTTTCCTCAATGTCAATCTGGCTTTCAGCCAATGCACAGTTGTACAACTGCAATTCTTAAAGTAACTGATGATATATTAATTGCAAACTGCAGTTGATGAAAATAAATTATGTGTTCTTGTTTTGATTGACTACTCAAAGGCATTTGATAAAATTAATCATAATTTATTATTATCTCTGTTAAGTTTCTTTGGATTTTCAGAAAAAGCAACGTCTTTAATTAGACAGTATTTAGCAAATCGTTTTCAGAGAGTTAAGTTATCTCAAAAAGTATCCAATTGGAACAGTGTTATAAATGGGGTGCCCCAAGGATCGATTCTCGGTCCATTACTGTTTATAAAAAACTGTTCAAGCCACTTTTATGCTGATGATAGTCAGATATATTATGTTTTTGATGAAAAAAACATAGACAGTTCGATTAATATAATCAACAATGACTTGGATTCACTGGTTTCATACTCTATTAAAATAGGACTCTCTATAAATGCTAAAAAGTCGAATCTAATATTTTTCGGCAGACGAGTGAAGCGGAATAGATGCCTTGACAAAGTACGAATTAGGGTAAACGATGAGCCACTGTCCATTAAGGACAAGTGTAAAAACTTAGGTATCATTATAGATTCTGATTTAAATTTCTCGTCACATATATCTATGATTATTAAAAGAGGATTTAGTAATTTAAAATTAATATATTCTAACAGAAAATTACTGACTTTTAACTCTAAAATGGTTTTATGTAATAGTTTAGTTATATCGCACTTAAATTACGGTATTGTGGTTTATGGTCCAAACATCCGCAAATTTGATTCCAATCGATTACAGAAGTTACAAAATTCATGTGTAAGATTAATTTGTGGCATTAGGAGAAGGGAACATATTTCGCACCATATTAAAAGAATTGGTTGGTTAACCACAATTCAACAACGAGTATTGAACGCTTGCTGTCAGTTTAATTTAATTATTTCTAAGAAAACACCTCCGTATCTTTACAACAAAATAAGATTTAGGACAGACGTACATAACGTCAATATTCGTTGGAAGAATAGATTAACCATACCATTAAACCGAACACGTGCTTACAGAGGTTCGTTTTCATATCAAATCGCTCATCTTTTTAATTGGTTTCATGACAAACATGGTAATTGCAGTAATAAATTAAATTTTAAGAAACAGTTGAATAATGATTTACTAAATAGTGTTATGACACCACCAGATTTTTAATATAATATTATATATTTTGTTGTTCTCTGATTTTTTTAGTATGTCTCTTATTTTTATTTTTAGAAGTTTAGTTAGTTTTTTTTTGTTACTTAAATAGATAATTCTTGTACAAAAATTAAATGTACATGGTTGGGTGGTAGAGCAGAGTTACTTAAAGGCAGTTCATCTACCTTTAAGGAACACTGCCAATTGACATAAGTCATATATGTATGCATAATGTCAATAAAAGCATTTATTATTATTATTATTAATAAATAATACAGGGTATTTCATAACATCCGAAAATTTTTAAATATATATGTTTGTGATCCGTTCACGGAATTCATCGACATTTTGTACTTCAGTATGGAATACTTCAGTTTTTAAATATACCCGTAAAAGTAAGTGTGGAGATCGCGGAGGTCACGGTACCTACTGGGTCATCCCGTTTGATTTTTTCCTCATTTTCTGTTAAACTTTTGTTAATTTTTTTTTAAGAAATTGAGTAATATGTATAAATCAGATCGGGTAAATTGTTAAACACCCTGTATACTTGTAAAAAAAAACACAATTTTGTAGCTCCATGTTTGTTATCCAGTGGTATTTTTTAATAAATAAATAAAAGTAAAACTGAATTGAATAATTTACATATTTTTGAATAATTGTCTAATACAACAAGCTAAAATTATATTCTGCAATTTCTATACTTCCAAGTTTATATCTCTTTCTAAGCAACGGATTTGCGGTAGGATTAGTAAGTTAATGCAGCAAGGGGTTTTTATATTAAAAGTTTTATTGATAAAAAATATATGCATTTACTTTTTATCCTCTTATAATTCTTTTTTTGCAGATTAAAATTGGTTTTAATATTTTCACTGTCTTCACCACTAGAAGCTAAAAAAAGATTTTTTAAAACAATAATTCCACTATTATCTTTCTACCAGCATGAATTAAGAGATTGACGTAGTGTGCAAATATATTTTTTCTACATCCACATGGATATTAGCTATTCTGTGCCAAGACTACAAAACGAAAAAGTAAGACATTCGGTTCAACTGAACGAATATATTTCATATCCATTTTATCACTACAAAAAAATTAAATCCACCAATCGCAATTCATATTTTGGTTGGAAAATTTTATACAATACAGGGTGGCGCATCCTATACGCGTCGGTCTCTGTAAGGAAAACGACTTGAAATTTGAAATAATACTACAAAAATAAAAATAAGTTGGATTATACAGGGTGGCCCAAAAATAGGAATTTATATCAAAGTTATGTTTTTTTAAAGGGAACACCCTATATTTGATGGTGTCTTTTAATTCCCCGGAAAAAATAAAGTAAAGTTTCTGTAATGTTTCCTATACCTATCTCTTTTCGTTTTTGAAACATTTAAAGGATTCTTAATTTGTAAGCTTGAACAACATAACCTAGTATGTCGCGGTTATTCAATACACATCAACAGTCACATGCGATATGTGTAAGATATTAGACTATCGAATAAAATGCAAATTTTTCCATTACATCATACAGGGTGTGCATTTAGTCTAATTGAATTCGACTTATATATGGAGATGAATAATATCCCTATTTTAAATGGCACACCCTGTATTTAATAACATAAACTGATAGATATTTTAATTATCTTTCATTCCATATAAGATTTCCCTATACCTAAATTCGATGGATCTTTAGTAAATAGCTGTTTTTTATTTTTAACATATGGATTGTATCATATTATTTTTTAATCATAGTAACTATAGAGCAAATATCACTCAAAATATGGTATTGAACGAAATAAACATTTTTAACACTTTTCAATGGTAAATAGTTTCAATGTAAACCAAAACTATAATTTTTTTAATAAAAAAAAACATATAATGACAAGAAAATTTGAATTATTTGAAAACTACACACAAATGAAAAAGAGTAAGAAACAAATTGAAAACAAAACAAAAAATGAATTATAAAAAATGTTCAAAGTGACGCCCATCTTATTCTAAACACAACTGAACTCGTTTTTTAAAGGATCGTTTCACTTTGAGAATAATTTCTTCGGTTACTGTTTGAAAAGCCGCTCTATTCTAGCTTTCATATCTTCGGGAGTAGTTGGTGGGGTGTCATAAACTATACTTTGTATGTTTCCCCATAAAAAATCCAACGACGTCAAGTCTGGAGATCTTGGAGGCCAATTATGTGGACCACCTCTTCCGATCCATTTATTAACAAAACGCCGGTTTAAGTATCGCCGTACTCGAAGTTGAAAATGTGCGGGGGCTCCATCCAACTGTATCCACATTTTCTGCCTAGTACTTAAAGGTACAATTTCAGATATCTTTGTATAAAATAGTGTACACATATTTTCTACTAATACAGTACTTCTAAAAAAGTGATACCAATCAATTTCGGAGAGGACTCTCTTTACGTTATTAAAGTTTGTGACACTGTAGGTTACGTCCCTATCGGGATTAGGGGTTTCTATGTTAAATCGCATAATAAATATAATAACGCCATGGTCAGATTTCCCAATAGGTGAGTGGACAGATGGAGAAATTAGAATATGGTTGTCATTTTTATAATATAAGGTCTAGAGTTGAAGGTTCTTGATTTAAGCGAAAGTTTTTCTTGGAGGACGATATAAACATACCAGAGTGGTTGAGAAAGATTTGTATGATAGGTTTAACGAAATTAAATCTATCTAAATGTCACAAAAAGAAAGATTAATGTGTGTGAAGTATATATGTAGTTGTAAAGATTTATTATACAGTGCTTGTAAAGCACTACAACCAGAAGGTCAAGAGCTTTAAAAATACGCTCTGGTAATGTTTATAAAATTAGAAGACATTTATAAACAAAACTGATAATTCCAAACGTTTTATAGTTTTGACTAAATTTGGCCAGTTCAATTTAAAATGGATCAATCATATCAAGAAGCTACAATAAATGTTTGCTTCAAATACACCCAGATGGTTACTTATTATTACCATAATATTTGTTGTTAATGAAACACAACGTTTAGTTTTTTAATAACTCAATGAATACATTGTTTCAAATTTGCATTTGTAAGTGTGTTTTGTAAACTAACATCGTTTTAATGTGAACGACCGCGTTATACAAATATAGAAAAAAAAACCTCAATTACCGATTACGAGCTAATATGGAGAGTAAAATGTTTTAACGGGCAACACGCCAACCGTCGAAACAAACGTTCTAATCCTTTCAATGGGTTCGGATGGGGTTGTTTTGCTTCCGAGATTTCGAAAGGGTTGCAGAGGATTATGTAAATTAAAGTCATTAGAGTTACAATCCCACTTTACTACTACAGTTATATCCTTTAAAAAAAAAGTGTTTTTTTTCTGGTATAAAGGTGTAGGTGAATCTAAAACGTTTGTATTTAAAAAAAAAAACCGTTTAGTTCCCGAAACATGTAGAAAAATATTGGAAAATTAAAGGTAGTGAAAAGCGTTTTTTTCTATTCACTGGTTCGTTGTGATTACTGAAGTCTAGAAGGTCTCTTAGTCTTGTAGGAAGTCGTAATAATATAAATTTTAGAAGTGTTTTTGTGCTCGTACTCTAAAACGGCTTAATATGTTATTATGAAAATGTACATGGGATTTTAGTAAACAGTGACCAATAATATGTACTTACAATTCATTTTTAAAAGGGTTCCGCAACTCTTTGACCCCCCTTACTTTTTTAGACAATAAATTTAGCTGAAAACAGAACACCACTGAAAACCTACATCTGTTTCGATTTTTTCTCTTATTATTTGTTTGTGAAAGCCTTAAGGAGGTCCTTTCGCCACACCTCTCGCCTCAAATGTTAAAAAAAAAGTTATTAGATTATGACTAAAATTAATTTTTTTCTAATAGTTGAAGTCCTTATTTATCTAATACTGAACTTTTAACTATACCTTACCTTGCAAATTTTTGAGAATTTTTTTTTAAAAGTGAGTATTTGTACAGTGCCTCACGAGAAAGTAAGTCCTCAACAACAATTCTCGAATTATACTATTATTTATTGATTAAATGGAGTAGAAAAAAACTAAAAATAAGGTTTTTGAAATATTTAGATTTTGTTTTATACAATAAAATATATATAGTAAACCGTGGAACTAATTTCTCAATAAATTCCACGGTAACCTATATATTTTATTGTAAAAAACAAAACCTAAATATTTCAAAAACCTTATTTTTAGTTTTTTTC
This sequence comes from Psylliodes chrysocephalus, assembly GCA_927349885.1. NCBI lineage: Eukaryota > Metazoa > Arthropoda > Insecta > Coleoptera > Chrysomelidae > Psylliodes > Psylliodes chrysocephalus. The sequence goes on along the minus strand of OV651817.1, from coordinate 84,155,641 downwards.
TACTCCATCTAATCAATAAATAATAGTAAAATTAATTATAATACGAAAATTGTTGTTGAAGTCTTACTTTCTCATAAGACACTACAAACACACACATTTAAAAAAAAAAATCTCAAAAATTTGCAAGGTAAGGTATAGTTAAAAGTTCACTATTAGATAAATAAGGACATCTACTATTAGAAAAAAATTAATTTTAGTCATAATCTAATATTTTTTATTTATCATTGGTGGCGAAAGGACCTCCTTAATTACTGAGTTGTAGACTCCAGAAGGATGGTCATAGTGAAATATATTCACAAATCACAGAGAATTTGTTCAAGATTTTTTTACTCTTACACTTCATTAACAATTATTCCTTTGTATTATATATCATTAATGTCATTGTATTATTCACTATGACCCATTTTCTGAGGCTTAAGTAGTAGTAACCCATATCCCCAAAGCAACAAATACAAATAAAAACTGAAAAATCTGAGTATCAAACACAAAAAATGAGTGAATCGACTAGAAATCGAACCTGAAAACTTAGGACTGTAGCCTTTCATCCGCAATGCTTATAAACGAATGCGCATCTTATTTGACTTTACCTCCATCCATTATTATGACATTTTCCTTTATATCTCACACACTTCCTTCAATGTGGAAAATTGATTTGGTGATACCTATTTTTAAAAAGGGTGACAAACTCAGTCCATCTAACTATTGTCCAATTAGCCTCGTCCCAATTGCCTATAAAATAATGAAATTCATCTTAACCAATTATATGTCTGATTTTCTCAAGACAGTTGTATCAAAGGCCGATCCACACTAACAAATTCAATGACCTGTTTAAACGATTGGACTACGTCTGTGGACAACAAAAAGCCTGTCGATGTCGTATATCTTGATTCTGCTAAAGCCTTTGACCGTGTTCCCAAAAAGAGATTGCTTTATAAGTTGGAAAAAGCTGGCATTCACGGCTCTTTACTTCTCTGGATAAGTGATTTTTTGTCAAATCGCATCTTCAAGGTAAAAGTTGGACAAATGTTCTCGTCAGAGTATCCAGTTCTAAGTGGTGTCCCTCAAGGCTCTGTCATAGGGCTATTACTATTCTTGGTATACGCTGCAGATCAAGGCAAAGACTTAAATTCTAATATTTAATGTTACGCTGATGACACTAAGCTATACTCTAATACTGTGGCACATTCTACCCAGCTACAAAAAGACCTTGACACTATTTTAAACTGGTGCGACACCTGGCTGTTTCCTTTAAACAGAAAAATGTGTCGTCCTGCATATAGGAAAAAATAGCACGTGCACGGTAGTGCATTAGCAACTGTGAACTCCTATAACGACCTGTAACTCTATTCATTAACGTGGTCAGAGCACATATCAGCGGTATGTAAACGTTCGAATTCAATTTTCTACCTATTAAAAAAGTCCTTCACGCGTGTGAACTTTCAAACATTTTCTAAACTTTATACAACTTACATTACACAGATTGAAAAATGTTCAACGCTACGCTACTCGAATACCTTTCAGCAGAATCAGACCATCGTATGAAGAACGGCTTAACATGGCGGGTTTGTGTTCAATTGCCCACAGAAGATTAAGAGGTGATTTTATTGTGACTTACAGAATTCGTCATGGTACTTTTTCATCTAACCTCTATAGTATACTCCCACGGAATAGAGATGAGCGCCTACGTGGACATGAGTATAAGTTGAGCAAAGAGTAGAAGCATAATGGATGTTTCAAAAGAAACATAAAATTCATAACACCTTCTATAATAAAAAATTCTGGAAAATGGTAGGTAAGTGTTTTAAAATTATTTCTTCTTAGATTTTCTCGTTTTATTTTACGAAGCTGTGACTTGATTTTGTTTAATTCTCTTAAAAACATATCAAGAAAAATTAGATTTGGGTATTATTAATTAGGTACTGAATTTTTGTTTAAATGAACTAACTTTTTTTAAAAACTGTAAATTTATTATCGAGAAATCGCAAATAGAAATCCGAAAAGTCAGTATATCTGAAAAATAAATAGCTGCAATTATTTGAATATTCGAAAACAAATTTCAATTATCCTCTTACGAATTATCAAGACCATCCCGGAACCCCAAAGGTAAAAACTTATGTGATATTAATTATGATTCACTAACATTAATTTTGGATAAACAGTCAATATTTTTATTTAATTTTAATTTTAGAAGAAATATAGAATATTTTAATAATTTAGTTGTTGCTATAATATTAATGGAATAATGTTCATGAATTCTTTTTTATTTAATAATATTTTTTTGTTAAAAAACCAACTGAATAATCTTTATGTTCTCTTCTTATGTATATATTTTCTTTTTGTAACCTAAATTTTTGCTAATATTATATTTACATTTATGCATTCTCATTTAAATTGTCTTGTAAATGAAGATTCTCTGTTGAACAATAAATAATTTATCATTATTATTATTTATTTTTATTTTAGTCTCTGTTATGATAGCATTGCTTTTACAACATTGTTTTAATTCAAATTGGAACCCGAATACGAATTTTAAGCACAAAAATAACTATTAAATGTTTGGATTACTTTAAGAGAAATAATTGGAGAATTTCCACGTTGTTTCATAGGTAAGTAAACAAAAATCGTAGGTGTTACTTTTATATTTAAGAAAAAAATTATTTTAGTATACTAGGTACCTAATTAAAGAAAAAATGTATTAAAAGGCATACCCCATGATGTATTATTTATTATAACGTTGAAATAAATACTTTTTATGCATGTTTTTAACATACCTTGAACCAAGGGAAATTTGGATTCAAAACCCAGAAATAGGAGCGGTTGAAGTTGATAAAATTAACAAAAAGACTAGAATATGTTTAAAACTTTTAAAAATGATTATTATTAATGAAACACATGTATAAATAAATATATATTTATTAGTTACTTCATTTCAAAAAGTTTCGAAGCTCTGAAAAATATCCAAAAAAAAACAAACTTAATTGATAATGGCCCTCTCATTAAAATCCAAATACAAAATATATCTAAATTGATCGAAAAACAGAATAAATTATCTTGTCCTTTCATCCTTGATAGATCCTTTAACGATAAAACCGTCCAAGGGATATATCTGTCAGGACATTGTGTATAAACTGTATTGATGGTCATTAATAATTCATAGATTTACTGTAGAGTGTCAGCATGAAGATAGGGCCTTCTTAACACGGGTATATACGTCTTTTGAATCATTAATTCGCATAAATTTATTTCATATTTGGACGATTTTGATTTCGGAGGGATTAAAATTGAATTTAATGTCGTATATGCCCTTAGATGGCTTTATGGTAAATTATAATTATTAAAAATAGCATTTTATTAATTTATTTTAACCAGGTATGCCAAAATTTTAAATTGTATAAGGATTCAAAGAAAATGTGGTTCGAATTCGGCTCGGAAGCCATGTCTTTGACCTAAAATATTTAAAATGAACTATTTACATAATAATGTATTTGCTTATAATTCAAATTAAAAGTAATTCATTATAATACCTTTGAAACAAACTGTTAATATTATTAAATAAAAACAACAAACAATTATATTTTATAGTGTTTATACCAATTGTACAATGTTTTGAAGGATAATAAAACCATTGATGGATTTATTTTTTATAAAGTTTACAATCATTAGCATATACAAGAATATGACAATGCAAGTTCAGGCAGATGTCATTTATAAAGAATATAAATAACAAAGGCCCAAGTACTGATCCCTGTGGAAGATCCGATGTTGCAGTTATCTCGCAAGAGCTGAGGCTACAGAACTCAACTTTTAAGATCCTCCAGGGGGTCAATTCTCGACTTGTAGGAACCTTTTCCTATAAGAATTTGTGACACTTTCCTATATGTAGGAATATGTCATAAATTTTTGATGTATGTAAAAATGTCAAAAATTCTTATAGGAAAATATTCCTACGAGTCGAGAATCGACCCCCTGGATAAATACGAATTAAATCTTGTGTTAGGTCACAGTTTGAAGGTTTATTAAGAATGCCACTGTCTAGTCGATCAAATGCTTTTGAGAAATCAGAATAAATGACATTAACCTGACCAGATTTGTCTTCAAAGTCAAAGATAAACAGTTTAGCGTTAACTAGTAGGCAATCGTAGATCTGTCGGTGGATAGTAGGTTAAATTTGATTTAGATAAAAATAATATTCCTATATTTTTATTTTATGAATATGAAACGTGAAATAAAAAAATTATAATGCTGGAATTAAAAAAGTATATTTAACGCAATTACCGAGACACGTCAAATGTTTTAATTGCGCAATTAAGAGAACTCTGTGAACAAAAGCGCGAGGTTTTTTTATGGAAAAAAAAATGGGATAACGTGGCCAAAAAGTGGAAGAGTTATTCATTATGAAACAAAGAATCCGAAAAGGGGACTTTTCATTCCATAACCGAATTAATTTTCAGGTAAACATTAATCAAAATTATGTTGGCGATCTATATAGAGCAACCCGTCCCAGTCGTCTAGAAAGAAAAGGCGTTTTTTTTTATACAGTTTAATTTTTTAGACCATTCTTCGCCCAGGGACGGAGACATTACTATTTTTAATTAAAGAGAAAACAAAAGAAAATTATTCTGGTTTTTTGTTTTAAACAGCAAACGGTCCGATTAGTAAAGGTAAGTTTTGATTAATAAATTTAAAAATTATTATTTTTTAATTAAGGTGGCAGTTTAAATCTAATCTATTTAGACTTCTGAGTCGTTACATATCTAAGAAACGAACCTCCTTTCGTAAGGTATTTTGCTTAAAACTATTTTCTCTACGTTTGCTCGCTAGGTGAATATAAGGTCAAACCGCTGAATCGTAGAAACACATAAACAGCGATGCCAGTTTTTATTCAAATTCTGATATACCTTTTTTTGTTGTTAAAATCGAAATAGATATAGTTGGCACGGAACTATTTTAGCACTTAACAAATAAAAAAGAATAAAATACTAAATAGACTCCCTGTACAAACCAATAATATCCAAAGCTGTTCAATATCAACCCCTCTTAACTTTCAAATAACCTTCAACGACACCGGCAGTCTCAAGATGCAGTTAAAAACAATCACGCAAGATATTTCACCCAATCAGAATGCAGATGTACTCGAAACAGTGGTCTCGCGTGCAAAATCATACGAGTAAAGAGAGCCAATTAGAAAGAAGGGTAAAAACCGTTGTGGGTTGACAATTAACGCGGGACGAAAGTAAGCTCACTTTCGTTTTTACTTTCTTTAGACGAACAAGCCACATGTAAAAAATCAAACTCAAAAAAGCCGGTAATCGCGGTAATCATTACAAGTGTTTGCGATTTTATTTTTCTTAGAAGTTAAACTATGTTACTCTTTATCAATAATCCTATGTAAAAATAAAAGTTTGTAAATGTATTAAAATATGTGAACGTATCAATCAGTGAATATATCAAAATCAAATGTAGGGTGATGGTTTTATTTTGAATACACCCAGTACTTCAACTAGAACTTCAAGGGTCAACATGATCAGAATATCTTCCAGAGGCTACAGGGTGGAGCATAATGCCTCCAGCCCAGGTAATCTAATTTGAATACAGTACACTATGATCGGAAGCAGTATACGTCAAGCCTACAGCTTAAATAAGGCTAGGGTTTAACAATTGGTCCTTCGAGCCAGATTCTTCAACCACATCACCTCTTCGAGTTGTTTTTTCGCACCCCAGGTAATCTAATTTGAACATAGTCCACAATGATCGGATGCAGTATACGTCAAGTCTACAGTTTAAATAAGGCTAGGGTTTAACAAATATTAAATAATAAGGGAATTGTCTCGAGAATACCTACTACATTTGTTTTTGTGCACAATTTTTTAATTAAAAAAATAGGAATTGTAACGACTGATTTTTTTTAAAGTAATAGGATTTTCTGACAACTTGAAATTCAAAAGTTTCGTTGTTTTATTTTATTTTTATCAATAAAAAGGAGATAGCAGTTTTTCAAATTTAGAGAAGCGAAATTCTCAAACTCTTTCTGGAAATAGCAGGTTTTTCTAAGAAACAAACAAAAAAAAATAAGCACAGTACCTATTTTGAAAAAGTAATATTTTTTTTATTTATCAGATATACAATATTAAGATCATAAACACAAAAAAAGGTAATAATAATTTAAATGCAAGAAAACGAAGAAACTGGTGTACTTTTATTCATGAGTGATATTGTCATAATAATTATGAAAGTCCGTTGGAATCGCTTGCTTCAGATACAATGGGTACTGTACAATATTGCTCTTTCTTTGAGGCAATACCTGCTATTCATCTTCAAATATTAGTGATATCACCATTAGGTGTGTATAGGTCATTCACTGAATTTACGTATATCGGATTAAGAAACAGATGCACGACTGAGCCGGTCTGCAGGATAATTTCGCATCAGGTAGTTGAGTAAAATAAGCGTAGTCCTCCGGTGGGTAGAGGGTGAATATATTTTAATTATTAAATACTTATATAGTATGTAATTATGTTTATTAAAATTAGATTACTAAAGTAATACACGAAAAAATTAAAATATTTATAATTTTGTTTTGGACATTGTTTATGGTAATACCATTTTGCCCGAATACAATAAACGCTTTATGGTCAGGAATTTCCGGAAGTCCCCTTCTCAGGTATAAAATTAAGTTTAAATGTACTATTTTTGTACTGATGTTATAGGACTAATTGCGCTAAATTATTTATTCAGTTTTGGATTTCGAAGAGAACGTATGTCGAAACTGAAAATGCCGTAGCGCGTGTTACGTGTAGATGACTTAATTTGTAATCTACATAAGTATTTTACGGCGGAAAAAGATAACGGAGGACCTTTAAAGCCAGTAGTGAGTGTGCATGAACGCGTCTGTACAGCTCTTGGTATTAGTAATTCAAAATTAAAATATTTTTTGAAAAACGTCAAAAGCGGAGAGAGCAAAAAAAGAAAAAATACACACCTCGCAAAAAACTGAAAACATCGGATATATCTGGTGGGACAAAATTTCGTATTCGTGATATGGTGTATGAAATGCGTCCGAAAAAGGAACATGTCAACTTAGACACATTGCTGGCTAACTTAAGAGAAATACAAATTGGTGAATTTGGCAGAACAAGTCTTTGGAAGTTGCTTGAGGAAATAGGTTTCAAATTTAAGAAATAAGATAATAGAAAAGCTTTATGTGAAAAAAATAATGTTGTTCACAAAAGAATACACTCGTTTAAAAGAGAATGGAGCTTCGTTTATATATTTGGATGAAACCTGAATATTTTTCAAAGGTGGGACGAAAAGAATATGGCAAGATGAAAATATAAAATCAATAAAACATACTAATGGTGAGGGAAAGCGACACATAATCTTGCACGCAGGTGGAAAGAATGGATTTGTGGATGGTGCAGGATTAATATTTTCCTCTAAATCAAAATCAGAAGACTACCACGATAACATGAATTCGGATATGTTCATCAAATGGTTAAATGAAAAACTATTACCACATTTAAGTGAACCGTCTGTTACAGTGTTAGATAATGCGAGCTATCACACAGAACTTTTAAATACACCGCCAAGACAGAATTGGACTGTAGCCAAAATACAAGAATGGCTACGTAACGAAAATCTTGCATTTCCACAATACGCTCTTAAATCTGAGTTGTTAACTTTAGCCAAACGGCATGAACCAACCACAAATGTATATGGTAGATCAAGTCATACATAGTTATGGATATGATGTGTTACGGCTTCCACCGTACCATCGAACACATTTGGAATATATGTAAAACGTATTATGACAATGATATTGGAATTAATGGTTACAGCGACGAAGCAGTAAGGGAAATATGGAAACAAGCACTGGATACATCAACCGCAGACATTTGGCAAAAAGTGTTCAAAAATGTGATAAATTAATTGACGACTGGTGGCACGTGAAAACAGGATAAACGAAATTAACCCTATAATTATATCCCTTAATGATGACAGCGACGTTAGTGACACAAATTTTGAGAGTGATGCTGAAGATTTATAGGTATGCCAAAAGACAATTATTTATAATAATCACTGTTTAATATAGAATTTTAAAAGTTATGTTACTTTTAATCATCGTACTTACTTAATCGCAGGGTAAAACTGTGTATGTAAATTAAAATTTTTGTTCTGAATAAACTATTATTAAACAACAAAATCATGTAACTATCTCTTTTAAGCTTTCTGAGGCAAAATTAAATACCTAAAATTTATATTTATTTTGTTTCTATAAGAACCCCTTGCAATATACAAAATAACGCCACCCATGAGTAAATGTTTAAAATACAACTGACCAGTCAAATCTTTCATTTATTCCTTAATCCGATATGGGTGTAAATTCAGTGAATGACTATCTGAAAGCTCTTATATCTGTAACCTTTGCGTCACCTTCTATATTTCTTCCTGGTTGGATACTGTTATGAAATTTGATGCTATTGAATTTTTAAAAAAATGAATATTCGTGGTATATCATACAGTTTTTGCTTTTTACAAGCTGTTCTGCAAATTTGAATACATTCAGCAGGAACCGATATAACCGTATTTTTAAGGCGTCTTTCAATAGCGGAGTATGATCTATCTCAAGACATTTTTGAATCACTGTGATATTGGAATTCATTGCAAAATTTAGAAGATCATTACTCAAAATAGCATTCCTATTTTGGTAGGTGCATCCGTCTCGATGTAAATAATTAAAACTTTTCAAAGTTTTATCGGTATTGTGGAGGTTATTTATTTGGGGTAGTATCTTATTCTTAAAACAAAATGAATCTATATAGTAGCAAATTCATCGAAATTCACCCCACCTTCTGCTTCATTTCACACATAGCAATATCTATCTTTACTGCAGAGGTTAAAAAAGTAAAAGTTATGAACTTGAAGCTCAGTTCTGTAATAAAAACTGCTGACATTACCTTGTAAATCTGCAGTGAATACAAATAAATGTCGGGACGGTGGCGTAGCGGTCTAACGCGCTTATATTCATTTATAGGCAAATTTATGAGTCTGAGACTGCTGGGCTTCGAATCTCAGGCTAGACCATGTGCACGGAAAAAATGTGACTAGAAAATTTTACTACAATGTTGTAGTAGTAGACTTGTAGAAAAATACTTAACAATTTGTAGAAAATTTTACTACAATTTATAGTTAAAAACTATTAATTATTGTAGCAATTGAATTGTCGAATAAAATGCTACAACAATAGGAAAGAAGTCCACAATGTTTAGTATATTTTACTATTGTTTGTAGAAGTAGAAATTTATTACAATTATTGTAATTATTACTATTAACTTCTGTAAAAATTTGTACAAATATTAATAATTATCTCTACAAAAAATAGTAATTTTCTCTACAAAAAATAGTAATACTTTACATCCCTTCTTCAAAAATATTCTATAATATTGTAGAAATTCTAAGTCATGTGAACAAAACAAAATTCTGCTATTGGCCAACGTTTTCTGACGTCGATCATTAACGGCCAGACAGCAGTAGCCGTTCGCCATGTTCACATAACAAAGCATGGTACATATACGAGTATCTATAACACATTATTATATTATAAGCACCGATGCGTTTGAGAAAATTTTAATAATAAATTCTATTGGTGGTAAGTACATTTATTATTGTTTCTGAATAATTTACCTTTAGATAACTAATTTAAATAACCTTAGTAGATTTTTTAAAAAAAATAGTTGTGGCCAACGATCGAATGTTGTGCCCAACGATCGAATTTTGTGCCAAGTTCAATGATGTATTTTTGTCTTAATTGTGACATACCTACTTTCTCATTTTTGTTAGTTATCTGACTTAGTCATTTAATATCCAAATCAGTGTAAAGGTGATAAATATCTCCGTTTTAAGGGTATGAACAATTCAATTGGCATTAATTTTTATTTTATATTTTTCAGATGCAGAAAAGCCAACTGAGACTGAGGGCTCTATTATTACTGTTATTTGTTACATAATGTAATTAAGAATTTGTATCTTTTATATTAAAACAATAAATTTAATATTTTATTAAGGAACATTTTTTTCTAGGTTATAATTATAATAATTATGGAATACGACTACAAATTTTATTAAAAATTACTACAATTTGTATGAATTTTTACTATTTATTGTGTAAAATTTTCGTATTTATTTTCATAAAACGCAATACATTTTTAATATAAATTCATACAATGAATAGCAAAAATTATAACAATTTGTAGAACAATTATTATGATGCATTTGGATCTTTTTACTAAATATTGTAGATAATAACTCTACAATACATTCTCCACAAATATTTGGAAATTTTTACTACAAATTGTCCCTGTCCCTATATGTACTATTTATTGTAGAGAAAAAATCTACAATTGTAGAAATTTGTTCTACAATTTTTTTTCCGTGTGGATTTTTAATTAAATTGCATGATTCGGTTTAGGATTTGATGTGTGGCGTATTAATAGAAATTCAATTTCTGTTGATATGACATGCAGATTAAAAAAAAATCGTCATGCATTACCGTCTCGATGATGGTGGGTGAGGTTTTCCGGGTTTTCCTCACCTGTAAGTCAAATGGCACCATCAATCATCTTTAAGTCGCCCCGGAGCGCCACGGCAAATAATAATAATAGCCGTCCCTTCCCCTACACATGTCGTTCAGTCGACTTTAGGGGTTGAAATTCACTCGTAAGGGAGTGGATTAGGGAGAGTATTATGTCGATTTTTATCACGTTCTTTTTCGACTTGTGCTTCGTTTTTACGCTAAATGTAAATTATATTCATCGTCAGATAGCTTACCAAGTTTATAAATAGTACATTTTTTACAGAGGTATATTTTGGGAGAAAATAGTGCTGTTTTTCTTTCATTTAAAGCTTAATTAAAAATCGTGATCGATAAAGCAGTTGAATTTTGAGAAGAACACCAATCGTTAACGTAAAAGTCGTATAAACTGTTTTGTAATGAGATTCAAGTACGGGCATTGAATATATAAAGTCAAATAATTTCATCCTGGCACTTTTTAAAGGATGATTTTTTCTGCTGAATATTATTAATATCTACCTCTACTTGTATGATATTGGTACTTATTTTCAAAAGCTTGTTAATAATAAATTTATACAATTTTTTATTTTGTTTTATTCAGATTTTACTATATCCTCAATATGCTATTTAACATATAGTGTATCCAAGGATGGACATAACTATACTTGTAAAAATATTTATTTTAAATTTTTCAAAAAATCACTTTTTAAAATTTAAAATAAATATTTTTACAAGTATTATTAAGTCCATCCGCGGGCACACTGTATAATGCTGTAGAATAAATTCACATTTTAACATCTCAGACCAACTTTCGAACTTCACTTTGTAACCTCTATTAGATGTTACATTAAAAGTACATTGCATGCGAGCTAAAAGAGCCTAAAATTGCAGCTTATTAACGTAAATGGGATGTTTTTGTGCTAGCTAGGAATGCTCCTAAATAAACGTATGTAATGCTTGACGCGTTTTTACCCCTATGTTGCTCTATTTTTACTCCAATGACCATTGCCCTCCGCCACTGGTCGATTATGCATATACCGACGACCATCAATTTTTATTAAAATCGCAAACGCAAATGGGTTACGGGGCGAAAGTTTCTTTGTTTTTAAATGGTAAAACAATTGACGGGCCGGAGATAAATGACCGAGATGGCGCTGGCGGGCCCACGCTTCCGCGTCGTTAGACGGTCGGTATAAAAGAGCGCTGTAATTATGATAATATTCGCTACATTAATTTTTATTAGATGGACGTTAACTGGTACGGAAGAATTTTCGACTTTTTTGTTTTTTTCGTCAAGTTGATAGAGAAATAATGCGAATGCTGCAGTCGTTTAAAGAACGTTCGAAACCGGGAATTTGTGACTAATGTAGTTTCGGTTGCAGGATGTAAAAATAGGTCAAGTTTTATGTATAATTAAATAGCTTTTCGTATTCCAACAACGAGAACATCAGATTTTATACCGAGCTCTGAATCTAGTAGACAGGTGCGCATAAATGGGGCAAGTCTCATCTGAGCTGAGATAACAACGAGCCCACTTCATCACCCATTTCGACCACCTTTTAAAATTGGTCACCCCTCTTGAAGACCACATTTTAAAATGTCACCAAGTTTTTAAGTTACAAGATGACAAAGTTAAACTTGACAATTTGACATTGTTGCCTTTGTTTCATCACCATTTTGAAACTAATTAATCTATAGACTTCAAAATTTAGAGAAATATTAAGAAAAGCGCTTGAAATATATTTTTGAAGACAAAATTTTTAAATTTCATTAAGTTCTAAAGTAATAGGATATCAAAGTTGAACTTGGATGTTTTAACAATTTGACATTGTTGCCTTTGTTTCATCACCATATCAAAACCAATTTATCTATTGACTTCAAAGATAAGAAAAATGTTAAAAAAAGTGGTAGAAACATATTTTTAAAGATTACATTTTAAAATTTCGACAGGTTCTAAAGTTTCTGGATTTCAAAGTTAAATTTGGATTTTTTGACAATTTGACATTGTTGTCTTTGTTCCATCACTATTTCTAAACTAATTAATTCAAAAATTTAAAAATTTAAAGGAATATTGAAAAAATCTGTAGAAATATATTTTTGAAGACTACATTTTGAAATGTCATCAAGTTCTAAAGTTATCGAATAATAAAGTTAAACTTGGATGTTTTAATAATTTGACATTTTTACTTTTATTTCATGACCATTTTCAAACTAATTAATCTACAGACTTCAAAATTTAAAGAAATAGTAAGAATGATGGTGGAAATGTATTTTTGAAGACCAAATTTTAAAATGTCACCAAGTTTTGAAGTTATAAGATGTCAAATTTGAACCTTTATGATTTAACAATTTGACATTGTTGTCTTTGTTTCATTACCATTTCCAAACTAATTAATCTACAGACTTCAACATTTAAAGAAGTATTAAGAAAAATGGTAGAAACATATTTTTAAAGACTAAACTTTTAAATTTTAAATTTTTATAAGTTACATGATTTGGATTTTTTAACAATTTGACATTGTTGCCTTTCTTGCGTCACTATTTCTAAACTAATTAATTTACAAATATAAAAATTTATAGGAATATTGACTATTATCTGTAGAAACATATTTTTAAAAACCACATTATGAAATTTAAACAAGATTTGAAGTTACAGGATGTCAAAATTAAATTTGGATTTTTTAACAATTTGACATTGTTGCCTTTGTTTCATAACTATTTTCAAACTAATTCATGTACAAATTTTATAATTTGAAGAAGTATTAACAACATCTGTAGAAACTTATCTTTGGAAACCACGTTTTAAAATGTCATTAAGTTTTGAAGTTACAAGATGTCAAAGTTGAACTTGAGTGCTTTAACGAATTGACATTGTTGCTTTTGTTTCCTCACCATTTCCAAACTAATAATTCTACAGACTTCAACATTTAAAGAAACAATAAGAAAAACAGTATAAATACATTTTTGAAGACCATGTTTTGAAATTTCAACAAGTTTGAAGTTACAGGATGTCAAAGTTGAATTTGGATTTTTTAACAATTTGACATTGTTGCCTTTTTTTCATCACTTTTTCCAAACTAATTATTGTACAAATTTCAAAATTTATAGAAATATTAATAAAATCTGTAGAAATATAGTTTTGAAGCCCAAATTTTGAAATTTCAGCAAGTTTTGAAATTACAGGATGTCAAAGTTAAATTTAGATTTTTTAACAATTTGATATTGTTGCCTTTGTTTCATCACCATTTCTAAACTAACTTATCTACAGACTTCAAAATTTAAAGAAATATTAAGAAAAACTGTAGAAACATATTTTTGAAGACCACATTTTAAAATCTCACCAAGTTTTAATGTTAAGGATGTCAAAGTTAAACGTAGATTTTTCGCTTCCTAAAATGAATCTCATAGGAATGTTAATATTAAGACACGTTTTAATACTGAAACTCTATTAAAATCCTATTAGAACGGCCACGGTCACTTGAATTCCTAACTTTTGAGAAAATTACATTTTTATTCTTAATGCCTTTCATAAATCTGAGAATGTTTGCACACAGTGGGTGGCTATTACTTGGTAAGTATTATTAGACATACCAAAGTACCTACACAATAGATCAAACGCAATTATATGTAGCTATTTATGTAACTAGTTACTAAATGTTTTTTTTTATGTAACGAGTACATATTTGCGTGAGCGGAGCGGGAAATTTGAAAAAAATACCGTTTTTACCTGTTATCCTTAAGGGAATACGTCAAAATTTTACCCTCAACATTTGTGGACAGTTTTCAATTCAACGGTGTTCAATTGTTTAAAAAATAAAGTGCAAGTAACATCTTTTATTTTTTTGTTTTCTTTTTGTTGGCAAATGTAATGTCAAATGTGATATATCACTATTCATTGTCTTTTTTCGATTTTTGATTTTTCGATATTTCGATTTTTCAATTTTTCAATTTTTCAATTTTTCGATTTTTCGATTTTTCGAGTTTTCGATTTTTCGATTTTTCGATTTTTCGATTTTTCGATTTTTCGATTTTTCGATTTTTCGATTTTTCGATTTTTCGATTTTTCGATTTTTCGATTTTTCGATTTTTCGATTTTTCGATTTTTCGATTTTTCGATTTTTCGATTTTTCGATTTTTCGATTTTTCGATTTTTCGATTTTTCGATTTTTCGATTTTTCGATTTTTCGATTTTTCGATTTTTCGATTTTTCGATTTTTCGATTTTTCGATTTTTCGATTTTTCAATTTTTTGATTTTTCGATTTTTCTTTCGATTTTTCTTTAGATTTTTCTTTCTATTTTTCTTTAGATTTTTCTTTCGATTTTTCTTTCGATTTTTCTTTCGATTTTTCTTTCGATTTTATCTTTCGATTTTTCTTTCGATTTTTCTTTCGATTTTTCTTTCGATTTTTCTTTAGATTTTTCTTTAGATTTTTCTTTAGATTTTTCTTTCGATTTTTCTTTCGATTTTTCTTTCGATTTTATCTTTCGATTTTTCTTTCGATTTTTCTTTCGATTTTTCTTTCGATTTTTCTTTCGATTTTTCTTTCGATTTTTCTTTCGATTTTTCTTTCGATTTTTCGTTCGATTTTTCTTTCGATTTTTCTTTCGATTTTTCTTTCGATTTTTCTTTCGATTTTTCTTTCGATTTTTCTTTCGATTTTTCTTTCGATTTTTCTTTCGATTTTTCTTTCGATTTTTCTTTCGATTTTGTAATTGGTTTAAACAGAAGGTTAATAACAACAATGCACACAATATTATTTGGGGAAACGAAACAACATTTATGAATTCTGGTATGTTTAATCAAAGAAATAAACTTTTTTATGCCACGGAAAATCCTCACCTAATCCAAGAAGTGAGACATCAATATCGTTTCTCTTTGAATATGTGGTGCGCTTTGTTAAATAATAAATTACTGGGACTATACTTTATTGACGGAAACCTTACTGCAGAAAAATATTTAGATATACTGCAGGACATGTTAGAGTAACGAAATCTGATTCCAATAAGATGGATGTGGTTCACACAATTCAAGAATGGTCATGGATTATTTGAATCAGACTTTTCCCAATTCATGGATTGGAACAAGAGGTCCAGTGGCGTGGGCTGCCAGATCTTTAGATCTGAATCCATTAGATTTTTATTTTGGGGACGAATTGAGATTCTCCGCGAAATAATTGAAGATGCATTTGAAGATATCCAAAAAGAAGAAATAAGAAATATGAATATCAGAATCGCCGAGTGTATTGAAGAAGATGGCGGACATTTTGAATAATTACTCAATTCATTTTATTGATATTTTCAAATAATTTGATTATAACTTACAAAAACTGAATTTCTATTTGTTATTATCAATAATTGCGTTTTAAAATTTCTACATTACTATTGTTGTTGTTGATGAATTGTTTAATTTTCGAAAAATTACATAAATTTTGTAAGAATTGATTTTATTTTTTTATCGCGGGGCATGACATGTTGATTCAACTAAAGATGGATGAAATCAAGCGTAAATTTAATAAAATTTGAATTACGGTCCATATTACCCAAAAACCGTCATTGAATGCCATTGTGTAATACACCGCTGGATGCAGGACGAAAAGTTATTTCAAATAATGTTATAAAATATCCAGGTCCATTTAACCGACTTTATAACTAGTATGGTTTGGAAATTACTAATACAATCCCATTAAAAAAGTGGCCACCCTGTATATATTGAGGAAATGATATATGTTCCTTTGTCAACCATTCTTTAAATTTATCAACAGTCCAAGAATTCGTTGGATTTTTGTTTAATACTTCAGAATGGTAAGGTGCATTGTCTAAAATAATTACGCTGGGCTCACTTAAACCTGGGAGAAGTTTTTCATGCAACCATTTTACAAACATTTCTGTGTTCATATTATCGTAATAGTCACTGGATTTTGATTTAGATGAAAATATTAAATCAGCACCTTCTATAAAACCCGATTTCCCTCCTGCATGTAAAATTATGTGTCGCTTCCCTTCTCCATCGGTATGTTTGATGGACTTTACGTTATCATCTTGCCATATTATCTTAGTTGCACCCCTAGAAAATATCCATGTTTCGTCTAAATATATAAAATTTACCCCTTCTTCTTTAAATTTAGAATATTTTCTTAGATAGTTAATTCTCTTGTGCACGACAGAACTTCTTTCACAAAGGGCCTTTCTGTTATCCTCCTTTTGAAATTTGAAATCCAAGTTATGTATCACTTGCCAAAGACTTGTTCTGCCAATGTCGTCAAATTTTCTATCTATTAATTCTGAGAGAATTGTATTTAAGGTCACATGTTCCTTGTTGACCCTCATTCGATAAATGGTATCACGAATTTCAAATTTCTTTCCATCTGGAATATCTTTCGTTTTCAATGATGGGCGAGTTTTGCGGTGATCTTCTTTCGGCAGTTCACTATTGGGTGGTATGAATAAAACCGAAGTACGTGCTAATACTAGAAGTATTAGCATTTTCTACAAAGTATATACTTCAAAACTAAGAAGGAACTCTATTTCAAAGTAGATACTTTTAATTTTTCCGGAACCTACTACACCAAGTAGCACTCTCGTGAAAATGACTAAAGAATTTACTGCAATTTGAAGTACCGACTTCTTATAGTAGATACTTCGATTTCAAGAAGAAATTTAGTATTTGCTTGACGTTAGCGAAGTTGGTATAGCAGCAGCTTCTCTGAGATTGGTACAGTTACTTTTATTTGAATATGGATGAAATACGCAGAAGAAAAATATACAATGAAAGAAGACACTACAATGATGATGTTTTGTATCATAAAATATTCCGGTAACTTAAAATAAGGTATACATTTTCGATCATTTTTTCATTTTTTCGTAATGAAATTGCAGAACTGATGTACAGACAACGTTAAAACATTAAATTAATAAATATTGTTTTGTTAGTTTTTATTTTATATTTCAATGAACACTTATATCACAATAATTAAACCTAATAAACTTATTTATAAAATAATAGAACGTAAACCTCAATTGTCTTTTAACAAAAACCACTAATTAGTAAAACGACACAGATTCGTTTTTATTTTTGTATTATTTTAAATGCTCGAATGTTGCTGTGCAAAGTAATCTTCTACAAATTGCTCTACAGCTCCTGCGGCTTTTCCTACAGCTATAGCAGCTTTTTCCTGAGCTATAGCAGCCCTTTCTTGAACTTTAGCAGCTCTTTCTTGAGCTATAGCAGTATTTATTTGTTGAATAAGTAACTTTTTTTGCAACTTTTTAATCGATTCGTTTTCATCACTAAAAGGTGTCCCATCCTCTTCATCACTTAATCGATCTACATTTTCATCTCTACTGGTACCTGAAATCACGCCCCCTAAAAACGTGTTACGTTGCAAATTACGTATAATAATAGACTACACATATTAGATACATACTACACACACATACATACTATAATACTACATTGCGTATTTGTAATAAATTTACAAAAAAAAGGCGTGTAAGTATACCTGGAACTCTTTGAATTACTGGATTTTCAATTCCGTTCCATAGGTCATAAAACTTTTGTTGCCACTCATTTAATTTTATTTTCTTATTTCCTGTTTTCTTCATATCCGTAATTTTCTTTATTTTACTTTTCATATTATTAACTTTTTAATACTTGTTTAATATCTAAGTTTTGTTTTGTATTGCTGTTATAAATCTCCATTAATTCTTTAAGGGCTTTGTCTTTTGCAGATTTAATAGCAGGTGTCATTTTTTTACCCAGAATTATCTTACGATCTTCTAGCATTATAACAAAAGCTAATTGTAAGTCTTCATTTTGGGACTCTTCTTGATGGGGCATTTCTTCATCTGATGACATTTTACACAACCACTTCAATACTTCAAATAAAAATAAAACAAAAAATCTTAGAAACCACCTGCCAGAGCCTGCTAATTCTCGAGCAGAAGTCAAACTGGGAAGATGCTAGATATTTTGAAGCAAATACTACGTAATAAAAGTAGATACTACAAGCAGTGTAGTAAATACTTCGACATTAAGCAAATACTACCGGAACTGATCAGATGCTTCATGATGAAGCAGAAACTTCGTAGTAGATCCTTAAAATTGTAGCATTAGCATCTACTTCATTTTTATTCATACCACCCTTGTGATTTTGTAATACTCCTCTTAATTTGGTTTCACTAATTCCTAGAGCATCGCATACGCGTTGTTGTAGAGATATTACCGATTTTAAAGGACCGTCATTTTCTTTTTCATTCGTATTTACAATATACATACAATGTCAACACTTGCAAAGAATCAATTCAACTGCAATATTTGTAACAAATTTAGTACCTACCCTAATGTTATTTTAATTTACACCTGACCATTAGAGGAATTTTACCTAATTTCTTGGGAAGAGGCTTATCGGAACTGGTTGTCAATGACTAATTTGCATAATTTTGTTAATACGAAACCCGCGTAAGTATAGCGAACAGACTGTAAGTTATGTTTAAAATTAAATCATTTTTGTTAAGTAAAAACAATATTTTTAATCCTTAATTTTCAAATTTTTTATTATATATGGTATTTAAAAATAAATTTAAAAAATTATTAGTCTAGCTAACTACAGTCCTGTAATTTATTTCTAATATAAGTCAAAGACTAAAATAATGTAAAATTAAGATACTTGAAAAAGTAATATTTTCCGTGTTTTATCAACAAAAAATTATTTTTAAATTCTGAAGGTAACAAATTTTTAAAAATATATTTCAGGGCGAAGAAGGCTCAATTGAGGCTCGTTATTTTCCATTCTCTATGTGTTTTTAAAAGTATTATTTTTAAAACTCTAAATACTAGGAATATAGAGTTGTACAAAATCATATGCAATTTTGATAATTGCAAATGTCTTATTTAATGGTACCTATATCATAACTATTCATTTAGATAAACAACATATAATTTTATCAAGATTTTAAAGGACTACCTACTATTTTTTTAATAAATTTGTATTAACTCAGCAATTAAGAACAACTTACCTGTATTGTCCGATGATCCCTAATAAGTTTAGTGATACAATTGTATACAAAAGTGATGCACATTCCGGTGAGTATTAGCGAAAATATCACCATGATGATGATAATGTGGTCTCCTGACCAAGTCATTGACTGCGCTACCTGAAACAAATATATATTTTATTAAAGGTGATATCACGGGTCCTCCGAATTAGTTATGGATTCTCAAGTGATGCAGAAGTTTTTATAAATTATTTCTTTTGTGAAATGAATGATAAAACTTTTTTCGCCTACCATATGTGAAAATGAATCATATCAGCCCGATTTTGTAGTCTATTAGTGAACATGAACATTCAAACTTGCAAGAGGAAGCCATCAATGAAAATTAAAGATTTTTGTTATATTTTCCTTTTCTTTTTTTTTGTCAGGCGAAAAAACAATTGTGTGTCACACATGCAGAAAACGCTTTAGCAGCCCTTAGCTATCAGCTACCCTCGCTTCTCTTCGCTCGCTCATGCAGCTAATAGCAGTGGGCTGCTGAAGCTCATTTTCTGCCATTGTGACACAATATGCTATTTCCGAACTGAAGACCTTAACTTCAAAAGGGTCTAAACGCCAAAATTTTAAAAATAAATGCATATAACTGTTGAGTTTAGGTATAGGACATGGTACATAAATCATATTTAGAATATGATGCAAAATTCAAAAATGATATAAAAAAATTTGAGGGTACTAACCTCAAACCGTTATTGTGTAGTAAAATCCTTAGCTCTATTTATCATATGTATATAGGTATCTATTATCAGTTTTCTTCAATAACATTTTAAAAGAAAACGCTGCATTACAACAGGACTTCTGTCAGAGAAAACTGAGAAAATCAATTGGAAGAGTTGCAATTTGTATTCGCGAATGCAGTTTGTTCAACAAAAAAAAAGTATAACAATAAATCACTCAGATGCTGCTTGCTGCTGGTCTTGCTATAACGCTTGTGCCAGTCATTTAAATTGCTGGGGATGATTGATGGCAAAGTTTCCATTAAAATTTTAGTCTTGACTTGCGACACGCCGTTCAACAAGGAAATTGCCTGTGTTTTTATTAACGATTCCAATGATCGTTGCGTGTGGCTATTTGTTTGTTTTTTATTTCAAAACAAGCTTCTGTCTACACTTGTATTTATAAGAAAAGAGTACAGGGTTGATCACTTAAAAGTTCTACTCTCCTATTATTAAAGAATCAATAAATCGTTATCCATGTTAAAGACTATAAATGCTATATTATGTTTGTATTCTCGAAAAAACAGATGAATTAGCACATCGTATAGTTACCAATCTGTTTTCTCTAATAGAAATATAAAATATCTTTTCATTTCGTTCAGTTGTGCAATCAAGAATTTTGTTGAAAAATAAATAATTAAATTATTTTTTTGTGTGTGTGTCATCGACTTCAACTGCTAAGGTTATTTCGCTTCGTGTTCTGTGTAGCCTTTGTTACTGTTTCCCAGCGCCATTTTAGAAACAGCACTGTTAATTAGAACCCAACAGTGAATGGTCGAGTGGGGAATCCTACCAAGGCATCAGAATTAATTTTAAATAACTAAAATAAATAAAAAAATTCCGTTTTATTATTGTTAAACTCGCCTTAAGCACATTTTGAATAAACAAAATGTTTAACTAATATAGACTATTTAATTAGGTTTCTAAGGGCACATCTTACATAAACAAAAAGCGTGACTAAGTCAAAAGTCATAATTTTGATTTAGTATGAGTACATTTGTATAAAAAAACAAATTTTGGCATATTTTTATTTCTTGGTAGTTCTTATTTGCCCTAAATTTTTGACTGAGGCACAAAACTCCTAAAAGTCCTTATTTGGTATATATTTGCAAAAACAAACATACAGGGTGTTCCAAAAGTTACTAGGTAATTTAAAAATAAAATAACTTCTAATTTGCAAGGCTTTTTGTTTCAGATTTGGAAACTCGAAACTTGGGAGATTTGTTATGGAGAAATTAACCGCTGCCCAAAGAGTCGCTATTGTGGAATTCTATTTTGAACACCATCGATTAATTATAAAAACCCAAAGAATATTACAGAAACTAAAAGACTATAGGCAATTTAATTGCACTTTTTCGTTTGCTTATAGTCATTTTCCAAGGCGGAATTTCGTGCATTGAAAAGTGTGCAAAATGCTTTTTGAGTTTATATAATTGATTGTATTCAAATTCGAGTTCCACAATAGTGATTCTTTGGGCAAAGGTGAATATCTTCTAGTATCCAAACCTGAAACAAAAATTAAATATTCATTTACTTCTTTTTCTTATTTAGTTGCACTGAAGATAAACTATTACAAGTACAATTATCCTTATTATGGTTAAATCACGTTGTTATTTTTTAATTCTTTAACATTTAATTCCTACGCCTATGAGTATTGAATTGTATAGTGACAGCTAAGATTATAATAAAGTTGGTATTTTTTTATGAACTATCATTTTAAGTTCAATGTTGTCATACATTTATTGTGTCTTGTAATTGCAATTTGTTGATATTTATTATTTTTGGTTATTTCGTTATTATTTTTGGTCGTTTGCTACCTACTTTCTTTGCCTATAGCACCTGAGGTGGGATTTATATTAATCCAAAGTTGGATGCAGACTAACTACAGTAAAGAAGGGGTGAGTCGTAGAAAAAGTTATGTTCGTGAGTGGGCGCCAGGAGTTTAAACCTCACATCCAACAATCCATGTGACAGTTCACTACCAAACTCCAAATAGAAAACTATAGCATCTCCTCTACAAGGCCATCAAGCGGCTACAAATCGAGTATGCTCCTATTATATTAAATATGTTACTTTACCATAAGAATAAATGCTGACAGTTAGCAAGTGGGGATAAATAATAAGTAAAGTTCAATATATACCCAAGTTTTAATGTAATATAAATTATCGTGTTGACATGGGGGTCAACTTCGTTCACACTATGAAATATACTAATATTTACCAAATTAATAACAACTACATCACTTAGTACATTACTATCAGATTCCCCAACTATTAACAGTAATCCAGTATCACTGGGAGTAATATTTACAACTAAAACACTATATTAAACTTAAAAATCATTAAATGGAACTAAGGGTAATCGTAAAAATGTAACACATGAGGTATTTAGCAAATAAACAAATAATAGTGTACTATTTACGGACGCTAGGGGTAAAAACATGTAAAACTCTGTTACTTATTAAAGATATTAACTACCCTTAAGAATATACCCCACGAAGAGCTCTTAGTGACGTGTTTCGGGTTTAATAAAAATGTACTGTAAACCATACACCCCTAAACCTCGTTTACAATAGGTTTAGATTAAAATACGTACTAATGACACCCCCAATAAAATAGATCAATAGTAATATAGTGATATAAAAATAAGATAGCAAAACTTGCGGTACGCTGTGACTTCTTTCCAGCTGCTCTAGTGAACGGTTGATGTCCTACTTCGGCATACAAATCAATCTGCCTGTCATGAAGGTTGCTAGCCCGTTACACGATTACTAGCTGATCACAAGGAGTACTAGCTGGTCACAAGATGTGCTAGTCAGCCCGTCACAAGAAGTTTTGGCCCTTCACAAGGACTACTGGCCCTTCACAAGGACTACTGGCGTAACAAGAAGTGTTGGCTTTCGCAAGAATTGATAGCCCGTCACAAGAACCCTAAAGAAAACGTGTAAAATAAAACACAGAAATAACTATTTATCCCTGGTTAATAAAGAAGTTAAAATTAAATAACCAGGTACCTACAAAGCCTTCTCGTGAAGCGAGGTATGGAAATAGGTAATAACTACTCAACATTTACTAGTTAAATTAAGTTCAGCTTATTAATTTATGTAGGTAATCTTCAGATTTACAAAGCAAAAGATAGACGGCACGTGAAGCGAGTTCTACCCAACAATTACATTTAATAAGCAAATTACACCCTTAGATTTCAAAATATTACCCCTAATAGTCAATCCCAAATACTGAAAATATATACAACCAAAAGAACCATAACTTAGGGTTAGGTCTAAGTAAGCATTCTAACTAAAATCAAAGCTATATTTACCCCTTTTTTCTTAATCCGCAAAAGGAGGAACAAAACGATGCACCACATCAAATTGAACGGCAAATTCGTGAACGGCTTATTCAGAAAGACTACATATATATATGTGGGCACTGAAATAAAAGACGAAGGCCTTACAAAAAGAAATAATACATCATAACTTTAAGTACTGCGTAGAAGAAAACTTACCAATGAGATTCAACACGTGGTTAAATATATCCTCCTAAGAGCTCCTACAACATGTGGTCACCAAAAAAAATACTACCAAATCCACACTGTTGTAACTTAAAACAAAAAGGTTGCTTCGCAATATCCCAAATAGATTGAAACGACTTCCAATAAATTTCGAAACAGTACCTTTCAAACAAAACCCACGTGTGGAATATCAATCTCGAAATTTCCAGCAAGACGGAACAACGTCACTTGACATCTCCCAAACCAGTAATACCAACATACCTTAGTGACAAATAGGTGTCCCATCAGCGCCCTCTATTACGAAATAAATTCTTGACAGAAAGGGCTAAAATAACCAAATAAACCTCTAAAACCAAATAAATAGCCTAACTAAACTCAAATAGAGGTCCTATCTACCCCAAACTGATATACCCACAATTAACGTCAGGGCGGAAACGCTAGACCGACATCTTGAATACAGGGCAGCCACAAACTCGCCCAGAGTGTCGCAGAAGAACCCCTGAATCACTTTCGACGGTGAGGACAAAATCAGTGGTTCGCATAACGATCCAAAAGCACAGTGGTTTAAATGCGGGTATAGAAGGACCCAGTAAATAATTACTGAACACGGATAAAAACTAGCTTATTCCTATTTTTATGAAAAACCGCTATAAGGCCAAATTTAAACGTTACACGTTTCGTTAGTATTTTTAGTTATTTGGTCATTATTTTTAGTTATAAAAAACTGTTCTTTTAAGAACAATATGGTTGTTGTCTTCCTCACGGGTTTAAAAATGCCAAAGAAATTAAATAGACGATATAAGGAGCTCATAGCTTCATTGATACAGTATTTTAAACAAGAACGCGATAATAATGGTCTTTTACTACCTTTAACTGCTGTTATTAGAGAAGTAAGTTTTTACTGTTATTGTCTAGAAACATCAAACAAATCTCATTTCTTAGCGTGTATCGTGCAGCACTTAAATTTGTCCACTGTAAGGGCTATTTCTCAAACAGCATGTCGTTTTGAAATCGCCTCCAAAAAAACGTTTTCGTACAGAGAAAGTAACTAATACAAGAACTCTAGATACAAGTACAATTCAAGATATTATTTACAACATGTATGAAGCTAGTAAGTGTAGATTATTCATTTTATATCATCTAATTATAAATACCTATATATTTGTTTGCAGACTTGTTTAATGGACACCGCATTTATGCACCTTATTAAAAGAATTTTGTTTTAAATGGAAAAAAGATGATCCAAGGCGAGGGCTTATGGAACTTTCCGATGTTGCTGTGAAACGGGCTATATTTTTAAGAAATTACATGAAAGAAAAGGAAACAGGTTTATTTCAATTTGTTTTTATTGATGAGACGTGGATTTTTCAAAATGGGACTATAAACCGTTCTTGGCAAGATAAAAATAAAAGAAGTGTAAAAACCACAAAAATTGATGGTAAAAGGTACGTAAATAATTACTAGAATATTGCTACATGCTTCAATTGAAATTTTTATTTATAGGTACACTATACTCAATGCTGGAAATGAAAATGGGTTCATTTGAGGTGCAGAGACTATATTTGCGTCACAAAGTAAGCTGAGTGATTATCATGGTGAAATGAATAATAATAATTTTTTAAAATGGTTTGAAGAACAGTTACTGAAAAAACTTAATGAACCATCCTTAATCACAATAGACAATGCTTCATATCACAGTACATTGTTACATAAAACACCAAACGCTAGCTGGACAAAGATTAAAATACAAGAGTGACCGACAAATCAGAATATTAGATTTTCATTTGCTATGTTTAAAAAGTTTTTTATTTTGGTAATTTTCAACCAGGAAAACTTAAGTCATATTCCTTTATATCAACTCGATTTAATTAATTGTAAAATTAAAGAAAATGCCAACATTGTCAAACTACATCACTTTCGATAATATAATAATTCTAAAATCTCCTTACATAATCTTTTATTAAAAACAGCTACTATTTGAATTCTTCGATAACTTTCTATTATCTTATTCCCATACTAATTGTCTTAAAACCTTTCTACAGATTACAGTTATCTATCATCGTCAATTGTCGTTTACAAGCCGATAATAGGCAATTACGAACACTCTCCTGCTTCAAACTTTCAAAAATCACAACTAATTGCTGTTTCAAAAGCCTGACGTGCAACGAAATTAACAATATTAGGAAAGTTTATCGAAAATCTCAAGCAGCCAGCTAGCAGCGGTTTAATTGAATTTTTACTGGAAAGTCTATTTTCAGCTAAATCGGATCGCAGAGTCGCATCGGCGACGAGGCTAAAGAAGAGTTATACAACCTTGACGTTTTAAGCGTCAAACTGCAAACTTTTCGAATGTTCGGAATTATAATCTCAAATTCCGCAATTTAAAGTTTTTTGACGTTCCGTATAGTAAGCAGAAATATATATTTTATAAGAATGAAGTTATTTACAGTCTATTGGCGATTCAAATTTCGCGCGCCTGTCATTTGTCACTTATAAGTAGGATGTTTGTTTATTTACATGTTTTTGTTTTGGGCGGATTTTGTATTTGTATTTGTTTTAACTGTTTTTAGATAATATTCTCATTAAAATAGTGTTTTTGAGTTTCATTTATTGTTAATTTAAGTTTAAGTCTCGTGCGTTCGTCATAAATATAATATTTATCATGTGTATGACTTATTTGTTGGAAATATTCACCTATTGGTTGCTACAAGAACATCTAGAAATATGTATTCACTAAACCCAGGGCATGTTTTATTATGTGGTTTAAAGGACATTTCAGGTACCACACGTTTATTATTGATGAACTTATTTAAAAATCTTACTAGACTTATTCTTATATTATGAAGTGAATCATGTAGTACTTTGTATACATGTAAATGGTAATAAAACCGTCACAAATCAGATTACAGTTTGATTTTAAACAAAGTTTTGTAAAATTTCAATATTGTGAATTTGTAGATATTCATTTATCGTAAAAAACAAAATTTTACGACTTGCACTTGGAAAATATTGAATACTTCAGTTTTGATTTTGACATTAACACCATATAGATTGCAATTTTCTGGAGACGTTTTCGCAGATTTCATTTTAAATATAAACACTATCACATACTATAAGAAATAAACAAATTTAAAGCTAAAAAGTAAGAAAAAACTCGAATTGTAATTGATACAAATTAAAATGTAAACAATGAACACGAACGCCAATGTTGCCAAATGATCAAATGATTTTAAAACAAAATTAATAAATGAACTGAAATTTAAAAAAAATCAATATAATAAATCGGTTTTATAAAAAAATCCTTAAATAAATATAGAGTATGATTACATATTACCACACACAAATTTTGATTTTTAAATAAAAGGTCTCATCCACTTCTTCAAAAGCTAAAACCCGACGACGTAGCGAAGTTTTGCTACTTCTGGCAACACTGAACGATATCCTACTTATACGGACCTTCTACAAATTTCCTCCAGAGGGCGTATCACTTAGCTTGAATCGCGAATAGTTTGTAGTATAAAAACATTCAGAGTAGCTTTATAATTAAGAAAAATTAAAATAAAGGAAAATAAGTAAAAATCTTAAAGACTGTGTCATAAAAATTTTGAACCACCGTTTCCTTCCTGAAAACAATTACTCCTTTGGCAAATACCGCAACAGGCATTGAATTATATCATAATAAAAATATTACAAATAGAATTTTGCATAAATGATTATGAAATACTATAAAAAATTAGTAATCAAATTTTTCACTGTCAAATTTATTTTGTTTAAATATTAAAATACATTATCTAATAGTAAAGTTAGAGTTATTTAAAGACAGTTATTCTAAGAGGTTTGAATGAGCATCTAACCTAGGAATTTCGGCCTGTTTTGTTTCTACTCAATCACAGGTCTTTATTTAAATACATTTTTTTTAGAAACATATTGAAGTATAGTTATAATTTATCACCTAACTAAAGAACAAGAGACGAAGACATTGTACAGAATAAACAGATAGACAAAAACGACGAAGCGCGTGTTCCTTAAGATACGTTTTTTTTAACTTCGTTATTACTGTGGCTCTTCCTATGGGGCCTCAGTATTGCATTTGTCCAGACGAAAAAATTTTCTTTCTCCCATTTTTTTCTTGTACTTTTTTTCACGTTTCCGATCATTCTGAGTCCAAAAATGCAAAAAAAATTTCGTCTGGTCATCTGTATGTATGTATGTCGGCTTCTAACTTAGAACCCTATTGATTTTCAGAATTTTCGGTTCATCCTAACTACTTTAATATCAATGTTCTTAAAATCCGCCAATGCATTTCTTAGATGACTTATTTTACGCATTCCAATTATTCCTAACGTCTAACATGTATCTTTCATCTGTAAGTGCATTTTCTGTAATATTGTCAAGATAATTAAAATTCTTTAAATATAACTTACTATACAACTTTCGTCCTCTTCGTCCCATCTAAATCTGCAGTTGTACTTTTGGTTGCATTTTAAAGTTTTATGTATACAGGTCTCGTCTTCACAGTCAAACTCCTCTTCTTCATTGCACTTCTGATTTTTTCCTGAAATTAAAATTACAATAAGAATAACGATCAACTTAAAAATGCCGACGTAAATTATTATCAAACTATGCGGAATCATCAATGATTTTACCAAGCCAGATCATTTTTTGAACTACTAATATTGATCCAGAATAAATGTTTTATAAAGTAGATCTTGCGTGTCGCAACGTATGATTCTTCTTCTTTTTAAGTGTCAGTTTGGTTATAAATTAGAGTCATGAGTACCTAGTTATCATGGACAATAGACATGACTTGTATCACTGTATTTGTCGGTTAGAACTTATTTTAGAAATAACATTAAGTGGCTTAGTCTTTATTTAGAGCAGTGCTCCGCAACCTTTCCTCATCTGAGGCACACCAAACTGCTCCCTAGAATTTCGTGGCACACCAAAATCTAAAATATATTTATAGCAGTGGCGTAGCTAGGTCGGGGGTCAGTTCACTCCATGTATACTAATTATTTATGGATGTCCAAACTACCTTAATTTTTTTTATTGTTTTAAAATGTGAAGAAGCCCCTTTCAGATTTGGGGCATCAAAATTTTCACTCAGGACATAATACATATTTTTTTTTTATTTCTTTTTATTATTCAGATAGAATGAAAAATACAAATAGGTACATACATGAGAACTATACTAAATACTAGGTAGGACAGGTAGGTATACTAAATTTACTTCTGTTGACACGTCAATAGTAATAAATATTTTGACATGATGATGACTGATTAATGTGATACCTGCGCTTGCTTCGTTGAACACAAAAGTTTTATATTCGGCTCAATTTTAGACAGCGCAACTCTCATTTCTTGGTCAAGATCTTTTAAGCATGACCGTTTATCATTTTTAATTAATACAAGCGTTGAAAAACTTTGCTCACATAAATATGTTGTGGAAAACGGAAGTAGTGTGAAGATGGCCTTGTCGGTGATGCGTGGATATTCTGTCTTGATGGAAATCCAGAAAACATCTAACGGAACTTCGTCGAATTTAAGTTTTAGGGTCATATCATTACTTAATTCTGTGAACTCCTCTCGAGTTTGCAATGGCAGTGCTTCCGTGGAACTTATTGCATTGGTTGCGAAAGGATTTCGAATCCAATTGTATTGTTCCGTGTTGATAGAATGGAAATAGTATTCAAATTTTTGTTGAAGCATACTTAAATGTTGTTGGGCCAAATCCACAATCAATTGCTTGTTTTCGATCGTACTGTGGTTGGTCCTGTGATACATTTCTAGACATCCTTTTTGCAACTGTTCCTGCCAAAGTTCAAGTTTCTTTTTGAACCCTTGTAATTTATCGGAGCACGTCAATATATTTTCATTCCGTCCTTGCATTTTTTTATTAAGTTCATTCAGATGTTCGAATATATCCGCCATGTATGCAAGTTTGGCTATCCAGTATTCATCATGAAGGTGCTGGCATAGATCGTACATATCTTGACTTGAAAGAAACTCACGCACTTCGTAGCGAAGTTCAAACAGTCGAGCTAAAACTTTTCCCCGGGATAACCAACGAACTTCTGTATAAAACAGTAAGGATTCATGTTCGCTTCCCACTTCTTCACAGAGTATTCCAAAGATTCGCGAATTTAAGGCTCTCGATTTAATTATGTTTATGATCTTAATACATTCATTCATTGTGATCGAAAGCTGTTCGGGCAAATTTTTGACCATCAATGCTTCTCGATGTATGCAGCAATGTGTAATTTGTATTGACGGATTTTTTTGTTTTACACAAGATACAAAACCTTTCTTACTGCCCATCATTGCAGCAGCACCATCTGTACAAATAGCAACGCAATTGGTCCACTGAATATTATGTATTTTAAAAAAATTATCAGTTACTTGGAAAATTTGTTCACCGGTAGTTCTCTCTGGAACCTCCTTACAAAATAAATAATGTTCTTTAATAAAGTCCTCGTCAACGAAACGTACAATAGCCATCAGTTGTGCTTTATTTTTAATATCGGTTGATTCGTCGATTTGAAGCGCAAAAATTCCAGCCGAAATGATTTTTTTAATTAGTGTTCCCAAAATATCACTTGACATATCTTGGATACGTCTTTTAACAGTATCGGCCGACAAAGAAACTTTACTCACGTCCTTAACTTCGTTTGGCCCAAGCATAAGTCTAACAATTTCCATGCATGCTGGTTTAATAAGCGTTTCACCGATAGTGTGCGGTTTTTTTTGTTGTGCAATTAATTTTGCAACAAGGTAGCTTGCTTCTAATGCCTTTTCAGAAACCGTAACCGCCGATTTCATAAACTGCTTTTGTTTCTTATTTTGATCCAAGCGCCGTTGGAAAAATTGAATGTCTTTTTTGACGCAACTGGGATGATTTGTGATCAAATGACGGTTTAGTTTGCTGGGTACCATTGCTTCATTTGACAACTGTTCACCGCAAATGACGCATTCAGGCTTTGGAGCCGCTTCGTCGCCACACCAAGTGAAACCATATCGAAGGTAGTCTTGATTGTACTTCCTTTTCAGCACCTTTTTTGCTCTTTTTGCAGCACTTATGCTGGAGCTTGTGCTAGGTTCTTCGTCATCTGCTCGTGATTTCAGCAAAAATTTATCCATATTTGAAGCACTATAGTTATTTATAAAAGTAGATACTGCAACAAAACTTAGTCCAGTTCACTTATTTATAAGGCACAAGAATTTATTTATATAGCAATTCACTATTTATTTCACTCTACGATTTATTTGTTTGCCCGCGTATTTATCTGATTCACTTGACTATTCGACTCTCTCTGAGTCTCTGAGCGACGACAGGCGCGCTTATATAGGCAGTGGCGATGTTCAGGAAAACATCGAGTCGCGCCTCGAACGGCACGGATCTTTCTAGTTTAGTCGCCTTCGAGAATCAAGCCGCCGCGCCGCGCCGATAGACGGATAGACGTTTACCATCGGCGCTGTTGTCAGATTGCTTTATTTTTCGCGGGTCTCGCTACAATACGAATCTGATTCGTATGGTCTGCAAGAGCGGCACACCTCAAGTCGGCTTACGGCACACCAGTGTGCCGCGGCACACCGGTTGCGGAGCACTGATTTAGAGTACCATTACAATAAGAATCAGGGTATACTTTATATTACTTAATTATTTTAAAAAGTAATAAAGCAGATAAAGATTAAAACGTCAGGCAGGAAAGGTGGGCATATTGATAAAGCAGAAGAAGATAAGCACAGCGAGAAGCAGGAGTCGAAAAGCAAAGCGACAGAACACAAATTGTTTAAATTTTTACTATTTTTATTATTACAAATCGAGCTTTAAGCTACGCGACGCGAAACTCACGGTCTACTGAGCGCTGCACACATCCTCTGAAACGAAAAAATTTTAATACTGTGGAAATGGTTCGGTACGTAAACGTCGAGCATCACGCATTGTTCTATCAAACCGTAGCTTTATCTTGTGGAAAAGAAACGTAGTTATTTGACGTATTAAAATCGAACTGCGCTGGCACTCATGAACATTTAGTTTGAATATTGTATTTGGTACTAGGTCTTCTTCACTCCGAGCGAAACCGGCATGCGTTATTTTTGGAAAATATAAATCGTTGTAGTTCCCTTTGTAGTTTAATTTAGTGGTAATAAATTGAAGTATAAAACGCTAATTCAAACGTTATAAATTATGTGTCTGTTAACAAGGCTGTCAACAAAAATCTATTATTTCCTTCCATGGTGGAAGAATACTAAATTTTGTGTTCTGTAAAATCCGGTGACGACCTTAAAATGTTTTCTTTTAAATTAATGTTTAGTAGAAGATATGTGGATACTATTAAATTATGAAGGCTAATACAAACAAGTATTACGAATTAAAAATTCAAAAAAACCGACTTCAAAACCGGGCAGATGCCATCACCACATCTTAGCCAAATTCATATGGGACCACCCCTGAGGTACCCCCTTACTAACAAAAAAAAATCGTATAAATCGGACAAGGTGGTAAAGCATTATCTCTAAACATACATAAAAAATGAAGAGTTTGAGGATTTTCTCATTATTCCAATTATTAGATTTTGACCAAATTTATATGGGACCACCACTAAAGTAGCCCCTTTCTAACAAAAAAAGAATTATTGAAATCGGACACCGTATTAAAAAATTATCGCTGAACATACATAAAAAATGAAGAGTTTGAGGATTTTCTCATGGACCCAATTATTAGATTTTGACTAAATTTATATGGGACCACCCCTGAAATACCCCCTTTCTAACAAAAAAAGAATCATTGAAATCGGACACCGTGTTAAAGAATAATCGCTGAACATACATAAAAAAAAAAAAAAAAAAAAAAAAAAATATCGCGACGAATTGATAACCTCCCTCCTTTTTTGAAGTCGGTTAAAAATAAGGTACATTCTCAAAAAAAATTACAACTTTGGATCAATGGACAACTTTTAACTTTAATAAAATATAAAAAAAATGAAAAATCAAAAGATATGTTGATTTTGTTAACCAAAGACGTTTCTCCAGCAATTTAAGAAATTTTATTGATAACGCAAGAAGAGTAGTGATAAACTATTTAAATGCACGAGATCCTTTCTATCGTCTAAAGTATCAGCCCCCTCCTTAAAAAAAAACAGATGGAACTTTATGTTACAACGATAAAAAAAACAGGTAAAGCTCTCGTCAACAATTTTTCACAAGTGTTTTAGAACGCCCTGGCGCTATTCCAGTTAGTCATGGTACCCAAACAGCAACTTCTTTATATAATGTCGAATTCTCATCTGTAATTGTTAATAAATATCTCATTAAATTTCAATCAAATTTCCAACACGGAAATGACAACTTATCCGCAATGTTTTTAAAAAAATGCCTATCTTATTTGGCTTTACCTCCATTCCTTGTTATGTCATCATCCTTTAAATCTGACACACTGTCTTATATGGACAATTGATTCGTTAACATCTATATTTAAAAAGGGCGACAAATTCAATCCATTCAAGTATCCTCCAATTACCTGAAAAATAATGGAATCCATTTTAAACAATTGTATGTCCGATTTTCGTAAAAGATATGTTTTGCCAAGAGAATAACATGGTTTTATCCAAGACCATTCAGCATTAACAAACTTAATGACCTCTTTAAACGATTGGACTACAGCTGTGGATAGTAAAGAGCCTGTCGATGTTATATATCTTGATTTCGCTAAAGTATGTGATCGTGTTCCCGAAAAGAATGCTTTATCAGTTATGAAAAAAGTTGGTTCGCGGCGCTTTACTTCTTTTATCAAATAGCACCTTTAAGGTCAAAGTTGGACAAATGTTTTTAACAGAATATCCAGTTCTAAGTGGTAGAATTCTGTACTGCGAGACTGCCTAACCAGTAGTGCCTGTAGTCAAATATTTGGTAAAATAATCTACTCACCAAAATGAATTATCGAACCGTTGAATTTGTTATTTGCTGCTCACGGAGTTCTTAGCATAGAATCATTTCTATCTGGATATGGAAACGAGGGAAGATCAATATTTTAGTACCAACAAAAAAATATTATAGTTATATTATTTATCTTATTTAACACATTGCCTGCCACGTCTCTCATATATGAGAGAAACAAACATTTTGCCGGGTACTTCGTCACTCATTTATGAGATACACGCAACTCTTACTTTCTGGCGATGTATGTCAAATGTGATACCCGCTACTGTTTATTTCAAATGGAGAACACAAGCAACAACAACAACAACAACAACAACAACAACAACAACAACAACAACAACAACAACAACAACAACAACAACAACAACAACAACAACAACAACAACAACAACAACAACAACAACAACAACAACAACAACAACAACAACAACAACAACAACAACAACAACAACAACAACAACAACAACAACAACAACAACAACAACAACAACAACAACAACAACAACAACAACAACAACAACAACAACAACAACAACAACAACAACAACAACAACAACAACAACAACAACAACAACAACAACAACAACAACAACAACAACAACAACAACAACAACAACAACAACAACAACAACAACAACAACAACAACAACAACAACAACAACAACAACAACAACAACAACAACAACAACAACAACAACAACAACAACAACAACAACAACAACAACAACAACAACAACAACAACAACAACAACAACAACCACCAACAACAACAACAACAACAACAACAACAACAACAACAACAACAACAACAACAACAACAACAACAACAACAACAACAACAACAACAACAACAACAACAACAACAACAACAACAACAACAACAACAACAACAACAACAACAACAACAACAACAACAACAACAACAACAACAACAACAACAACAACAACAACAACAACAACAACAACAACAACAACAACAACAACAACAACAACAACAACAACAACAACAACAACAACAACAACAACAACAACAACAACAACAACAACAACAACAACAACAACAACAACAACAACAACAACAACAACAACAACAACAACAACAACAACAACAACAACAACAACAACAACAACAACAACAACAACAACAACAACAACAACAACAACAACAACAACAACAACAACAACAAATATCAGAAGAAACTATAGGACAGTTCAGTAACCCAAGATACTTGGAAGAAAGAAGATTTCAGCTAACGCCTTCTCATTTTGGGGAAGTTTCAAAAAGAAGGGCCCGTACTCCATGCGATTGTTTGGTAAAAAAAATCAAGACAGACAAACAAGGAATAACTACCCCAGAAATTAATTACGGCATACAAAACAAAGGTGTGGCTATAAACAAATTTCAAGAAGAAACTGGCAAAACAGTTATACCATCAGGGTTATTTGTTGATATGGGTTCCTAGGTCCATCACCTGATGGTAAGCGATAATTATTTACGTATTATAACAATAGTTTAATAACTTTTTCTATTTTTTAGGTTTAATTAATTCTGAGGAACTTGTGGAAGTTAAATGTTTTTGAAAGTAGCCACATTTTTATCTTTTATTGAGAGAGGCCGTAGAGAAAAAAATGGTTCCCTGTTTAAGAATTGAAAATGGTGAAATTCATTTAAAGAAAAACCGCAATTACTATTATCAGGTGAGATTTCTGACTACATTTCAAAGTAATTATTTATTGAAAGTTATATTTTCTAACAAATTAAAATTTATTATGTTTTTAGATTCAAGAACAACTCGGTATCTGACGAAGAAGAATGTGTCATTTTATAGTTTATGTAGGAGATGAGAATCCTCTTTTTATTGAAAAAATATATTTTGATGATTTTTTTTTAATCTAATGCAGAAACTGAAAGTTTTTTATTAGGATTGTGTGTGCCCGGAAATAGTTTTGAATAGAAGAGGTAGAAAATTAAAGTGCAGAGATCCGCCGAAGAGTAAATAAATTATGTATTATCTTTTTAAAATTAATAAAAAAAATTTGTTTTAAGTTTTTTGATTTTATTTAATTTACTTATTTATACATTTCGTGAAATACAGGTACCTAGCTAATCTACTAATATTGTATATCTAGTTTATTTTGATTTGTTTTGAAATTCTATATATTTAACTCATTAAAACTAAAGCGGTACTTTTATTAAAGGTGTAGTGGAAGGCGGGGCATATTTGACATAAAAAATTCTCTACCCACCAAAAATGACAATTTTTGTTTTTTTTTTCTTAATAATGTTGGAATAGACAGTTAAAGGATTAAGAATGTAAGAAGGTTGATAACATATCTTAATTTCATAATTAAACAAGATTATACTGAATTAGGCGATACTGTGTATTTTGACAAATGTGCCCCACAGTGGGGATAGATTTGACTTTGAAAAATATTGAGTGGGGCAGCTTTGACACATTATACAATTTGAAAGAAAAAAATATTTTTATTTAAAAAAAATTGGTACAAATATTTCCTTATTCTAATAAAAAGTATTTCAGATAGTAACATAAACACATGAGTATCTCAAGGTTAGTGATAGGAGACGTGCTAGACATGAGATCAGACCACATAACCAAGAGGTACTCTTTTAATACTCCCTTTGAGGTTTTAATACAGGAAAGAGCGGAGATCACCATAAGGGAGCCCAATGCCCAACGACAGGAACAAACCTGGTATACAGACGGGTCTAAGACTGCGGAAGGCACTGGGGCACTCCAAAAACCCTGATACTAACCATAGCTATGCTATAGGAATACATTCCTCGGTATTTCAGGCCGAGGTATACGCAATTTTGCAATGTGCAAAAACGAACAATGAAAGAGCTGTCGAAAATCAGCATATTCAAATAATGTCAGACAGCCAAGCGGCACTTAAGGCCATATCGAGTCAGAAAGTTACGTCGAGGCTGGTATGGGAATACATCGAAGAACTAAGAACACTGGCAGACCGAAATAGAGTAAAACTATTTTGGGTGCCAGGTCACAAAGGGATCGAAGGCAACGAAAAGGCTGACGAACTTGCAAAAAGAGGGCCAGAAGAAACACCGGAACCAGACATAAACCCAGGAGTACCAAAAAGTACAGTCCGGGGTTTTAGAAATGACTGGATTCGGGAACAACATATCAACTATTGGGGAAGCACCCCAAAACAGGCACATAGAAAAGCCTTCATAGGCAGACCATGTCCCAAAAGAACTGGAGAACTACTCTTAATGAATAGGAACCAGTTGAAAGTGATAACAGGGTTCATGACTGGGCACGCCCCAGTAAAGGGACATTTGAACAAAATTGGCATGTACAATGGGGAACTCATGTGCCGACTATGTCACAAGAAACCAGAAACGGCCAAACACATACTGTGCGAATGCGAAGCTCTAGATCGCAAAAGACAGGCTCTTTTTGGACAACCGCAGGTTGATCCAACAACGTATAGAACCCACTCATCCAAGGATCTGTACAAACTTGTACAAGGTACAAAGGTGATAGAGTGGGTGCTATGAACTGACATAGGGTAAAACACAATAAGCCAATAGGCTTCAGTGTTATTCGGAGACACATAGTCAGACGAGCCCAGAGAAAAAAAAAACATAAACACAATTATTTTAAATTATAACTATCCAAATTGACATCAAACTCGTAGTATTTGTTTACAAGGATTGGTTTGGGTAAAACAGCAATACAATCCATTCGGTTGACATCGCCGATATCAGGCACTTCAGGATAAAAGAATTTATTTGAATTGAATGTTAGTATCCACAACTTCCTGAATTCTGCCAACTTAATAAACAACAGATGATTTGGTTGGAAATTGAACTATCTTGTTTTTGTACGAGTTGATTGTCCGTTAATTCTCCAAGAGAACTTGCTCGCATGCTACTGTCAGAATGAAATGACAAAAGGGAGTCGACATGGCTCTCTTCATCAGACTCTTTAATTTTTTTAATGCTACTTCTCTTTTTTTTTGTGGCAGTGGCTGATTTTCCTTTTCTGTTCGGCTGTTACATTCTAATACATCTTGTTGTCTTTTACCACAGGCTTTCTAAAAAACATCCTTTTTAGCATTTTTTAATTATTTTTCTTTTTTTTTCATAGCTCTTTCTACTATTTTTTGCATTTCTGGCAAATCGGTATAAACTCTAGATTTTCCCTTTTCCCTTCCTGTTTTAATATTAGAGCACTTTTTTAAAACGGGCAACGGTCTTACCATTTCTGGTATTGGGACTATTTTAGGCAAAAATTCAAATTCTCATATATGTTATGCTGATGACACTAAGCTATATATACTCTATTCATGTGACAGACTCTCTAGCTACAAAAATATCTTGAAGTAAATGTATTCAAAAACCCTTAAAGGAAAACTAAACGTTTATTTTTATTATTTTGTCCTTCAAATCTTTCCGTAAAAGTACGTCAACCACCTGAATCAATAAAAAAACCAATTTGTAAAGTACACCATTCGTTATGACCGGTGCAAAACACTTCGATAACGCGTTATGACATGACGGCTCCGAACTCCATCCGGCTCTCGATCTAGCCTTTTGATTTTTCTTTTTACGAGCGCGACACGAAAGAAAACCATTTCTGAAACGTTGCATCGAACAGAATAGAGACTTTTCCGTCGCTAAAAATAAAATTTCAGTCAGTGTCCACTTTCATTGTGATTTGAGTTATTTTATTGTGTATACTTCAGACCATTTTCAGGATATATTCCAGAGGAAAATTTATATAGAACGATCGTATGAGGGAAGTGTATTGTGCGCCGTTGAAGAAATTCCGGTGATATAGAGTGGTAGAGTGACCTCTTTCGGTCGTTGTAGTAAAGAGAAATTCTGCAAGGTTTCTTAGTTGAAATGAAAACGAATCATTTTTATAATTCTGTATTTATGGTGGTTGAACGAAGTTTTTAAAGCTTTTAGGTCAATTTTCATCCACTTTTTAATTTAATACCCAATTTGACCATGGTAGAATGGAGTATACTCTTTTGATGTTAAAAATTTAAAGAACAGAAAATATTTTAGTGTAAATGATATAAAAAAAACGACTTGTCCAACTAATGTCAAGAAAATAAACAAATGTAAAGTTTATCAAATGAATTATTGGTGACAAAATATATTTTGGCTTTGATTTGGTTAATGTTAGGAGTTTTATTAGATTTTAACTCATTACAATTTTTAATTTATTGTTTGGAAGTTTTTTGCTAGATTTGAAAGATTTGTTGGAGAATAAATTAATTTGTATGTTCACCAATTTTTGGGTATACATAATCGAATATGCTCTCTTAAATTAAAACAAAATAAACTCTGTAAGACTTCTGGTTATACCGAAAGTAACCACTAACTTCGTTATTTTAAATGAAATACCCTATATATTTTTTAAATTTAAGATACAATTTGAAATTCTATAAACTATGATACCCCATTTGCCAATTCCAATTCAAGCGGATTTAGAGTTATTAAATTTTTTTCAAAATTTTTAGTTTCCAGTATATTTTCTTAAAGTCGTCTATCTCAAGTACTATTGCTTTCAGATACTTAAAATATTAGCCTGAGATAGTAGATGGGATGTACTTTTAAAAAATATTTACTTGTACATCGTTTGTTGTTATTTTTAACAAGAAATATTTTAAACAATAAAAACTTTTTTATTTTAAGTGGAACACCCTACATTTTTTTTAAATTGTAGAATCAGCATGAAATTCTGTAAATAATAATGAAGGAATTATGATAATAAAAAAAAATTAGCTTATAAATAATAACCTTTAAACAAAATATAGGTTCAATAGATCGATCCCATATTATAAAGAAATAATAAATTTTTCTGAAAAATATTAAAACTAATGAATTGGTAATGCAATTAATATTTTGGTACTTGATTGTATGTTACTCTTTTTCCTTCCTGAAAAAAGATTCCATATAAAACAAGAAATAATAAACAGTTCACAATAAAAACCTGTAACCAATTTGCAACTGATAACATGTACCAATCACCAAGTTTGGTTCTGTTTATTTTAAAATAAAGAAATATGGCCGTCGATAGAATCTCTAAAAATTAAATAACTTATCTAAATAAATGTAATTTTCATTTATCGGCATCACACTTCCTACTTTTATTATAAATATAGCTTTTTACAACACACTTTGTCATTTTAAACGTTAATCTCCAAAATTTTAGTCACTAAATCACCAAATTAATTCTAGTTGACACAATAGATTTGAATTAAATTTGGACGAATAATGCTCTGACATTTGCGATTAAAAATGCTACAGGATACAATCTTTTTTTTGTGAATACTACAATAAAAACATTTCTACATTATCCATAAACACATGTCGGCTATTTAAGTTTTCTCTAATTTTATTATAACTGCATTTAATATTAGTTCATTAATTTTAGTAGTGAAATGAACTATTCTATACAATATATCACGTCTATATACCAAAAAACTTTTAAAGGTAGTGGGACATCGAAATAAACATTTTGTTGCTTAATAAATATATCCGAAATTACTAGTGAAAGCAACAAACTTTCATAAATCGTGATTTTAATATTTTTTAAACTTCAGTGCAGTTGATCCATAAACGTAGACCATAAAATATTTTTTATGGCAACCAGATATCGACTTTAGCGTACGAAACGTCTGTGCATAGTAATAATCTTAAAAAATTCAAGCCTCCCCCAAAAAAAAAGATTTACGGCACGGCAGCTAGCTCAAAATTCTACACGCACAAACCAAAAGACATAATGATACATTTATACAAACCATCTGTGCGAGCATAGTGGCGTCATCGATGATTATTTTAAGTAGAAATGTGGATCGTGCGATATATCATTGGAAATGTCATTTTATTATCTATCCTGTGGTATTAATAACGCATTAAATAATATGGATAAAATTGTCATCACTGTTGTATATGCTTCAGTTGATCCGAATGAATTTATCGTCAATGTTGCGAAACTTATAATAATCCAAACAGATGTTGAATATCACTTTACGTAAGTGGAATAATGACAAAACAGTAAAAAACAACTAAAAACATTTTTGTCACTATTTGTTTAAAGTTTGAGTTACAGGCTTATAAACTTGGGTTTCAAATTTTAAAAGGAGGATAACAGAAAGGCCCTTTGGGAAAGAAGTTCTGTCGTGCATAAGAGAATTAAATTTCTAAGAAAATATTCTAAATTTAAAGAAAAAGGGGCGAATTTTATATATTTAGACGAAACATGGATATTTTCTAGGGGTGCAACCAAGAGAATATGGCAAGATGATAACGTAAAGTCCATCAAACATACCGATGGAGAAGGGAAGCGACACACAATTTTACATGCAGGAAGGAAATCGGGTTTTATAGAAGTTGCTGATTTAATATTTTCATCTAAATCAAAATCCAGTGACTATCACGATAATATGAACACAGAAATGTTTGTAAAATGGTTGCATGAAAAACTTCTCCCAGGTTTAAGTGAGCCCAGCGTAATTATTTTAGACAATGCACCTTACCATTCTGAAGTATTAAACAAAAGTCCAACGAATTCTTGGACTGTTGATAAAATTAAAGAATGGTTGACAAAGGAACATATACCATTTCCTCAATATATATAAAAATCAGAATTATTACGCTTGGCAAATATACACGCAAAACCAAAAACCTTTGTTGTGGATTAGATTATTTATTGAAAGTTACGGTCATCAAGTTTTACGTCTGCCCCCGTATCATTGCCAGTTTAATGCCATCGAATATACATGGGGAATAACAAAACAATATTATGACAACCATATTGGTTATAGTGACGACGCAGTTCGGGAAACTTGGCGAAAAGCACTTTCAATTGCAACTCCAGAAGTGTGGCGGAACCGTATATCCAAGTGCGAGAAACTAATAGAAGATTGGTGGACTCGTAAAAATAAAATAAACGAAATAAGTCCAATCATAATAACAATTAATGGTGATGACAGTGATGATGATGGCAACGATTATAATATTTTGGATGATATTTAAAATATGTAAAAGTTGTACATTATTTTTCATTTCATTTAACCAGTTGATATTTCCCCAAAAAACAAGTCAAACTTTCGGGTACATACCTGGAAATCCTAATAAAATTTTTAATCCGAAACCCGCGTAAGTATAGCGAACAGACTGGAAAAGTGACTCTATAATGTCAAATGCCCTGTAATTGTTATTAATGACTGCCAGCCCTTTGTAGGTACATTGTTTTCATTGTTTTATTACTCATTTAATTCGTTCAGTCAAATTAAATTAAATAAGTATTAACTAAACTTAACTTTTTGATTCATCTTGTATAAAATATATAATTCAAAATAAAACCTGAATAAAAATGTAATTTTAAAATCAAAAAATTTTTTTTTCTATTAAAAATAATTCTAGTGGGTTTGTACGATTATGTGCAGAATTTGACAAAAAATCAAGATAGTTGATTTAGTAAACGTTTTTTTTTTTTGACAATTAAAAATAACTTTCCATTTATAAATATTCTGCTTGAAATAATAAACAATAATTGTACTTTTTTCTTGAAACATTTGCGTGCTTTATTAATATAATAACATCCTGTACATTTGATCTAAAATATTTATATGGTATTCTAATTTTTTTATCAAGCAGTATCTTTTGTAAAAAAATGGTTTTCCGTTGTAACCCAACCCAACAAACAATAACTTGCCGGGATATTGCTGGCCTTTTGCTGTAATTGAAGGGAAAATGAATGCGACGATTAAAAGGTAAAAGCCTACTTATGGCCTTTCGATAGTGGCCCAGCATTGTTGTTTGATGATGGCCTTATGAAGGGTAAGTAACTGTATTGGGTAAAAGCATGGTAAAAGTCAAAAGGCTTTTAACTGTCACAGACCCAACTCCAATGGTCCAGGAGGGCTCCGTCCCGCGTTCATAGATGGAGACACCGATGATTGCTTGTTATGTACTCAACGAGTGGACATGTACTATGAGGCCAGTCTCGCATTGCTGGTATTCACTATTCAGTGTTTATTGTAATTTTTTACTTACATATGTTAATTTAGAATATTTTATTAATAATTTTTTTGAAGAAGACATTTTTTCAGTATTATTATATTATATAGCTGAATTAAATAAAATGTCTACAATATTCTATATTGAAATACCTTCTGTTTTGGTATAGAATTTATAGTTCAAACGGTACTACTGGTCAAAGAGGCACTATCGAATATCCTGTCTGATCATGTGCCTGACACATGGCCTTTATTAATATGGTAAAAGGCCAGCAATTTCGTGTTAACTTCCTATCAATAGGCCATTAATTGCCAATATATTTATTTCTAGACATTAAAGGGGAAATGAAGGCCCAATAATTGTTTATGATGGCAAAGTGACTTCGGCCCGACTGTCGGCCGTAGTGACTTATATATGCCAGCCTTTTAATTAAAAAAGTCAAATGGCCATCTATGTAATTGGCCTTTTAATTCCCCTACACAAAATGTTTGTTGGGAACCATCAACTGCCGGGAATCTGATGGCCTATTGCTGCGATTGATGGGGAAATGACTATGTTGACTAAATGTTGAAAGGCCATTCATGGTTTGTGGGTCATTAACCATTAATTATGTTGGCCTTGCGCTGGGTAAGAGTCACTTGCTCATCTCATAGGTTTGTGATTTTTAAGCGCCCATATAATTTTAAATGATATCTACCAAAATCCAAATGGCTTTGACCAAGAGAAACAAAGAGGTGGAAATTAATCTATTAGTGTATTTTTCAACTGTTTATAACCTTTTCGAAATGCATTTTTTGTAAGTGGCCGTATGAAGACAAGATCAATCAATTATAAAAGAAGACAGATAAGAAGAATTTTAAGATATTTGTTTAATGTCATTTTGTTGGTAGTTGGCTTACTCAACTTCAATACATTCTTTCTTTAAAATGTTTTGATCATGGAGTTACCTTCTACCTTCATGGTTTTGATGGATTCTTAGAAAAATAGGAACTATGTAAGTATTAAAATAGTTCCCGTTTTGTAGTATGTAGTACAACTGATTACTACTTAACCCCACTTTTTATTGAGT
Organism: Psylliodes chrysocephalus; assembly: GCA_927349885.1. Taxonomy (NCBI): domain Eukaryota; kingdom Metazoa; phylum Arthropoda; class Insecta; order Coleoptera; family Chrysomelidae; genus Psylliodes; species Psylliodes chrysocephalus. Next base: position 84,111,765 of record OV651817.1, on the reverse strand, counting down.
ACCAAAAAAGACAAAAAATTCATTTTATTACCTATATATTGCTTTATTTTTTTGGAATCAAGAAAAGAAAAATAATGTTTCAGTAGTTCAAATTCGTTATATCAGAATGTCACCAATATTAAATTATATAAATTTTATGATTTTCAGGTGTGTATTAATGCCAGTCAAGTGAAGAGTCTGCAGATGATTTTACAGTGAGTGAAGAAAAATTTTGTTAAAAGTTTTTGTCATTATTAAATACATGTACCTTATGTTAGAAAAACCCATCTTTATATGAATTTAAAATTTGTGGTAAAATGAAGGTCTAAATTAAGGAAAACTGTTTTAATTGCCAATGTTTCATTCATTTATTAAATTATAATCATTATAATCATCGTTTTCCTCAAACAAAACCTTCATTTTCCAATAAACTTAAATAATAAAAATAGCCAATACTGGGCCTGCAGTCAGCCATTGAAGACCCTTTAACAGTATGATGGAAAAGTGACTCTATAATGTCAAATGCCCTGTAATTGTTATTAATGACTGCCAGCCCTTTGTAGGTAAAAGTTAAAAGGTCATCATTATAATTAAAGACAGACACTTATTGGGGCCACTATTTCTTCAAACCAAAATGTTTGTTGTGAAAATTAATAATAACGATGTGAACTAATTCCGAAAAAAGTTACAATAATGTTTTCCGTACTATTAGATTAACTTCAGTAATATGCCCAGTTGATACACTCCCTATATTTACACTCCCTAAATTTATCGAAAAACTTTTTATCACTTTCCATTTTAATCTACGCCTTGTTCGAGTAACCTCGAATTAAACTTTTAATCATTGATGTACAACCACACACACACACTTCCAAAACGTATTCTTACCTGCTACGAGTTCCCTATAGGCGGTGAAATTTGCCTGGAAGGCGGTTTTCTTTCCTTTGGACTCCGAGAAAAATCTGACGAACATTCGGCTGCCCTTTGACATAACGGAGTCGGCGATCGAACCGCAAAATTCCTTGTCGTTCGAAGCCATGTCAGTTTTCCCGGAAAACACCTGCACGAAATTGCTGGTGCAGTCGTTAGGTTTTTCCAGGGAAAATTCGGCGAACTGGAGGTAAATCTGGAAATAATTAGACGCATAAGAATCTAATATATAACAGAACGAACAAAAATAGCTTAGAACTTATGGATAGACTCGATGGAAACTCATTCTATTAAAAAAAAATTTAAATGAATTAATTTTATATTAAAAATTTCACACCACCATTTTTAAGCCAATCAGAGTCTATTTTTTTGTTTGGTTAACATAGTAACCCAAAAAATTTCCGGAAATTTTCATCCTCCAGGGTACTCTGGACGAAATTAATAAGTGAAAATTTTTATGTCAAAATAATGACACTTGTAATGGGCTTGATTCATATAAGACTTTTTGTTTACTTTTTGTGCAAATCAAAATTAAACAATTACTACTTCTTTTGGTTTTTTTAAAATTTCTTTATTATTAATTACATCTATTAAATGTTTTTCAAAATCAATAATTAAAGAATCTTCTTTCTTCAGTGGTGAGTAAGAAAGGACACTCGTATTAACTGAATGTCTATGCTTAAGTAAATAAATATAATATTTTGAAACAATTCGATTAAACTTAACTTTACAAATCCGAGACACATTTAGTAAATTCTTCTGTATTGTACTAAATAGATTTTCCTCAGGATTTTGTAAACTGCACTCCAAACTACATTCATCAATGAGGTACGACAAATATTTTAAACTTATGTGATACACTTTGAGATCACAGAGTTGTTCACAATGTTTGCATAATGTATATTTTTAAACTTTTTCCATAGTATTTCGATATACCAAGATTTTTTAATAATGACGCAAAAACTTTAACCCTCCATTAGGCGCGTGGATTACATATGTAATCCACGCCTTTTTGAACAGTGGCCAATTAAAACGAGGCTTGTGGGTGGAATCGCCCACTTGAGTAGCTGTCGATAATATACCCAACTACCTCCTTAGTATAAAATAAAGAGGCAAAGAAAGCGCTTGTCTAAATTAGCGGCTGTCAAAGACGACTGGATTACTGTTGTACTCCACGCGCCTAATCACGTTACATTTTTTTCCTAGTGTGCGGTTTGAAATTTTCACTGTACGAACATGGAAACTCAATTTGATGGACCATACAAGATTAATAATTCTCCAGTTGAAATTGTTCTCCGATTGGTGCACCCTGTAGAAGGGACAAACCGTAACATAACTGCTGACAATTGGTTCACCAGTGTACCGCTTGTAAGAAAATTATTGGAGGAAAAGAATCTTACATATGTTGGCACTATGCGAAAAAATAAACGCGAAATACCCCTTGAGTTTTTGCCAAAAAAGGACAGAAGAAAATACTTCATTATTTGGCTTTCAGAAAAAGTACACCATGGTTACATATTGTCCAAAAAAAACAAAAGCGTTATACTTATTTTTTTCAATGCACATTCGATTGACCCAAATACAGACGACAAGAAATTGCCCGAAATAATAACCTGCTACAACAAGACAAAAATAGGCGTGGACTTAGTAGATCAGATGTTCGAAAAATACAATGTAGCGAGAACAACAAATCGATGGCCCATGGTAATATTTTACAACTTACTAAATATAAGTGGAATTAACGCTATCTGCGTTTATAAAGCTAACTACCCCGAAAACAAGTTTTAAGATCTGGTTTTATTGAAAAGTTTGCTTGGGATCTAATAAAGCCCCAAATTGAACACCGGTCAAATATTTCCAGTCTATCAAAAGCACTTCGGCGTCGAGCTCGGCACCTACTTGGATTCGAAGATATCTTACCTCCTCTCCCACCCGATATGTCAGCAAATTGCATTCGTCGTTGCTACATTTTCTCCAGAAATCGTAATAAATCGACAAGAAAAATTTGACAAAAATGTTTCAAGCATGCATGCAAAGACCACATGTTTTTTAGACTAAAAAATAGTCCACATTTGACTTGTATTTTTTCGTTCAGTTTTTTAAATATTTTTTTACTGTTCAGATTATGTAAGTATAAGTTTGTTCTTTAAAAAGAAAAAATATATAGTTTTGTTCTTTTCATTAAAATTTTTATGTTTGTAACAATTTTTAATGAACCTGCAATTAAACGCCTAAAAAACACGTGTATACATCTTTCAATTTTCCTATCATTAAATTAAGGTAAAATGTATGTGTAAATATATTTTATGCTAATAAACTAACATGAATATACTTATACAAAAAAATATATACATATTTTTTCAAATAAAACATAGCAGGAGTCAAATAAGTTGGATTACCATTGTACTCCACGCGCCTAACCGTGTGAGTTGAATCCGCGCGCCTAATGGAGGGTTAACCAAAAGTTATAGGTTATTATTCTGCACTGTCAGTGAGTTAAACTGTCACCAAAATAATTGTCTACAATTTTTCCAAAGCCACCTAAGCTGTTATTTGTTTCATGCAGGTATTTGGAAACTACAATTACAGCTTAGCATATTTTAGGTACACATTAATTAAAAGAAAACGTTCCACCTACTTTAGTGAACATAACTTAGGTTATAACTGTAAAATAAATTTGTTTTAAATAAGTTTTACAAATTTTATTAAACTAAAATCGGTGGAACATTAATATTTTCGAAACTTTATTTAGATATTTTATATCGGGACGGTGGTGTAGCGGTCTATCGCGCCTATATTCATTTATAGGCAAGCTTATGAGTCTGAGACTGCTGGGTTTCGAATCCCAGACCAGACCATGTGGATTTTTAATTAAATTGCATGGTTTTGTTTAGGATTTGATGTGTGGCGTATTAATAGAAATTCAATTTCTGTTGATATGACATGCAGATTAAAAAAAATCGCCATACATTACCGTCTCGATGATGGTGGGTGAGGTTTTCCGGGTTTTCCTCACCTGTAAGTCAAATGGCACCATCAATCATCTTTAAGTCGCCCCGGAGCGTCACGGCAAATAATAATAATAGCCGTCCCTTCCCCTACACAAGTCGTTCAGTCGACTTCAGGGGTTGAAATTCACTCGTAAGGGGGTGAATTAGGGAGATTATTATTATTATTATACCAATTATAACACTTGAATAATGAAAGAAAAACAGTGTTCCACCTATTTTAGTGAATATAACTTAGGTTATAACTGTAAAATACATTTATTTTAATAAATTTAACTAATTTTATTAAACTAAAATCGGAGGAACATTATTATTTTCACAATTTTATTTAGATACTTTGTAATTACAAATATTATATTGAATAATGGAAGAAAACAATGTTCCACCAATTTTAATGAACATAACTTAGGTTATAACTGTAAAATAAATTTGTTTGAAACAATTTTTACTAAATTTATTAAACTAAAATCGGTAGAACATTATTATTTTCACTATTTTAGTTAGATACTTTGTACCTGCAATTATAACACTTAAATTATAAAAATTTTTAATTTTTAGCTTATTCTATTTGTTATTATTGATAATATTGAAAATACAGTTATTATAATTATTTGTTGGGTGATTTCAAGATTCAGAAAACGTGTTGTCTTTAATTTCAACTGATTTGTGAAAAACGGTTGCCGAAGAGGTGTTAGGGAAGTTACTTCTCATGGACTCAATTATATTTTGTTGATGTTCAGAATCTAACTGGAGATATGGCTTAATTGATTGGCTGCTGCTATGTCCAGTTATTTTAATAAGTTGCTGCTCACTAACTCCTTTTTTAGCTAAGTTAGAAACAGCTGTCGCTCTGGCTGAATGATTTGTCCCTTTTTTTCTTTTTATGTCGATACCAATATTAGATGCTGCCGACTTAAACCAAATGGATATCGTATTCTTTCCTACCGGATAATTTTTGTACCATCCCTTAGAGTCAGGTTGATTCCAAGTAGAATTAAGGGTTAAAAATAATCTTTCAGTTTTTATGTTGTTACCCCTTTTTTCTAATAGCTTTTTGAATAAACGAACGGGACAAATTTCTAAGTTATAATTTTTTAGAACTCCCTTGAGCTGTTTTAGAAAGAACTATATTATATTCTATCCTTCCACTTAAATTACCCTCGTTAATAATTTCCTCTGTAAAATACTGGATACAAGCTGATGACCCTTCCCCTCCCCTCCAGGCTAGCTCAAGGGATGCGACATAAAAAAAATTTTCGTTGAAGACCATCTGGACAATCTTCATCGCAAGTTTCTATAATTTTGTTAAATTCGTCGTTAGATAATGCCAGCGAACTTGATTTTCTTTTTTCAGGGTCCCTCTGCAATTTTCTTCGCATTGTATCACGCGCTGCTCTGGCAGATGCAAATTCGGGATCGGTAAATGGGTCAAATTTAATATTATAATTATTAAAAAACATCTCTTTTAACTGTTTAGCTGTGCTATTCCACATTACTTTTACAACACCCTCCTTATAATCACATGAGCTTTTTTTCTTCATATTAAATGCATAGTCTTCAAATATTTGACTCAGTGCTTCAATCGAAACAGATGGACTGTTAATATCATAAGATTTCTCAGAACAAAACTGCAAAAATTGTCCCCACACACTTTCTTTACTCCTCTTTGTATTTTGTGGTACTAACTTTTTGACTTCTTTTCTAATATTCTCTTGATTTTCGTTTCCAAAACGCGACATTTTTACTCACTCGTTATAAATACTATACTGGACCTCTTAAACTGACAGCAAATTTTGACGAGGAATCATTTTTGACATATCAACAAACATTCATGACTAACTAGACCAAAACTAGTCTTCCCTTCTTCATGTCCTTAAATAATCTTAAAGTCAAATAAAAATTAATTACTTTTAAATTTTTTAGGTGTGAAATTTTCTTACCGAATCCCCCACGATCTTGAATTAATAACCGGAAACTTTTCCTCGTACACGATTTTATAAGAAAATCGTGTACTCGAAAAAAATTTCCGGTAATAATTCAAGCTCTAGGGAGATTGCTAGTGATAATAAATACTTACTCTCCAGCCAGGCTTTACGGTTATCGACCAAAGACAATCAATTGGCAAATCGTAGTCTATATAGAAATCCATGGTTTCATTATCGATGTCTGTTTTTCCAAATTCATGCTGATCTAATTGTTCATGCTCAAAGACACAGGGTCGGGCTTCGGGATTTTTTGCTAAAAAAAAAAATAAATAAACAAAATTACGGAATCATTTAGAACATTGTGCTTTCACACAGACATGAAAAATGTCTCAGCAGCATAAAAATGTATATTAATTATTTATATTATATTTTTATCGTATTGTTTAAATTTGAAGTAAACATTATTGGTATTTAAATGTTAATAACTATTGACTTTATAAGCTTTTTTCAGAATCCAAGTTACTTAAAATCTGATTAAAATCATTACACTTCCAGGATACAATTCTGGAGAGATTATTATATCTTAAAAATAGAAACATCATATATTTTAAAACGCTTTTGTAATTATAAATTTTAATATTATTAATTTATGCTTTATATACTTCCTTCCAATTATTATTATTATTATTATTATTATTATTATTATTATTATTATAATTTATTTATATTGGGGATTTATTGTATTTTGCAAAGCAATAGCCTTACTGTTTATAATTGATACTTCAATAAATACCTTTAATAAATAGTTTATATTTTCTTATTTTCATTTTACATTAAAAATAAAAAAGAAATCTTGAAGTAATTAGTACACCCTATTAAACATGGTGGATAAATCAATAATCCCTGTATAAAATAATATAAGAGGGGTCAAACTGATTGCATACATTTCAATACTGAGTTAGATGCATAAAGAGTCGATAGGCTCTGCCTTTAATGTTTGCTTTCTAGTAAAACCATGACATCACTAATGGTTTATTGCTATATTTTTGTTAATTTAAAAGCAACAAATATGAGAAAAGCACTTTTACCTTGTCAATACATAGGCGAAACTTTTATAAAGAATAGTTTTTTTTCATTTAGGCCTTCGTTTTTCGTCAAATGAGAGGTATATTTCTAAAAGAAGATTTTTTATACAAATTTGTAGACGGTTGAAACTGAGACATTTAAATTTTTTTTCGATCATAAGGGCTAATGTAAATGATTTTTTTAAAATAATTATAAAAAAATACTTCCTACAAAGACTTAATTGAGCATTAGAACAAAAAATAGGCATTTTTAACCAACTTAGATGTAATTTCATTAAATTAGATGTAATAATTTTCAACAAATTCCAAAACCTAGTGATGTTAGTTTGGAAGTGGCAACAGGGCTTACACTGGCAAGAAAAGTTACGTTAAGTAGTAAAAGCTCGGGCAGTTATTCATTGATAAAACTATGTAAAATTCTTCACTGTATCCCTTCTTTTACTTCTCACCTTTCGTCGCCTCGCCCCGCGTCTAGAAATAGAATGTTTTGAGTGCGAACTGTTCTTGGCACCATGAATATTATATTTTATGAATGACTTCTTATATCTCTGTTATCTCTGGTGTACTGCTTGCTATCTATCAGTAAGCAGTTTTAAGTTTTAACAAAATATCTTGGTTTGACACTACATGGAAATTAGGGAAATTACCGAAATAAAATTAATGGTTATCCGTTTTCCGATTTCCAGTTGCAATTTATTGTCTGTGGCTTTGTGTTTATTATGTTTTGATTAAAATGGACAGTAAGCAATAAGTAACTGTTAATAAAGTATTTTCTTGTAAGAGAATATAAGTGACTCAGAACCATTACTAAAAATATATTGATATAACGGTTCTACTATAAAAATTTTATAGTAAGTACACTTTTTCCCAATTCACATTTTCCAAAAAATAAATCAATACAATTTTAAAAATCGTCGATGCGACTCATTGTTCATTGTTTGTATTTTTCAACAGCCGTTAATCGCGCTCCTATATATGGGCAATTTTCTAGGGGGGGCGCAGACAAGCTTTAGGGGGGCTCAGCCCCCCTGACGCCCCCCTTTCTACGGGCCTGGGAATAGGTATGATAAATTAGACTAATTTAGGATAGGGTAGGATAGACATTAGAATAAGTTAGAATAATTGAGATTAGTTTAGAATAGTTTAGAATAGAAAAACCTAGTTTAGAGTAGTGTAAGTTTAGAACAATTTACAATAGGGTAGGCTAGGAAATAGGATAGGTTAGAATAGTTTAGAGTAGTGTAAACTAGGGTAATTTAGACTAGTCTAGGTTTAGATAGAATAAAACCCGTAACACATGTATTCAATTTATTACTTTTTTTTTGTAAACATTAGGGATAAGCTTTAAATTTACTTGCTTACTGACTCAGGTATGTTGGTTCTATATCCTCAGTACCTAGATGTGTTGGTTAGCGCATGAAAAACAGCATCAAATGAATTATGTTATTATAACCAAATAACCAGCCACATAAAATATTAATATAGCACATTTTTACAACGTCAAAAAAAAAAGATGGGTAGGGTAGATACCCTTAAATGTTATTCTTAATAATGTACGGTAATACGGCGAAAAATACGGTAATTTTGAATCGCCGATAAGGTAAATTGCATGAGAAGGGTTGGCAACACTGTACAGTGCGTGTTCCTCACTCGCGTATCGGGAACAACACTAATGATTTGTAATTGCTGTGATGGGAGGTGTTTGTGTGAATGCGTCTTGTCTAACCTAACTTTATTTCAGATGATGGAGTGGAAGACTTAAGTATTTTTCTGTAGTATTTGATAAACCTTAGAAGTAAATTTCACATACACGAACAAATAATAATAATGCCGTGACAACAAGAAGACGAAGGGTCGCCGCCAACAGAAAATTTCAATTCATACCTGGCTACGCCGACCGGCATAAACACCAGGGCAGACCGATGTACAAATAAAACGCGTACATCCGATGTACTGCTAATCACTGTCATTCATTTAACTTTTAACTAAACCTAAAAAAAGTCCACTCAAGCATATGAAATACCTAAAATCTTCTTTTAAAATAAATTACAGAAAATTGACAGATAAAAAAACTGCACTTTTATTTCGAAAACTGAATTTAATAAACTAAAAGTAGGAATCATGAAAGCATTTGTTTATTTTTTTGGTTAGGTTATAAAAATCATAGATGACATGCGCACTACAAATCATTAGTGTTGTCCCTGATACGCGAGTGTGTTCCTCATCATTGAAAAGAGTCCGCTTGCGTGAAGCGTCGGCTGTGCCTCAAGAGCAGTCAATCACGCAACGCCGCCGAGCGGAACCAATTTGTTTTTTAGTTGAAAATGGTTGGCAAAGAACCTCAATCAAGATTTTCTCCAGATGAACTGGTGATTAGTATTAAGTAACTTAAAGCAGCCTTCCAATTACTTTGTTTTAAAAAACTCACTTTGGCTACGTTTTTTTTTTAAGTAATTATTATAAATACTTCTTTTTCCCCTCGTAGCTCCATCTTGATAAAATCTAAAACTCTTTTCTCGTGATATTATTATTATTATTATTATTACTAGCCATTTTTATTATTTAAAACATTTTAATCCCAACTAATTTGAGCACACTGCGTAAATCGCTCTGCGTATACCGAAAGCGTTTTAAGCTAGCGTTTGACGCAGCTAAAAAAATGTAGCTTTAGTTTCAACTAAAAATAGATTCTCACGTAGGCTATAAAGAGTGGCTCCAATATTGTTTCCTGAGGTACGCCACATGAAACTATTTGATCAATGCTGGTGATATTTTGTATTTCACTTTTTTTGTTTTCTATTTGTTAAGTATGTTTTCATTAATTATTAGTCTGAATTAAAGAAGAGTGCAGTAAAAGTAAAGATATAACGTCACATTCCATAGGCGTGCCTTTGAAAAATAAGTTTCTATAATATAAATAAGGTCATGGCTTATAAAATGGTTTATGCGGAATTCGTAAATTACATTTTAAATGAAAACGAGTAAATACATTTTCGCAGTCGGATCAGTATATATCCCACCACGACATAACTTGAAAAAAGAAAATTACAGAGAACTTTTATAGGTATATAAAATTACCTAATTATATAAATTTCTTCTAGTGGTAAGATATTTAATTAATTTTGAAACTAGGTATATAGCTTTAAGTTATTGTAGATTGCTCTACTTATAATTTTATTTGTCTGGAGATGAAAGCGTTTGCAAGCTTTAATTAAAGATCCTGTGATTGAAAAACTTTGTGTTTTTCTGAATTCTTCTTAAAATATACCTATTAGTTTTATATTTAGTAAAAAGTATGGTTATAGAAAAAGTATAGTGTTCATTACGTGCAACAATGGTATTTCTTTTTGCACTTGTTGCACACTATACAATTTTAAAAAGTCTGAAATGAAATTTTAGCCTCCTATGTTACAAAAAAAAAATCGTGAAAAGACAATTTTTTACATCCGTTTTCAATTGACAATTTACGAAGGAATTCCCCAACGTAAAATAGGAAATAGATAGTTCAGGTAAACAAAGGAAACCGTCGCAAAACGGGTCATTGTCAAGAGTAAGCTTAGTGCCTTTATAACACTTTATGGCACCAATTTCTGGCGAACGATCGGCCGATTTTTTCCATCTGAAACAACCGATACGTCTGGCCCGGGCTGATTGATCCCTCTTTTTCCGCTTTCCCGCAGGTGTGCCGAATGGACGGTCGCGTTTTCCGTTTCTGTCGTTTGCTTTATGGCATCGATACGTCTTTGCAACAACTGCTGTAGTGCTCTATACCGACGGCGTTGTTCTGGTCAGCGATTATTAAAAATGATGAATGCTAGATTCGTAAACTGGACTGATGTATTGAAATGGTTCGGGAGATAAATATTACAGGGTTATGGTTAACGTCTAAATTACTTTAGAAAGCATCAATTGAACCATTGGGTGCAACGAGGGCGTTGCAAAATAAAGTGAGTTTTGAGGTAACTAAACTTGAAAGTTTTGAATTCTTAACATTTAATCTATTAATCTTTACCTTTTGCACTTTGGTTTATATATCAGGACCTTAATGTATTTACTAACTTTTATTTAAACATTTGGCCAACCATGTGGAGAGAACATAACTACGGTAATATTCTTATTTTAAATATTATTTTCTTACTATTTAGCAAATCTTCTAGTTTTTTCATAACAAAATGGTATATGAAAGAACAAACAGTGTTCGGGCCTTTTTTAGAATCATTTTCCAGAAAATAATAAAAGCTACTTGTTCCATCATTTTAACAGTCAACATTAAAGACAAAAAGGCACAACAATCTTTTGTAAAACTGAAGTTATATTTAGTTTAGGTATTGGCAAATTTTGAGCATAATCAAACTCTATACAAGTGTATCAGTGTCAGGATTATTCTGAACTGCCTGTATACAATCTTTTTTCAGTCCATTGTATGCTTCAACTTTTTTCAAATGCAACATGGATTGAATCTTACATGGATCTTCAGGGTTAGCTTGCAAAAGAATTTTAGACTTTGTACAATAATCACAAACATCTGTTCTAGGTTGTCTAAATGAATAAATGCTATTCTTCCGAAAATATCGTGACACTTTAATAAAAGCTATTTACTGTTTTATAATTATTAACCAACCAATTTTTTAAAAAAACATGATAATAGGTAGATACTCACATTCTTCGGGCCGTTCGATGAACTCGAAAACAGCTTTGAAACCGGAAAATTCAATATTTTCGTCCGATTTGAAGTGGACCCATAGAAAGCGGTCGCTGGAAGTCATCATGGGAGGGAAGGTTCTTCCGCAGAAGGGCTTGTGGAGTTGCGTGTTGAAACCATGGGCTCCATCGCGCACTTCTAGGTAGTCGTTCTTGCAATCTGGACTGCTTTCGATGTGAAACCAGTCCCGAAAATCGAGTTTGATGAGGTGGCCTGGAGGGGCTGCAACAAAAAAAAATCATCTTATTATTGATGAAAAAATAAAAGGTTCGTTATTATTTATTATTATGGTAAATATAATAAATACATAATAGAATTACATGATAGAAACCGCTGACCTGTCGAGAAGTTTCGAGAATTCCATTTAATTATTTTACTTTCAGCCTGATGTTAGCTTGCAATTAATAAAGTCATAAAAATATTGTACTTGTTGTTTAAATAAAAATATTTTTAACATCAAACAACCAAAATTCAATCGTATCCATAATGCCGTATTTACTCTATTTTACCTTGCGCATTTTCTACATAGTTTCTTTTCGGGCGAAACGGGATTTATGGTATATTAGAAGAGACGTAACGGAACGTTCGGTTCGGTGGCCGTTAACAACAAGAAGAGAAATTCATTATCTTCGAAAGCCGGAACGGCACTGCCATTCTTTCGGATTAACGAAAAGAAAATTGTATTGTTTCTTTTGCGATAATTACCCCCGACAAAGTGGAATTTTCCTCCGCGTACGTCGTTTCTTGCCAATGCAGTTAATGTCAGATTCTGAAAGGGGGATTTTAAGAGTGCAGAAAAAAGATACGGATGGACGGGAAATTGCGACTAGTTGCTCGGAAACTAGAAACAAAAATGTTTTCTACTACATATACACATACTACTACTACTCTTCAGATTTGAAGAGTTATTAGAAAACTAACATTCTCTATATGAAATGCTTTTATTTAATAAAAATCTTTATTTCATAAGCAATTACTAAAGAGCGAAATACAGAGTGGCCAAAAAGTCTGGAAACGGCCAATTAACTCGTAAATTGCTAGTCCTAATTGTACACAATTTGGGGTACACCTATTTTGGGATATGGAGATTCTAGATTTGATATTTGCAATGTTGCCAGATTTGCCGTTTCTCTTATATTATTAGTCACTTTGGTTTTTCAAATTCATTACTCTGTATATTCAGTCATTATTGGAATCTCCTATTTAATACGAGTTCAACCATATGAAACACTCATGATTTTATGTAGTCTGGAAGGTCTTAAATAAATAAAACAGAAGTCTGGCAACACCTAATTATCTCAATAACTTTTTAAATACAAACTATTTTCAACTACATTAAAACGTAACAATTGAAAGATTACAACATTTTTAACATAATGGTTACTTTATCAAGTATTCAAAATGTGCTCCATTTGTGACTTGACAGTATCTTAATCGATGGTAAATAATTGGCCGTTTCCAGACTTTTGGGCCACTCTGTATATAGAATAGGTGTGTTATAGTTAACTTTTTGACTATCTCGAAATCTAATATGTTAAAATTTTAAGCTATTGAAAATTTCAAGGAAACAAAGAGAAAATTGTTCGAGAGAGCTCGAGAGAACTCGAGAGAAACGAGAAATTCTCGTCGAAAGATGACACTCTCTCGTCTTGACTCGAATCTGTTTTCGAGAGAAAATGTCTCTCCTAGATCTCTCCCAGATCGTGAACCTATTGCACAATCTACGGTAAGCAAAATAGATCTAAAATACAGATAATTAGGACATGTGAGGGATGCAGCAAAGCAAGGTAGACCAAAAATTAATGAAAATATTCAACAAGACATCATTTTGTCAACAGTAGAAAATCCACACTGTACAGTGTGAGGATTATCAGTGATTTTAGTATTGGAAAGTCTTCAGTATAAAACATTTTTAAAAAGGTAAAATACCATCCTTATAAAGTACGTCTTATCCATGAATTGGCTGAAGACGACTTTGACCGAAGAACTAAATTCTGCGAGTATATGATGGACCAAAATAACAATTTTATTGATAACGTTTTATTTTTGGATGAGGCAACGTTTTATTTGAACGGTCATGTTAACCGGCAAAACACCCTTTACTGGTCTGATGAAAATCCACACTGAATGCAAGAGTACCATAATAGGCAAATACCTCAAACGACCAACGTGTTGATATTGCGAGAAATACAATTATTGGTCCATATTTTTTTGATGAAAATTTAACAGGAGCATTATATCTGGATTTCCTACAAAATACATAAATTCCTAATCTGATCCAGCTTTTTCCTGATATTCAAATACCCATTAATTTAAACTGCAGAATCTGGTTTCAACAGGATAGCGCACCGTCACATTTCGCAGTAACTGTGCGCGATTTTTTAAACAGAACTTTTCCACGACGGTGGATAGGAAGAAAGGGACCAGTGGAATGGCCCGCTAGATCACCTGATTTGAGCCCATTAGACTTTTTTATGGGGGTTATTTAAAATCTAAAGTCTACCCAAACAGACCTGGAAATATCCGTCAACTACAAAACCGAATTAGACAAGAAATACAGAACATAACACCAGCAATGCTACAGAATGTTAGAGACGAAATAATGGAGAACAATTTGAATATTTATTGTAAATTTTCGTTTGTTTTTGGTAGTGTATCATAGTAATTGCGTAACTACGCAATTCCTTTTAATTTGTTTATTACATTCCATAAACAATTTTCATAATTTTTTTTTGTATTTTTGACCACAACGTGTTATACATTTTCGGAATCGGCTTAACAAGGAAAATCCGGAAATTAAAAAAAGGGGGTTCGAATTTTTTTAATATTAAATATTTCGTTGAAAATGTTGTTTGGAGGTGATACCGTTAATGTTAAAGTTAAGTATCAAAATGATTCTGTTGTTTTCAGAACACCTATAATTATTTTAACGAATAAAGCTTTTTTACCGAATTATACAGCCTTCAAACATAGAGTTATAACGTATCAGTGGACTACTTGTGATTTTTAAAAAGATTGTAGTAAAAAATTGTATCCATTAATGTTATATTCATTGTTAAAACATTTTGAAATTTTGTAATGGTGTTGGGAAAATTGTAATGGTGGTGGGAAAGGTAATAAAAAACTTATAATAAACTGTATTTATTTATTTTGTCTTTAATTTCCATATGTCTCAAAACCTAAAGGATCTAATTGTTCAAAACGTAATTGATCTCTTCCTGGAAAAGCAACAAATTCCGTATTTTCTCCATGAGCTGATAGTTCGTATGGGAAAACTGAGTCACAATCATATTCCAGAACCATTTCGGCCTCGACCGCAAAGTATGCTGCTGTATTTTGAAAATCTGTAGAATCCTTAGAGGGATTCAATGCTGGTGTTGGTAAAACTCCAAAATAAATATTAGGAACACACATTTTAGGACCTTTAGGAGCAGAACAATGTGGTGCAAAGACTTTGCTGCCATCAACACTAAATTTTAATAAATCACCAGTATTACCACTTTCAAAATTATTCACTGCAGGTTTTACTTTACACACTCCATTTTTTGTTAAAGCTGTAGTAATTTGGGCAGGCATTTTATCAATAATATTTTGGGTATAACAAACATCTGATTCATCTCGACAATACGGAATATCATGATCTTTACATGATATAAATCCATATGCCGGAGTATACTCCCAATTAATAATGGTTTCTCCAAAGTTGAAACGATGCATATAACGATCCAATTGATAAACTCCTTCATTATGTCCTATGTAATGTGGAAGAGAACGATTAGAATTATTTCTTAAGCAAGCGTACATAAAAAAAAAAAATCTTTATTCCAGTAAGACCATTGCTACACGGTATTGGAAAAGTCAGTTTTACAAAGTGTTTTACAAAGAATGTATATAATTTAGGCCAGTAAACATAAAAAAAAATATATATATAAAATAAACAGAGCATATATCACCTAACAAATAAAAATAAATAATATTACACAGACCGAGTGGAGCCATACTTATTTAGTTAAAATTGTAGTACTCATCTACATTATAAAAACAATTCTCTAACAAGAATTCCTTAAGTTTTTTCTTAAAAGAATTAAAAATTTGTTCATCTTTTATTGACTGGGGCAATTTATTATATAATTGTATGCCAGCATATGACGGACATTTTTGATAGAACGCTGTTCTATGATTCGGAATTCGTAACAAATTACCATGCCTGGTTTGGTAGTTATGATTATCTAAATGTAAATAGAAGGCAGTGTTAAAATATTAAGTTGTTGGAAATATGATTTGCATGATATTCTTCTATTAAGACCAAGAATTAATCTCAAAACTCTTTTTTGTAAAATGAAAAGCCTATTAGAGGATGATGAATTTCCCCACACAATTATATTATATGACAAATGAGAGTATATCATTGCGTAATATATATTTATAAGTTGTTGTTTGCCTAAAATATTTTTTAGTTGAAATAAAACATAATACCCACTATTAACCTTTTTACTAATATAATCAATGCACGATTGAAATGATAAGGTGCTGTCAAGAAAAGTTCCCAGAAATTTTGTAGACTCGGACATTGTCATATTTAGTTTATCTGTTGTCACTGTTATTACATTCTCAATGTTATTAGTAATGTTAAATTTCATCAGTACCGTTTTCTTAGAATTTAATATTAGGTGATTTTGTAGACACCACTCATTGAATTTGTTATAGAGGAAATTCAATTTGTTTGAAAGTTCCTCTAGAGAATTCGCACAAGAAGCCACTGACACATCATCTGCATATAGAACAATGCAATCTGCGTTTAAGTATGTTGGTAAATCATTTATAAATATAAGAAATATCAATGGTCCCAATACGGATCCCTGAGGAACCCCCATATCTACATTACCTTCATTTGAACAAGTTTCATTCACTTTGACAATAATTTTTCTGTCTTAAATATGACATTAGCCAACTTAACACATTTCCCCGAAAACCTAAAGATTGAAGTTTAGTTTCCACAAAATCCAAATTTAAGCAATCAAAAGCTTGTGTAAGATCAAAGAAAAGTGCTCCAATAACTTTTTTGCTATCAAGGCGTTTGTATAAAAATTCAACAAAATCATATATAGCGCTCTCCGTTGATCTACCAGGGTAAAAACCATTTTGGCATTTAGTTATGATCTTATACTTTTCTAAGTAAGAAATCATCCTATTATACATAGCGTTTTCGACTATTTTACTTATGACATTTGATACTGTTATTTGTCTATAATTGTTTAAACTTAGCGGATCATCTTTTTTGTATAAAGGAGTTATTAATCCTACTTTCAAATCTACAGGGTATTCACCATCCTGAACGGAAACATTTATTATAGTAGCTAAAGGTTCAGCTACATAATAAGCAATATTTTTAATAATTTTAGTGGGTATGCAATCTACTCCAACAGAATTAGTATTTTTAAATTTCCAATTATCTCTAAAACGTCTTGTTTATTTACTGGGTCAAAGAAAAACGAATTACTGTTACTCAGAACACATTTTGTACAATCTGTACTAGCGCTTCCAAAATACTTTTCATTCAATAATTTTACTGCATTACTATAGTGTTTAACAAAACTATTTGCTACCTCAAAATTATTTTCAATTATCTGTTCATTGATTTTTAATTTAATTTGTTGATTTGTCTTTATTCTGCCGCTTTTTTCTTTAACTAGTTTCCATACGTATTTTTGCATATCAACGTGTCTAGGAACACCCATACACATGGGCCCATTTTCAGTAAGATTTTTATCTCCATAATATTTAATTAGCATATTATCTAAATTGGGATTGCTCACTCCTGTTGGAACCATAGGGGAAGCTGGATCACTTTCATATACATGACTTGTTGCATAAATTTTTTTATTTAAACCAACGGCATAACAACCCAAAGCGCAATGTTCACTCGTAGCTGTTCCAGAGAGGGTGGTACCAGTATCGAATGCTGTCCTTAGGCCCTGTGGAGTGACTGTAACTTTCAAATGTTTTATTTTAACCTGACCGTAATTCCAGACTGTCGTTAATTCATGTCCGTTCATATAAAATCCAAGCATATCATTGGGAATACAGGCTAATGGTGTAGTTAAATAAACTCGATCACCTTTATCTACGTTTACGTCAATAATATTGTAATTTCTATTGCTTCTTTCATATTATGTACTATTATAAACAACAAAACAGATGAACTATAATTTAAAATTTTTAAAATGAGTTTAGAAATATGTATAATGACAAGGATTCTAATGTCAAAATTTCAGGTTTGCAAGTCTTATTTTAGCATGGAATTTATTTGCTTCTAATTACATTTTTACTATTAGTGGCTGACGTTATAGAAATTTACAATATCTCTCTATTTACTATTGTAAATTTAATTTAAATGGCGTATGTATTGCTAGACATATTTTCTGTGAATATTTATAGATGTAATTACTAACTTACGATATTTTAGACTACTTTTTTTAGTAATGTGACGCGAAGCCGTCTCTGTTCCTTGTTTACTCCTTGCCCGCAGTATGAAGTCTAGCGCTGTCCATATAGAACGCACCACTTCGAGAATCTACTGAAGTGATCCTTTTGCGGCGTATGGGTCATAGAGAGGCATTTCCCGATCTTTCTGGAAAGGCGAGAGTATTCTAGTACAGAGCTGGCTTTATATAAATAGTGCGAGTTTGTTGGCGGAGATAAAGATTGAATTTAAGTGTTGCGACAGTAATAAAAAATTGTAATAAATAAATTAGAACTGTGAGTTAGTGCCTAAGTATTATATAAATTAATTAGTACGTTATAAACATAGACATCATATTATCTAAGATAGACTCGCCCTACACACTGTATACTCAATGCACCTTCTGTCCGCATGTTTTACCAGACGGGGAAAGGGGAATCGTATGTCGCACATTGACGTAGTGTTTCGGGAGGGTTTACATATATTTTTAGTAAAAATTATTTAATGACCAAATCAATAACCTATGGGTCTTCGGAATCAAAGGTAAATTTAAAGAAAACATATTCAATTTATAAAGGGCATTCAAAAGTCATTTTGTATTTTTTCTTATAGATTAAAATAGTAAGGTAGCTCAAAGTGGAAGAACATTTTTGTTAGTATTTTATTATATATTTTTTAAATACATGAAGAGCAAAGAGCAAGTAAAAATATAAAGCCATTTATTATTATTTTTACATGGGTACTGTTTGAAAACCTTTATTACAGGTCGAAAAAAGAATAATTTATATTGCCGGACTAGCTTTTTTTATGAAATAAAAAGCTATTAAAAACAGAACAATTTTATTTCAGATACATAAATATACAAATATGATCTTTCTATTACATACCATTTGGGTTGCATGTTGCATGTCACGACACCTATTTTTAGAATTATTTGTGTAATGATATAGGACAGTAATCAGCAATGATTTTATAATATCTGGACACATTAGCTAAAGATTATCAAGAGATATTTTATTTCTAATTTGTCCGAATATAAAAAACACTAATGGAAGCTTCTTTTGTGACATTTCGAATGTCATTTTACTATCAATGGTTACTCCTACAAACATTCTTGGTGAAGAATCTGCTCAATAGATTTATTTAGTGTTATAACTGATATTTTGTAAAGCATATTTTGGAATAAAAGACAAAATAGCTATTTGTGTATTAAGAACAGAAAGTAGCACCTTTGACAGTTGAGACAGAAAGTCTGTCGAAGAGAAAAGATTTATTTTATATTTCTTCAAAAAGGAGGAAAAATACAATATCAAAACTGTTATCTCAGTTATGTAATCATCATTTTCAGTATTTGTGTTTTTCCAACTGACCATAGCAACTGACCATTATTTTGTAATTGAGATGAAAAACCGTACGAGTCGCAGATATGTACGGTTTTTCACCTAATTTCACGGGTATAATCAGCTGTACTACATTAACAGCTAGGTATCTAGTAATGTTTTTAAGCTCAATGCGCTAGTTCAGTGTGATGTCATTTTGGTTCGATTGACATTTAATTCTAACGAAACTTTTAACAAAAACATCAATAAATTTGACATATACGTTTTTACTATTTTTATTTTATTTCAAAATATTGTTTACAGGTCATAAAAAATAGTTTAAAGGTATGTAATTGGTAACTAAACGATTGTATATTTGATACATGCTATCTACTTACTTTAGGAATATATTTATAAAAGTGAAAAAAACGATATAATTTAGGTAAACAAAACGAACAAAACGGACTTCAAAAATCTACTGTCACTTTAATTGTCAGTGGAAAAATAATTACATCATCACTGAACTAGCGCATCGATGAAGAGACAAATTTTAAACGAAATGGCTTATTTTGAAATGTCAAATTTGAGACTTGTACGGTTTTCGAACTCACTGGTTCAATTGCAGAACACTGTTTGCAGTGAATCTTTTTCTTTAAGGATTTTACTATAAAACCCGAAATATAAGCAACTACATCCTGAATGTATTCGCTCAGAAAATATATAGATAGGTAATCATGGTCACGAAGCTCATTTGTAAATTCCAAATTTTCTTTAGTGTCTGATTCGTAACATTTTAAATTTAACGCAATTTGGCTACTAGTGTTGCTACAATCGAAGATGCTGGTGCCATCTAAAGCAATTGCATTTGCAGTTTTATTTGACTTTACTTCATTATGAATTAATAATTTTGTATAACAATTTTGAAACAATCTCCATGTGAGATTGTTATTGAAGCATCTATTACGAACTGCACTAAAAAAAAGTATTATTTTTTTCTTCATTTTTCGCCTCTTCCACTACCTCTCCCAAAATTCTGTAAAATGTGATGATTACTGTATAATTTTAGAGCTTACATATAATAAAAATACCCATAATAAATACTGTACTTACTTGATAGGTATAGCATTATGTTTTAAGATGTGTCTACCACTTAAATTTTCATAAATATCTGCCATACAAAAATGGTCAGAACATATACTAAGGCTTCTTTCATTTTCCTTTCATTTTCATAATGTTTTCCTCCACCAAGCATAGATTTTGCAGCCAAATTCCACGTTGAATAATTTCTCTAGGAAACCTGATCAGAAAATATAGAACATTATTATTTAAATAAACAATGCTAGTGCTAAATGCCTTTACACTGTTAAATAAATTAAGCCTTATTCCCTGTATATGCCTACGTCTATGCTAACATAATCTTATTTATGAAATGACCGAATAACATTCTTATTCTGCGTATTTCGGCACACTATACATTTCCTCCCCATCGTAAAAGTCCTTAATAAAAAGTTCAGGGTTTAAATTACTCTTGAAAACTACAAAAAACCACAAAAAACACAATAAAACTTGATCTGTCACTTTGACAACATCAGCAAAATGTCTTAGGTTGCCAAAGTTAAATGATTTATACCAAAATGTTTAATATTCCCATATGATACACATGTAAAAATGGATACTTAAAAGTCTTAAGTGATTGAAATTAATAAAAAACTCATATTGATGCTTTCAATTCTTTATTTCCTTTTTTTATTAGATTGTATTAAAGGTAATAGTAACTTTTTAAATAAAAATTTAATGTTTGATATTTGATGAAAGAGATCTGACAACATAGGAAGAGCGTACCGTCAAAAAAAAGTTGCGGACAAGTGTAATGTATACAAGGCGTATCTATTATCCGATATCTTTGGTTATAAATAACTTATAAATAAACTATAAATAAATTAAACAAACGTTACAGTAATGTTAGAGAAAAAAACTGCATTTTTGTAAAAATGTATTTTAAAATCGTTCAACTATAATTAAGAACTGATTCCGATAAAAAGGACATTAAACGGGTTATTAAAGATCGAAAAGTTTAAAACGAAATTACAGTAGTTCCTTATCAGGCTGAAAACCTGAAAAATGCAGCGTCGGCTGTTAATGCGAGAAATAAAAATATTGTAAGTCACCTTTAAGCGGCCCGCTAACGTTAAAACGAGATAAGACTCCATTGTTGTAGACGATCTTCAATAAATTTCTTGGTTTTCTTGGTAATGCGATTGTCAAATCTGCGACCGTTTGTTATATGCACCTAGATAACCGTTATCTGCGAGTGCTTTTAAGGAAATTTGAATGCGCAAAGTGGCCCATCAAATTTGCTCGACTGCGAACTCAGACCGTTTCGGCAAAACGAATCGCTGTTCGAGAGAATTAAATGTTCGAATGGAGTGGCGACAACTCGAAACGGTTTTTTTTCTCCTCATCTTTACACTTAACAGCTGGGTGAATCATTAGGAAATGTATATAGTGCAGTTATTAATACCTCAGAAAATAAAGATTTTGCTAAGAAAGGTTGTATTTTGATTCTAAGGACGACGGTTGATCCCAAAACTCCACCCTTAAACTATTTACAATTCGCAATTTAAATTAATTTTCGCGGGCCCATCATTTGTCACTTATAAATAGGATATTTGTTTATTTACAATTGTTTGTTTTGGGTGGTATTTTGTATTTGTGATTTTTTTAATGTATTTAGATAATATTCTCATTGTAATAGTGTTTTTGAGTTTCATTTAGTGTTAATTGAAGTTTAGTTTTTGTGCGTTCGTCATAAATATAATGTTTATCATGTGTATGACTTAATTTGTTGGAAATATTCACCTATTGGTTGCTACAAGAACATGAATATGTATTTACTAAACCCAGGACAAGTTTTATTTATTCTTATTTTTATTTATTGATACACTGCTCAACAAGCAATTCCAATTACAGAGCACGAAATTCTGACAAAAATTACGAAAATATAAGAATAGGTAAACATTATACTGACTTAAAAACTTCAGACTTAATGCTATATACACTACTAAATATATCTATGGTATTACTAAGTTATATAATGTACACATATTATGAAGTGGTGATGATTTTAAAACATTAGTTCTTGCTGATGAGAGATAGAAAGAAGACCGCGACCGTGCAGTAGTTCTCGAAACGTTAAAAGCAAGTTTTTCTAATAATTGTTCACAATGGATTTTTTTATGTACTAATTTGTGTATGAAAATGATTAGATGACAATTTCGCTGTGTCTCAAGATCAATAAAAATATTGATGAGATGTACCTATTTCCGGATAAACGCCATTCTGTTTAAAGCAAATTAATTTTAAAAATCTCCGCTGCACTGATTCTAACTTGTCTCAATGAGTTTGGTAATGGGGATTCCAAATTATGGAAGAGTACTCCAGTTTAGACCGAACGAATGAAAAATACAGCATTTTAAGAGTTTCTATATCTAAAAACTCCCTACTAACACGTAACAAAAACCCATACATTTTTGATGCAGCAGATACAGTTTTTTCAATGTGTAATATAAATGAGAGCTTTGGATCAAAAGTTATACCAAGATCGACAAAATGTTCAGGTCTTTGTAGAAATGAACCTGTTTATCTCGTAGTTGAATAAAACATTTTGATGCATTTAAAGGAAGAAGGTTTAAGCGACACCAATTTTCCACTGATTTTAAGTTATTATGAACATTTTTAAATCATCCGCATATAAAAGATAATTTACATTAATGCACTCCACAATGTCGTTAATAAATATATTAAAAAACAGAGGACCAAGGACAGATCCTTGCGGCACCCCAGACGTTGCAAAATATTCAACAGACTTAAAACCGTTTAAGAAAACATACTATAATAATAATATAATAATAATAATACTCTCCCTAATTCACCCCCTTACGAGGGAATTTTAACCCCAAAAGCTGAGCTTGTCCGGGGAAAGGGACGGCTATTATTATTATTTGCCGTGGCGCTCCGGGGCGACTTAAAGATGATTGATGGTGCCATTTGACTTACAGGTGAGGAAAACCCGGAAAACCTCACCCACCATCATCGAGACGGTAATGTATGGCGAATTTTTTTAATCTGCATGTCATATCAACAGAAATTGAATTTCTATTAATACGCCACACATCAAATCCTAAACCGAACCATGCAATTTAATTAAAAATCCACATAGTCTGGTCTGGGATTCGAAACCCAGCAGTCTCAGACTCATAAACTTGCCTATAAATGAATATAAGCGCGATAGATCGCTACACCACCGTGCCCGATTTACTGTTGACGATTTTGCAAATATGAACGGAACAGTTTTATGACAGACTCTGACAACCCATAACCGATAAGTTTGTTAATGAGAATCCCATGATTAAGTCTGTCAAGCGCCTTTGAAAAGGCGAACAACATCAGTTTGCAGTCGATTGTCCATATTTTCTGCGATATGCTGTATGCATCTAACGTGGTTTGTTACAGTAGATCGACCTTTTACAAAACCATGTTGATGGGATGATATCATGGGTGAAATATAATACTCTAACAGCCGTATGCATAGTCGATCGCCAGCGACTCGCCAGAGATTCATTTCGGCGTATCGCCAGCGATTCGCTGGCGATCCGCCGGCGCCGGCGAAAGCCCAAAAAGCTGGCGACTCGCCGGAGATTGTCACCGGAATGTCATTTCACGCAAGTTTTCATGTTCTTTTATAGGGAAAAATTTGATATTCGTTCATTATTTTTTGAGTTTTAAGAAATGAATCATGAATAAAATGCGAGAGATACCGGTGATAATCCCTATAAAAGAAAATAAAAACTTGCGTGAAATGACATTCCGGTGACAATCTCCGGCGAGTCGCCAGCTTTTTGGGCTTTCGCCGGCGGATCGCCAGCGAATCGCTGGCGATACGCCGAAATGAATCTATGGCGAGTCGCTGGCGATCGACTATGCATACGGCTGTGAGTGTTTGTGCAGAAGGATTTCGAAGACTTTACTAAAGTTGCATATTATCGATATTGGTCCAAAATTCGCAATATCAGTTTTGTCACCTTTTTTAAATATAGGACAAACCTTAGAACTTTTCCACAAATTAGGTACATTATGAAGCTTAATGCACATATTTAAAATAATCATTAGAAGTACAGTAAGACTTACAGCACAGTCTCTAACTATAAACGCCGGCACATGGTCAGAGCCGGTGGTTTTCTTCGGTTTGATCTGCCTTAAAGCCCATAAAACTTCTTCCTCAAATTTAAAGAGGTTAAATATTGTGTTACATTCAAAGTCGAATGGTGGAGTAGCGTGTGTGGATATATTATAGGATTTGCTAAAGTACTCGGCAAATTCGTTTACGATGGCATCAGGATCACTTAACGACACGTTGTTCTATATTATGTTGTTCGATACCGAGTTATTGCCCTTCCTTTTATTAATAAAATTCCAAAACTTATTAGGATCATTTTTTATATGAGATTCTGCTGACTGTACAAAAGATCGATATGAATTTTAGATGTCTAATTTAATTTTAGTTCTCTCTCATCACCATTTAACTTATATAAGTGATGACGTTTAGCTTTGAGTTTAATATCTTTAATAATATTAAAATGAAACCATGCAGGATATTTGTTGTTAATTTTAATAGTGTTTTTGGGGACACAGCGATCAAACACGTTGTATAGTTTCCCATAAAAATAGGAGCAAGCGTCATCTAAATCATTAAATACTTCCAAAAATTCCCAGTTAATTTTGCTAATCATATCATACAGCATAACGTAATTTATAACATTTTTCAAATGAAACTGCATGATTTCGTTTGGAACAAACTTTGACGTTGATTTGCATGATATTTCAAGAGCCGGATGATGACTATCTTCTGACACTAGGGGATCTAATGATTTTGTAACCGAACAATTGCCATTAAAGAAAATCAGATCAAGAGCTCTATTGTTAGAGTTAGGTATAGAATTATGTTGTGTTTCAATATTCTCAGAGAATGTATAAGAGGTCCTTTCGCCACCAATGTTAAATAAAAAATATTAGATTATGACTAAAATTAATTTTTTTCTAATACAGTGAAACCTGTGTAAAACGGAATCGCACGGTCGTGCACCGATTTTCTGGCATATACAGGATTCCGCGTTACACAGGGTAGATAAAAAATTGCACATAGTAGATTTAAAAAAGTGATGATTTTATTAAAAAAAATCTAATATACGTACATTTAATATATAGTTGTTATTATTACTATGTACCTACATATTTTTATTTATTATTAGAAACAATATAAATTATTATTTATTCCACATTTCTATCAATGTAAGTTGTTTTTTATTCTTTTGTAATACGTAAGATGATTCCATGAATGTCCTTAATTCTAAAATCTTCTTTCTCATCGGTTCGCTCTCTATTCTTTGGGAAAAATCCTCTAACGCTGCAACACTCCTCAAAGCTTCAGAAAAATTTTTTATCCGATCGGATTCTTCAACTTCTGTTCCTGTAGATAAAAATAATAATTTAAGAACAGATCGTTTTGAAAAGCTAATGGGAAAATAATTTTTTCTATCTGTTATTTTTGTGATGGAAACTGACATCTTCCTATCTTATTTTTATTATGTATTTTTACTTTATTTCTACTTGGCCAAATGCCCAATTAAGATGGAAAGAATAAATAAAAAGTTGTTTATTTTTTTAGAGAATTAGAAAAATCGCTTACCAATTCCAATCCCATCATTATCGTCTGCCACAGTAGTTTCCACGGCAGTTTTTTCTAACACCAGTTCTTCTATGGACTGAAATCCAGCATTTGTTGTAACGGCTTCATCTAATGTGATGTAATCATGAACATTACAACCGGGATTAATTTCAGTAATTAACTCTTCTTTTGTACTTTCGTCAATTTCGTCAACATTTTCGATTAGGTCAACGTCTCCATCTTGCTTGATTCCACATGCCGCAAAACATTTTTTAACACAATCAGGTTTAATATTTTTTACTGAATAATCAATCCATCTGATAGCATCCAAAACTGATATTTTTTTAGCCAAATCTCCTGCTGATTGAGAGAATCTCATATTCGCAATAATTCACCGCAGCACTTGTTTTCTGTAATGCATTTTGAAGTTTTGTATAACTCCATGATCGAGAGGCTGTGTTTGACTTGTGGTGTTTGGTGGTAGAAAACACAATTTTATATTGGATAGTATTATTTTGGGGTGACACGTTGCATTATCCAAAAATAGAAGGATGTGTCGATTTTCAAATTTCATTTTTTGATTTAAAATTTTTAGCCACTGTTCCATGAGAACTGATGTCATCCATGCTTTTTTATTTGCTCGCCAATAAACTGGTAGCTGAGGCACATTGGTATTGTTAAAACATCGCGGTCTGAGGGATTTTCCAATAACTAGAGGTTTTTCTATTTTTCCGTCAGCAAAGGCGCAAAACAAAACGGTTAACCTTTCTTTAGATTGTTTGCCTCCTTGACATTTTTCACCTTTAAAGCACATTGTCTTGTCCGGCAGCGCTCTATAAAAAAGGCCAGTTTCGTCACAATTAGCAATGTCTTTTAGGGTATATCCTTTAATTAAATCTGTAATGTGCGATGTCCATTCAGTCACAGATTCCATGTCGACGTCCTTAGCTTCACCGCAGATCTGATTAGATCTTATGTTATGTCGTGTTCGAAAACTTTCCAGCCATACATTCGTAGCTTTAAAATATACTTTTCCAAAATGGTTTGCAATTTCTCTTGCTTTTTCTTGAATAATTGTTCCAGATACAGGAAGATTGCGAGACCTTGCATCCATAAACCATTCCAAAACTGTTGAATTTACGTCGTCGTGATGTGATTCCTTTGGCTTTCTCTTAATATCGCCATTACCACCACGCATCCACTCTTCTTTAATTTTTTTTCCTTGTTTTTAAAAATTTCATACACTTGCGTTTTTCCGCACTTAAATTGAATAACCAATTGCTTTGGAGTAAGTTTTTTTTGGTCACTACATTTAATTAAGTCCATTTTAGATTTTAGCGATAATATATTCGTTTTTCGGTTTGCCATTTTGAAATGTTTGCACTTTCACGGATAAACTCAAACTGCCGTACCTACACAATACTGGTTTATTTGTGTATTTACTGCTTTTGTACCTAAATTTCTGTGATAATGGTTCTAAGTATTGATAATAGTTCGCCCTTATTATGGGGCTTTCCGAAATCATAAACTAATTATGTAAACATCTATAAATTCTTTTATACCTGCAAAGCAATAACATAAGTAGGTTCCGGCTTAACAGATTAGGGAAATTCCGTGTTCGCGTTAGACAGGGTTTCGGCTTATAAGCAATTTTTACATTACAATATGTAGGTAATCGTCAAAATTTCCGTCATACACAGGATTCCGTGTTACACAGGTTCCGGCTTACTCAGGTTTCACTGTAGTTGAAGTCCTTATTTATCTAATAGTGAAATTTTAACTACACCTTACCGTGCAAATTTTTGAAAAAAAAAATTTTAAAATGTGAGTATTTGTACAGTGTCTTACGAGAAAGTGAGCCTTCAACAACAATTTTTGAATTATAATTAAGTATACTATTATTTATTGATTAGATGGAGTAGAAAAAAACTAAAAATAAGGTTTTTGAAATATTTAGGTGTTGTTTTTTACAATAAAATATATAGGTTACCGTGGAATTTATTGAGAAATTAATATTAAAAAATCACAAGGTTACTTGAATTTTTTTTTTCAAATGTAAACAATGAACACGAACACCAATGTTGCCAAAAGATGAACTGATTTTAAAACAAAATTAATAAATGAACTGAAATTTAAAAAAATCAATATAATAAATTGGTTTTATAAAAAAAATCCTTAAATCAATATAGAGTATAATTACATATTACTAGACACAAATTTTGATTCTTAAATAAAAGGTCAAGGGCTAAATTCCGACGACGTAGCGAAATTTCGCTACGTCTGGCAACACTGAACGATATCCTACTCATAGACACCTTCTACAAATTTCCTCCAGAGGGCATATCACTAAGTTTGAATCGCGAATAGTCTTGTCAGATTTAAAGTTTGGCACATTGACAATAAAAATTCATCTATAGGTTTTTAGTTGTTATATCTTATTATTAGGATACCTGTATCGTTAGCAAAAGTATCCATCATCACATGTTACTTTTGTGGTATATCACAAGT
This sequence comes from Psylliodes chrysocephalus, assembly GCA_927349885.1. Lineage (NCBI taxonomy): Eukaryota > Metazoa > Arthropoda > Insecta > Coleoptera > Chrysomelidae > Psylliodes > Psylliodes chrysocephalus. The sequence goes on along the minus strand of OV651817.1, from coordinate 84,083,122 downwards.
ATATAGCAGGTAAATCACTGGTCCTAGTACGCTACATTGTGGTACATCTGCGATAATATAAAGTATTACAGAAAATACAAGAGGAATATGGTAAGGAATGAATTGTAGTTAAAACGCTGCTAAAAAGGCGAAAAATAAATCCTAGAGGTAAGATAAATTACAGCAACATAAATAGGACCCACCAGCCATATTTATGTTTACTTGGCAGAATAACAAACATATAGTTTAATCAGCAAGTAGTTAGTTTCTGGCCCTTAATTAAATATATAATAAAATTGTCATACTTTTTTGATCCTTCGTTTTGTTGAAAACAAAAAAAAATTGCTCAATTCATAGTTGGGTATAAAACACATGACTATTCTGCAAACCCTGGAACAACTGTAATTTGGAAACAAACAAACAAACATAACCTCAAAAATAATAGTAATATTTTTTACCTGAGACGTTTTTTGGTACCAATCGCTGAATTGACCCACATACTTCCGATTTATTAAAATAGCAGTTTTATTTAAACTCAATTTTTAATAAATACAATACACAATTAAAATTATCTCATGTTGATTATTAGAATTTGACAGCTTGATTGGAAATTTGAAAACGTTGAAGATAGAGAATGAAATAGGTAGAGACAACATAAACACTATTTTGTGATATGACAAGTGGAGGCACTTTGGAATCATATTTTGATTAATTTTAAGATCACACTTTTTTAAAAAATGGCATTTATTATGCAAAAGTGCAGAGACTTTTAGTACCGTCATTGCATCTCTTTATTCTATACCTATGATTTGAAAGGTTCGTATGAACCGCCCTACTTTGTGACGTCACTGTGTACGTTGCGCAAAATAATGGTTCTAGTGATTTTAAGCAAGCCATTATTCGTTTTATGGATCTGTTAACGTGTCGACATCTCTTATTAGATACAGGCTTTCGGGAAAGCATCTCGCTTCCTCGGGCTTACTCAGAAAAGTAAGCGAAAGAGACGCAATTAGCCAGAGTGTAGCGGCGTACCAAAAAATAGAGATTAAAACGTATGAAAACAATAAAATCATTAAAATTGAATTTATATATTTGTTATTTATTTTAAAATAATGTGTTTTATGAAATGTAACTGAGTATTCACTGCACAAATAAACCAATGGAGAAACCGCCCCGGCTATGTATATTTTTAGATTTGTTAAAAGCATTCGAAAATGTCAACCACCCACTCTTACTCAATTGTCTGGAAGACACAAAGGTAAAATTGTTCTACAGCTGTCTATCAAATAGACAGTAAAAAGTAATATTAAATGAAGTATCAAGAAAGTATCATTCAATTGAATACGGTGTTCTTCAAGGTCCAAAAAGATAGATAGAAAGTGCAGTCCTTCGTCGAGATATAGTATTGAAATCAAAAATGAAATAGCCTCTTGATTGGACACATTTTCTCAAAACCAAAATTGATGATTAGATACATATTGTTTTTTTTTTTTAATAGCTTAATATTTTTATTTTTAAGATCTTTTCAAAATCGTTTTAGCAATTTATGATTAAGTATATAGGGCGATAATAACTGATTATTTGTTTAACTCCACATTTATGTGTCGGTTTAATTATGTCAGTCTTTAAACCGGAGAAACACTGACCTTTTTCAATTATTTTATTAATTAAATTCAACAACGTTAATGTAATTTCTTCACGTAAAATAAATGTGATTAAGTCCAAAATAACTTTTTAAAAAACAAATTAAAAAAATATAAATTTAATTACTTGTTACTACAATGAATTCTAAGAAAAGATCGAATGGACGTGGCATCGTGTTACGCTGGGTTCGCTGTACTGCAACCATAACTTGTACATTTTTCAAAAGCTTTGCTCTTATCGTACCAAAACCTGTTTGATTTTGAAGTAGTTTTTGTGATTTCAATACCTTCAAATTTTATATTATAGGTCAGAAATATATATTAAGATAATGAATGAGATTGTATTAGGGGTTTTTTTGAAATTACTACTTTTTCTACCAATTTATTTCCAACTGCTGCATAATGATATATACTTTGTATCCTTTATTTATTTCACTTCCAATTCCAAAATCTTCCCACATTTTATCGCGATTCAAAAAATCTAATATTGCATTTCTGTTGTTGTCTATTGCATTTCGCGCAGTGCGACATGTAGCGACTAATTTGATTCGAAAAAGCGACGCGCATTCCCGAAATAGAAACAAAGTAATAAAGACGCGTATCAATTTAAAAGAGCACCGAAGCGCCGAGACAATTTATTTCTGCAGATTCAAACCTAAACGTTAATCTGTCGCAGTCAAGGGTTCATCAGGAAGTGGAAACTGAAATAATTGAAATAGCTTCGAGAATCGACTTTAATTCCATTCAAAGTGAATTATAATGAGTAAAGCTCGGATTTATAGGCAACAAAAATTAAAGAAAAAGGCAAGGATTTTTATTGAAAAAGGCAAAAGATATTAACTTTATACAGAGGAATGTTGGAAGCAATTATCATCTGGCATGAATCAAATTTTAATGTGTCCTCCTTATTTTTTTTTTAAACTGCTTAAACTATCCCACAGAGATGTTCCACAATGCTAGTCAATTAAGTACTTTTTTGTACCTAATATCTACGAATTTTAAAGAATATCAATAATTAGAATATTAATACTATTCTGAAATTTAGTTACGGGGTAGGTGAGAGAAGAAAAAAATAAAACTTACCGATTATCCGCACGGTTTGCAAAATGCTCTATCTCTTTCTAGAGAAAGTTCCGAATGTGCTTATTTTTCTAAACAAACAAACTTACACAACATTTAAAACTTTTTAAAATGTGTGTTGCGTACTTTTCGGCATACTCAACAAAACTATGTAATGAGCTAATTCCTCAGGATAAATAATGGGGTTTCTGGTATATTGGAAATATTCTTTATTCAACGTTCCACAACTTCACATAACAAAGAGCAACGACAAGTTGGGTTGGACATCAACCACAACTCGAGTCGTTGTTACAAATTGTTTTTACTTCACAACAAACTTAAAATTACTTATCACCTTACGCGGGCTAAAACCTGTCTGTCCTCTCCCGTCTCGTCACACCGTTCTTCCCTTTCCCCCGCGACACATCACACCTGACCAAAAGACCGGTAGCTGTTGGCGTTGTTGCTACGTCTTCGCTAAAGTCTTAGTTCTGCGCACTTCAACTAAACTCAAAGTTCAAAAGGTTAGAGATTTCCCAATAAAAACTTTCAATTTTTACCTATCAATAATCAAGAACACATTTTTACGATTTGGATACAAATTGTTAAACATTTATAAGCCAAATTGCGGTCTTCTAAAAAAATAAGCTCAAACTTTCTAAAAAAGTTCTTCCAAAATAATCTGGACGACGAGTCAAAGCGATATACTAATTCTAAACTTGTTAACCTACTCCGAGCAAGTCCATTAACAATTCAACAGTAATTACTGCTCAAAAGAACTTCCTTTGTGCGAATTGAAGACCAGAAAATTAGGTTAGAACTCGATGGATGGAGGGAAAGTAAAAGTTTCTCTCGTTTTGTCAAAGAAAATTCCGACCCTTTTGGCGACGTTTCAGAAAAGCCGTGCGATTGTATATCGTGAACGTGTAAACAAGAAAGAGTCCAAATATTGATCACAATTAGTTTCGATTTAAAGGAACTATGTCCGAATGTTTTACTGTTTATACATTTAAAATATATTTCACAACATAAAAAAAAAATAACTAATAAATTTGGACTCAAAAACTATTAAAATGGCTCAGATACACAATACCAGGTTTTTATGGTTTGATTGTTAGAAAGTGTATGAGATTAAAATGATATACAATGTGTTTCATAAAGTTTGATCCATATGGGATTTTTTTAATACCTATTACGATTGGAAACGTCGTAGGGCATTCACCTCTGCAATTTCTTGTTTCATCCCATCTTTCCTTGAATTTGACAAGGGAATGTTCTTTGATTAGGTCTGTCACTACCGATTTTGTCAGGCCAATAGAAGGGCTTTCGATTTGGCGTAACCTTTAATCCATCTTAAGGTGACCACATTGTTGATGGATACTTCCGCCAAAGCTTCGTGACACTCTAGTACTAACTCTAAGTAAATTCGTGGTCTGTTCAGGGAAGTTTGTCGATTTTTGCAACGCTCTAGTAGAACCGCATTTGCGATACCAGTTTATTAACCTATATCTATTATAATTTTTCATTCATTTTACGTTCGAATCAGCCAGGTAGTATAATTATAAACCTTCAATAAGGAGTTCCCGCTCCATAGTAGAGCCCTCCGGGGCAAACGATCCAAATATCACCGAATATTCCACAGTTTATTCAAAACGCCAACGTAATCGATGGAGACACACTGAAGCGCTAAGGAACATCTCAATAATACAAACTTCAGAGCATCTAAAAGCCAAACCCAAAAGCTACTATATTGGGTCTAACCACTATCAACACTAACTCAGGGGTCAGCTGCCCAGTACAGAGGGGACCCCTGTTTAAAAATTCCCTGAATCGACTTTTAAATGACCCTCAAACACTTCTAGAGGATGTTGAAGGCGATTTAAACGAATCCTCCAGCTCAGAGGATGGCATGGATACCACTGTCATAAATGTCGAAAAAAACACGCTTAACGATGACAATACCCCCGGAAATTACCACCCTTACAACCCTATGCTTGATTCAAACAATATCCTTGCCTAAACTGGCCCAAAACCTCAAAATGACCCTGCAAACCAGCCAGGAAAACAGATCCACCCAAAAAACTATGGAGAAACTAAAAAATAGTATGGAGAAACTGCAAAAAAGCACAGAGAATCTGCCAAAAACGCTTGACAACGCTCTAAACTCCCCAATCCATAGTCGAAGTGCAAGCGACGACAAATCCGAAGATAACATGGACGCGGACGACAACACACTCACTAACATGGATGACAGTGTAACCAAGCCCTCAGAGGGGGTGTACCCCCCTGATCCCCAGGGAAACCCTAACCAGACCACTAATCAACAACCCCTGGTCAACACCAGCATCACAACCGGACCGAGTGACATTAATCCGAGCTTTCAATCCACATATGTGGCCGAATCTAGCCATCATATCAAAGTCACCATTAAAAAGGTTGAAATGCCTGCAGGAGTAAGAGATAGCACATTGAATTTTGGAATTGGCACCGTTTTGCGCCTTACCCGATACAACCATGGTAATACAAGAACCATACCAAAAATTTTTAGACCCAAAGTAAAAAGTATGGAGAACATCAAAAATGACAAAAACGCAGGTATGAAGACTAACCGAAGGACGGTTGAACTGAGTAGCCTGAATCTCGGTGAATCTTCATCCCAAAATACTAACTTCCGCACAAGGGCTAACACAGACCCCGATACAAAAAACCTAATAAAACTATTGGACAAAAGTGAGATCAAAATCCATGTCAACGCTACGGACATACCTTTAGCCGTACAGGAGTCGATACATAACTTCAACCTGGGAGAATATACCTCTGAAGAAGAACAGGGTGCATCGGGCTCCAACTCAGTCGGGAACTGGCTCCTACCTACCTCCCCGAACAGTACCTTTGACCTACAAGTTAATAAAATACCCCAAAACATTGAAACGGAGGAACCATTAAGTCAGTCCAAGCAAAATGAACTACCATTCGAGACTCCTAGAAAATTTAGCTCGAATTTTCAAAGGTTAATCCGTGAAAAATCCAAACATACCCTCACGACCACAAGTAATAAATATAAAGTCCTCACTAATGACTCGGATTCGGAATTAGACGAATTAGACGACGAAATATTTTGAAGAGAATAAGTCTATACTATCCATATCAAATAGTGGTATTGTCAATTTAACGCAAGCAGTCAAAGACTTAGAAAACATTTAAAATATATACCTCTGAAGAAGAACAGGGTGCATCGGGCTCCAACTCAGTCGGGAACTGGCTCCTACCTACCTCCCCGAACAGTACCTTTGACCTACAAGTCAATAAAATACCCCAAAACATTGAAACGGAGGAACCATTAAGTCAGTTCAAGCAAAATGAACTACCATTCGAGACTGCGAGAAAATTTAGCTGGAATTTTCAAAGGTTAATCCGTGAAAAATCCAAACATACCCTCACGACCACAAGTAATAAATATAAAGTCCTCACTAATGACTCGGATTCGGAATTAGACGAATTAGACGACGAAATATTTTGAGTCTATACTATCCATATCAAATAGTGGTATTGTCAATTTAACGCAAGCAGTCAAAGACTTAGAAAACATTTAAAATATATAAAAGTACTTTAAAAATGAAACGTCTGTCAACAAACTATCTACAATAACTCCGTAACTACAGGGCCGACTAGAGGGGGGGTAGCCGGGACAAATTCCCGGGGCCCGGGCTGTAATGGGGGCCCAGCACCGCTGTTAGGGGGGCCCGACAACAGGTTTTTTCGTTCAGCATGAGAAATTCGACACAAGATGAGAGAGAGAAGTTAAGTTTTATTAAAAATAAAATGAAATGTAAAGAGAGGAAAAGTTTTAGCATAGAGAAGTTATTTCGAATGAGGCCCCCCTTTTTTATTAGAAGAAGAAGTAATTGAAGGAGGGAGAAATAGTATTTTGATGTGAGGACTTTTTTTTTTTTTAGAAAAAATTGTATTTCAGTAGAAAAGGAACAGTCTTTTTGTTCTTCATTCGACACAAGATGAGAGAAGTTTAAATCAAAAATAAAATTAAATATAAGCAGAGGAAAAGTTTTAGTCGTCTAGAGAAGTAATTTTCGACTGAGGAACTTTGTGAGAACCTTTTCTTTTTAGAAGAAGAAGTAATTGAGAGGTAGAATTTTTTTTTTAGAAAACATTGTATTTCAGTTGTAGAGGAACAGTTTTTGGTTAAAACTTTTTTTTTATCACGGGGCCCGATCTAGGGAATTGTCCTGGGGCCCGGTCTGGCTCTCGGCGGCCCTGCGTAACTAGACATACTATCAAGTTCATATTATGACAGGATTTAGTGTATTTAGGTTTGTTCCAACACAATAGCAAATCGGTTTTCGTACTGTCGGGATTCTGCGCAGTCTAGATTTGGTGTTCCAACAAACCTCGGACTCAAAACTGTACAAAAACCTAGTGTTCCAACATACTCAAACCTAATCACAAACCAGTTTCTGTACTGTCAAATCAGTTCCTGGGTCTGAATAGGAACAAATTGTCAAGACACGCGCAAAACGAAAGTGAGCTCGTAAATAAATCACGACCAACTCTGGAAATGTGATTATATTCGTTTTGATAGCATCACCGTTTTTATTCATTATCATTATAGTACATTATTCTTACTTAGATACAGTAAACAATTAAATAGGTTTTACTAACCAATCGAATAATGAAAATTTATAATTCTTTTAATGAGTTTTATAATTTATTTATTTACCAAATTCAAAATTTAACATGTGTTATTTTTTTTACTTTTACGTTAATGACCGTGAGTCTGACAACAGAAACATGTGTTCCAACATAACCAAGTTCCGAATTCAGTACTAATCATCGACAGGTCGTGGACTGGTCGTCGACTATCAGTCGTCGACAATAAGTTGTGGACTGGTTTGTATATGGTTCCAAGATTGTTGTTGGAACAAACCTTACATATCCATATTTATGAGTGGTACTGTCTATTCATCGAAAGCCGTCAAAGAGTAAGAAAAAATTGAAAATATAAAAATGAAACGTCTGTCAACAAACTATTTACAACTCCAATCCTAGACATACTTTTAAGTTGATATTTAGAAAAAAATAAGTCTCTACATACTAATATTTAATGGTGGTAATGGTAATTCATCGCAAGCCGTCAAAGAGTAAGAAAAAATTTAAAATGTAAAAAAACCTTTAAAAATAAATTGTCCGTCAAGAAACTGTTTACAATAACAATAGCACTAAACCCCGAACTGTTTACTGTTCTTTCTATATCATAAGCAGTAAAGAACAGTGAAGCTCTAAAGCAAAAACCTCTTCAGGGAGGAAGCCATGACCCTCTAAGATTAAAATTCTAACAATTCATCAGCCTTTTCTTAAAATATATATATATATATATTAAAAACGAAATGTTCAATGGCAATGGCCCCCCCCCCCCGAAAATTCGCCCTTGTTCTAAAGTAACCAATCTTTCTACTTGGAGTCACCTTGTATTGCAGACAATAATTAAGTCTAACATCACTAATTGATGGAAGTTTCCGTAGCACTCGTACCGAACTTAATCTCCGAAAAGGGTGTTTAGTTTAGGAAAAGGCAGGCCAACGAAGGATTTGCCTCACTTAAATACAAGTAATCCTCAAAAGGTAATGCCATACATACAGCCTAGCGGAGCAAACTTTTTGAGTTATTGCGCTCTTATCTACCTGGGAAATTATTTACATATTATTAAATAACAATGCTCGAATGTATACGGAATTTGTAATGTCTTTGCTTGAATGAACTTATGAAGAATATTGGAGTAACTGAGTTTCGGTAAGTTTTCTTCTTTGATGGGGAGTTTATTATCAAAAAATGGATTAATATTCGTATAAATGAAAATTTGTTCGTCTTTGCTCAATAGTACAGGATAGATAATGTCAATTATGAATTCTGGAGTACATTTTTATATTATATTATATTTCTTAGACCAAAATAAGGTAATTTTAAGTAAAAACTGTATAAAGTTGATTTTTTTCAATGACTACACATTTAAAAATTCCACGCCAATAAAAGAAAAGGAGTTTGAGTATAATATAAGCAATTACAAATAAATCGAAATTACAACAATAAAATTGAAGCATGTGCTGTTCAACTGGAATAATCTAAAATTTCCATAGTATCGCTATACAATGATTTGAAAAATAACAACATTTCAGCTACTGTCTGGAAAAACCTCTTGTCTCAATTCAACTCACTGGTATTAATCTGTAGAGATTTTGTCACCATTCCTTATGGGGTAGTATTAGTAATGATTGAAGTGGTTTAGGTCTAGTTGAAGCTATAAATAACCTAAATTTAATTGTTTTAAATGATAGCTCTTCCACACGAATTTCTGCCCCGAACACACCTCCTTCTGCCTTAGACCTTGCTTTTCCTCGCCAATATTAGCACCTAAATATGAATGGAAAACAATTTCTGATACTGTGGAATCTGATCATCTTCCTATCTTAATAACTATTACAAATAATCCTGATAAACAGAAGGTGTTTCCTTCAAATATTTGGAACAAAAAAAGGCTAACTTGGTTTCCTTCAAATCATATTTGGACAATATATTTACCTCTTCATCATCTGAATCCACTTCATTCCCAAATTTCTTCAGTTAACACTATTTGTTGCGATGAGTCTAAAGGAAAACAAGGTACAGGATGCACTTTTTATATAAAAATTGAAAACTTTATTTCCCAATTTCGTTTACCAAATTATTCATCTGTTTATACAGCGGAGGATTTGCAATTTTATAAGTACTCATTTGGATAAAAAACTATGGAGAAAGCTGCTAAAGAATCCATTCTTCTTCCAACTACTAGTAATATTCAATCTCCTCAGGATATTATTCATGCAATGAAACGAAATGTTAGATCAAGCAGGGAGAAACTTTGGGAACACTCTGTTGCTCATTCAAATAACCCATATACATTTATTCACCCTGTTCTTCCAAAATATATTCCCCACATTACAAATTTTAAAATGTCTAGGTATTATTGTACGACTTTAACAAGGATGAAACTGAATCATGGGGGTTTTCCGTCACACCTTTCCAGAATTGGTATTAATATATCACCTTTCGTCAATGCGACAATTTTACTTTTGTTGATATCAACCACCTCATTTTTTTCTTGTAGCCACCATAATGGGGCATGTTCAAAAATTTTGAAATTTTTTTTATGAATAATAGAGTTGAAAATAAAACTACATTTTTTTATTTTTTTTTATCTATTCATTTGCCGGAGTAATGAATTTTTTTAAATTTTATGACGTCTCCGGGAATAGACCAATAGGAGCTAGCGCACAACGTTGCTAACTAGAAGGTTTACGAGAAGTGATGTACGTTCGTTTGTGTACTCCTTCTTACTTTTAGACTTCTAAAACATCGTTAAACAAATATCTTTTAAATATATAATATCAAATGTTTTTTGAAAGTATTATTTCTGTTTAAACTTTTACCATATTTAAAGTTTCATTGTTTTAAAAGTCATTTAATAATTCAGAAAATGGCAAAATAGCAGCACTGTGTATGGCATCTGTCTCGATCAAGAATTTATTTGGAATTTGAGTGTTTAATTTTGTACTTTTTATAAATATTATGACTACGAAAAAGTGTTTTGTTCCAGAATGTGATAATGATTCACATTCATCTTCAAAAATATTTATTAGTGTTCCTAGAAATTTGGAAAGAAGAAAATCAACCTTCCACTAGCGATGTTTCTCGTGAACTTTTTAATAAAAATATACCGGATTATCAAGATGTAGCAGCAATTTCTTCTAATTGTCCCCTTCAGGAAATTGAAAATGAGGCTACTATAAATTCTTAGGTGTATAACCTAAAAACCCTTCTGGAAGAAAATGCAGAATCTCCTGAAAGTTTTGAAGATACCGAATTTATTCATCATTTTGTGGAAGAACTAGTGATAAAGAAATAATAGAAAAATGTGGGTATTTAAACAAACTGGTTCCTGGATCCCATATAATGGCAGATAGGGGTTTCAGAATATTCAGCTACTTGAAAACATGGGATGCACTTTAGTAAAGCCACACCTAATGTATCACAGAATGAAAAAAGTTCTCCAGAAGATGTACAATTAAGTAAAAGAATAGCATCTCTAAGAATACATGTGGAAAGAGTTATAAGAAGGATTCGTTAATTTAACATGTTAAAACCACATTCGTGTGTGAATTTCAAGCAAGTACATTTACTTAGTAATATCTGCATAATTGTTTGTTAACTTACAAGAACCTATTTTGTAAGAGTAAATATTAATTTAATAAACTTTTTTGTTTGTTTTTAATTTAATTTACCTAATTATCACATTTCAGGGATTATAATGAGTTTCTAAACAGCCAATGTAATTTTTTATAAAATTTTAACTTTTCGAGCAAATCAAAGAGGAATGAGTACCTGTATATGCATAGATTTTTTTGGGACTAAAACTACCAAAACAAAGGCACCTATTTACAGCAGTTTAAAATGAAACATTTTAACAAAAACGCCTATGTCACAGTGATAAATATTAAAAACAACCAAGTTCAGTTGAATGTGGTAGCAAAGTCTATATATTCCAATAAATCGGGTAACTACATGTGGTATCAACTGGTGATAAATTTAAAAATATCACAATTCTTGCCACCTTTTTCAAAAATCCAGAAAGTGTGCCTTCTTATCAATCCTTTATGAAAATGACAACTGTGATAAATGTGAAAAATTTAATGTTGCTATTCGTTATTACGATAGTAAAACATGTTTGCAGTTCCGTTTATTTTTTATGAAAATCTAAGTAAAAACAACCAATGTCAAAGGGCTATAATTTTTTTTCTGTCAAACCAAATATATCACAAAATTAAAAATTGATCATAGGTCAAGCTAAAGTAATACCTTTATTGATAGTAGCTTTAAAAAAGGAAAAAGAATAATATTGACTTAAGTTATTATTATTAACATTGGTGATTTTTAATAAAAACTCTTCAATTATTGTTTACAAACAAAAATATAAAAATCTGTGAAAATTTTATTTATTAACCTTTTAATAAAAAATGAGAAAAATGAAGTAAAAAACAATTTATTTACAAATAAAACATATATATACAAATCCTAAGAATATAAAAGTACTGATTTATTTTCCTGTAGTGGATGAAGAGGTTTCTTTAACAATCTAGCCAAGTGTACATCAATATTTACACATTTTGATAAATTAGAGCCTTTCCAATAACACTGAGTAGATGTTACAGATGGTTCCTTACTTCTTCTATGAAGCCACATTTTTACAACCACCTGAAAAAAATAAAAGGGTTAGATATGCAGTTACAAAATAACTATATAACCAGCTACAAAATGCCTTATTTTATGTAACAAGACGAGCAGAGCTTTACTAGCTCTGAACGAATCCAGTAAAGAACCTCGGATTTTCAAAACTTAAAAAAAAAACAATCTCACCACATTTTTGAAATATTATAGAGCTTTTCGAAAAAAACTGCTATTTTTAAAAGTACAATTTTTTAAATAAACAGCTATGTCTCATTTTAGGCTATTGAGTATTATAAAATAAAAAATTATGGGATGCTTTGTTAGCTTCAAACGAATCCAGCAGAGCACCCCAGTTTTTTTTTAAACCACACCACGTTTTTTGGCTCCTACAATATTATAAAATATTCGAAATTTGGCATTTTTAAAAAAATTCGCAATTCCTTGCTGACTTCAAAGTTTTTTTCTGAAAACAAATATACTTACCACATTTTTAGGATTTTAGAACAGCCTAAACATGTGTCATAAGTAGTTGTTTTTATATATAAAAAAACAAATTAAAAAACTGAAGTGTCCTGCTGACTTTGTTCCAACAAAGCACCCTGTATTATTTAAAAACAGCAATTTTTTTAGTAAAGTTTTACAATATTTCAAGAGTCTAAAAATATTCTAAAAATGGGGTGTGGTTTTTAGAAAAAAAGCTTTAAAAAGCCGAATTGCTCTGCTGGATTCTTTCGACGGTTAGCAAGCACCATGTATTTTTTAAAAATATAATATTTCAAGTGCATAAATATATGGTGTTGCTGTTTTTACAGAAAAAACTTTATAAAACAGAGGTGCTTTGCTGACTTCGTTCGAAGCTATCAGAGCATTTTAAGTTTTGCAAAAAACGAGAAGCATAAAATTTTTGAAAAGGGTATAAAAATAGCCTAAAAATATGGCATATTTTTTAACTCAAAATTTCATAGGTGCTCTGCAGCATTCTTTGGTATCATAATTATTACTAGGTTCACTAACAAAATCTATTTCTAGATTATTTAACACTTGCTGCGATTACAAAAAATGTCTATGTCAAAATTAAAAAAAATATATTTATAGGAATAAAGGGCCTTACACACTATTTATTATATGTGATATAAAAACAAAAAAGCATAATAAATATAACAAACCTTGACATACAGCATATCCTAAGCATTGTGCACTAAAAATTTCATTTTTGTTAATTACAACAACCACATCAGAAGGTTTTTGCCGTACTTTATGTTTAGGTGTAATTTGTCTTCTTCTCTCTTATGGAAAAAGAAATTATCCCCATATTCTTGCTTGGCAGATCTAAAAATAAAACCTGAGATAAATATGTTTTACTATAAGGTGTATTGCTCCATATAAACTGTAACTTCCTACTATTACAACAAAGTCTTACCTTTCTGACTTTTGTGAACTGAGTATTGTTAAAAAATGCAGTAATCATCTCGGTAATCATATTTTCCAAAACAAAAAACTAAGGTTAGGTGTTAGGTGGTGTCAATTTTAATGTCACTTAGATGTGCGTTCACTTCGACATTCTGTGTGTCGGTTTGTTCGTTGGCTTGGTTTTGTATAACAAAAAAAACTTCGACAAAAGATGATTGGTCTATTCCCGATGACGTATAATTTCAAATTTTAAATTTCAATTGGGCTTATTTTAAAATCTTTTGGCTTTTTTAACGAACTGACTATTTAAAATAACTTGTATAGCGACTAACTATTACAATATAATTTATAAAACAGCATATCTAACATGTGAACATGGCCCATTCTTATCGTTCAGATTTTCTTAAAAAAACTTTCTTTTTTAAATATCCTTTTTCCATCAAGTATTTATATTTTATTAAGTTCATTTGATGAGAAACTATATAACTTAATTATTGAATTTTTAATTAAAGAAAATATTTAAATATAAATAAATAATTATTCGGTTTACAAAAGTCTGTGGCAAAAAACTCTACGTTTAGATGCCAATTCTCAAAAAAAAAAACATTTGGATTTCGGTTCGGTTTTTATTTTCTGTAAACATACAACTTTTTAACTCGGTTTAACAAGCCTCTTTAGTATCTTATTCGATTAATTTGCACTGGATGAGCATACAACTTCATTTAATTGTTTATAAAAGACCCTCTTTATAATAATAATTCTGTTTATTTAAATGAAATTATAATAAAAAGTCAACAATTTGAATATATTAACATCCTCGATTAACCTGCGCTGAATAAGCTCGACTTCATTTAAGTGTTTATACAAAAAAAAACCTTCAGTTTGTAATAACTCGCACTTGACCCAAATCTACCCCTTAATTAGAAGAGATGGCTTAAAATGGCATAAAATGAACTGTCTCCAACAAAAAAAAAAAAAAAAAAAAACAATATCTACTCTAGAAATTACGGAACATAATTCTGTATTAAGAGGAAAATTTACATTACAAACTGAAAGACCTGCGGGGCAACGGTAGTTTAGTAGGTATAAAAATTACAACTTAAGGGTGGAGCCTAAATACTACAAAATTACTTCCGAGACTAAACAAAATCCGCATTCATTCATAATTTTAACAATTGCCCGTAGATACGAGGGATACGTATTCCAAACTCTAACGCGCTAAGTTGAGACTCATAGCACAGCTAGCTGTGCTCATAGGAACCTAAAAATCCTACAACGGCTGCCGACAGACGTTCATCAGTTCTTGTTCTTGAGTGAGTAAGAGTTACCTAAATTAGGGGAACCAGAATCGTATTTGTTTTTCTCGGTGCATTGCGAGATATTGTTATAACGCAGTTCGATTTTTTAGAGGGTTTTACATTATTTTTATATTTTAATTTAGTGAATAGGTTTAGTTAGATTAAATTAGATTTAAAGAGTATATAATTGTGAAATATAAATACAAATAAATAAAAAAAAGTGTTTCCACTCATGGTGGGTTCCTACCAAATTTCAACAAAATATCAAAAGCAGTTTCAATAAACTGGTTTTTATTTTCTTACGCGAAAAGGGTGCGTCGTACGAAAGTACGTCTATAAACCAAATTTGCTCCAAAATAAATAAGGATTTTAAAGATAATTTTGGTTTTTAGAAAAAAGCAGTGGCGTACCATATTTTTGTTTAAAAATATTCAGTTCAAACCCGGTACGGACGTTACTAGTAAAAATTTAGAAGTCTTTTACGACAAAAAGGCGGGATTGAAAGTGAAAGTTTAGTCTGTTGGTGCATAATATACTATATTTATATATCTAATTTTTATTATTACACTGAATGTGACATGGCTTTTTTGCTTGCCGTTTTTGGATTAACAAAATACTATTTTAATGATTTAAAATAAACTGCCAGTAATAATAATTATCTGTACTTAAACATATACAGTGTTCATAAAACGACGCATCAAGAAAGCACCAAATTATTAAACTTTTAATTTACGTAACAAGTATTAAAAGTAATTTTAAAAAACCGACTTTAAAATCGTTTATTTTTTACTTATTCTGAAAGAAAAAAATATGTACATGTAGGTAAAGGTTAAATCTATGCTCCTCTGGAATCACTTTTTCAAAATTCAATTTAGTTTTTTCTAAAAAAAATTGAGAAAATGAGTAAAAAAAGTGGAGTTTTGTATTTTTTTTTTAGAAAAAATAGTTTCAAATTTTAAAAAAGTGTCTCCAGAGGAGCAGAGATTTATCCTTTACCTACACGTACATATTTTTTTCTTTCAGAATAAGGCAAAAATAAACTTTAAAAGTGGGGTACTACGAAACCCTTGCATGCTACGCTCTACAGCCAAGTAAATACTCCTCTTAATAGAAGAACATGTACTTGAATGTTAATTATTCCGTATTCGATACCGAGGGTTACAAATAACAGTTAAAAAGCAGGTAATCTATGTGAAACATGATGATTAGAAGTATTTATCAATAACTGAATCTGTAGGAATTTAATTTTTTTAAATTTTTTGTAATAATCAGCATTATTATTAGTAAAATAAAAACAATTACTCAAAAAAATTTTAATGTTTTAACTCAATGTTTAAAAAAGAAACCATACGTATTGAAATAAATCAAAAATTAGGTTATTACTGGAGTCAGTAGCTTACATTGAACTAGATAATTAACCAAGATCTTTAATTGCAAGGTACCTTATACGAAGTTCCGATTTATGATGAGCAGTGACGGCTCGTGGTAATTTAAAATGGGTGTTCCCTTCTTCTAATAATTTTATAATTTGTAAGTTTAGTTCAAAACTTTGTACAAGTGTAGTTATTATTATCAATATCATACTGTTTTCTGGCATCATAACTATTAATGCATGAATAAATAAATATTTTAGTTATTGTAATATTTGTTTTGTTTTTAATAGGATGAAAACCATCTAAAAACATTATTAGTTAGTCAACTGACTTTTCTTCATGTTTTGAGATTATTTTTAAATTTATATCAGGTTATGTAGAAAGTTTGACATTGATTTGTGTGTAAACAATATTATTATATGAAACTTTACCTACCATTTTTCAGTTTTTATTATAAATTTAATAATTTTTACAATTTGTCATACATGTCAAATAAAATATTATATTTTTTATTTAAATACCTTTTACTGGCACAAAAACAAGTAAATATAATATCACATAAATACAAACTACAATGAAAATATACAGAGTGTTTCTTATTAACATGCTTATATTGAAGAGAGTGATTCTTGGACCCATTTTAAGACAAAAACTTTATATGAATGTATGTCCTAGACGTCTCAACTTTTATGCATTAAAGAGCATGTTTTGATCTGAAAAATTTTTTATTGGCAACAGTGGCGTTCGTACTGGACTCAGACTAGATATTTTTGAAGGAAAAAGTGGTAGGCCACTGCTTTCTCTTAAAATAAAAATTATTTTTTGAGCTCTCGTTTATTTTGAAAGAAACTTTATATCTTGATTTTTTTTCGTACGACTCACCGTTTGCGCATAAAAAAATTAAATTCATTCATTTGCATCTCATTGGTTCAATTTTGAGAAAAACGATTATTGTAACTTTGAACAATAATTTATTATATAATTTTTATTTTAAGAGAAAGCAGCGGCGTAGAACTTTATTCTTTAAAAATATCTAGTCTGAGTCCAGTACTGACGCCACTGTTGGAAATAAAAAAATGTTTTTCAGGTCAAAAAATGCTCTTTAATGCATATTTCATAAAAATATTTAAAGTGATTTGAAAATGACAATAAAAAACTGATTTTTTTCCTAAAACTTTAAAATCCTATATCTCAAAATTTAAGACGTTCTGGGACATACATTCATGTAAAGTTTTTTCCTGAAATGGGTCCAAGAATCGCCACCTTACATTTTAGCATGTTATTAAGAAACACACTGAATGTGTATCATTGAACCTGTCATGTCCACAGGGTTGCCATATCTAAACTGTCAGTTCCCACTGGCAGCATTTTGACAGGTCGTTAGAATGCCTAATTTCCAAATGTTTATTGCCAGACCGTTACTTAACTGTATTTCATGTGTTTATCTGAGTGGTGTTTTTATATTTCATTAATTTATCCTAGACCTACTACAGAAATATTTTTTGTGGATCACTCCGCCATATTGTGTTTATGCAAACGCAATTTATTTCCAATCTTTCTTTTAAACCAGAACATTTAAATTAAACTCCTTTATTAACATACCAATACCCACAAAAGATTTATAACGGAATCTCCGAAGTTTCATAAATAATAAAATCTTCGGAAAACTTTCCGCAAACATCTCCATTTCCATCCCATTTATCTCGAGGAACAGTAATCAAGATACAGGAAGCGAATCGCTATATCGATCAGATCTGAATCGGTAAAATTTAATTATTTTCCATTCCCCTCTAACATATTTGCCGAGTTGCCGAACCGCTTGGCAGTCTGTTCCGATTTCTCGAACACCTTCTTCGGGTTAGTTGTGGTTAATTAGAATCATTTGCTACGAATGGGAAATTGATTGGTTTATAAGGAGCGGTACTTATTTTTACGATAGGAATAAAACTGGGCGGAGGTAATTTGCCCACAAAATATTTAAAGCTGCTAATCCTATAGGTAATTTGCCCACAGCAAGTAAAAGGTCATCTTAATCCTGTTGGTATTTTGCCCAAATTTATTTCTAACTGAATAAATCATAATAGATATATCTTTCATTTATTATTTTTTATATATTATCGAAAAGTAAAAACACATTATTAATTAAACTAAAAATTATATTAAACACTAATTTTTATTATTATAAAAAAGTAAGTATACATAAGTTATATTATATTTTTTATATATTTATATTTTATTTACATATTTTTCAACTGGGAGGGATAAATGTGATACAAATTTTATATACTCTAATCTGCTGATTTGCTGCAGATCAAATCGCTGTATAAATTTTTCTAAATACTGAATTTTTTGTTTTACACTTTTGTCTTTGATTTTCTTAGGTATACTTAAGCTTTGTATTGTGACATACGTGTCGATTTGAAAGTCTTTAAGCTTTTCTATAAAAATATATACAGAAGGATGTGTACAGTAGAATGAAGAATTAAACCTTGAATGAAACGACTCACAGGCATTTGTAGTACTTGTAATTGAAGCTGTTTTTTCTGCCCATATACTTTGAGGAAATGTAGAATTTTCTTCAATATATGTTTCTAATAGGTAATCGGCATACCTATCGAGAACGGCATTTTCTGGTTTACTTACCATTAAGTCAAACACAAAACAGTCTCCAACTTCATCGGCGTTTAAATATGTCAACCCAAATGATGTTTTAAGCCATTTTCCGGTATCACTGTTAGTTGTATATTCAGTCATTAATCCCAGAGACTGAATTTTACGATACCACGCTTGATGTAGATGAAATCGGCAGCCATTGATTACAGTATTAGGCCACATATAAATTAACGCCTTATGAATTGCTATTTCAAAATCAACGAACACTTTAGATGGATTTAAAGCAATACTGTAAGTTTCCAAAATTTTATAATGCAATAACGAAAACAAATGTTTGTATATATCGGTAGATTTGTTTGGTAATAAACAATATACCAGGGGCACATAGTGTCCATTACACAGCCCATGAATGGTAAATAATTGTAGGAAAAACTTTGTACAATACGAAAATGTTCCATCCATATACAAGACGTTCATTTTACACAAAGTACGAATATTTGTCTCACATGTAAATACAATAATATTATTTTCTCTGCTATTTATTAAAAGAAAATGTTCACCTTTACTGGTTTTAAATGTATTAGAATATAAGTCAACTGCATCATGCACTTCTTGTATATTTGTAGGTAATGGACCTGGTAGTATTTTGCGACGACTGTTGTATATAGTTTTTCTTATGTAGGACACATCAATTGTAGTTAGTGACTCTGGTAAATTAGTAGCAAGTACTTTACGGATAATTTTAGAAGGTTTTTCCGAAATATCATCAACTGCTTTTCGCTTACACGAATTAGAAATAATTTTCCTGTTTAATTTCGGTTCATTTGCTTAATGACTATGAATTAGGTTGCCTCTGGATACTAAAAGTTCAGGACCAATTGTAAATACAGTGGCATTACAAGCATTTGTTTTTCTTTGGGAGCATCTCCAAGAAACTTCTCCACTTTTCATTTCTCTATCTTTGGCAAACGTAAAATTCTCCAAAAGGAGTACATCTTTCCCGCGTGTGCTTTTAATCAATGTAGCTGACATTATAGAAATAATTATTGTTTATAAACACTCGAATTACAATCATCAACGTATAAAAACTGAAATATAAACAGTAAACACCCAAAGTAAGTACCTATTAGAATTATTAATAATCAGGTAGGTACCTATTTGTGGGCGGATGTAATTTGCGGGTTTAGGTACCTGAATGCTACTGTGGGCAAAATACCAGTAAGATTAACGCACCCCTTTACTTACACAGGTAGAAAACAGAGATTTGTGGGCAAAAAGGACCCGCCGATAAAACTAACAGAAGCCAAAAAAATGTTGATCCTGTTTGATGAAACGAATAAATCAAGGAGTGGAGGCTAGTGGTAATTTAAAAATGTTTCCATTGGCATTATTTGTAAGTTTGGTTCAAAACTTTGTATAAGAGCCAATATCGCTGGTTTTTATTAAATATATTATCAATATCAAACACTATAACTATGAAACTAACTTGCTATGCTCTAGTAATATTTATAGTTATATAGATTGCTCAAAGCGGATCGTTTGCGAGCGGCTATTTTTCCTGGCAAGTGTTCATTAATTTGAATCGGTTCAGCAAAAATGTGTTTTAAAACCAATTTTTAGCCTTTACATATTTAAAAAAAAATAATTGCTTACATTTTTACTTCAAGGCATAAGCTTATGTTTATTTTGAAAAATATGGATGATTAATCTACGAGGATGTATCAGAAAATAACGAGACTGATGCTATAGTATAACAACGAAACATTTATTTAAAAAAATTCAACAACTATCCTTCGAAGTACTCATCATTCTGTTGAATACACTTATTCCATCGCTTTATCCACTTATCATAAACTTCTGAGAAACCATTTTTTGATAGTCCGTTTAGTATACCCATCACAGCGTTGTTGAGCTCTAAATCCGACTCAAATCTTCTACCTCATAATTTTTTTTTGACTTCAGGAAATAAATGGAAGTCACATGGAGCAAGGTTAGGAGAGTAGGGGGGATGAACCATAATTTCAGCCCCTAATTCTTCAATTGTTCGTTGACAAATCATTGATCTATGAGCCGGAGCATTGTCGTGATGCAGCGTCCAGCCAAAGTCCTGATAAAGCGGCCTTTTTTTTCTTTAATTTTGCCTTTAAGGGTCCTCGAAGTACATTAGAATAGTACTCTCCTGTTACTGTATGTCCTCTAGGTACAATGTGATCGTAAATAACGCCAAATTTATCAAAAAAAATCAAGTGCATCACTTTACCAGCGCTTTTAGCAGTTTTGGCCTTCTGCGGTCTTATGCTGCCTTTATGCTTCCATTGCATACTTTGAGACTTCAATTCAGGATCGCAATGATAAAACCAACTTTCGTCACATGTAACCACATTATTTAAAAACTGTGGGTTACGTTGCAATTGCCTTTTCCACTGCTGACAAATTGTCACTCGATTCGCTTTTTGTTCATCGGTCATCACTTTTGGAATCCATCTTGCCGCGATCTTCCGGTACTCTAAATCTTCATGAATAATTTTTTGAGTGGTACCGTAAGACAAATTAACATTGTCAGAAATTCGTTTTATGCCAATCCGGCGATCATTTTGTATCAAGTCGTTAATTTCTGCAATTTTTGTGTAATTTCTCGCAGTTTGTGGTCGATCCGGACGAGGTTCATCTTCAACTGATTCACAACCGTCTTTAAACTTTTTATGCCACTCAAACACTCTACATCGTGATAAACTATTATCTAGATATGCACCTTTAATCATTTTAAAAGTTTCAGTTGGTGTTTTACCCAATCGAACACAAACTTTTATCGCGTATCTTTTCTCCACTTTCATTTTTCGATGGGTACGCAAAACACTGACAATTCAATAATTAATTTGTAACAAATGTCAAAAGTTAAATCAAAGCCTACTTGCGGGGTAGTACATTAAATATAAAGCTTTCGTGTCTCATTTTTTGGGTTATAAAATGTTACCTCTGAAAGAAGTTATAGCACCAGTCTCGTTACATACTGATATATCCTCGTATGTAACTATCTATTTCATTGACCTTGTCAAATCACCAGGCCTACAGGGTTGCCATAATTTTGCCATATCATAACCCACTGGTAGCCATTCAGTTTGGAATGCCTAATATAACTGTCTCTATCAACCACCAGGCCCACAGTGTTATCATAATATAACCTTTCAGTGGCCTGTCATTTTAAGGGCAGCCATTTTGTTCGGAATGTCTAATTATTACGGGAAATCGTCCTATTAGTAGTTGAAGTTAATATTATAGTTAGAAATGTTATATCACGGAAACAAATGTGCATAGGCGCCGGAATTCAAAAATTGCTTTGGGTGCCCGGCCTCTATGCGGGAAATGGGGGTAATCCCCCCTCCACCCTCCACACCTCAGTTAAAGGCACCAATGCGTTAATTTTATGAAAATATTCTTAAAAAAAATATTATCACATATCCAATTGCTGGAGTTTGAGGATTGAAGCAGCAGACGGAGTATCAACAATCAGTAGGCTGGAGGCTAGAAGGCTCCCACCTAAATCGGGATATCTGACAACCTATATGCTCGGTACAGCGACCACTGGTATTCAGTAGTGGCTGCAGTGCTAGAGTACCAATGAAATAAGTAGAAACAATAAATATAAAACATTTATTAACTAATTTAGAAGGAGATTTTTGATAATTTATTAATACACATATAATGGAGTATTCTATATATATAGGGTGGCCATGCAAATTTTGTCGCACCCGGTTCCTTTACGAAAAAAAGCTCGGACCCGTCATTTTTTTTCAGGGGGAAATATTTTTTTTGCTAGTTTCACCCCGTTCATGGGGGTGAGATTTGTCCCTAAAATCTTAAATGGAAAGAGGGGTCAAATAAACTAAATCTTACTACTCCACATCGACCAAACATAACAATAATTGAAAGCCACAGGAATAAAACTAGAATTGTTACAAAGAATTCCTTTTTTCTAATAACAATGTAAAAATTATCTTAAACCGGTTTCCTACTTTTGCTGAGCCACTGTATGGGCCACATAGATAGTAGCGATGTAAAACTCGGGGATTATAATCTATGTAAAAATACCTTTAAAATACGCTATCATTCGACCCCTCTTTCCAGTTAAGATTTTAGTGATGAGTCTCGCATCAGAGGATTTTCGCTCAGGGGGCAAAACTGGCAAAAAAATGTTTCCCGTTTCCCCTAAAATCAAAAACTGACAGGTTCGAGCATTTTTAGTAAATGACCTGGTTTCTCGCCATTACACCTAGAAAACTGTTTCTGACTCAAAAGTAACGTTCTTTTCTAACGGTGCTTGATCGGGAGCAACTTCCAAATGTTCTCCCTTCTCCCCTCAATCATTTGCTCAATATCACATGTAAGAGCTCTTGTCTTGATATTTTTAGAAAGTTAATAGTCATTCTTTTTTGACGTCATAGGGTTTTATACACCAAGAATAATAAACTCTTACGTCCAGGTTCAATGCGTTGTCTATGACAAGTGACGGCGACTTTATTATCACAAAAAATACAGCTCATCCTGTCGATATACCAACTTGAGTGACGACAGCTTCTTCATTTCTTTTATTGGCATTTTTTGTCCACGTTGTGCTGTGGGTGCTCCGCACCCAGTATCAAACTGCTCTGGGTGCTTGCGCACCCAGAGCCCCGGGGATTCGGCGCCTATGAAAATGTGACTAGAAAATTTTACTACAATATTGTAGTAGTAGACTTGTAGAAAAATACTTAACTTTTTGTAGAAAATTTTACTATAATTTATAGTTAAAAACTATTCATTATTGTAGCAATTGAATTGTCGAATAAAATGCTACAACAATAGAAAAAAGGCCACAATGTTTGTTTGTTTGTAGAAGTAGAAATTTATTACAATTATCGTAATTACTACTACTAACTTCTGTTAAAAGTTTGTACAAATATTAATAATTATCTCTACAAAAACAGTAATTTTCTCTACAAAAAATAGTAATACTTTACATCCCTTCTTATAATAAACATTCAATTTTGTTGAAAAATATTCTACAATAGTGTAGAAATTCTTAGTCATGTGAATAAAACAGAATTCTGCTATTGGCCAACATTTTCTGACGTCGACCATAAATGGTCAGACAGTAGTAGTCGTTCGCCATGTTCACAAAACAAAGCTTCGTATATACATAACACATTATTATATTATAAGCAGTGATGGTTCGAGAAAATTTTAATAACTTCTATAAGTGGTAAGTACATTTATTATTGTTTTTAAATAATTTACTTTTAGATAACTAATTTAAATAACCTTAGATTATTTTAATAAAGATAGTTATGGCCAATGATCGAATGTTGTGCCCAGTTCGATGATGTATTTTCGATTTAATTGTGACATACCTACTTTCTCATTTTTTTTAGTTTTCCGACGTGGTCATTTAATGTCCCAATCACTGTAAAGGTTATAGATATCACCGTTTTATAAGTAAGAGCAGTTCAATAGGTATTAATTTTTATTTCATATTTTTCAGGTGCAGTAAAACCAACAGAGACTGAGGGAGCTTATTATTACTGTTATTTATTTTACATAATGTAATTAAAACTTATTATCTTTTTTATTAAAACAATAAATTATTTTATTAAGGAACATTTTTTCTAGGTTATAATTATAATAATTGTGGAATACTACTACAAATTTTATTAAACATTACTACAATTTGTGTGAATTTTTACTATTTATTGTGTATAATTTTCATATTAATTTTATATAAAACACAATACATTTTTAATATAAATTCATACAATGAATAGCAAAAATTATAACAATTTGTAGAACAATTCTTATGATACATATGGATATTTTTACTACATATTGTAGATAATAACTCTACAATACATTCTCTACAAAAATTTGGAAATATTTACTACAAATTGTCCCTGTCCCTATATGTACTATTTATTGTAGAGAAAAAGTCTATAATTGTAGAAATTTGTTCTACAATTTTTTTCCGTGATCGCTTACTATACCCGATGACAAGTGACACTTGACATGACATAACTATTGACAGGATGTGTTCGTTTATGTGTGATGCATTCCACTACGTCATATCTACCCCCCCCCCCATAACAAACTCTTTAAATCTACTTGGAAGCTTTATTCTTCGCCCATTTTTTCCTGCCTCCACTTCCAACCCTTGATTGTCCAACTGTTTCTGTCCATTTTTCTCTTCACTTTATTGACCCATATTTTCTCCATATTTCTCCTTTACATTCCTCCGTCTTCTGTTTGAACTAAATAGGAATTTGGTTCTTCTAATGTTTTTGCAGGTACCCACGTATTCTTTTCTTTTTGCATTAAAATGCTTTCCTCTAGTGGGCTTCTTTCTCTTGCAGTCCTATTTTAGTATTTACTTTGTTTTTCTTGGGCATACTTTATCTTTGTCTGAATTTTATTTTTTGATCTTGTTTTCAACAATTTGTCTGTCTTTGGTAGGTTAACTCGAATTTTCCGTCCCATCAGAATGTCGGCTGGTGCAGGAAGATTTTCCTCTAGTGTGTTTACATCATATAGCAATTACTTACCGCCTTTTAAAGAAATTAATATAAAAATCGAAAATGAAACTATTATTATAAAATCTACAAATAAAATAAAGTATTTGGGAATATATATCGACTCACATTTGCGATGGGAAGAACAGATTAACTATATTATAAAAAAGCTAAGATTCGTCTTATATAAATTTAGAAACCTTTCCACTTTCCTCCATGTGAGATATTTAAAAATCCTTTACTATGCATTAGTTGAAAGTCATTTCTCATACGGTATAATAGCATGGGGTGTAGCAGGTGCCACTTTAATTAATAACTTGCAGAAAATACAAAAAAGTATATTAAAAACAATATTTCACCGACCTAGAACTCACCCAACAATAGATCTTTATCAAGAAGCTGGAGTATTAGATATTTATCAGTTATTTGCAAAAATTATTATTACAAAACAACGTAAAGACAAACACACTTTACTATCAGTAAGTCATGACCACGCAACTCGATATAAATTAAATAATGTTGTAATACCTAAAGCCAAAAAAACTATAGGGCAAAAAAGTTATGCTTACCTGGGTCCCAAATTATATAATGAAATACCGTTAGAATTAAAGAGCATTTATTCCCTAAATCTATTCAAAGTAAAAATAAAAAAATGGATATATTCTATCCCTACTGCGAATCTGCAACGTTTTATTTCAACAAATAACGAATGTTATAGTCTGGTTAACTAGTTCAATTTAATAATTTGTCTAGAAAAAAAAATAGTTGATACAATGTAAATATTAATATTAAATTAAACTTAGTATTACGTAACTGTTTTTCATATTATTCCAAATATTATTTTTGTATAATTTTTAATTTTTTTATAATATTGTAATATTGTGTTTTATTAAGACTGCTCGTCCTAAATAACCAATAATAACCCATGCTCAAGGATTCTTTTTGTGGGTGTTTCTGTTTATTTATCTCGAACGAACTTGATATACATTATACATTGTTTTTATATTATTTTTGGTAAATAAATTATTATTATTATTATTATTATTATTATTATTATTATTATTATTATTATTATTATTATTATTATTATTATTATTATTATTATTATTATTATTATTATTATTATTATTATTATTATTATTATTATTATTATTATTATTATTATTATTATTATTATTATTATTATTATTATTATTATTATTATTATTATTATTATTATTATTATTATTATTATTATTATTATTATTATTATTATTATTATTATTATTATTATTATTATTATTATTATTATTATTATTATTATTATTATTATTATTATTATTATTATTATTATTATTATTATTATTATTATTATTATTATTATTATTATCATTGGTGGAATGTCAAAGTTCTAAAGAGCAACGTGGTAATTTCGTGCAAGTTTATTGTTTTAAAATAGTGGTTTCTACACCGAATTAATTCGAAAAAAACAGTGCATGTGTCTAATTAGTGGATGTTGTATAATCTGAGTTGTTAGTGACAATTTTGCTTCAGTTTAAGCAACAAAAACAAAAGATCATATAAAAACAGTGAGTAAACAGTATCTATATTCGGCTTTTCTGAGGTTTATTCCACCACGGTTTCAATAATTTGCAAATAAATTTTAGACTTTATTACATTTTTACATTAATCGGTTCATATTATAGTGAATTCTAACTGTAAAGAAATGAATAAATGTAAGAGATGTGGAAACTCGGTTACTACTGGACCGAAATGTATTATTTGTGGTGTAATGTCCCACAATAGCTGTTTAAAAATGCTAAAGAACACCATTATCATAGATAGCAAGACT
Source organism: Psylliodes chrysocephalus (assembly GCA_927349885.1). Taxonomy (NCBI): domain Eukaryota; kingdom Metazoa; phylum Arthropoda; class Insecta; order Coleoptera; family Chrysomelidae; genus Psylliodes; species Psylliodes chrysocephalus. Next base: position 84,056,107 of record OV651817.1, on the reverse strand, counting down.
TCGAATTGTTGTAATATGGACCCAGTTGAAGAACCTATTATTAGTTTGGAAAATTCATCAGAAAATGAATCTGTTGATAAGATCAAAATTAAATATTTAGAGCAAATTATTAAACAGAACGATTTAGTAATTGAAAATCAAAAGATTGCAATATGTGCTCTTCAGGAACAAATAAATTATCTAAAATGTTCGAATAGTTTTGATCCCAAAAGTCAAATTCCTGCTGTTACAACCCTTCAACCCCCTGCTAATAATCCAAACTCAAATAGTAAAAATATGGCTAAAATATCTACTCATGCAGTATCACTAGCTGTACACAACGCTCAAGGTCACGCCATATGCGATAGATATGTGAATCAGCACACAAACTCGCTACAATCTGAAGCTGATAATGTCAACAATTATTATACTTCTGGCAGAAGTGGAAGGAGAAACAGAAATTTGATCACAGGTAGTGGAATTACGACCAACTGTTCTTTGAAAGCAGCTATCCGTACCGTTTACAAACATCTACACGTTACCAATATGGATCCGGCGACCTCTGAACAAGAATTGCTAACGTACTTAAAAGGTGTTGTACCGTCAATCAGGGTGGAAAAACTGAATTCACGCTTTCCAGATGATTACGCTTCCTTTAAAGTATCGGCACCTATCAATGATCATCATCAACTATTAGTACCAGAAATATGGCCAGAAAAAGTCATGATAAATGAATTTGCTACGTCACCAAGGTTTCGCCAACAGACAAATAATATGAACAATAATTTTCGTCCCTAATATATTAAATAGAAAAAACTATAAGAATCCAGAGAACATTCACCATTGTAATATTAAAGATTTTCTACTTCAAGAAAATTTTCCAGTTGTGGAGTTAAATGTAACAAATAAAAATAAAAATATGTTCAATATGCTAAAATCTAATTTATCAAATAATGTTTGTTCCGTGTTTCACATCAATGTCCGGAGTGTGTCAAATAAATTAGCAGAAATAAATTTATTGTTGGATCAGCTTAAATTTGATATTTTTTGTATATCTGAGCACTGGCTCACAAATGATACTTTGCCATTAATTAAAATTAACAATTTTCAGTTAATATCTTCTTACTGTCGAAATCTAAAAGCCCATGGAGGTGTGGCTATATATTCTAAAACAAATATTAAATTGAAAAATATTGACTGCACTGAGTTCTGTGTGCCGCAACACGCAGAATTTTGTGCAGCAGAATTTGTGGACAATAATTCCATTTTAATTACCACATATAGGTCTTCTAGTCATGGAAACATAGAAATCTATAAGGAAAAGCTTTTAAATATTTTATATAATCTTTCTAAAAAATATAAATATATAAGTATAGTCGGTGACATAAATCTGGACCTTGATGCAAACACCGAGAGCTCTAAAGATACGCGAAATATACTGTCCATGTTTGGAATGAAACATCACATTCATGAACCCACGAGAATAACACCTAACTCCAGATCCTGCCTCGATAATGTAATCACAAATTATAGTATAAGTGATATAAATGTAGGAGTTCATGAACCAGACATTTCTGATCACTCTGGGATTTATATGATTTTAAATACATTTAAAAGTTCTTCTAATATTGAATATAACAAAAATAGATTAATAAATGATATACGAATAAATCAATTTGCAAACAACTTGAAAGAAATCAAATGGAAGGATCAGGATCTTAGAATTAAGGATGCAAATAATACTTGCAACAAAATCATTGATATATTATGCAGCGAAGTGGAACTTTGTTTTCCTGTTAAAACTTTTCGTAATAGGGTTAGAGAGGTTGAGTGGTTCAACGAGGAGCTGCGGAAACTTCGTAAGCAAGTTTTTGCAAATAGAACCCTGTTTAGACAAACAAATTTGTTTGATGATTGGAGACAGTACATCGATTCCCAACGTTATTACAGAAGCCAAATTAGATGTGCAAAACGTAAAGCATACACAAATTTGATATATAATTCGGAAAATCGTAGCAAAACAGTATGGAAACTAGTAAACGCCGAAAGGCAAACTAATGGTAAAGTCAATAGAATACCTGATGTGACACCGGATGAATTAAATTCGTTTTTTGCTACTATAGCAGATAAAATATCGCTTACAATCGAAAATTCAAATACAAATCCGAAAGAATTTTTAAATAAAATGAATAAACCGTCTTACTCGTTTTTCATGAGCGCTATTATTAATTCAGATGTTCGACAAGCAATCTTGAAATTAAAAAATTCTAAGTGTCTTGATTATTACGGTCTTAGTAGTTCCATGATAAAGCCTGCCGTGGATGTGCTGGTTGAACCACTCAATCTACTATACAATAAATGCATTGATGAAGGTACTTGGCCTGATGGGTTAAAAATAAGTAAAGTCATCCCCATTTATAAAAAAGGTGACACTGAAAGTCCGGATAATTACAGACCCATCGCTATAGTACCTATCATAGGCAAGGTTTTTGAAATTATCATCAAAGAAAAACTGATTAGTTATTTTGAAAATAAAAAATTGTTATCATCTTCTCAATTTGGTTTCAGAAAACATAGGTCTACTTTTACAGCGGTTGCAGCTCTAATTGAGGGTGCAGTTGAGGGCTTTGATGAGGGCACAAACACATATGCAATAATGTGTGACCTCACTAAGGCTTTCGACTGTGTCAACAGTGAGCTGTTATTAATGAAACTCGAATTCTATGGAATAAGAGGAAAGGAGTTGGGTCTATTTACTTCCTATATGGCGAATAGGAAACAATATGTCACTTATGGTAATATTAATTCAAATATAGGTCATATGTCTAGAGGTGTACCACAGGGTTCAGTCCTGGGGCCCCTATTATTTCTGATTTACATTAATGATCTGCCAGAAAATATCCAGCCTGGTACTAGCATCTTATTCGCCGATGATACCACCATCCTAAGTAGAGGTGATGAAACTTTAAAAATACAATGTATGAGTGTAGCTAAAAAGTGGTTTGACGCTAACCAACTCAAATTAAATAAGACCAAAACGCAAAATATCATCTTTACAGCTAGCAAACTAGTAGAAAAAGCAGATCCGGTAAGAACGTTAGGTATGACATTAGACGCGGGATTGACCTGGCTACCTCATATTGATGGCGTCTGTTCGAAGGTCTCTTCTCAAATATTTGCGCTCAGACAAATGCGCCAGTTTCTTGATGACACTTCAATCAGGACAGTATATTTTGCTATCATAGATAGTCATTTGCGATACGGAATTGTATTTTGGGGACATAGTCATGCTGCTATGAAAGTCTTTACTCTACAAAAAGCAGCAATAAGAATTATTGCAACAGTTGCATATAACACAACATGCCGGCCTCTTTTTAGGAAGTACAGGATTCTCCCATTACCTTGTATTTATATTCTCGAAACCATGGTAGCAATCCATAAAAATCTACATAAATTAGATACCCATTCTGATGTGCACGATTACAGTACGAGGTATGCTGAGAGTCTTTTACTTCCTCAAAGCAGGCTGCGCATATCACAAGTAAATAAACTGGATATAAAATTATATAATGTATTCTTAAATGGCAATAGAGATATGAAAATAAAAGATATGTCTTGTAAAAAATTTTATTGTGTTGTTAAAGATTTTCTACAGAATGAATGTTTTTATAATGTAACAGATTACCTCAACTATTTTAAATAATTTATTCTTATTTTAAATAATTTACTCCTATCAATTTTAAAGATATTTTATTTAGTACCTAAGCACTGTTTGTTAATTCCTGTTTTTATTTGTGATGACATGTATGTAAAATTCAATGTACTTTATTTTATACTTTAACGTGATTTATATGTAACATTGTGACTGTCAGATACAAACCTGTATAATTATGGTCAATAAACTACTACTACTACTACTACTACTACTACTACTACTACTACTACTACTACTACTACTACTACTACTACTATTATTATTATTATTATTATTATTAATTATTATTATTATTATTATTATTATTATTATTATTATTATTATTATTATTATTATTATTATTATTATTATTATTATTATTATTATTATTATTATTATTATTATTATTATTATTATTATTATTATTATTATTATTATTATTATTATTATTATTATTATTATTATTATTATTATTATTATTATTATTATTATTATTATTATTATTATTATTATTATTATTATTATTATTATTATTATTATTATTATTATTATTATTATTATTATTATTATTATTATTATTATTATTATTATTATTATTATTATTATTATTATTATTATTATTATTATTATTATTATTATTATTATTATTATTATTATTATTATTATTATTATTATTATTATTATTATTATTATTATTATTATTATTATTATTATTATTATTATTATTATTATTATTATTATTATTATTATTATTATTATTATTATTATTATTATTATTATTATTATTATTATTATTATTATTATTATTATTATTATTATTATTATTATTATTATTATTATTATTATTATTATTATTATTATTATTATTATTATTATTATTATTATTATTATTATTATTATTATTATTATTATTATTATTATTATTATTATTATTATTATTATTATTATTATTATTATTATTATTATTATTATTATTATTATTATTATTATTATTATTATTATTATTATTATTATTATTATTATTATTATTATTATTATTATTATTATTATTATTATTATTATTATTATTATTATTATTATTATTATTATTATTATTATTATTATTATTATTATTATTATTATTATTATTATTATTATTATTATTATTATTATTATTATTATTATTATTATTATTATTATTATTATTATTATTATTATTATTATTATTATTATTATTATTATTATTATTATTATTATTATTATTATTATTATTATTATTATTATTATTATTATTATTATTATTATTATTATTATTATTATTATTATTATTATTATTATTATTATTATTATTATTATTATTATTATTATTATTATTATTATTATTATTATTATTATTATTATTATTATTATTATTATTATTATTATTATTATTATTATTATTATTATTATTATTATTATTATTATTATTATTATTATTATTATTATTATTATTATTATTATTATTATTATTATTATTATTATTATTATTATTATTATTATTATTATTATTATTATTATTATTATTATTATTATTATTATTATTATTATTATTATTATTATTATTATTATTATTATTATTATTATTATTATTATTATTATTATTATTATTATTATTATTATTATTATTATTATTATTATTATTATTATTATTATTATTATTATTATTATTATTATTATTATTATTATTATTATTATTATTATTATTATTATTATTATTATTATTATTATTATTATTATTATTATTATTATTATTATTATTATTATTATTATTATTATTATTATTATTATTATTATTATTATTATTATTATTATTATTATTATTATTATTATTATTATTATTATTATTATTATTATTATTATTATTATTATTATTATTATTATTATTATTATTATTATTATTATTATTATTATTATTATTATTATTATTATTATTATTATTATTATTATTATTATTATTATTATTATTATTATTATTATTATTATTATTATTATTATTATTATTATTATTATTATTATTATTATTATTATTATTATTATTATTATTATTATTATTATTATTATTATTATTATTATTATTATTATTATTATTATTATTATTATTATTATTATTATTATTATTATTATTATTATTATTATTATTATTATTATTATTATTATTATTATTATTATTATTATTATTATTATTATTATTATTATTATTATTATTATTATTATTATTATTAATTATTATTATTATTATTATTATTATTATTATTATTATTATTATTATTATTATTATTATTATTATTATTATTATTATTAATTATTATTATTATTATTATTATTATTATTATTATTATTATTATTATTATTATTATTATTATTATTATTATTATTATTATTATTATTATTATTATTATTATTATTATTATTATTATTATTATTATTATTATTATTATTATTATTATTATTATTATTATTATTATTATTATTATTATTATTATTATTATTATTATTATTATTATTATTATTATTATTATTATTATTATTATTATTATTATTATTATTATTATTATTATTATTATTTTATTCTTTCTCCTTATTATTATTAATCATGACGGTCTTGTATATGTCTTTATTCTTTGACTTGGCGACCATATTCTTTATCGTTTGGATAAGTCTTTCAACAAACCCGTTTGATCTGGGATATCTAGAGCTACTTGTCTTATGAGTCACTCCTTCTTCCTCTAAAAACATTTTAAACTCCCTCGAGTCAAATGGAGATCCATTGTCCTTCCTTACATCTTTCGGGATTGCTATTGGATTTGGTTGCATTGGTTCTTTAGTGTTGCTTTTGCTATAATAAAGCCCTCTGGGTCTTGTTCGGCTTATTTTCCAATTCTTCCGCCACCCAGTATATTTCTACCATTTGGCGCCTCTGCTAGATTTTTTCCTGGTTCAAAACTCTTGCGTGGGATTAAATTATTTGCTGCCATGGTTCTTTCTTCTTTTAGCCGCTGCCACCATGTTACGTTGTTTATAGTTATAAATAAAGTATTTTATTTATTTAATACATTTCAGATCTACATACGTTTTACAAAGTACCCGATGACAAGTGACACTTGACATGACATGACTGTTGAGAGGATATGTTCGTTTAAGTGTGATGCGTTCCACTACGTCACAGTAGGTTCTACAAAAAGTAAGAGTATTCATGTAAGTTCCGCCTCTAAGAAAACTATAAAAGCTAAACTACTAGCAATCCAGAAAGAGATAAACACATCATTTTCTTAAAACAAGAAATTTAATTCAGATTGTTACTAAAACTAAAAACCAAAGAGATATTCCCACAAAAGGACATAGAAGCCAAAGATGATAAGATAAATCAAAAGTACTAGCTTTTGAACTTGCTAGAATTTAAATTAGAAAATAAAAAGAACTTCTTTAGTAAATATGAAGAATATTTTAATATAAATTTGAACTCAAATGAATAAGAAGATTCTAGAAAAGATTTGAGAAGTTTGAGTATTGAAAAAATCAACAGGATTGAGAAATACGGAAGAATGGCTATCAAAAAATTATCAATATCTTAAATCTTCTCTTATTTCTCACAATAATGATATAGAGAACTTAATTAAGTCAATTAATTAGTTAGCTTTGTTAAGAGGACCAAACCTTATATCTCCATTAGTACCAAGCCGATTCTAAATATTGAAGGGCTTTATGATAATGACCTCTTTATAAACTCTAATAATCCTGCCAAAAATATTGTATTAGAAACAACTAACTGTATATTTTTGTGTGTATTGCAAAAGGTATGAAATACCTTACACAATTTAGCTTGTAATCAATATCCTCGAGTAGGCAGTTACTTCTTGTGGAAGCTCTCAGAAATAACTCGAAATCCAATAAATAACATCAGATGAATACATCTCCCCTCCCTCTTCGCCCATCTCCGTTCCACTTCTTGACAAAAAACCGCATCAAAGCAGACACAAAAATAAATATTTGATATCTGTTCGGAGGTTAAAAAAATCTGTTTTCTTTTCGCTTTGAAAACGCGAACTGCAAATAGCGAGAAAGTTTCGTATTTGTCAATGACGAATATCCATACAGAATTCCGGAATGTTATATTATTCATGAGCGACGGCTCTCAATAAAATAAGAATGCGAACCGCAGAAAGAAAAACGCAAACTCATCGAATTATGTGCGTGTGCTTTTTCGAGATGGGTTATCGAAAGTGATATAAAAAGTTAGCTATATTTGCGTGAACGTATTCAGTGTTTTTGGCAGACGTGCATTAGTGTTCCAGTATTTGATTTATACAAGGGTTGGTCCAAATAACTTTTATTTTTCGCCATAATTTCTCTCAATGCTAATGTATCAGATAGCTACTCAAACTACTACTCAAAAAATATATTTTTTTATTTTTAAAATTAGAAAATACTAGATAGCAGCATTTCCGGATTGCATTATAGCACAAAAAATTACATTAGAGGAAAGGAAGATAAAAACAATAAACAAACAGGGATATTTTGCGTGTCTTAAAACTAACCATTCTCTTAGTAATAATTGTAAAACATTAGAGAAATTAGATAATTCTCCTATATCATAAACACTTTTAATTAATTGTGGTGTTCCTCAGGGCTCTGTCCTTGGGCCACTTTTATTTTTATTTTTTATTAACGACTTATCATTGTCGGTTAATGATGGTAATATTGTATTGTTTGCAGATAATACTTCCTCTCTATATTGCAATTTAAAAATATTTAGAAGTAAAGTAGAGAAGCTATTGATGGATAACTGTTTTTGGATTTCACGTTAACTGTATTCCTGTATTTTAATTATTTAGGTAATACTTTTTTTGACTTGTCCCATATCATGTATTTTGATTTTATAGGCAATAAAGTTATTATTATTCGTTTTAATTCTGTATTCTTCTTCTGTGATTTTAATTGGTTATAATTTTTCTTTCCATAATTCTTAGATCTTCTTCCTCTTCTTTTGACATGCTCATGTTTCTGCTATAATATTAATCTAATTATTGTGTTTTATATTTTTATTTTTGTGTATTTTTGTGAGTAATTTGATTTTAAGTTATTTATTATTTGCGTGAAATGTTGTAGTGACTATGTTTTCTAATATTTCCAGTTTCCTGTCTCCAGTTTTAGCCATTATGATTCCCAAGTATTTAAATTTTTGCACTTCTTTGAATTCATGTTTTTTTATTTCAGTACTCTTTGATGCTGCTCTATTGTGTAATCTCATGATTTTTGTGTTTTCTTGATTTTTCTCTAGTCCCATAATTTTTCCTTCTTTTCTATAATTTTTCTTGTCAGAATGGCATTTTTCCAGGTTCTAACATTGTTCTAACATTCCAGATACTTATTCTCAATTTACTTCTGCATTTTCTTCTATTTTTCTTTTTCTTTTCTCTATCTTTATTTCCTTTCAGCATTCTCTGCTTTGTTTTCACGGGTTTTTGTTTCTGTTTTTTGTCTAGATCTTTGCCAAGTCATTTCCTTCATTTCCTGTCATTGATTTTTCTTTTCTTTTCGTATATTGTCTGCTAGTTTTTGGAGTGTACTCATGATTTCATGTTTTTTTCGTTATCATGTATATCATTTCATACTGTTCTTCCTCCTTATCTGGTGATCTTTTGCTAAATGTTCTTCCAGCTTTTCCTCTTCCATCAGTTATTTGTTAAACGTGCTGAGGTCTTTTCGTAACCTAAATCTTCTACTGTATTTTATCATAAGTGAAAGAGCAGCTTCTATATTTACTTATGCAAATCTGAACTCTGCCTAATTAATTATTTCTCTTTTTTTATGCCAATCCCTGAATTCCACTAACATTGGCCTTACTTTGTTTTAAATTTTATTTCCTATTCTGCTTATTTTATCTGTCCTCTTTTTCATTGAGTTCCCTTGCGAATTCTGTGTCATTTCTTTCGTTTTATTTTTATAATTAACATATTCTCCTTATTAGTTTCCTCAATTTTAAAGTTGACTATCTTCTTTTTCCTAGTTTCCATTTGTAGCTTTATTATTCTTCCTTCTTGTGCTTTTAGATCTGCCCTAAACTGTTTATTTTTAATTTTGGTTACTAAGCTTGTGTTAGTTATGATGAATTAATGACGATTTTTATATAATTGCTAGGACATTACTTTTAGCAGACCTTTAACGTATATCTGTGAAGACAATAGCTCTTAAAAACCCGTTTGACTCCATCTATTTTTTTAAATAATGCACCAGACAGAGAAGTTGGCTTACAGATGAGAAAACCCGGAAAAACTCACATACCATTATGTTACAAAACAATGTAAAAAGGTAAAATCAAAGAGTATATATGTAATTCTAAAAACAGTAAAAATAAAAACACAAAAGAGAGACCTTTTAAGACCAATTCGGCGTATTTACTCTATAAAGATAGATCAAAACGAATAATATGAAAACCGAGAACGAACAACGAACAGAATAAACAGAAAGAAGAAAAAGAGACGTTTGAAAGTTTTAAATCCAAAACTACCTTGTTGGCTTGGCTTTGAATTAGTTTTATTATTGAATTTTTATTATATTTCTATATTGTATTATTCTTTTTTATCATGCATGTAATTATGAGACAAATTTCTAATTATGAAGAAGTCAATTAAGTAAGATATTTTATTTTGTCGACTTACCAGTAGATAACAATTCACATTTTAACTGTTTATTGCTTCTAAAGGAGTTATATTTATGTCACCTTTGCAAAGAAAGGAAGTAAATAACATCTCTTTACAAAATCCTAATAAAAATAGTGGAAAGATTGATCAAACTAAAAATAAATAAACTAAATTTAATTTGCCATCAATATCCTGAGAAACCAGATTCAACATCAAACTCTGTTCCATCCAGTTCCAATGAAAAACCAGATTTAACACCAAAATATGCACCCTTTAGACGCAGCGCAAGAGAAAGTAAACCTCCTATTCGCTATACAGAAGAATTTTGTAATTTAGCTTTAGATGAACGACTTTCATATGTAGATGCTGTTAAAGGATCTGAATCAGATTTTTGGATGGCTGCCATCAATGACGAACTTGAGTCAATGAAGAACTTGAGTCAATGAAGGAAAATAATGTTTGGAACATTGTTGAAATGCCTCCTAGAGAAAGAACCATCGGATGTAGATGAGTTTTTAAGAAAAAGTTAGGAGATAATGAAAAAATCTCTAAATACAAAGCAAGACTAGTAGCACAAGTGTATAGTCAAATACAAGGTATTGATTTTGAAGATACTTTTGCTCCCGTCGTGCATTACGAGACAATTCGAATTTTACTTGCACATGCAATTCACAAACAAATGGATGTCAAACAACTAGATATAAAGACTGCATTTCTCAACGGTGACATAGACTTTAAAATCTATATGAAAATGCCAGAGGGTTTAAGTGAAGGACCAGGGAGAGTCTGTCTTCTAAAAAGAAGTCTTTATGGATTAAAGTAGGCTTCACGTCAATAGAATCATAAAGTAGTATCAGTTCTTAAAGGAATTAATCTACATCAATCAATTGCAGATCCATGTTTATTTGTATCAGATTATCAACAGGCTCTAGCAATGTATGTAGACGATATTAATATTATTAGAAAGTACCGAAGAAAAAACACGAATAATTGAAAACTCTCTACAAAATAATTTTGAAGTTACTTTTCTTGGTGTACCAAAATTTTTATTATCGTTATAAATTGAGTGGGGCCCAACTTCTGGATGTATAGATCAAAAACAGTATATTCTTAAATTACTGAAGAAGTATAGTATGTCTAACTGCAAACCTACATCTACACCAATGGATCCAGGTTCCAAGCCACAAAAAACGAAAGAAGGTGATACAAGAACCGATAAAAAATGCTACCAATCAAAAATTGGAAGTCTCCTTTATCTCGTTACCGGTACAAGACCAGATATAACGTTTGTAGTTAATGTTTTATCACAATTTTGTGTTGATCCCACAGTTACTCATGATAATATGATTCAACATCTCCTACGTTATCTCATAGGATCAGTAAATCGAAGACTTGTATATAAATACACAACTTCACCATCAATATCCATGTTCAGTGACGCTTCATATGCACGTTGCATTGTTGATAGACGTTCCTATAGTGGATATATGGGATTTTATCATGAACTACAAAGAAACAGCAATCTGTGACAGTAAGCACAACCGAGTCTGAATATATGGCTTTCAGCATAGCTTGTAGACAAGCTATTTGGATGCAATATATTATAAAAGATCTTCTTGGACAAACCAAGATACTATTGCTGTGTGATAACCAGGCCGCAATACATATTTCTGAAAATCCAGCTCTTCATCAACAAAGCAAGCATATAGATATTCAATATCATTATATTAGGGAGCGCTTTATGTCCAAAGATGTTAACATCGAATATATTCAATCAAAAGAAAATATTTTGGATATGTTAACAAAGCCTTTATCAAGATATTTCTTAAATTATTTGTGTACAAGAATAATGAAGAATACACACTGAGGGAGAGTGTTGAAACTGCCCAGTATAATTCTCCATTATTCACCATGTATATTTATTGTGTTTGATTGATTTTATTATTTTGTCACTTATTTACATTGATTGTAAAAATTAAAACGATTATTAATATATATTTTGTCCAAAGTCTCTAAACTTATTCCTGAGTTATTTCTACAGACTATCTTCATACTACAGACTTATGTCAATTATGTCATCACTCATTGCATGTTTACAACTTAGACTAACTACTAACTAGACTTAACAATCATAACTTTCTCCAATGTACTATTTATAAATCTGATGTCTTTGATTTGGACCAAATAAAACTAAACTGAAACGTTAAACCAAATTAAAAACATCTTAAATCCTGTAGATGTCGACATGGTTTTCTAAAAGCAATATAATTCTTATCTGTATCTGACATTTTAATCGTTTCCGTATTTGGGAATGTACCCCGCATTGCAGAATTCATGTTTATCATTATTGCTGAATATTCGACTATTGGTATTCCATGTGGCGCTCGTGAGCTAAATTTCTGTACACAAAGTTGTCTGGGAGCTTTTGCTTTAATTTCGTTTTTATAGTAACGTAAAATATAGTGAAGTTTTGTGTTTAATTTATTTAGTATTTTAAATTAAGAATCCATAATAAAAAAACTGCAGAGTCTTCAACCCTGTAGATTATATAGAGAAATTAAACTTCACATAAACTAACAATACAAGAAAGTAAAATTAGTTGACTAAATGTCAGTTTTTACCAAAACAATTTTATTAATAGTCTAGTCAAAATTAGAAAAAATATTGTTACGAAATGTCGTTTTATGTAACTCGTTCATGTTACGAAACCTCGCTCTGCTCGTTTGGCAAATAATATAACTGGTTGCATAAATAACTTTTTTATTTTTAAATGAAATTTTTTATTAAAATCTTTCATTAAAAATTATAATTTATTGCCAATTTTTCAATAAAAATCTTAGTATTGAAACTGTTCTGTCATCTGTCAAAATATGTTACTGATAACTCATTTAACGATAAAATATTCGAATGCATTACCTGTAAAAAGCTTTTTGTAAGTCTTAGAGCTTCCATTGAGACCAAATTACACCACGAGCGTATTTGAGCATTTTTATTATTGGTAAACTTCATAAAATTTCTACACACTCTTATCTTAGCAAATTAAGATATTGAATTGATTTTTTCGGTTTTTCTAAATGTTATTAAAATGTGACATCATGATTTTCTTCTGATTTTTTTCTAAAATAACAGTAACTCACTATTTATTTTTCATTTTTATTTAGCCTGCCAAAAGCCCAGATTTAGCGCTTCTGGACAATCTTTTGTAGATGTTGGAAATATATCCAACATATTTCACTGATATCGAAGACCAACCCTGCCTTGAATTAATTTAAAAGTTCCGACATTGATAAATCGCTAAACCCATCTCTCTAGTGTATATAAATAACGAACAATTGAATTCTAAATACAGTTGAAATTTAAAGACCAATTACAATGTCAGATGTAAGCAAGCTTTGTCCCATTAGCACATCGTTTGTGTACCACATCTCTGTATCTGTAACGTGTGGAGGGTGGGTTAACCCATGGCACTTAGGCCTCATTAGGTACATTGTGCGTCCTCCTAAAATGGGTTAAATTTAAAATACATTGAAAATTAATATGTGAACTTTTACCTAAATCTCAGCTTTATACAGTATAGATAACAATCATCGGAACCATCGGAACCATCGGAAAATTGACAATTTTTTTTTTTAATAATATATCGAGAATGCCATTCAGGATGGCAAAAAAAATTTCGTGAAAATTTGAGCCCTTAATATTAATTTTAAGAGGTCTATCATCGCTATTTTTGATTTTTAGTCATAATTTGATGTTTTACGTTAGAACAGTCAAAAAATTAAAGTGAAAAAAATTCCTTTTCACTTATTTTTATATAAAATTGAATTCTCTACAAAAAAGGTCAAATTGAAAATTTTTGTCAGACGAGCCGTTTCCGAGTAATTGAGCTTAATAGATCGATGTGTTTTTTCGATTTGTCATTTTACTTTGAAATTTTGTAACTAATGAATCAATGAATATTTAAAAAAGGTCACGGCGGATTCTTAAAGGAAATTTAATGTTCTACAAAAAAGGTCTCTTAAAATTTTTGCCTAAATTTAATTCTTCAAAAGTTATTCATGATTAAAATCGAAGAAAAACATAAAATTTTTTGTAGAGAACTTAATTTTATATAAAAATAAGTGAAAAGGAATTTTTTTACTTTAATGTTTTGACAGTTCTAACGTAAAACATCAAATTATGACTAAAAATCAAAAATAGCGATGATAGACATCTTAAAATTAATATTAAGGGATCAAATTTTCACGAATTTTTTTTTTCATTTTGACATTCTCGGTATATTTTTCAAAAAAAAATAGTCAATTTTTTTGGCCCTGTCTAGATCAGCATTAACTTTTAGCCCGTTATTGCACAGTAAGGTATTTAAAAAACAAAATGTATAAAAATAAAGAAGCATTATTTAAATAAGTTGCCGAATAGAATACCTATATCCAATAATGCAGAAGGCGACCAAAATCTAAACAAAAAATTGGAATTATGTGTAGAAAAAAAAATAAAATTTAAGTATACTTTTATAAGAATTTACGGTTAAATACTATTTTCTATTAGTTGTTTTGTTTTCTCTTTTTCATTCTTCATTCTTCTATAATAATTACATTATAAGTTTAATAATTTAATTAATTTTATTATTAATAACAAATTTTGAATACACAAGTCTTATAAATAAAATAAAAATGTGTCGAATCTAACATTATTATAGGCTTTTTTCTGTTATTCTGCACTACCTATTGTATGACCCCTGTAAATATTTAAACAATGAACAAAATAGGTACACTTTTCTCATTATCCGTTTTTAAGTTATTTTCAAAATTCAAATTTTGCCCTTTAACTCAATTTTTTTTAAATTTACCAATAACAAAAATGTTTAGATACGCCACTGGTGTAATTAAAATACTAAAGAACCTTCTTGTTTAACATTATTAAACATTAAATCACAATGTTCAAGCTATTAAATTTGACAGAATTCTAATCAATAGTTATCAAGAAGCTAATACAGTTCATTGAATAACTACACACTACATCTGCAACAACTTCTGTTGCAACTTTATCGGCTTAAAGCAAACATGCTAGTTATAACTTGCTAGTTACGAGCTCCGCAAATTAGGAAACACATTACGCGTTTTGTTGTCAGTAGACTTGTAAATGCAATATGCAGTTTGATAGTAAGCAGAATCGGCATTAGTTCTAGTTATAGACTAATGAGTAGTTCCTGGACAAAAATGGTTCGTGTACCGCTTAATTAAATACATATAGACCGGGAGCCGAGAGGGTTTTTGCATGTATCATAGGCCCCACGCCGAGGCTTTGGGAGGCAATAGACAACGTTTTTCCCCACTTTGAATTCCTGGTATGGCACCCCTAAAAGTGTAGCTTTTAGGAGGGATAAATTTTCAAACGTGTAACTAATATCCATTCCCCTGGATGATAGGCCCCACTTTGTTCTTGTTCTTGTTTTATGTCATCAAGAAGGTTGCCAAAGTCCGCGATTTCAATATGCCATACCAATATGGCGTCACTTAAAGTCCGCTATACTTTCCGAAACGTGTAATTTTTCCACTGTGGACATGGATCATGGGCCCCACGCTGTTGTTTCGTGATCTTTGTTAATACTGAACTATAGAACAAAGATTTCAAAACGCCATACCCATAGATATATAACCAAGACAGATAGGATTATTTACAAAATTTTTGAAGAATGAACGGTGGTGTCCGCGGTAGAAACTCAATAATCGGATTGAACATTGTTTACGTGCTTTTAACTATAGATATTTATAACCAATACAGATTACACAATTTCTGAAGTCAACGCGGATAATCCTCGACAGAAATGCAATATTTGGATAAAATTAAAATATTGATGCCAAGTTTGCGATGTTTTTAACTGTAGTAATGTTATTGCGTTTGCTTGAATTACTGTTAGGTCTTTAAATTGTCCAAAAAAAAAAATAATGTCTGACAACAGCGGAAGTAGAGTAGACCGCAATTGTGGAGGGTCGTATATTGTTTCATTCATAAAAATTCCTTCGATACAGTACTAGTCCAGGAGCCAGTGAATTTTTTCGTACTTGTTTTCCCGGTCCGTGTATATTTAAATAATCTATTCCCGGTGAACTGTATATTTAAAATGGAACGCCAATCTATTAACAAAAGTAAGTCAGATTTAATTCGCGCATTACGTCACATCGATACAAGTGAGATTGTTTACAAAGTGCCTTTGCAGGCCTATTTTGCCCATTTCATGTATTTGTTTTTAAATCATGTTAAATTACTATTTTTGACTCAACTCAACAAGGAGAAAATCCAATTAACTCTTCCGTTGTGTATATATATAAGATAAATTAACTGAAGTTTTATTAGTTAAGTATTAATACTAAAATTTTAATGTAATTTACAGAAAATAGCTAGGTATGTATTTGTTTTTAAATAATTTGATAATTTATGAAAAAAGGGAGTAAAAGTGGAATGACCAGTGGCCAGTAGGTCAGTCAATACAAAGTATCATATATTTATATTATAACATAACTAAAATACCTACATCTTTTAATCATAAGGACATAAGTTAAAAACCATTTTAATATATGCATTAGAATGAAGTAATAATAGCTTAAAGAGACGAGGTCTTAAAGTAATAGCTGGTACAGCATGTTTTTTAAACGTTTCCTCATTGCTGCTAGAATGAAATCACTTACTATGAAATGTGCTCTAAAAACGGCATTTATAGCAGTCAGTGTTCAGTCTTAGGATCTCTTCCTAAAGCCCTCATCCAAGCTGCATACATATTAAAAAATAATTTAAAAAAAAACATATTATATACCTATATAGTTTTCGGTACTGGGTGCCCTAAAAGAGGACACTTAGCCGACAATTTGGCTCAGATAGCTAAAACCCAAAAGTCACACCCCGAACCAGGACGTATTGCTATCCTTTTAAGTAAAAAATAACTACAAATAACTTACCTGAAAAATGAAGGCGTCTAACTTTACACCAAAAAAACCATACACTTTTTCCCATTGTTGCAAGCACCCGATGACGATTAGGTATATATCAACTAGAAGCATGTACTTAATGGTTATAAAGCTTATTTTAACACAAAAAGAATAAAGCACTAGTCGAAAAGCAGCAATCAAATATACATAGACCATAATATTAAAATTCAAATTAAAAACTATATAAAAGACAAATACTCTAAAAGCGCAAAAGATCAGAACCAAATAAAATGAATAACCATAGGAACCTAAAAATCACACTAAAATTACAAAAACTATTACTGTAAAATCATGAGATTACATCAATAATGCATATGCGTCGGACTATCGCAAATGTCAAAAGTACAGTGTTTCCATGAAAATTTAGCTATGTTTTTAGCATTATTATAGGACCATTTCTACCACGCGCATCCAACAATATTGGCGTTCCACAGTTCACTGTATTTTCCTCACACCTCTAGTATAAATGATTTGACATAACGAAACTAACAATAATTATAATTAATGTAGTAAATAAACCAACTGGTTAGGTGAAACATTGTGATATAAGATTTTATTTATGTGTCCTATGCGTACACTTTAATATACAAAACACCTGGAACATTCTTTAAATAATTGTGGTCGTGGAAATAATTGTGTACATAACTCGTTTGAAAGTGTATTTTATGCACTTGCCAAATATATTATCCATATAGATTAATCAGACTATTTTTTTACTTAACATCTCTTACTACTAAAACTATTTTTATCAATGGAAAAAAAGGGCCGTGTTCTCGTATGTTTTGACGCATTTTCGGCCTCAGCCCATCGGATCCCCCTCTAAATATATATGAATTTTGCTTAGAATTGCTAATCCTACAATTCTCTATTCGTGCTTGCTGACTGGGAAAATAAATACCGAAAATCGTCACTGTCTCCTGGACTATACAATAGATGATGATGAGAACTTCACAACAAATACACTTTTATGAATGGCTAGTTGGGGATGTGGCCATACCTCTGGGGCGTCGCCTAGTGGCCGCCATAATGGGGCAAACATGTCATTTTTAGCAATGAACATGTATAATAGATACCGGAATGGAATTTTGGTTTTAAGATGCTCTTTATCATCACTTTAGCAGGGTTTACACTGTCATACCGATAGCGTGTCTCTAAAGGGGTGCCATACCAAGAAAACTATTTTTTTTTTGGAGACGCTCTGGAATGACTAGGCAGAATTGCTTCCAAACTTATAACGTGTCTCAAAACTTTTCTGAAAATTTTGCAATAAAACGCACTTACAGTAAGTAATGTCTCATCAGGTTACCGCTGGAAACAAATAACATCAAAGTGTTTGAACTTTAATATGACATGTCATTTATGTTAAAATATTTAAGTAATATGTCGTACAAGCTGGATATTCGTAAAGGTATTTATGAGTTGGTTGGACGAGTACCTAACGTGATATTGTCAGAATGTATAGGGGCCAAAATATATCTGTTTCGACAAATTTTTTTCTGCCTACTAGTTAGGCTATCAACTGTTCCTACTTGCGGGAACGTACAAATTCTGATCTGGTATTAATTTGATTCATTTGAAAACCTTAAAAATTAAAAAAAAATGGAGCGCTTATCATCTATTGCATTTTAACAGGAGGTATTATGCAGAAAGTGTCAGTCTGGTTGACGAAATACGCTTAAGGTAGTTGTATAAAAAATATACATCTACGAGTATTTGTTAAATTTATTATGCATTTCTATAGCAATTCTCTGGCATATGTAAATGACAAGTGACTGCATTTTTCTCCACGGATTGTTATATGAGTCTACAACAGTAGAAGTAATCTCCTTTCAGAAATAGATTTCTGTGTATGTTTGGTATAAAAATATTAGTGATTTATAAAGAAAATAGAATCGACAGCTCATATAATTCGTATGATGATGCGTTCTTCTCGCAAATTTCCGTGGAGCCCGCTCTGACCTTCTTATCAAAATCGTCGACTAGTTCTGTAAATCACGCCACATTGTACTTTGAGGTTATGTCGACATGTCAACATATTCTCGGGTTTCGTCAACGAGGACGTATACTACAATATTATATTCATAATGATGATTCTGCATCTACGACGATTCATTTCATTGGATTATGTGATTTAATGTGGAGTTATATGCATACATTGGGACGTTGTTGGGATTGGGATATGTCAGTGGAATTAATGCTGCATACAATACACAATCGTGTGCCGAAAGGATAACAGCCTGTTCTTTTTGTTAGAGCGATAGAGAAAGAAATAGAATAAACGAGCAATTCGTGAAAGTTATCGACGATTTCAATTAGATTTTCTTGGCAATTTTCAGTTGATTTCATTTCAAGTAGATTTCTCAATATTTATTTATATAGTGTGTTTTAAAAACTTTACACCGTATAAACTTTTTATTGTTGATTCTCGAGAAAAATGTTTCTTTATAAAAGTTGGTGCTTTACTTAAAACATATAAATCTAAAATATTTAAAAAAAAATTCTAATGTGTCCAACACATAGTAGTTATTATAGGCTTTTTCTGGTTATTTGTATAATCTATTGTATGTATACAGGGTGATTCATAACTATTGGGACATAGATTAAGGGCAGGTTATTTAGATCAAAATATGTCGATAGGACCAAATATACCTTAATAAAATATGGCTGTGGAATAAGATACAGGGCGTTAAAGTTGATTTTGTTTTTTTTTCGTTTTTTTTTATAATCTCACTGTATATTTATGAATTATTATCAAAATCGGCTCAAAGGCATATCTTTGGAAAAGGGATATTATTTTATGTATTATTTAACATTTTTTTACAGGGAGCGCCACGAGAATGATTCCTGATGATGAAATTAAGTGGTAAGTTTTTTTTCCGAAACTTTTTAGTGCTTTTTATTATAAGATATTACGTAAATTGGTCTCTTTCCTAACTGTCTAAAAACAGCTATAATAATCCCACTTCATAAAGGTGGCGACAAAACCAAAACCTGTAACTATAGACCTATCGCGTTATTGCCTACCTTATCGAAGATAGTAGAACGGCTAATGAAAAACCGTCTTTTGCCCTTTCTTTTCAAGCATAACATCCTCACAGCTCATCAGTATGGCTTTCTACCTAAAAAATGCACTAGCGACGCAATGTTTTCCGTTCTTAATGAAATATACACATCACTTAATGATAAACTTTTCACCGCTTTAGTATTTTGTGACTTCGCAAAGGCCTTCGATTGTGTAAATCATGATATTTTAATTAATAAGTTACAAATTTATGGCATACGGGGTTCTCCTTTATAATGGTTTAAAACTTACCTAGAAAATAGAAATCAACAGGTGCGGGCGAATGGTGAGGATTCTACAAATCTAGCAATAAGCAGTGGAGTACCTCAAGGATCAGTATTAGGTCCAATTTTGTTTTTATTATTCATCAACGACATCACAGACTTAAGAATAAGTGGTAGAATTACTTTATTTGCTGATGACACCAGTGTAACCTGGAATAATTCTAACATGCAGACATTACAATCTATCATAAGTGAAGATCTAGTGACTATTAAGTCCTGGTCTGATTCGAATGGACTTTGTTTCAACACCAGTAAAACTGTAGCATTATCTTACAGAGGTACTTTACAACCTATAACTTTAAACAATAATCTGATCCAAACGGTGACTTCAATCAAGTTTTTAGGTCTTTATATAGACGATTCTCTAAAATGGTCTGCTCATATAGATACCTTAGCAAAAAAATTATCCTCCGCATGTTTTGCCATTAAATCGGTTTCTAAAGAGCTGACTCCTTCTACTGCATTAATAACCTACTTTTCCTTATTCGAATCTCACCTTCGCTATGGTTTACCTTTCTGGGGTTCTTGTAGCTTATACCTTTTCGAATCTATTTTTAAACTGCAAAAAAGAGCAATCCGCTATGTATTTGGTTTAAGTAGTAGGACACATTGCGAAAATTACTTCAAAAATTTCAAAATTCTAACCCTTCCTGCTCTATTTATTTTCGAATCCGTTTGCTTAGTTCGCAAGCACATTCAAAATTTATCCGAAAGACCGACTCGTAGATATCCTACAAGAAATTTAGAGACTGATGTTTATTTAACAATGCCCACTTCTGACCTATTAAAACATTCCATTACCTACAATGCCAAAAAATTGTATAATAACCTTCCGATGCAATTAAAATCTATAAATACATACGATAAGTTCCGAAGACTGGCTAAAGCTTTTCTTCTAGAAAGACCATATTACACAGTAGCAGAATTTTATAACGTACCTTAGACATTTGAGTTCCACATACAATGGCATTAATTAAATAATTAAATATTAAAGTTTAAATTTAAATTTAAAAATTAAATTAGAATAATTATAATGACGGATATTGCATATCCATTGCAATTGTTATTCCTATTTTGTCTGTTTGTTTCTGTTTGTTTTTTCTGCTGTTTAGTTATTTTTATAATATGTTTAGTATTTAAGTTACACGCTTTGTCTATAAAATTTTTGTAAATTTTTTTACGACAATAAAGCATATCTCTCTCTCTCACTAAACATCATTTCTACGTAATATTGGTACTCCTGTTTAAACACGATAATTTCACCTGTTTTCGAGAAAAACGCAATTGAACAGTTCAGAGTCTCAGAAGGATATTTCAAAAAATATTTTATTTATGAAAAGTGTGCTTTGGACTGTCAGATAATTGTGTCTGGTAAATGTCAGTTCTTGCCAATGAATTATTTTTGCTGTGAGATTATAGTCTATTGTTGCATTTTTTAACGCCCTGTATCTTATTCCACAACCATATTTTATAAAGGTATATTTGGTCCAATCGCCATATGTTGGTTCAACTAACCTGCCCTTAGCCTATGTCCCAATAGTTATGAATCACCCTGTATTTATCTTCAATATCAATTTTAATAAATTCAGTGGAAGTAGTCAATTTTTGTTAAGATGAATCTGTAACGAGTTATAAAACTAATTTAAAAAAAAAAAACGACTTCAAAATCGCGCAGATGCTCTTAAAAATAGAGATTTTTGATTTTCTTATAGATCATCAGATCCTGACCAATATATGGAACTGCCGCTGAGATATCGTTTCTAACAAAAAAAGGGTCGTTATGGACATTGAGACATTGTCTTGCTGCATTAGTTACAGAAGGGGGCACAATAGATATTTTAGGTTGCAGTGTATTAAGATCCCATTCCCAACATATATAACATACTCTTCACACAGTAGTATGTAAAGAGTATTATATGTTTACTTTGCCCGTCTGTCTGATGTCACGTTTTTTGACTGCACGATAAGTCAAAATCGAAAAATGGTATCAACTTGAAATTTTTAAGCAAATATCAAGCTTTATAAGGGGATAAAGCCTATTGATTCAAAAAAAAATCTGATTAAAATAGGGGGTTAAGATAGGTTGAAATTAAAAAAAATCTTAAATTAATGTGAAAATCGATATCAACATAAAATTTTTAGCAAACATCAAGCTCTATAAGGAGAAGAAGCCTTTTGATTTTGAGCTGGGTAAAATGTCACCCAGCACTAGTTTGTCCTGCGCTATTTAGTGTCAGTGTCCTATTCGTCTTAATTTTCTTAACGAAAATTTTAATCACATCGCAAATGAAATCGAATCCTCAGTATCAGATTAATTGATAAAACTGCAAAATCGTACAATCTATTTTCGGTCATACTTTAAGCATAAGTAATAACAATTGATTCAAACGATTTCGTTCTCCATTCCAGTTGCACATATTGTTGATATTTACATGTTTTTGTTATAGTGCTACTCTGAGGTGAAATATCTTTTCAACAAAGCGTTTGCGAAATTTAAAGTCGACGTAGAAAATCTCGAACACTATTCGTATGCACATTTTCGACAATTTTATTGTAAGGAAAATGTTTATTTTGAAATCATTCTAGTACCGAACAGAATTTTTACATCATCGTCGCTTTTACCAAAATGCCACTTTTCGTTTGCGGTGCACTTCCGCTTACCAATCAGAGCCTTAGCATCATCTTCATAGATTGTGAAGTTTTCACCGGAAGATGCAATAAGTTAAATTAGAAATTTGTACAAAACGATAAACAATCCAATATCTGTGTTTTCCTGTTGTTGTTTTTTACTGATTGCTTTGATGTGATTCAGAATACTATTCCAAAAAACAATGAAATACGCAGTGCAGCTCCTGCTGCCTCTACTTCCGTAAACGCCTTCTCTGAACTGTCATTTGAGATTGATTTCGCAGCATTGTTAATATCTTTTCAATATTTCAATAAACTCTTGAAGACATCGTCTCTGCATGGTCATCTCGTTTCTTCCAATATGCCGAAAATAAGTTGTAGCTTGCAGTTGCAAAAATGTAAAATAATTTGTACATTCATCACAACTTCTCGAGAACCGAGTTGAGAGACATTAAATTCGACAAAAATGATATTCCGTTCTTAGTGGCCACTGCATTAATTCACGTAAAAATAAAAGAAAAGGCGATTGGTTTGGTGTAAAGAAAGAAGAAATTGTACCAAGGAGCAGTGGAGTAAGGTTATAGAAGTTCAAGATGAATGGGATTTAATAACTCAAGAGGACTGTCATACTTTTGTTAGTTTGACCGTGTTAACATTCAATTAATTTGTACAAACATTATTGTCAGTTTATTATTGTCAGCAGGGGCGGCTCGTGACCAAAATTTTGGGGGTTCACAGTAGCAGAATATAGATTTCGGTACAGATATAGGTAAAAAACTGTCAGTGTTTTAGGAAGGTATATTATAAACTTTATTAAACGCAGAAAGTTTTTTTCATATATCTGTACTGATATCTGTATTCTGTCACTGTGACCCCCAAAATTGTCAGTTTATCATTATCAGATTATCACTAAAAAAATATTTTTCTTATGAGCAAATATCAAAACATTATTTTCCAGCATGGTATTTACATACAGGGTGAGGCACCGAAAACGAAACAGATCGCATATCTTGAAGACACATTTTTTTTGAGAAAATGCAAAAAGAGGTCCATTTTTATTTCAAAGGGGACATCTTTCTATCATATCCTCAACTATCCTACATCCCTCCCCACCCCTCTGTCACTATTACCAATGAAATTGAAATAGGGAAAGTACTAAGTGTCACACATCATTGAAAAGGTAATTTTATAAGGAATTTGACTGTGTGGCATGTGACAGTTCACATAAGCGTATTGTAATGTGAAAGCCAAATTTAAAAAATTAATGCATAATTACCTTTGGAATAAAATTGAACTTACTACGCCTATGTTTTCGTAAAATAAAAATAAAGATTTTTATTTCCATAACTACCAGGTCTGTTTTTTAGTTTAGCGTCATTGATACTTCAAGTCTATTAGCGAGTAAAACATAAAAATGGTTTATTCTATTCAGGAGAGAGTAGAAATTGATGAATGTTATTTAAAAAATAACGAATGTGCTAACACTGCCTGTACAATTTTCAATGAGCGACACCCAAACAAACAGGTTAAACGTAAGTACGTTTTGGAACTTATTTCAAAATTTCGACAAACAAGATCTGTTCAAAATAAACAATGGCATATTCAAAATCCAGAAAGAAACGAAGCCGTAGAGGTAGCTGTTTTTGTATTCGACACAGGGACTACTTTTTTGTAGGTACATTAACTTGGGGAATTTGCTGATAATTTATTATAAATTAGAATTGATCATTAAAACCTTCTTAATAGGTAAAATTTGTGATGAGGGCATTATAATGATTCTGAAACGAAAACATTCAAAAAAAAAATCAATGATAAAGATATTCTACAATTTGTAATCCTTATTTGTATCTTGAACTTGTATTACGTATTTATATGAATCTCTTCCAAATGTTTCATATTTATTACTAAAAGATCATTTTAAAAATATAATAGTCTGCCTGATTCAAAGAAAACAACTTTGCACTAGCTTTTATTTGTTAACATTCGAATCCTTTCTGAGATTGACCTCTTCTTGTTTTGAAAAGGCTTTTCCTTATTATTAGGTAAAAGTGGGAGTAGCAAAGTTATTTTTCATAGTCGTGTAAAAAATGTTACTTTCCACACTAGTAATGTAATATACTATGCTATCCGATTCCACTGCACGAGAAATCTCCAGCAGCATTGTCATACCAAATAAAATAAAGTCTCAAAGAACACAGAATAAAATTGTATTTTTTGTTTCAATATTAATGCCAATTTATCCAGTTTTCTTTAAATAAAATTTTATCATTAACCTATAATTAGAATTATACACTACGCTCCCTTCTTTAGATGAATATGAATAAGAATTATATCAAAATTGTTGAATTTTTCTGCTTTTTCTTATGGATTACAAAGGACCACGCACTTTTTATATGCAAACGGGAGTACCGTCAAAATGTCTGAATTTTTAATATGTTAAATTACTTGATGTCCCCAACAAAAGTGTCCATGGGCCTAATCGTATTCTATGACTAGATTTTGAGATACAGGGTGTTGAAGTTAGAAATCCCTAGTTCTTTAAAATGGACACCATAAATCACCCTTAAATATTTTTGGAAGTTATTTGCCCATTCTGTGTAGTCAAAATACAGGGAATGGGACGTTTCGGCGTGGCCATTTCGGCGTGGTCGTTGTGGCGTGGCCGTTTGGACGTCGGCCATTTCGACGCCGGCGTTGGGAGTTTGGGCAAACTTAACTATAATTTTTATAAATTTTAAATAATTGTTATATTTATTATAATTAGGTTTATTATAATTAAATAATAAAACTGTTTTCGTGTCGAAAGGAAGACTAAAATAAAATGTCTATATACTATTGCTGTTCGGCAGGTATAGGTCTTCCGCTAGAACATCAAAGGCATAATCTAAATGATCGTAAGAACAAATGCCAAAGATATCACCATTCTGCCATTTAGAGAGAATTGTAGATCAGCATTGTACTCTCTTGTATGTCCCATAGAAGCCACTTGTTTCCTCATATTTTGGGCCAAGTGAAAAAAACAACCATTTATAGTAACGCCTGTTTGAAATCGCAATCTATTACTCTGGGTTGCAAATTTGGAACAATTTCTTCGCTTCACTATTATTATAATAATGTTCATATAAAGTATTAATTTCACTAATATTAATTATACTATACTATTATAATTCTGATAGGTACTTGAAAAATAGATTAAAACATTTATACCATTCCTATGCAATACCTCACTTATTTCAATACTTTACTTATTTCATAATAAAACTTACAGCGGTTTTAATATACATACTAAAAAATAGTATTCCCGACGCCGAAACGGCCGACGCCGAAACGGCCAACGGCGAAATGGCCTCACGTCCAAATGGCCACGTCGAAATAGCCACGTCGAAATAGCCACGTCGAAACGGCCACGTCCAAATGTCCTAAACCCCAAAATACATACTTAACTACTACAATTAAAATGTTGTCCCTTACAGGGTGATTAATAATTCGACAAATCTTTTTTGGTCAAAGTAGGTATTCCCGCCGAACAAAAATATCTGAAATACCGAAAAAAAAAAAATATCACCGTCAAAGTCTCTCAATACTTGATATCGTATAGTACTCGATGTACTCGTTTAAAATTCTTATTGGTAAAATAGGATCATCCTATGACTAGTTTTCCAAATATAACTATAACAAGTAGATACCAAATAAACGTATATTAAACAATAAATATATACTAACATGAGTAGATATTTTCAAGATAAATATCTTATATTAAATATTTTGACACACTGTGTTAGATTAAGAATATACCCCTTGTACTATTTGCAAACAGACAAAAAATTCGTACTTACAGGGTGTTCGTGATTGAATATGTAAAAAAAATCAACAAAATGTTGAAAAGTCCATATACAGGTTCATACTTTATTTCGGTACAAAAAAGTTGATTAAATGGTAGGTCTAAGTAGGATGTGGAGAAATGATTTATGATCAGATTACAGGTTTATTTGGCTCGAGTATTCTCATAAGTGCCTCTTTGTATTGTATATTTAAATAAGATTATGAGCTCCATTATACGCCACCAATGAGGTAAAGCCCCCAATACATTTTGTTTTAAGTCGCATTCCTTAAAGGATGGTTACAGTTGAACTTGCAAGGTGAAAAAAATCAACAATATATAAAATTATTGCCAAATATTAGAAAATAAATTGCTTGTGAGTTCTTTATTAAAAAAGATTATAAATATACATACATTAATATTTTAAATAGCCAATACCAAACCTTGTCAAACTGACATAGTTTTTGGAATAACTAGAAATTAAAAACATTTAATGGAGCCTCAGAATGAAGTAGTCAATGAGCAGAAAAATCTAGGAAATTATTCACTTCTTAACTACTGTGTTCTTAATTTCATATTCATTGCGAGTTTTCTCTTATGAAATCCATTGAGTAATAGTTATGCACACAATGAAGTATAAATATCATATCTACGTATTGGTAATTATTCATATAAGAAATAACATAAGTCGAGCAGCCATATTATTGTAATTTTTTTGGATATGCAAGGCACCAGCATAATATAAGTTTTCCAACAACACGTTTACTAAATAGCATCGATGATGCAACAGACCGATTATTTCCAGAAAATATCGATCTCGGTCCCATAGTAGAAGAAAATTAATTTGTGCTACCATCTCGTATTTGCACCTAATACTTAACGTTAAAGTCTTGGTTTAGTTACGTCAGTCATTTGATCGTTTATCCTTAGTTCAGGCTGTTCTTTTAATTTAATATTTGACTTTTGTTTTCTCATATACCTAACCTCCTATGCTTTACAAAGAATCTGAATTTATATCTTTAGTGTTTGTAATAAATTCAGTTGTCCTTTGTAATTGCTATTATTATTATATTTTAGTTATGAGAACATTAATAACAATGTCAAAAAAGTGAAAAGAGATTCGGGTGTTGAAAACTCTACGTACATACGTGCTAAACTTGATGCCAAAAAAGACTTGCCAAAAATGTAATGATCTCTTTATATAAATTATATTGAGATAAATGGAGAAATGGGTAAGTGGGTGGATCTCGATGTGCGGCCACCTCCTCGTGGTATGTTCTGGGTTGATTTAACAATCAAAACCGGTTTTATTATCTTATAGCTGCCCTAAACCCCTTGAGTTTTACATGAAGCGAAGAGCTACACAAAGCTGAATTTTTTTATTTTCTCACCCCTAAGATCCCAGCTAAATATTTTATTTTTTCACTAATTTTTATATAGGGTGTTAACAACATAAAACACAATTTTTCACACTAGCTGAATTAATTTTTTTTTTTTGGTAATTTTTGACCTGCCCTATTATACAAGCAGTGCACTATTCCTACAGGAACTAACACTTAAAACAAACTATATTAGGGTTTTACCTCATTGGTGACGCGGAAAGGAGATCCTATTCTGATATAAATATACAATATAAAGAGGCAATGCTCCAGTCAAAATAAACATTTAATCCGATCATTATTCATTTCCCTAGATCCTACTTAGACCTACGTATAATGAACTTTTTTTGTAATGAAATAATGTATTACCCTGTATGTAAACTAATAAGATTTTTTTAATAAACAACTCGCAAGTTAAAAGAGAATTATTTTCTATTTTTTGCCAACAATATCAGCATTTTGTTGATTTTTTCAAATTACATATTCAATCGCAATCACCCTGTAAGTACGAAATATTCTTGCTTTCCCTTAAATAGTACAAGGGGTATATTTCTAATCCAATGCAGTGTCAAAATATTTAATATACAGTATTTCTCTGGAACATACCTACTTATGTAAGTATATTTATTGTTTAAAATTCATATATTTGGTACATATTAAGTTATATTTGGAAAACTAGTCATAGGATCTAATTTTATCAATAGGAATTTTGAACAAATACATCAAGTACAATACGATATCAAATATTGAGAGACTTTGAAGGTGATATTTTTTTTTTTTCGGTATTTCAGCTATTTTTGTTCGGTGGGAATACCTACTTTCACCAAAAAAAGATTTGCCGAATCATTAATCACCCTGTAAGATACAATATTTTAATTATAGTAGATAAGTATGTATTTTGAATACACAAAATGAGCAAAAAACTTCTAAAAATATTTAAGGGTGATTTATGATGTCCATTTTAAAGAACTTGGGATTTCTAACTTTAACACCTTGTATCTCAAAATCTAGTCATAGGATACGATTGGGCCCATGGACACTTTTGATGGGGACATCAAGTATTTAACATATTAAAAATTCAGACATTTTGATGGTACTCCCGTTTGCATAAGAAAAGTGCGTGGTCCTTTGTAAAATATTAGAAGCACCAGAATTTTTCTCCATTCCTCTTTTTTTTTTCAACAAACCCCTTTTATAATTTTGAATCTCGAATTATAAATGAAGAAATTTAGTTATAAGGGAAAGGATGATATCAACGAAGTGAGTGAAACTATAGTATCCCGATAGTAAAATCTAGCATGTATCTATTACACCCGTAATTTCCCTACCGTTGATACGGACATCCTAAATTGAAAATGAAAATTTGATTACAGGTAGAGAGTTCATAATTCCATTTTCCATTAAATTTTCCCCGACACTTTGTGATCACTGCGACACACTACGAAGTTAAAGTAAATGTACGTAATTAGAGGAATTTTCTCGGCACTTAGCGCCTTTAGTGTCTCTCGCACCTAAATCGTTTGCAATTTCGTTTTGATGATGAATTCCCGTTTTCCTTCCTAACCTAACTCATTTACTGCAATTCGTCCAAGTTTTATTTGATATTTTACCGGCGAGATAAAAGGAAAATGTATCTGCTGGTTTAATACGCGTTATATTTTTTTTATTCAATATCGTTCTGGCGTGTTATGAAAGAATGCTGCGTGTACTTTTTACCCGTTTCGAGAAAAACGTCATCAAAGTTCATTTTGAAATATGTTACAAGTTATGTAAAGAGTAACTCGTTGGGTATCAACATTTTTCCCCTTAGTTGTTGCCAGATTTAAAAGACCTTGTATAAAGGAATCTCAACCCATCCGGCTTAGCTCAGTGATATATTTATGGGTCGGTGAAATTCAGCTTAGAATTTAACTAACAAGTTAACGCGACTATATTTATTTAAAGAGATTCAAAACAAATGTTGTATTAATGGTTAAGGACGCCATGTATTTAGATGTTTTATAAATACAAATTATGCCATTATATTGCCAGCTCCAAAGTAAGGAAAAATTAAAATGGGTAAATTAAAAATAATGAACGTTTAATGGATATAATGAACAAGAACTTGTCTCTACTGAATAACACAATTAACAATTTGAAAGTTTTACGAAAAAAAAAAAAAAAGAAAGTAGATTAAATTAAATAAACTAGAAAGTGACTTTGTGGATGTATTACATTTACAATAAAACGTGACTCAATATATATGGAGATAAAAATGCTTACGTGAAAAATATAACACGATTTGAAAAATCGTTTTTTAAAAAAAATATTTTTTATTTAAACAGAGTTATAATTATGTCTTTATTATATGAAAGCTAACATCAGACTAAAAAATGTAAAAAATAATCATTGTTAACACATGTATGCTGATAAAAGAAACTTGAGCTGCCGGCTGGTGGGATTCTTAGAATTTCTGGGCACTTCGGCAGTTTCTGTGATATAATTCCTCCCTTCCCAGAGAGATCCATACAGGGTGTGGGTCGTTATTCGTCTTCTTCGGTATTGATATTGAAAGTGGCTTGTTGGGTGGCAGGTATTATCAATTTTTGATTTCTGGACGTCGATTGCCTAATCTTGAAAAACATGATGATGAGGGCAACAACACCCACTGTCCACAGTGGCGTATACCACAGATGGGTATTGTTTGAAGGGGGTTGAAGACTTATTTGACGAATTCGATTTTGTTCCTTCTGCAATAGGTGGATCTTGTCGAGGGGTATTTCACTAATATCGATTTTTCTGAAATGATTTTGACTGACTTTATTTATCTTAATTTCGGGTAGAAGTAAAGGCTGTCCATGAATAACGTCGATGTTATTTGAGTATCTGTTCTTTGGGGTTTGGAAACTGCAACCCTTTGGTACTTCCATAAAATAGGTACCTTTTAAAACTGCGAGATCTGACTTTGCACAGCTGATTTGGATCTTGGTTTCTCGAGGAAATACTGCAATATAGTGGGCAGAATTGATTGGTTCGATTACCTCAGAACTGATTTGGATTGGAGTAAGTTCACATGCAGGAGAGTCTTGATTATTCAATTGTAATATTTGGTGGATACAATCATCTGCATTAGCTTTGGCAATATATTTCATGTTTGTGCAAAAATATAATGAGTTCAGATTTTTGCATTCTTCGTTCTCGTACTCATAGTTATTTCCTTGTATTGCCAGAAAAGATTTGGAGGGGATAAGGATAGAGTTATTTTGGGTAGGTATTGAATAGAGGTGAAAGTAAGAATATATTTCTGGATAGGTTATAGGAAAGTGAATCACAAATACTATCCGATTGTTAGAATAATAAGAGTCTACTGTAATAGCTTCATAATATTTATAAAAAATTTGTGAATCGGCACCGAACAATAAGTTACTTTCTGAATATGACTTTAATAGCAATTTTATGATAAATTCTAAATCTTCTATTTTTAAAATGTTATAGTATAAAAATCTAAATTTAGATTTTCTTTCCATTAATTTTTGCCCATTCGCATCTTATTAAAATTTTTTAGCTTATTCAAATTCTCCCACGTGGTTGTCATACGCCAAAATTTGACTTTTCTTTTTTGACATTCGTACTGTCAACCTAGTTTCCGTTTCCTGTAACAGTAATTTTCTTTTTGATTATCTGCTTCAAATTTCCCTTTTACATATGAATTTTCATATTTTCTTGTTTAGTGTTCCAATTTTCTTGTTAGTATAAATTTTTTTTTGCTTTCTCGTTCTCAGTTTAATATATTTTACTTTCAATAAATTTTGTCACCGCCACCCATACTCACTTTCAGTAAATAACACCTCCGTTAGTACACTATTTATCCGCTAATTTAAAATTTACAGTTTACTGCATTGATTCGTTAAAAATCTAGATAGATGTCTTGACAGTCTGATAATTTTTACTTTTTTACTTTTTACTTTCAGTAATTAACATTATATCCTTAAAAAAAATTTTAAACTGTTTGTGCTTGTAAAACTATTTTGTGTTGTTTAGTTAATAATTGTCTTAAATGTGTTTTAATTAATTATTTTATTCAAAAAGACATTTGGTGGTTTAACCTAACCTACATTAAATTTTTTTTAAAAAATACTTATTACACATGACTTTTTTAACTCGTTCTGTTAAACTTTTTGTAGCGCTTCCTTTATGGAATTAGTCAAGGTGAGTCAAGGTTATTGTTTAACTTTCTTTTGTGTTTTTTCTGTTATTTTGTATATGTTAAAGTCCGTTCATGCTTTTATAATTGTTTTTATTACAACTGACTCCTTGACATTCCATTAAGGTGTGCCTGATGATGAAGTGACAACTTCGAAACCGGTCGCCAATTAAATTGACTTGTGAGAAATAAAGGACCTTTTCTTTAACCTTTACACTTAATCCCTACTACTCACATATGGCTACCCTCACTCCAAATCTGTTTAAATTTTCTTATATCTAAGTTAAGTTCATGCAAACCGAGGTAGTTTGAAATGGTGTTTAATAATTTCCTGACCTTTTCATAAAATTCATATGGGCTCTCGTTAGGAGCTTGCCTTAAATTATTTAAATCCAACAATAAGCAACTTTCATTTCGGGGATCACTAAAATTCATAATCAACTCTTCCTTAATTTCTTTTATTTTAGTGGCTCCACTAATATTAATTACTTCGCGAGCGGGTCCATGCAATTTACTTATAATCGTTCTAAATATTATAACATTCTGATAGTTTCCAATATTTACGTTATCATAAAAATGTGTAACTATGCTATCAATACTTTCTAGGAAAAATTGCAACTCGTTTTCGTCGCCATAAAAATCAGGTATGGTCTCCGCGTGAACTTTTTGAAAGTTAGGGGGAGGAGTCATTGTTTGATTTAAAATATTTGTCAATTTACTAAAATTAGTTGGATAATTATTATCGTTAATATTAATCGAGTTAAAACTTTCAATTACAAAATCTAGCTCTAAATCAGATTCGTGATCACTAAAGGATAAGGAATCAATGTTAGAGGAGTCTGACATATAAGAAAAATAAAACATACAGTACGGTTTTCGTTTGCATCGAAGGTCCGGCTGTCGTCTTAACCAAGGAAGTCTCCAGTACAGTTCTTTGGTAGCACCACAAAACTTTTCTCGCGATGGAAAGTTCGAAATTGGTGCGAAACGTTGAAAGTTCGTAATTGTCACTTAACTATAAAAATAGCGAAAGTTATCCACGTCGGATTCTTCGTGACAATCCTACTGACTGCGCCAAAAATATAACACGATTTGAAAAATCGTTTTTTAAAAACAATATTTTTTATTTAAACAGAGTTATAATTATGTCTTTATTATATAAAAGCTAACATCAGACTAAAAAATGTAAAAAATAATCATTGTTAACACATGTATGCTGATAAAAGAAACTTGAGCTGCCGGCTGGTGGGATTCTTAGAATTTCTGGGCACTTCGGCAGTTTCTGTGATATAATTCGTGTCAAGCTAACACTGATTTGTTTCGGTTGAACGGTCGATAATTTTCCAGCACTTAACTGGGACGTGGTTGAGAAAGTGGCACCTCCTGGGTGTTGTCGTTCATTCCAGAGCCCCAAAAGGATAATAACTATAGGTCAGCACTTTCCCTAATTTTGTCACTGGACATTATTCTGGACTTTACGGTCCAAGGAATGACTTAACTTGGAGCCCATTAACAGCACTGAATACCTTCAGGGATTGGTGTTTCAAAAAAGAATTATCAGAAAAATTAGTGACATTATTAGCATTATTTACTGCACATAGAATGCAAACCTTTAGTCTTATTAAATTAGAGTATATTATTTGTAGAACTAATAGGGTCAAGCCATCAGGTAAAAACAAATTAGAACAGTATTCAACTCTCCCTTTCATACCCTAAGTGGTTGGGTAAAGTGGACTCAACGTAGATATAAGGTCCACAGCAGGCTGGACAAGTGAATCTTCTGTTTTGCCATTTTATAACCGACCTGTAAACGACAGGGTCCCATCTCTTTTGCAGAAACCATTCTAATTTAGTTTATTGTAGATTAAACTTTCGTTTGTTTTTATTACACTTGTACAGTTCATCAAATTTCTAGAGGCGTTCGACGCCCAGACAGAGAACGCGCTACGTGTGACTAAGATAGCTATTGTACAGTCTGCTAAAGTTATTTCAAATAGTTTTTAATATTTTTAGGTAATTAAATTTTAAAAGTGTGGAATAGTTTAGGGATTAAATTGGTCTGATTGGACTTTCTTAGAACGTTTTTAAAAGCAGCTAAAGATAATATGTAGAATTGAAAATAATTATTATGCCATAAAAGGTGTTTTGGAATTCCTTCAACCTTTTGAAATTGAGTCAGAAAATATAAATTTTATAGGATAGCGGAAAATACCTATAATTTTTTTGTAGGCCTTTGTAAATCTAGGAAATAGTTTATATTTAATTTCTACCTTATTAAGGAAAATGGTACCTATTATTAATAAAGGTTGCTTCTAAAACATTACTAAAATTTTCGAAATTTTGTTTTTCTACAAAATAATAAACTATACTATTTAGAAAAAAATTTATTTCTCTTATAATTTTATAAAAAATAACAGGGGAATATTTACATTTCTTGATCTATTAAACAAAACGATAAATTATCTCGACGAATGACACCAAGTTCTAGTACGGAAGCTAGCTTTACATTTTTGTTGGTGGTTTCATGGGTTTCATATCAATTTTTTGTAATTGTAGTTTACACGTACATATACCTCTTAACACTTGTTTGCTTTATTAAAAAAGTGTGTTGTTGTGATTTACGTCGAAATAAGTCAAAAACAACTTGAAACCCCATATAAAATCAAAAAGGAGAAACGGAAAAAAATTGAGCCTGTAAATGAACACAACTCAGAAACAAAAATAGCTATCTAATAATAAAAAAATAAAATTTGATTCTTGTGCAACTTCATCTATATCATTAACTGTTTTTGGTTTTTTAATGGTTTTTCTTGGTGATGAAAATTCCGATATCTCACGGTTATCGATTCTTTTTTTCTCTCCAGAAATGCGGACGACAGTGTTTTTAGATACTCCTGTGGCTGCAGCAACACGATCATTTACATTTTTAAATGGTATTGAAGGTGAATTAAAGTTTCCTTCTCTTCTCATAAACTCTATAACATTGGCTATTATTTCGCGAGATTGACTGTTAATCACGCGGCCTCTTAATTTGCTATTAAACTCCATACTTAGGTTCTATTAAACTGTAATGAGCAAAAAACACAAACGAAAATAAAAGAAATGTTTTAGCGAAATTTACATCTGACATTTACGTCTGAATGAAATAGTGAAATACTTGATGCGCAGAGTGTACTTTTATTGCGTAAATCCGTCGATATGCCTGTCAGTAGTGCTTTCTCTGTCTAGCCGTCGAAAGCCTCTACAAATTTGATGAACTGTAAACATTTTCATTAAAGTTTAGTCGCTACTGTCTTTAAACATCTACGTTTACTTATCATCTAAAGAAGAGAGCGCAGTGTATAATTCTAATTATAGGTTAATGATAAAATTTTATTAAAAAAAAACTGGATAAATTGGCATTAATATTGAAATAAAAAATACAATTTTATTCTATATTTTTTGAGACTTTATTTTATTTGGTATGACAATGTTTCCGTGTAGTGGAATAGGATAGCATAGTGTTTTACATTACTAGTGTGGAAAGTAACATTTTTTACAAGACTATGAAAAATAACTTTGTTACACCCACTTTAACGTCAGGCTAATGAGGAAAAGCCTTTTCAAAGCCAGAAGAGGTCAAACTCAGGAAGGATTCAAAGGTTAGCAAATAAAAGCTAGTGCGGAGTACTTTTCTTTCAATCAGGCAATTTATTATATTTTTAAAATGATCTTTTACTAATAACTATGAAACATTTGGAAGAGATTCATAGAAATACGTAATACAAGTTCAAGATACAAAAAAGTATTACAAATTGTAGAATATCTTTATCATTGATTTTTTTTGAATTATTATCATGCTCTTAGCACAAATTTTACCTATTAAGAAGGTTTCAATAATCAATTCTAACTTTTAATAAATTTTATCAGCAAATTCCCCAAGTTAATGTATTTAGATTGTATTAATTATCAAGTCAAATAATTATTTAGTTACCAAATGATTTTATCGATAGAACACAATGCATGAGAATCAACCACCTACAGCCACAGCTGACCACACACTCGACACTCAAGGCGACTAACCTCGTTCTGCCTGAGGAGGTGTCGGCGGTACTTTGCTACCGCAAACGTTTCCCCGCACCCCCCGCTCTAGACTGCCGCTGTTCTATTCATTATATTGCAATGATTAATCACACAAACATTTGTGTACCTGCTAACATGTACATGAAAGTAGTCACTGTCTCAGGGGTAGTTCCATATATACAATTAGTTAGGATCTGATGATCTATAAGAAAATCAACAATCTCAATTTTTAAGGGCATCTGTATGATTTTGAAGACGCTTTTTTAAAATTAGTTTTATAACTCGTTACAGATTCATCTTAACAAAATTTGACTACTTCCACTGAATTTATTAAAATTGATATTAAACCTAAACATGCAGATAAAATGTCAAATATTTT
Organism: Psylliodes chrysocephalus; assembly: GCA_927349885.1. Lineage (NCBI taxonomy): Eukaryota > Metazoa > Arthropoda > Insecta > Coleoptera > Chrysomelidae > Psylliodes > Psylliodes chrysocephalus. The sequence continues at coordinate 84,018,996 of OV651817.1, read as the reverse complement.
ACATGTCATGCAGATGACTACGATAAAAAAATTAAAAAGCAAACAGTAATCATGTTTAAGTATGCATGACAAATTATTACTTACCTGTCTGTATACAGATCTGTACGTGTGTCTTTATAATCCATAACTCATAAACGAATATTAAGAAAACTACCAAATGTTAAATTTAAGCTTTGATCCTCTCTGCAGTGATCTGATTAGAGTTTGGGCATAGTAGGAACATCTGGAGGGTACTTTATATAAGGTCGTATTTAAGATGTTATTCTCTAAATTTTTGATCTTGCACTTAATTTTCCTAAAATGGTCCGTATTCGAGAAATTTGATAAAAAGTGCGAAATTCGAATTTGTGAGAAAATTATTCAAATAAAAGTTACTTGTGATGTCATTTTATATATTTTTTATCCCATACAATATTTCGGTATTTGAGATATTTGAGGAAAAGTGCAAATTTCGAATTTTGAAGACAACTCAAAAACGGATAACGAGAAAAACACAAAATTTTAAAATTAAGCTTTAATCAATCACGTAGTGAGTTAAATTTTGTGCATAATCGAAGCATCTGGGGGGGGGAGGGGTACTGTATGGTGTGTCGTTTTTTTTAGTTTAAATTGTAGAGGAAAATTCTCCAAATAAAAGTTATATGCGATATCATGTTCTACAATTTTTATTATATACATTATGAGATTTCTAAAATCGACCATATAGTCCAGGGCATTTAGCACTAAATCACCCGAATAGAGGACATTTTAGAGCACAGTAGATATCGAGATGCGGTTTTCTGCATTGTGTTGGGGAAGGTCCCAGAGAAGACTGGTGAAAATGTGGGTTAGCAGTTTTTTGAAAAACGCCTTCTGGGCCGGAAAATGCGCCCCCGGGTAATTCTAATGTCAGAATTGAATTCAGCATCCCCGAAAACCCCCCGAGTAACGAGTTTAGAGCGATTCTCATGCACGCTGCCATTCCTCCCCCAATTCAACCCCCGCGCACCCTCACAGAGCCGCCCCCGGGTAATTCTAATGCCAGAATCGAGTTCCGCAGCCCCAAAAACCCCCGAGTAACGATTTCCGAGCGATTTTTCCGCGTTTACAATCGTTCCCATAACGGTACAAATAATGATGCAATTGGAAAATGCATTTTCCGGCCCAGAAGGCGTTTTTCAAAAAACTGCTAACCCACATTTTCACCAGTCTTTTTTGGGACCTTCCCCAACACAATTCAGAAAACCGCATCTCGATATCTGTTATGCTCCAAAATTTCCTCTATTTTTGGTAAATGCTCTGGACTAGCAACGGAAAAATTTGAGGAAATGTGTTTAATTTTTCCGTATTTTCGTTGGTATTGAATATAAATAAAAATGTTTCAAGAAGATGTGCGTGGAAAATGTATTTATTTCATCCTCTAAAGTATTAAGTTCATCCTCCCAGGGCTGTAGCCAGAGGGGGGCACATAGGGGCAATACCCTACCTTAAAAGTATTGCATATCACAACACACGCCTCAAAGTCATTATTCATGGTCAAACCTATTTGTGATATTGATATTTTTAGCTTGAATGTACCGAAGCGCAGGATATAGAACTGTCAGCTGTCACGTATGCGTCTGTAAACTGTCATAAGTCAAAATAAGCGAACGCAAATGATACGTGTGGAGACACCTTAATTTGGATTAAAAAGTGAGAAAGGTTTACTTGTAAATTACCCATGTAGCTTGAGCTTGAGTAGTGTGACGAGCAGATATGAATATGATATAAAATTGTGTTACTTGGCAACCTGGCAACTTCGGCAACATAGCAAATTGCAGATGCTTACTGCACAAAATATTTTTATCATATTTTGTTTTTTCTTTTAGTTTTATCGATTTGTTAATTTGTATAAATGGCTGCTTTTCAAGAAAAGTAACATATAACCGAAAAACTTATTTTTTCGGCGAGCGATTTAAAGTTATAGAACTAATAAATAAGAAGAGAAAGGCAAGAAAAAACTGACAAATCACCAGATTCCCTGAAGATAAAATAGTTCTCAACAGACGAATACAAAAACTAAAACGAAAAATAATTACTATTAAAAAAGGATCAATAGACACATATCTCAGAAAATTGACGAACGATAAAAATACTGATTACTCTTTGTGGAAAGCGACTAGGAAACTTAAACGTCCAATAGTCCATATTGTCAAATAATATATTTAGGGTTCATGTACTATAGGTAAAATAGTTAAATAATTATTCATTTATTAAAAAATATTTATCTTATATTAAATTATTATTTTCATTTGTCACATTTATTGTTTAGTTTATTTAAAGATATTATTTCTAAAGAGGAAGTGTAAATTCAAGTTTCTTAATTAATTGATACTTTTATGGAAATTCGTTGAAGTTGCAAAGACAGCAGTAAACGCGGTTCAACGAATTACCTGATCAAGCAAAAGTGCATGAACCCGAACTTTCTTTATAAAATATTAAATATAATTAATCACTTGGTTTTGAAGAGCGACACAAGCACCATCCCTCTTAAAATGGTGTACCCTGGGTGAGTACCTAATTAATCTGTTATTTTTATCATTATTCAATGGAGATTGTCTTTTTCCTTTTTTAAACTAAATCATTTACTTATTAAATAAATATTCTCAATCATTATTATTATTATTATGTTCTATTAAAGTAGTTCTACCATCTAGCTATAATTAACCCCTCACCTCGTTTAGGGAAACATAAAAACCCTAGACGCGGCAATATGCCACAAAAAAAAGAAAACAACGGAAACTGAATAAGATCAAATAAACAAAAAGCTGACATCTTTGCAGATCATCTCGAAAAAAATTTTCAACCGTATGAAGACTCGATTTTTCAAAACAAGAGAACACAAAACATAGTAGAAATTCCTAGGTTAACGCCTAAAGAGGTATTTGAAGAAATCAAAGAAAATATCAATTACAAGAAAGCACTCGGGTATGAAATACTAAAATAATTGTCAAAAAAAGCTTTGGTTAACTTTACTAATATAAAATATAAACGCTGTATTTTGACTAGAGTATGTACTTAGCATCTTAAAAATAGCTGAAATTATAATGAAACCACCAAATAAAGTCCTATGGATCTATAACATAGACCAAATGACAGACTGAACAAAATTAATTTGAATCACGAATTGTAGTGCATTTCTATTAATTTAACGGTTCCCGAGTTTTATTATCAATATCTGAAACTTTGTAGCGCATAATAATATCTGAAAATTGGTTTCCGTAGTCCAATTTCGTCGGGCATCGAAATAACAGCATTGAAAACGTAACTACGGATTGTTCTTTGGAACAATGCGTCGTAAATTTATCAAAAACAGGTTCATCGAAATTCGGTGACAGGCAATTTGAATGTGATTACGCAGTTACAATTCGTCATAATAAAATCCCAATGAAGCTGTTAAATTTACTGTGCCAAATAGCGATAAAGCGGGCTCTCGATTGTAGCGCACGAACTTTTGACGAATTTCGAAAAACTAATGCCGATGCTTTCGAGCACCATCATCATGTATCAGAATATTTATTGCTGAGGTCTTAATTTTGTGAACCCGACGCACAGGGGGTTGGATCGATTTAACGTGTGACCGAACTCGGAAGGAATCTTTTTAACACGAAATATTGCAAATAAAAGTACAATTAGCGTGGTTGCCAAGAAACGTAAAGAGAAGTATGGTAAAAATAGTTCTGTTATATTGAAATTATTCCCATGGATCTTTAGAAATAAAGATGAGACGCTTAATTATGTTTGAACGAGGAGCATATTGAACATGTTGAGTTGAGCATATTGAACATTTAAAATCCGTATTTCAGAGATTAAGGGACGCTAATTTTAAAGTACAGTTAGATAAGTTAGATTTTCTACAGAAAGGAGTAGCGTATTTAGGGCATGTTGTGACACCAGAAGGCGTAAAGCTCAATCCAGATAAAATTAAAGCAATACAAAACTTTTCAATACCTCAAACTCCCAAACAATGTAAAGGTTTTCTCGGATTACTAGGGTATTATAGACGTTTTATAAAAGATTTCGCGAGAATAACCAAACCATTAATTAAATAGAATTAAATGACAAATATGTAACATGCTTTGAACCTTTTTACTAATGAACCTATCCTTTAATATCCAAATTTTGAAAGACCTTTTAACCTTACAACAGATGCTTCAAATGTTGCAATAGGTGCTATATTATCTCAAGGACCTATATAGGTCAGGATCTACCTGTAGCATACGCTTCACGTACATTAAATGAAACAGAACAAAATTACTCCACAATAGAAAAGGAACTTTTGACAATAGTTTGGGCAGTCAAATATTTCCGCTCGTATATATATGGTAGAAAATTTAACGTTATTACAGCCACTTTAATGGCTATTCTCTTTAAAAGACCCCAGTTCAAAATTGTTACGGTGGCGAATCAAATTAGAAGAATATGATTATACAATTATTTACAAAAAAGGTAAATCAAATATCAATGCAGATGCTCTATCTATCGCGTGTAGAAATTCATACAAAAGAGACGAAATCATTTTGGGATAGCTTAGATGAGATAATAAACGAATCAACGAATTATAACAATCCTCCCGTTACATTTGATCATAACTCTTCTAACACATAACCTAATACACCATCCCCATCTACTTCAAAACTATCTGAACTACATGAGAATATATCTAATAGAGAAATAGACGACATATCCATAATCGTAAATTTAGACGAAATCCGAATGGTGGACATAGACATACCAAAAGACAATGAACCTTCCGAAACTCAAAATACAAATATATCAGATGATGATCATAGTGTACATTCCAATTCGGATGATAACCCTGTTATAGGAATCACTAAAGTAGACTATGCAGTAAATTATGGAAAAAACCAAATAGTAATAGAGTCAGTCCTTCATTCACCAGCGAAACCAAAAATAAAAATTATTTTTGGTAATAAGCAAAGATTTTATATACAAATTTTGCAAAATAATACCGAACAAGATATTATTGACTTTATTAAGGAGTATATTGCTCCAGGAGTAGAATATTATTTATATTTTGAACCTTTTTCAGTGTGTTTACAAAAACACTTTAAATCATCCTTAGTAAAATTTGGGAAATGTAATAAAAAATTAATAGATATTATCGATAAAACAGACATACTTGAAACTATAAAAAATTATCACGAAGGAAAAACAAACTATCGTGGTATTGAAAAAACTTTAAACCATATAAAAGACAAGTACTATTGGCCCAATATGAAAAAATCAATAGTCATTTATTTATGACTGTGAAACTTGCCAACAATGCAAATATGATAGGCACGCTGTAAAAATGCACATCAATCTCACCCCTACTGCAACTAAATCGTTCGACATAGTACATATTGTTACTTTTACTTTTGAATAATCAAAATTTTGATAGTTGTAGACCGTTTTTCCAAATATGCTCAAAGCCTATTATTTAAACGCTGTCGCAGGGTTCATTTTTCTAGTATAAATTATAGCTTTACATTTTTTAATGTAAAGGAATAAATTATTGCGCCTACACCAAACTAGTAACTGATCTAACTGCTCCTGAAGAAATAGACAGTCACATATGTCAGAAATTTTAAAAAAGAGCTTTAGATCATCTGCAAACAAGAGTTTTGGACAAGAAATAAAATCCTTAATATCTTTAATAAAAAATAAAAAAGTAAGGTTCCTAAATTAGAACCTTGGGGCACCCCTGACGTACCGAAAAATAGTTTTGATGAGAAGCCTTTATAGGTTACATACTGTTTTCTTAGTGATGAATAGAAAAGAAAGAACATTTGCATTGATTTTGAAAAACCGAGCTGACTTGATTTATTAACAATTATTATATGATCAATCTTATCGAAAGCCTTTTCAAAATCAGTTAAGATAACATCTACTTGTCCACAATGATCGAGGGTTTCATGTAAAAATTGTAAGAAGCAAGATAAATTTGTCACAGTCACATACTTTGATTACTATACGGGACAAGAGAGAGGTCCGACACGCCCAACATAGGGCGCGGCCATTTTGAACCCTATGACACAGTTTATAGCTAAAGAATCAGATCGCTCACTCTGCGTCGGCACTTTTGATCTCAATGTTCCAGTTAATACACGGCGCAACTCGAATAATACAATATATGACGACCGTCTATAATAAAACAGCAGTCTTCTGCGTATCCTGAATTTGTATCTCTGGAGTGGATGTTATTTTGGAACTTTCAACTAGTCCGAGTGAGCTAACTGATTCTTTGGCAATAAACTGTGACTCCAAAAATAATATTCACTGGCACTGACAGCAGCAAGCAAAATATCAGGTGCGTTTTAATAATCCGCTTCTGCTTCCGGAATTGTCGGTTTAGTCGTTTTAACCTGTCAGATTAAAACAAGAAAACCGACAATTCCGAAGCAGAAGCGGATGATTAAAACGCACCTATTAAAAATATTGCGCCAAGATGTAGGCAACACGTAATGGGGGTTCAAAATGGCAGAGTTTTCTATCTCCTTTTAAAAGGCACTCAGAAAGCTGCGCAGTGCGACCATTCTCCGTATAGTAAAAGAAAATCAAAGTATGTGGTCACAGTAGATCTATTTGCCATGAAACCATGCTGACATTGCTGACAGTTGGATATTAAGTGCCTCGTGAGTGGATAAATTTTATTATAAATACAAATTTCAAAAACCTTTGAAAAATTATTAAGAACAGGGATGGCGATAATTATTTAGTAGAGATGGATTTCCTGACTTAAAAATTGGACAGACACGAACTATTTTCCATTTTTCAGGAAAAGTTTTTAGAGATAAATTGAGGTTGCACAAATATATGTTTACAGTCTTTTATTAAAAAACTGAGTATAGCGTCATCACCCGCTGTAATTTTAGCATTTAATTTATTGATAGCATTGATTATATCCATATCAGTCAATTTCTGTATATTAATGTTAGGGAAGCAGTTAAAATTATCGCTTAGGTTATGTTCAGAGGGAGGAGTATAAACACTGCTAAAATAATCGGCAAATTCATCCACAATACTTTCAGGACTGTCAAATAGTATTTTCTCCTTGTGCAAGACTCCCGGAATACTTGATTGATTTTTTTGTTTAGAACAAAATTCCAAAATTGTTATATTTTCTATGGCGTATGAGATTTAAGTTAATATAATTTAAATTTTTGGCAACCATAGGTCGTGATTTTCTTTTTACAATCACTCTTTAATGATTTTGAGTGACAAATTAAATCTCCTACATTTATAAGTTGGGGTATTTTTCAAGTGATCCTTGTTGAATGAATTCACAGCCATTTAAATTTAATTGATTCGTTTTTAAATTTATGATACCACTTCATGGTTTTAAAGTAATCAGAGGGTGTGATTATTAAAGGGTAATTTACCTTAAGTAAAGTGAGTTTATTTTTGCAAATGATTAATAGCTATTTCCAAGTAATTTTCTAATTTTGGTATGAATCTTACCAACTAAGCTTAACTTTAGCATCAGCGCTATGAAACTTTTAAGTTTTAGTTAATTTTCTTAGTAAGTTAACCTTTTGTTAACTTATTTGGTTTTAATATTGCTTTTTCCACACAGGTGGATGTAATTATTGCAGATTAAAAGATCTAATACCTAGTCAGGGGTATATTTTTGGGGAATAATAGCATTCCTTCTTTATTATCAGTATTTTGGGCAATTTACGTAACCTCAGGGGTAGTAAAAGACGCCATTTAACCACCATTTTTTTTTGTTGCCAATATAAGTAACTCATACACACATATGTTTTATTTTCATGCACTGGAGTATTACCGATGACAATTTAAGCAAACAGACCAGAAAAAGTGTTGAACGTAGTCGATACAAGTGGAGATCTAGGTTCCTTAGCCTCAGAACGTCGCTGAATCTGCAACGCAGAGCATCGAGAGACCTTATAGTGACAAGGCTCCTTCCTGTATAGAAACCGAACTGAATACTATCTCGTTTGAACTCTTGAACAGGCTAGATCACCTCCAGAACCAGCAGGACCATCCCTCAGCTTAGTTATCCGGTAACTTAAATCGAAACCGAACCGACCTTGTATTTAGTGTTGTACATGTTACTTAAATTGCATATATAATTTTTACTCACCACTTTATTTGTTTACTACATTTTCATACTCAACTTTATATCTTAGGAATCTTCAGTTCAAATTAATTTGTATATATTAGAAACCTTCAGTTCGAACTAACGTTATGTATCAGGAACCTTCTGTTCAAGTTTAAATATTTTTTCTGCCAGAACCCTCAGTTGTGCCGTTTGTCAATTGTTTACAATAAACCCTAAATTGAATTTATCTGTTTTAATTTACCTGATATTCGTTTGAATTTGAATTAATCGTACCGCATCTTGAGATTAAATCACTATAAATTTGTCAATTACAGGTAGAGGTTTGTTTTGGCATTCAATGGGCTTTAATATCTTCCATTAAAAAGCAACGAAACTGCAGCACTACATGTAATAATAAAATACTCTTAGATCAATGTAAACTGTTGCTCCTCCAAACCCGATACCAACAATTTATTTAACTAATTATTTTCCCCCTAAAAAATAATAATAATAATAATAATTATTGGGGGGTGGGTTGGCTCAGTGGTTAGAGTCATGACTTTGAGATCGGAAGGTCTCAGGATCGAATCCCACCGTTGGCCGGAATTTTTTCATTTAATTTAATTATTTAAAATTAATTCTGATGCCTTGGTAGGATTCCCCACTCGACCATTCACTGTTGGGTTCTAATTAACAGTGCTGTTCCTAAAGTGGCGCTGGGAAACAGTAACAAAGCCTACATAGAACACGAGGCTAATGGCCGTAGTAGTCGACGCCGATGACACCAATTAAAAAAAAAAAAAAAAATAATAATTATTATTATAATAGAAAGCGAAATCTGTTAAATGTGCCAAATAAAAAACAGAGTATAGATAATGTTACGTCCTTCGAGCATATTATGTCTATGATATCAAAACCGATATGAAAAACTAAATGCCACCTACAGCAAATCCCATTTATTGGCACAACTACCACTTGTCAACCATCACGTAACAGCTTTCCTGTCTAACGGAGCATTATTTCCAATCCGGACGTGATGTCGCGTGCGTTCGGGCTATAATATGTAGAACTACTACCCGCTAGCCTGGCTAGAGTCCTGATAAATCGCAGGGAAAGTTCTCTTTTAGCGAAACCGCTACACGTCCCGTCGAAATCGAAATCCTAGTGACCCTTTTAGTTTCGCCGGATCTCAATGACAGTTTGACGAGTGCGATAAAGATTTTGCGGAATTTCGAGTGCTTAAATTTAGTAGAGTATTGCACGCTATACCAGCGGTGAATTATGTGCTTTGTTGCTTTTATCGGGAAAGAATCAGACTCTCCAAATGCTGACGTTTTCTGAGTATTGATTTCTCTTTAATTAGTTGTTTGTTTGTCAAATAGAAGTGGAGTAAACCAATTTTTACGAGCTAACAACAGCAAGAACAGCAGTTTACCTGCTGATAATAAAACATGTATTAGTAGATGAAGTAGTAGAAGAATCTAAAAATATCATTTACATTCATGAATACACCAGGCTTCCAGCCCAATAGGTTTGGATCATTTATAGAGAAAAGTAGAGAAACATTTATAAGAAGTCCTTCAAGCATTTCGACAGAATCAAATTTATATTTTAAGGAAGCTGATATTATTCACCAAACGGCATTAAAATTCCTTTTAGAGAAGCTGTAGTTACATTAATTTATATTGCAATGAATATACACCCTGATATTGCATTTATAGCTAATAAAGCTAATTCTTCAATGGATATAACCACGAGCATTAGGGAGCAGTAAAAAAAGTATTTGCAGTTAATTAAAATAAATACTTAAAAAATACAAATAAAACGAAAAAATATTTAACGAAAGGAATGGATAAAACAAGGGATCGTAAACTCTGTTAATGAAAAAAATAGGTTACATGCTTAATATAAAAAAAATAGGACAATATCAGTAAAAAACAAATATATCTAAATTACAGAACTTATACACAAAATTAAATAAAAAAACTGAAAGGAATTACTATAATGAAACAATGGACAATAATAAAAATAATACAAAATCATTTTGGTCTATTATAAATAAAAATGATAAAAAAATAGAAGAAATAATTACAGAATCTTTGATAAAACCTTCTTCATGCCCTTTTATATGAAAAGCCTAGAATGTCCTTTATTTCTTTTAAAATAATATTGAAACATGGTACAATATTGATGCTATACAATTGGATTTTTTTTAAGATGATCTTTTAAAATATTGTTCATTTTTACTAAAGATTGTTGTACTCTTTTCTTTGGTGTCACAACTACTTTTCTAGAAATAATTCATCTAATGCTTCTTTTTGTAACTTTTGTCAATTCTCGTATTCTGCTTATTACCCTATGACTGGATCCATTTTCTCTTTTAATATTTGAAAATACATGTTAAAAATTATTTGTTGAGCACTTACATCAGTTTTCATTATGGTTTACCTCTTCTTGGTCTCTTCTGGAAGCAAATGATTCGGTAGCTATACAAGAGACACTTTAATTACTCTAAGATATCTGAAATAATTAAACCAAACAATAATTGTACACAGAAACTACGAGAACAAACTCCCAAATACTACCCTGGAAATCCACGTAGAATGAAGAATCGCAATCTAACAGTGACGTAATATAGAGACGGGGTAAACGTCGATGTTTGTTTGAGTTAATCATCCAGAGGTTTTGAGCGAAAAATTATAACACTGAAATCTTTTTGTGAAAAACGGACAAATAAAAATAGTCGATACTAAAGTCTATTCCAATCCGAGATTCAGCGCATGTAAACAATGATCAGCGCGTGATCGCCTCGTGGCTTGCTGGAATCTGGAATGTTATTGGTCAAACGGCCATAAACTGCTAGAGCTGCTCTTTACTGTTTTGATGCAGATGCGTACTCAGATTCAGTGCGAAGTGCATCGTCGTTAAATGTGTTGTTTGAATTGAATCTTTTTAAATACCGCTACCTTGTAGTTTCAATATTGTGTTTTATTTAAATACTTTCGAAGTATATTAAATAACAGTGTGTTTGCTCCTCGGGCATATCCCGAAACTTTTTGTGTATTGTTTAAATACTTGTTTGGTATATTAAATAAAATATCCAGGACACTTGAACATGTTTAGCACGGACACAGGTGATGAGTCTACACAAATGTATTTGTCTCCTCCTAGGCAAAGGTCGAAAAAGTCTCATTTCGACATAAAAAGCAAGGAAATGATTTCAAACGTTTATAAGCATGAGACTCAAGAAAATCCAACATTACTTAAATTGTAAACAAAGTGACAAGTAAAACAGGAGTATGTGGTCGCAGCGTCTACAAAATTATCAAAGAATATACCACTAACCATACATTCTCGGCGCCAAAAACCAACCAAATTCGTAAAAAATTGTAGATTTGGTGGATGACTTTGATAGAAATGCAATCAGAAGAATAGTGCATCAATATTTTTTTAAAAACGAACTCCCTACTATTGATAAGGTACTTAAAGACATCAATGACGCTCTGGACCTGCCAAGTTTTAAACGCACTACATTGTATAGATTATTGAAAACAATAAATTTCAAATATCAAAAACGAGGAAAAAATAGCTTTCTTATAGACAGGGATGAAATAGTGCCGGACATACCAAATCAAAAATATAGGTTGATAATTCTGTAACTTCTTCAAGACGGGCATTTTTTGATGGACTTTCAACATGATTAAAAATCCATCAGGTAAATTATAGTCGTATTATATTATTTAATTTCGATATCGGGACATTTAAAACAATTGAAATTCAGGCTTTTCATTGCACGGCATTATTAAGATGACTGACATCTTGAGCCGGTTTATTTGTCTACAGCATAAAATGCTTTTCGATTTTAGGTCAAGGAAAAAGGCTGATAGTTTATCACATTGGAAGTGATAAAGGATTTGTTCCAGAGGCGCTGTGGGCTTTTGAATTAAAAAAAAAACGGAGATTACCACGAGGAAATGAACGGAAAATCTTTTGAAAAGTGGTTTGAAAATATTTTGCCGAGACTGAATGATAACTGTATTGTTCTATTAGACAATGCCCCGTATCATTCTAGGAAACTGGAAAAAATTCCAACTACTGCATCAAGGAAATCTGATTCTCAAGACTGGCTGCGTTCTAAAAGTATACAATTTGATGAAACATTACTTAAAGTGCAACTTTTAACAATAGTTAAGGAACACAGAAAAAAATATGATAAATCTATCATCGATGAAATGGTTAAAGCTCAAAATAAAATTATTTTAAGGTTACCACCATATCACTGCGAGCTTAATCTCATTGAATGAATTTGGGTTCACATAAAAAAATTTGTTGCGGAGCATAATAGTACATTTAAATTTGCTGACATGAAAAACATCTTTCATAATGCGATAGCTACCATCACGTCAGAAAAGTGGAAGAAATGCATTGATCACGTGCAGAAAAAAGTGGAGCAAAAAACGTGGAAATTAGACAATATTATAGAGCGACAAATTGAACAATTTGTAATAAATGTGAATAAGAGTGACACGTCTTCTGACAAACTAGAATGGCAACAGTAAATACAATAATCTTCACCCAATATAAATATTTGTTTTTTTCACGTCGATGATTGAAAATGCTATTCCAACCTGTTCTAACTTTTTTTAAATTTTTGTTTAAAATTGGAAAAATGTGTATGATGGCTTCATAAACAGTGCTCTAAGTATCACCTTGTATATTTTTAATATATTTTCTTCCAATTTATGTTGGTTAAGGTATTGAAAATTTATATCTCTAAAATTCTTAATTTAAATACATTAAAACTACATTGCAATAACATGTTGTCCTCATTACGGCCCTGGTCAAAAATTACATTCGCGTGCTTTTGTGTATATTTACTAAATCTCGGATTGGAATAGACTTTATATCTTATTTTGTCTAATTTTATCTAATTTTGTCTAATTTTGTCTAATTTTGTCTAAGTTTATCTAATTTTATCTAATTTTATCTAATTTTGTCTAATTTTGTCTAATTTTGTCTAATTTTGTTTAATTTTTTTTAATTTTGTTTAATTTTGTTTAATTTTGTTTAATTTTGTTTAATTTTGTTTAATTTTGTTTAATTTTGTTTAATTTTGTTTAATTTTGTTTAATTTTGTTTAATTTTGTTTAATTTTGTTTAATTTTGTTTAATTTTGTTTAATTTTGTTTAATTTTGTTTAGTTTTGTTTAATTTTGTTTAATTTTGTTTAATTTTGTTTAATTTTGTTTAATTTTGTTTAATTTTGTTTAATTTTGTTTAATTTTGTTTAATTTTGTTTAATTTTGTTTAATTTTGTTTAATTTTGTTTAATTTTGTTTAATTTTGTTTAATTTTGTTTAATTTTGTTTAATTTTGTTTAATTTTGTTTAATTTTGTTTAATTTTGTTTAATTTTGTTTAATTTTGTTTAATTTTGTTTAATTTTGTTTAATTTTGTTTAATTTTGTTTAATTTTGTTTAATTTTGTTTAATTTTGTTTAATTTTGTTTAATTTTGTTTAATTTTATTTAATTTTGTTTAATTTTGTTTAATTTTGTTTAATTTTGTTTAATTTTGTTTAATTTTGTTTAATTTTGTCTAATTTAGTCTAATTTTGTCTAATTCTGTGTAATTTTTTTTGATTTTGTCTAATTTTGTATAATTTTGTCTAATTTTATCTAATTTTATCTAATTTTATCTAATTTTGTCTAATTTTGTCTAATTTTGTCTTATTTTGTCTAATTTTGGCTAATTTTGTCTAATTTTGTCTAATTTTGTCTAATTTTGTCTAATTTTGTCTAATTTTGTCTAATTTTGTCTAATTTTATCTAATTTTGTCTAATTTTGTCTAATTTTGTCTAATTTTGTTTAATTTTATCTAATTTTGTCTAATTTTATCTAATTTTGTCTAATTTTGTCTAATTTTGTCTAATTTTATCTAATTTTATCTAATTCTGTCTAATTTTGTCTAATTTTGTCTAATTTTGTCTAATTTTGTCTAATTTTGTCTAATTTTGTCTAATTTTGTCTAATTTTGTCTAATTTTGTCTAATTTTGTCTAATTTTGTCTAATTTTGTCTAATTTTGTCTAATTTTGTCTAATTTTGTCTAATTTTGTCTAATTTTGTCTAATTTTGTCTAATTTTGTCTAATTTTGTCTAATTTTGTCTAATTTTGTCTAATTTTGTCTAATTTAGTCTAATTTTGTCTAATTTTATCTAATTTTATCTAATTCTGTCTAATTTTGTCTAATTTTGTCTAATTTTGTCTAATTTTGTCTAATTTTGTCTAATTTTGTCTTATTTTGTCTTATTTTTTATAATTTTGTCTAATTTATCTAATATATATTAAAATTATAATAAATGAATTTGTCACCCATTTCACAACCTATATTGGTTGTATTAATGGGGTATCTGTTTATTTTACATTTTACATTTTCATTTACATTGTATGTATGTAATATTATATTTACTTTCTATTTTTATAGCCTTTATAACTTCATTTGTTGAATATACTATTATTATTATTAAATATCTAAAAGGTAAAAACAATTGTTAGCATAATCTATAAAAAATAGTAATGCATCTGTAACTTAATCTAAACTTAAATCCATTGTAGAAATATCAATTTTCTAAAGCAAGCACATTGATGTAAACTATCACTTCGTTAGAAGTTTAAAATAAAGAATAGAGTTAACCTAAAGTTATATAATATCCCCAAAAAAAATCAATACAAGTATAATTTTTTTTTGTAAATTTGACTGAGTTTTTACTAATTTAAACTGCATACTACCTCTGATAATTTTGCTGTATATAGTGTTATACTCTGAGGTCACGCTCCAACTGCTCTACTAGAACGTTAGCTATAGATGTTAAGATGTTAAATCAAAGTTTATAGCATTTATAGTATTAAGCTGTTAGTGTTACATATATTTATTTACATTAAATCAATTTTTGTACATTTTTCAAATAAATAATATTCAATTTGCCTCCAACATGCCCACCCCACCCGTATTCCCCAGGAAACAATCACCCACTCCCGTCCTCTTCATGCAACATGTAATAATTTTTCTCGCGGAAGGAATTTCCTCTTGTATACGAGTAACTTCAATAACAAAAAGCTTTTTACGAATAAAAATCGACTTGCATACATGCTGCGAATGAAAACTAGCTCTCTACATTCCGTTTTTCGAATTTCACAAAAGGGGGAGAGATAAAAGAGGAAAAAAACATCGGAAAGAGGGAAGGATGGGCCGGCAGGCAGGCAGGTTTCATACTAAACAATATTTCACGAATGTCAAAGATATGAGATAGAGGGTGGCACAAAAGCGTTATTCGTATTACTAGATGAATAATTTCAAATAGATTTACAATGAATAAGATATTCTTGAAAGGAAATGGCACTATTTAAGTAATAAAATAAAATATTAAGAGTGATACAGCTAGAAATTCACCTAGATCGACCTCCCGAAGTCCGTAAGGAAGTCCAGCAAGAAATAATGACAGTAGATATGCATTAAACAAAAAAGAAATAAATTTATTCGGTATATCGACGGCACCTTCGTCCTTGATACTGGTGAACCATTCAAACAAGGATCCTGCATCGAAAACCACGACCAACTTGAAGAAGCTTAGTTCTGGAAACAGCTACAGGGCACACTACTGTTCGAGATCAAATATCAGCAATCATACATATTGGTAATACCTTGATAGAACACTTTTGGTAATTGAAAATAAGGAAATTGTAAAGAGGAGACTCCAAGGTATTAGTGAAAGAAAATATAGAAGTACCCCAAAATTCTAAAGCTATCGTCTGGGCCACTTACATGTGGGAATTGTGGAAAATAAAGAATCTAAGTGAATACATTCTGGTAGCTAGATGTCTCGTTAACGTAGATCAACTGATTCCAGTAAGGGTTGCCAATTTATCAAAAAACCATTAAAACTAAAGAAAGGACAAACAATAGCGCTCTGTACAGGGTGATTCTTTTATCATGGGAAATGAGTTTTTCTCGTAAATGGCTGCAGCAAATTGGGTTCTGTAAAAAGTATTTTATTTGGGCTGGTTATTGCTTGAAATTGGGATGGATAAGGAAGTTATAAATAAACGACGCTGGGCGTCGCGACGCTTTAAATTTTTTTTTGTCAGAAGCATACCATTTTTATTTCAGAAATTGAAAGATCTATTCAATAAAAACACTTTTTTTAAATACTATTTTTTTCCATCTAAAACCATTCAAAAATTACAGACCAGTTTTTATGTTCCAAATTTCTAGATTGCCATACAAAGAATGCATGGTATTTTAAATTTCACTAAATCAGGTAGGCTTTGAAAAAACATAATTGGCTTATATTGATTGATGTCTGAAACTGTCAGTGTAATTTCAATTATTCCTATTAAAATAGTGAGTAATAAGAAATATGTTTACACATTCAGATAAAGTTGACATGCTTCTTTTATACGGAGAAGCCCAAAAAAATGGTTTAGCTGCAAGAAGATTATATGCGGAAAAATACCCCGAACGCAACCTTCCAGACCACAAAATGTTTGCCAGGTTAGAAACTAGTTTACGTCAAAACCCTAAAGCATTTGAAGGTAGGTTTTGTGTTTTTTAATAAATCCCCATAAATTCAATGAGCCAAATTTGCAGGTAAAAGATCAAGAACAAAAACTGTCACGACGGATGAAAATGTGGCAATTATTTTAAATTATTTTAACAATCACCATGAAGCTTCTATAAGAGAGGCTTCAAGAGACTTAAATTTAAATTATAGTGTGATACAAAGAGTTTTAAAAAGCAACAAATACCATGACTATAAATTTCATAATTTGCAAGAACTTTCGCTTAGAGATTTTGAGAGGAGGAAGGATTTTATTTGTCAGTTTTTGGTGTCTTTGGATGACAATCCTAATTTATTTTCTCATATACTATGGACATACGAAAGTCATTTTGTTAGTCATGGATTACCAAACAAAAAAAATACCCATTATTGGTCAGACGAAAACCCGCGCAAAATCAGACAACATCAAATACAGGGCCACTTTGGCATAAACGTCTGGTGCGGAATAGTCGGGCGGCACTTAGTAGGGCCATACTTTTATGAAGGCGCCTTGACGGGCCCAAGATATTTAGATTTTCTCCAAAATCACCTTCCTCTTTTGCTGGAACATGTGCCACTGCAAATCAGAAGAAACTTATGGTTTCAACTAGATGGAGCTCCTTGCCACAATGCGGTCATTGTTCAAAATTATTTGAATGAAGTCTACCACGGAAGATGGTTGGGGACACACGGGCCCTTGAAATTTCCGCCTAGATCTCCGGACTTGACACCCTTAGATTTCTTTTTATGGGGAATTTTAAAAAATATAGTGTATAAAACAAAATCTAATAATTTAGATATTTTAAAACAAAAAATTATTGATGCGTGCAATGAATATCTGGTGATGTTTTAAGAAAAGTTACATCTTTCGAAATAAGAAAGCGGTACAATTTATGTGTGGATAACGATGGCGCATATATCGAGCAATTGTTAAAATAAGATTTGTGAATTAGCAATTAATTTTTACTAAATACAGTTCATGTTATTCTTTAATGTTTTATGTATGTTTTATGGGTTGTTAGTGTAAACTTTGATTATTTCCTAAACAATTACATAAGTGTTATTAAATGTAGGAACATCTTGTAAATTGTTTTCTTTAAATCCTAAATTATATTTGTTGTCAATATCAGCATAAAAGTTAGCCTGCCTGATTTAGTGAAATTTAAAAACCCAGCATTTTTTGTATGGCAATCGACAAATTTAAAACATAAAAACTGGTCTGTAATGCTTGAATGGTTTTAGATGGAAAAAAATGGTATTTGAAAAAAGTGTTTCTATTGAATAGATCTTTCAATTTCTGAAATAAAAATGGTATGCTTCTGACAAAAAAAAAATTGAAGCGTCGCGACGCCCAGCGTCGCTTATTTATAACTTCCTTATCCATCCCAATTTTAAGCATTAGCCGGCCCAAATAAAATACTTTTCACAAAACTCAATTTGCTGCAGCCGTTTACGAGAAAAACTCATTTCCCATGATAAAAGAATCACCCACCGGTAGAAAACATAATCAAGTGTGAAGACGGTTCTACGGGTGAAGCCACCACAAGTAATGCAGTTGATGCTAGGTTTGTTAAACGACTAGTTAATTATGACCATCTTACAGCTGAAAAACTTAGAAAACACAAAAAATGTATTAATACCAACTGTGACATTTTCGAGACAGGAAAATCTACAGAGCGTACCAGTCTTGTCCAACATAGAACTTATACAAGCGATGCAAGGCCAATATGGCAAGCACCTAGAAGATTCCCATTTGCTAAACAGAAAGAAGTAGCAAATTTAATACAGGACATGATGGATGCAAATATTATTAAAGAAGCTTTTGGTACCTGGTGCTCACCTGTGTTCCTAGTAACTAAGAAAGACGGATCTACTGGTTTCTGTGTAGATTATAAAAGATTTAATCAGATAACGCAAAAGACAACAATCCACTTCCCCGAATAGATGACACACTAAACACTCTATCAGGTGCATAATGGTTTTCCACGCTAGACTTGAAGAGCGAATACTACCAAGTGGAAGTACACACTGACGATTGAGACAAAACAGCTTTTTTAACTGAAAGCGGACTATACAAATTCCAGGTTTTACCATTTGGTCTCTGTAATGCCCCAACTACCTTTAAAAGACTAATGGCAATGATTTTGAAAGGATTTACCTGAAAAACTTGTCATGCCAAAAACTTTTGATGAACATTGGCAAGTTTTCGTATTTATTGGTGGCTCCACTGGTGCAAAACTTATTCACCGGTGGATTTGTGGTAGATTTGATTCACGTTCATTTATTATTGGTTGTTTTTCACCGAACTAGTCAATATTTTCACCGTTGTTCCGTTGGAAAGTTTTAAAAGTGACAGGTCGACAAAACTAAGGTCAAAAGAAGTACTAGATATCTATTTCTAAAGTTAGTTAGTGCACTAATACCAAGTAATACTCATAAGTAAACGTTTTTCCATTATTTGTCCATTTTTAAAATAAATCATGAATGACAAACGACAAACGGCTGTTCTTTTATTCAGCACAAACGTATCATCGATAACCAATCTATGACGTTATCTGACAGGCATCAGTGATGAATTTCAGATTGAAAAAAAAACTCGCCTTAATAAATTTGAGTGAAGTATTTGATAGATTCGAAATGCCAATCTAAAGCCTAATCACAATAAATGTTAACTATTTCAATCGGAACCTTATTATTTCCACAAAAGGAATCAAAACTGATCCGGAGAAAATTGCAGTTATCAAAGATTGTCCTAACCCAAGATATAATAGAGAAACTAATAGTTTTCTTGGACTGTGTTCATATTACCGGAAACTAACTGAAAGCAGCAGTCTATTTGACTGGACACCGGATTGCCAAAATGCCTTCACCGAGTTGAAAAAGCGCCTTCGAGGAAAAAGCCAATTCATTTTGGACTGCGATGCATCCCATCACGGCGCCACTTTATCCCAAGAACAGGAGGGGGAAGAGAAAGTAATTGCGTATTTTGGTAAGACATTGGAAAAAGCTGAGAATTATTGCGTCACTAGGAAAGAACTTTTAGCTATTGTCAAAGCCCTTGAACACTTCCATACCTACCTATTTAGCAGAAGTGACCATAGCACTTTGCAGTCGGTGATGAATTTTTAAAAACCTGAAGTTGTTTTTAAATGGATAGAAAGACTACAACAATATAACAGCGCAGAAATTCTTTCCAGGTGGAGGAAGGTTTATAATGGAAACAAAAATTTGCTGCTAAAATCTGAAGCCGAAATTAGTGAAAAAGAAATTAACAATGTGGAAGCTGGAGAGGGCTTACCGAATAACTTCTTCCAATTTTGGACATGTCTGTAAAAAGGAAGAATTAAAAAAACAAATTTTATACAATACTTTTAAGGGTAATAACGAAGCAACAACCTAAGGCGAGGAGCATGAATCAGTAGCTGTTAAAGATTTTGAGAATATAAACAGTTTTCGGTTATACCGTTAGTAATTGTAGATTCTTTATTGGAAAGGAGAGTGAATATTTGTTGGTTGTTACTTGCATGTGCTGATGGTATAATCGAGAACGATCCAAATTCTATTTTGAAGATTAAAAATGTCCAGATATTTAAAAAATGCAACATTAGAAGATGCCATTAAATATGATTAACGTATTTTCCATTTTTGCATAAAGCCAAAGGGGAATTTAAGCTGTTAGATCCAAGGGCAACTACACATAACGGAAAAAAATAATAAAAAATATGTAAGATTGTTGGGGCTTTCTAACAAACTCTCTAGCCTAACCTATCTAATTAGAAAAATCCCGAAAACGACTACTACTGAATTATGTAGAACTTCCTATGTAAAATTGTAGAATTCTTACAAAAATTGATTAATTAATTATCAAAGTTTCATTATCGCACCACCCTTACTCTCGATTAATTGTTTTTTGGCTCACCCCGTACATCCACGCCACTCATAATCCCATATTCATACGGCGAAACGTTCTTAAGTGCATTTGAATAGGCGCAAAATTCGAAAATAACTCGAACATTCCCAAGTTCCATCCACAGAGAAATTTGCGGAATGAATGGTACGTGCTTTCACCTATTTGAAAGGATCTGCTGCTTCAATGGTTTCGCAATTGCTACTCGCTTTTTAGAAAATATTCTAGTGCCGATGTCGGTTTCGCGGCTACACAGCTTCTGTTGTAACTATAACATTCATCGTTCGTCATTGAGAACAAATTTTAAATAATTATTTGCGGCACAGGGATCCTCTATCGTGTATAGTGTTTTTCCAAGGGTAAAAAAGCAATTGAATAGGTGAATTCGAAAACCGTACTAGATATCTATCCGTTAACGTAAAACAGCTGATTACTCCCGTAAAATAAAGCGAAAAACCGTACATATTCGCGACTCGCTAAAAGGTTTTTATTATTTTTCTCGGAAGGCTGATTTTGGACATGTACGGTTTTCGAACTCACCGATTTATATTTCGACTTGTTCTTATGGATCATGCAACAAGTTTCTGAGATAAATAAAGATGTTAATGTTAATATTTCTTGTTTTAAGAACAGCGGTCTGCATGAAACTAATCTGTGTGCTCCACATAAGAACCTTATTGCCCGTTTCTGCATTATAAAGACTCTGTCAAATAACTCGGCAGAACAGACTCCCCAAAACTGAACAGCATAACGTAGATGGGAGTCAACTAACGCATAATATGCAGTTTTTGCTGCACAAACTCCCAATTCATGAGAGGTGGTTCTAATGGCATAACAACCTGATGCGAGTTTTTTTAAAAGTGAATCCACATGAGATTTGAATTTCAAATCCATGTCGATATTTAAACCCAAAAATTTTGTACAGTTTGTGGCTTCTACAGTATCCATATCTATTTAAATATCAGGAACATTACATTTAAAGGTTAGTATTTTTGTTTTTTTAAAATTTAATGACAGAAAATTTGCAGTGCACCATGTTTTAAATAATTTTAGGTCATTACTGATATTTGCATAAAGAATATTGACGTCTTTATTGTGCCACAAGATATTAGTATCGTCAGCAAATAGAGTGAAACTTCCTGAGATATTTAACTTACCTAAATCATTGATATAAATTAAAAACAGGGTGGGCCCAAGAACAGAACCTTGAGGGACACCCCATTTTATGTCACTTGTGTTCGAGTCTGAAACAGTTCGGACTAACTGTTTGCGACCTAAAAGGTAGGATTTCATCCAACTCAAGGCCACATCTCTTATGCCATAAATTTCAAGCTTTTGCAGCAGTACTTCATGGTTGACACAGTCAAAAGCTTTAGTCAGATCACAAAATACTGCAGCTACGGCCTCGTTGAAATTTAAACTTGTATAAGCTAATTCCAAACAAGAAGAAACAGCGTCCGATACGTTTTTGTTGTGTTGAAAACTGAATTGATTTATGTCCAATATATTATTTTGGTCTAGATATCTAACTAGTCGAGTTTTTACAAGTTTCTCAACAATTTTTCCGAGTGTCGGAATTAGAGATATGGGCCTAAAATTAGATGGCTCAGTCAAGTCTCCTCCCTTATATAATGGAATTACAACACTTGTTTTAAGAAAAGGAGAAAAAGTACCTTCAATAAAACTTTTATTTATTAAAATGGATAAAACGTCTAATGCAGAGGTAGGTAAGTTTTGAAATATTTTTACTGACATTCCATCATGTCCTGATGCAGTTTTGTTGTGTATGTCATTACAAACTTTTAATAATAATAGGAGTGTATGGGCCGAGAACCAAGCACTCCGAAAGCTTGGGAAAATACCCAAGCCATCGAAAGGTGTATCCAGTTTAACATCGAGAGAAACTATCATAGACAAGAGATTATCATCATGTCCGATAGTCAAGCAGCCATCAAAACGCTGAGATCTTACGTAATCAGCTCAAAAATGGTCTGGAGATGCCTAGAACAATTAAATGAGCTAGGCGAGAAAAATAGAGTTACTCTCATTTGGGTCCCGAAACATAACGGGGTACAGAGTAACGAGATTGCAGATAGTCTTGCAAGGAAAGAGACTCAAACACCCTTTGTGGGACCTGGGCCGTTCTGCGGTATCAGTAGTAACATATTATTAGGAGATATTAAAAAAGAATTGGACAGTAGAAGAACCGATAATTGGAACAATCTCTTGGGGCTGAGACAGGCCAAGATACTTCTGGGTGAATAAAACCAGAAAAGATCAGAAGCCTGCATCTGCCTAAGCAAGAACAGGCTACGTATTGTAACAGGGATCCTTACCGGGCATTGCCGACTAAAACTGAGAGTAGTAGAGGATAGTGAGTGCAGATTCTGTGAGGAGGAGAACAAAACCTCCATTCACATCCAAACTGAATGTGTAGCACTCCAGAATCCAAGAGCATTGTATCTAGGAAGATATCAAATAGAAGAGGGAGATTTACCAAACTTGAATCCACTTAAAATCCTACAGTTCCTTGAGAAAATAGGATTGGAAGGGTCGTTATAGGCATTGAGACATTTCTTTGATGCATTGGCGACAGAAGGGGGGATCTTTTAGATCGCAGTGTATTAACACCCGATTCTCAACATAACATGACATTATATAAGTTACCTGACCTTTTACCTCTTGCAAACACTTTTTCACCTTTTTTAATCAAAATAGCTCCATTGCTGCATACAATTTCAAAACTAGCCTTCTCCACTGCAAAAACAGATAAAAGATTTGCCTTCAAATTAGGATTACAATGGACATATCCTTTAGTGTAATTAAAATGTTTTGATTACCAACTATAGATTGAACTTCCAAGTCGCCATGTAGTATTAATTGCTTTTCCTTTTTCTTCTAATTGAATTGGTTTTGGCTCATCAAAACGTTTCTTATCTATTAAAACATTTTCATCCTTTATGTAATGATGCGTAGCCCTTAAGACAACATACCACCATATTGTATTGAAATGCTCACTTTCTGTATACAATGATGTGTAAAATGCAACTTCGTCTTCATTTCTTTTAAATCCAGAACTGTCATCTTGAGCATAACTAGTACCCTGACTATTAAATTGTTTAGTTTTACAATTGGAAGCTCGATGGCCTAATTTTTTACAAGCAAAATATCTTACATCACAAACATCTTTAAAATGGCCTAATTTACTACATCGTTGACCTTTAGGTTTTTGTTTAGTGGCAACGAAGGCAGCCTCAGGTTTATTCACATTTTTGTTTACTGTTTTAAACTCTAATAGTCTATTTTTCACTGCTGTATGTCATCATCAGATACGGTTCTTATTGCCGTTACAACACTCTCATACTCTGCAGGCATTGATAATAATAAAAAGCAAGCTATATCAGATTCTTCAAAATTGGCTCCTAAATTCTTTAGCTCACGAGAAATTTTGTCATATTTTGTATAGTGTTCTTGCAAATCATCTTTTGTATTATACTTCAAATAAAGAAAACTTGGTACCTTTCTTGGCAAAGATGGTTTATCATCATATCTATTGCTTCGTCAATATATTTTATATATTCAAGATGAAAGTCACTTACACTTTGTATAATTAAATTTCTTGCTCTGTTATTGCGTTTCATCCACGTTTTATCAGTGGCTGGAATTGGCTTTAATACGTCATGTACTTCAGCAGCTCTAAGGGCAGATTCCACGCGGAATTTCCAGTTGTCAAAATTTGCGCCATTTAAATGGAACAATACCATATCGGTTTATTTCATCTAATTTTGTACTCATGTTTACAAAAATCTTCACTTTTTGGTGGATTTCAAAATTCACTCCACGTGCCGACACCGATTTTTTAGGTTATGTTGCTTTTACTAGTCCTTTTTGCGTATTAGGCAATCCAAACCACGTGACATTTTAACTGTCAAGATGGCGCTTGGTTGGCAGACATTGTTAAAAGTTCCTATGGTTTACATTGTGTTCTGCTACAGTTTGAAAGTTTTATTGTTTTTATTGGATCCTTTGATAAATTTGGAAATCGTTATTAGTTGTTTGGAGAAGTTAAATTGAATATTTACGATAATTCAATATGCAAAGTTCATATTTTAAGACATTATTGTAAGAAAACCCAGACGTTGGTCAGAGGTAAATATGATAATTTTTACCCTTATTTTATGCATTTTTCTTAGTTAATCAGCAAACTTTTATGCTTGAAACTAATATAATTTTTTCGTAGGTATCTATTGAAGCTGACATTGATTAAGAATTTGGACCCTTTCACATTTTCAACTTCCGATTTAGACTACAGTGTTAATGGCATTCCACCAGTCACATATCCCGATATATTTTCACATATAGTATTGACTCACAGTTTTTACACTCATGAGCAGATGAAAGCCTACAAATCCCTTGATGCTCATAAATATTTTTCAGCAGGTTTTGTCCTAAAAGTAGGAAAAAGGATTTTGAATGAATTTTATGTCATGGTTGGAAAGGTACCTAATTTTTTTATGTTTTTCATGATCTACTTCACATAAATATTTTACATTGCAAAATGTATATTAATGTAGTTAGTAATGTTTTTTACACATTTTCTTTTTTTAGGTCAAACATTCTCAAAGAGCCAACGCTAAACCCCTTGAAGTATGTAGCCATGTTGGTGCTTTGCTATTTGCGGCTGAATATGCAAACAGAAATAAAAGTACCGTTTCCTGTGCAGATGTAGCTGCTTTGTGGCCCATGCCATCACTGTCTACAGCAGTGCCTATTGTCCCAATAGCCAAAATGGACTTTGGTACAGTGGCTTCTGTACAACAACGCAGAACTGTACCTACGATGTCTAAAGAAGGTGTAGTAAATTTATTAAAAAGGGTTGAAAGTTTGTCTCGTACTGCTAGCCTCATGAGGATAGTGGAACCATTTGGAAGCAAACTGCAGGCAGCCTCAGAAGTAACATTACCAAACATATTAGATATTTTTCAAGAAATATATATTTCTAAAAATTATATTGAATTAATGGAAATCTCAAGAAAAATTGTAATGTCTTTGACTGCAGAGCAAATATCATTAATTGAGCAGTATACCCAAGGACAACATGCAACTAATAATTGGTTTTTACAAAGAGCAGGAAGAATAACTGCTTCAAAATTGAAAGCTGTTTGCAGGACAAATAAAGAATCGCGTTCTCTGTCGCTTATTAAAAGTATATGCTATCCGCAAAATTATCTGGACATTTGATTTTCGTCCTGTAAAGTGTTTTCCTCGATTTTTGATGGTATGAAAACAAGTTTTAGTTTATTTTGTGAAAAATATATATTAGACATTAATTGAAATAATTATTTTGACTCATGTCCAGTTAATTTTGCGGTTGAGTATATTTACAAAAAAATATTTTTGTTATATTTTTAATTTAATTGTTAATAAATTAAGTGTAGTAAGTTTGACTTTTATTTTATTTATTGAACTATTAATAAAAAAAAATCCTTAATTATCGAAATAGACCAGTGGCCCAATTACAGGATAATGTAAAAAATCAAAACTTTGTCATTATTTCACTAAAATAAAGATATTTGACTTCTGTTTAAATTATTTTTAAAACAAGCAAAAAGTTGATCTTGTTTCTTTTAACATTACTTTATATTAAAATATATATACATATATATTTAAAAGGTCTTTGATTATATCTAATATCCTCGGAGAAGTCCAGCTTAAAGTTGCATACTCAATTGAGTACCAAATTACAATAACAAATAAAATTGACACAATATACAAAGAAATATTTATTCAAATTTACAAATATAGATCAGTAAGTTTAAGTTTTATATAAAATTCTAAAATACAAGTACAAGGTACAATAGCAAATTACAATATATATACAACAATAAGTTTATATAAAAAAAAAACCAAATACAGAAAGAGAATACACAATAGCAAAATATACAATAAGTTTATAAAATATAATTACAATAAACAATTTAAAGTGTATCCTTAAAACAAAAAACTAAATTAAAATCACCCTTAAAATACACAGAAACAATTTAAAATGGATCAATAAAGGTAAATCGATTCAGTTAGATCGTCCCTCTTTATAGCTGCTATCCACATTTCCCTTCTTCTCCTTGATAAAGTATTAATATGTGGGTAATGCACAGAGTTTTTCAACGTAGGGACCAGAAAATAACCAAACACATCCCGATCAGCACGGCTTCCACAATTAACCACAAGGCAGGTTACAGGCATTTCTTTCAAAATTAAACTAAATTTACACTATTTATTAAAAAAACTAATCGAAATTATACCTAAATCACTTCAAAAAAGATTCCAAAATGTATGATTTACAAAAGTAAACAATACTGACGTTCAGTTTGTGTGCCAACCAAGCGCCATATTGAATTTATTTGACAGGTCGTTGGATTGCCTAATACTCCCAAGTCTAGGCCCATAACCAATGTTAGGTTAGTTGGATTGAATGTGGGAGTAATAATTGAGTGAAAGAATATAGTATTATATTGAAGTAACAAATAGAAACAAATACAAAATTCACAATCGTATAAGGGCGAGATTACAGAACGTCTGCAACTTTGCAGATCTGCAAATATGACTGATTTATACATGCAAGTATCAAGTTTTCGTATTCCAAATTTGGGTTTAGTGTTGTTGGGGGTAATAAACCACAATACATATTGCGAATTTGCAGATATTTTTTGGAATACTTGCATTTGTAAGTACGCCATATTTGCAGATCTGCAAAGTTGCAGACGTTCTGTAATCTCACCCTAAATCAACTTGAGCGTGACTTAAAAAGTGACAGTTGACATTTTTGACATTAATCAGGATAACCAATATTGTTTATGTGTCAGGTTTGCCAACATATATAAAATATATTAACAGAAATTTATATTCATGAGGAATGGTATGTATATTTGACATCAACGTTTTTAATAGCACTCTTTTTTGTGTTTCTTTTTTCATTTATTATATTGTTACCATTTCTAATTTTAATCTATAAAATAATTTCATGACATCCATGAACAAATGTAAGTTTTTATTTTATGACATATGACATATTTACATACAACCGTTTTACGACAACATTCAAGCGAGATGACAGGTCAAGCAACTTTAGATTTGATCCGTATCTCCTAATATACCGCTAGGGCTAGCACATGAACCTCGTTTTACGACATTTTGCGAAACGGCGCTCTTAATATTTACATATTCGTCTGCCGCTTGCCATGTTATTCTTTTATTTCTCTATTTGCTAGCTACAGCAATGTTTCCACGTACCTATCCAACGCTCATATTGTAAATCAGCTCTTTAACTGACATCGTGAAAAACGACGGGCATTTTTACCTGTTATCTCAAATTCTTTCGGCGCATAAACTTGGGATGCAACTCGGATGAAAATGTAAATGCAGGTGTGAATTTTCAAAGTCGTTTAGTTCGCATGACATATGGATAACATACTCACGTTGAAGTTCAACGAGAAAATACATTGTGATAAATCTTAAGCGCGGTTATTTACGTAAATACCGGTTAATAACGTGATGAGAGAACACTTAATATCGGTTACAGATAAATTTTCAAAATTCGGAACTTATATACAGGATTGATTATACAAAACATCCGTCTAACTTCCCTCTCCCTTCCTACTTCTCCCCCCACCCCATGAGATGTTGATATACAGTGTGGACATATCGATTGGTATTTTTAGGTGCGCATTTTTTTTAACAAAAACTTTTTATACAGGATGTGGCATGTAACAGTGGCCAATACCAAGTTTCTCATTTTAAATGCAACACCCTGTATATTTTTCAATTTTTGGATTCTTCAGAAAATTTTAGACATATTCTATGTACTATGTCTTATACCTAACTGTTTCGGAAATATTAAATGTGTTTATTGCATAAATTAATGTGATGTTTGTTTATATTAAATTATTAATAATTTATTTAAACACTTATTTATTGTATAACACTAATAGTTTAATTTATATATATTTCGAATGTCTTAAAACTGTTGACTATTTATCTTCACTGTCCATATAATAACTAACTGTCGCTTGGTCCTCCACCAATATAGAAGCAATTAAAGCACTTTATTCTTCTTTAATACGAAGTAGGCTGGAATTTGCAACAATTATATGGGATCCTGGGATATTAAACTTGAAGAAACTTCTTGAGACTGTCCAAAATAAATTTATTGCCTATCTTCACTATAAAAAATTCGGTCGTTCACCTGACCAAACCTCTTACGAAATAATAAGAAAGGATTTTAAATTAGTCAAATTGGAAAAACGAAGAATTAACCATAAGTTATTGTTTTTTTATAAACTGCTAAATAATAAAATAAATTGTGAATTTTTACTATCTGAAATTAAATTTTATATCCCAGGTCATGTCGTTCGGCCTAAAAACAAACTTTTCTTTATACCAAAACACATGCTGCTATTGGATAATATCTGCTGCATATATAATAACCACAATACATCTTTAAATCTGGATATATTTAATACATCACTTAAAACTTTCAAATCCCACCTGTTAAAATTAGAATTTACATAGAGATTTAAATATTATAAAAAAAAAAAAGATTCATTGTGAAACATGCTTACCTAATTTATATTGATTATTTTAAGATTTTCAAGATTTTGATTAATTCAATGAATATTTTTTATTTTAACATTCTTATTTATATACTATTTTTAATTCTAATGGAGCATTGGTAGATGCAAGTAGTTATAAAGTTTCGTAGATTATTTTTGTTTTTGTACTTATACTCGTATATATTTTTTATTTATTTCCTCTTTTATATTAACTTTATTGGGAGCATTGGTAAATGCATTTAGTTGTAGTTTCATTTTTCTTAGGAGAACATGTAATGAGGTTATAAAACCTGTTTGTTTTCTGTTAAATAAATATTTATATACAAATATTAAAAATTGGCGAAAGTGCTAGAGAGTTCACTATTCTCACCAATGCACTAGAAACATTATCCCGTTCTTTCTCGAAAGGTCATCGAAAGCACCTCCGCCATAGTCGTCCCATAGGTTTGGTCTTAAGGGGTTTAATTATGTATAATAATCGGACAAATTAAGCCTCAAAGTCCAAATAAGACAGAGAGGGACTTGTAGGGTTAGAGCATGACTGAATAATGAAATGGCTCACATAACATTAACATAAACAAAATAAAATTGTTTGATTACAGAAATTCGCTACAACACACTCAATACTTATTTCCCATTTAGGTCTTGATAATGAGGAGGTAAGCAAAAACCATTTCAGCCTTCCTTTTTACTGATATGAAATTAAAAAAAAGCTAGACAGTAGTTGTCGGTGTTATAGTCATTCAAATTTCCTTAACGGCATATCAGAAAAATGGTTTTCTAACAGAAATGCACAAAATGACAATTCTACAGATGATTGTTTATGGAGATAACACACGGACACAAATGGAAGTAGCTCGCTTATATCATGAAACATTTTCAAATTTGCCGCGTATATAATAATAATATTAATGTTTATTTAAAACTATACAAACTTTTAAAATAAAATAAGACAATAAATAGAAAATAAACAAACATACATAATCACAGAAGTTATTTTTCACCAAAGTTGTTAAAAACTTTTTCGTCATACTGTACTATTATCTTACCATAATATGAGCGAAATTGATATCGAAAAGGTGCATTTAACGGCCGCCGGCCGTTAAATAAAATAACGGCCGCGCACCACCTACAACAATCACAACAATCTAAAGTTGCCTAGCAACCACATCAATATACTATACAAACATTGTAAGTTTGACAGTACTGTTTCTTGTTGAGTGATTATAGAGCGGAAAAGATCAAAGATGGAAGAAATTTTCGAAAACGATATTCCCTCCGATGTACTGGAAGAAGCAGCTGCGGCAACCAAAAATTTATTTCCGAGTACAACCCAACAAAGATATCAGCAGGAATACGACAACTTCGTGAAGTGGCGTCAGAATAAAAACATACATAGTGTAAGTGAAGAAGTACTGCTAGCTTACGCAAAAGGAATGTCTGAAACGTATTCTCCTACATCACTGTGGACAAAAATATCAATGCTGAAACTTGCGTTAAGAATACATGAAAACATTGACATATCAAGGTAAATTACTATACTATCCGCCAACATTGAACTAACTATATACTCATCGAAATTATGTTTGTAGATTCGGTAAACTATTCTTGTTCCTGAGGCGCAAAAATGAAGGTTATACCCCAAAGAAAGCCAAGGTTCTATCGGAAAATGATATACTTAAATTTTTGCTGGACGCGGATGATCATACCTGGCTACTGGAAAAGGTTGTGTTAGTGCTCGGTATTCTAGGAGCTTGCAGGAGAAGTGAACTTACGTCTCTCACCATTAACAGTTTCGAAGATACAGAGAAAAACATCCTCGTATCACTAAAAAATACTAAGAATAAAAAAGACAGAAATTTTCTTATCCCAAAAACAGGACTTCCAGTTGATGCATATAGTTTATACAAGAAATAAAGTAATCTGCGTCCTCCTAGTTTCAAAAATCAGAGATTTTTCGTTGGTTATAGGAATGGCAAATGTGTGCAGCAAGTCGTCGGCATACATACCATCGGAAGCGTTCCTAAGAAAATTGCCACCTTTTTAAAACTTGAAAATCCCGAACTTTATACAGGACATTCATTTCGTAGAACATCAGCAACTATGCTCGTAGAAAATGGTGGTGACTTACTGTCATTAAAAGAACTGGGAGGATGGGAATCATCAACGGTGGCGGAAACTTACATAGAAAAATCGGTTTCTAAAAGAATGAAAATAACAAAACAACTTTTTCCAAATAATCCGGAGAATATTGCATCTTCAAGTACTGCAAATAGTTCACATTCTTCAGAAACATCTTCCTCTGTAAAATCTAAATATCCTTGGGACGGGTTACAGATTTCAAATAACACCAATTGCGAATTCAATTTCCACATCCATTACAATAAGGAATAAATTGTTTTATTCCGTACCTATCTTTTAAGAGTTACGTTTAATAAAATTTGTTCTTAAATTAGGTGTTTTGTTTTTGTAGCAGTATGACGAAAAATCTTGAACGAAACACGGCCGATAACAGCAAATAACGGCCTTGGCTGTTTATGATCCTCGGCTATCGCCTAGGATCACAAACTTCAGCCCGGCCGTTATTTGCTATTTATCGGCCTTATAACGTTAATAACTAATACGTGATATATTAACAGTTTGGCAAATGAAATTAAATTAAATGAATGGGTAATTTTGAATAAGATGTCATTATTGGGTGGAAAGTTGTCATTAATGTGTAAGGTGTCTTTATTGGGTATGTTGTCATTATTAGGTAAATAGTAATTATTAAGTAAGTTGTCTTGATCAGGTAAGTAGCATCTCACAATTAAAGATTAGCTTGGTACAATGGGTAAGTGTCTACATAGTGTCATAAAAGAATAAATATAAGACATATAGCAATAGAAGAAAAATTAATATTTACAATTTATAGGAGATGAGAGATGTAACAATAGAGAAAATATTAACATTTACAGTTTATTATACATAAATATAAAACTATCGCAATATAGGTTTGAAAGATTAAAAATTATTTATAATATTGAAGAAATCAATAAGAATTGAGTTCCTTCATTAATTTGAAAATACTGTCGCTTGGTTCCCTTCATTCCTCTGTCCACTTCTAACTGACATAACAGCTTATTTTTGGATAAAAAAAGATAACCGTATTTAATAATAGTTTTTCGTGATTTCTGACACAAACAATCACAACACTTTTGTTCCGATCCAAATGCAGATTAAAAAAAAATGCCGATCGAATTAAACAAACACCGGAAATCATTTGTTCGCTTTTTCGATCGGCATAAATTAATTTTCGATCAATCAACGCCACCCAATTGGATTTAATGCAAGCCGAATTAAAAACAGTTTTACGACGGTTTTTTATTTTTTTATAGAAAATCATTTTATTTGCGTATCTCTGAACGTTCAGGAGGAAATAAACAATGTATTTTCCATAGGAAATCTACATTTCATTTGATATTTTCATAAAAAAAAACTGTTTTATCATGATGAATTTGATTAAAGGTTGTCTGTCTTTTTTTTTAATAGTAATCAGATATAAGGTAGGTGCGGTGAATATGCCCATGCAGGTAATATGCACACCCGCTGCCATTTTAAAAAGTTTAGCTTATATGCCAATAGATTTTGCACTTACAGCGGTACAAGTCAAATCAGTCTCTGCTAGTCTTTGCCCAGTGGCTGAAAATGAATCACCCGTTTTGAGCGCTGTCGAGTATAACAATAACACGTAAAAAGAGTGTAAACTTTGTGTGTGTTTGTTTACAAAAATTGTAAGTAAAGCATTTTAAAGTACGTCTATTTACCATTTTCTTAGTATATAATTTTAATAAAAATACTTTGAAATTAACCTTCAAAACCTAAAAAAATACATAACATTTCTCTGTTGCTAATACGCCCATCGTCATCGGAAGCAAATATGCCCATATGGGCATATTACCTTCGGTTCGTAGTGGAACATTTATTATTAGTTTAAATTTTTGTTTTACAGATGTCACCTTATAAAACAAAAGGAATTCGGTCTTAGTGGACGGAGGAAGACCTTAAACGAGCCCTTAGAGCGGTAGAAAACGGAGAGTCGAAAAACTCAGCATCTAAGCAATATAAAATACCGCGAAGGACTCTTAAGCGTTATATTGACAAAAAAGCTAACGTAAAACAGCCACTTGGTAGAAAAAGTGTTCTGAATAAAGACCAAGAAACAGAATTAGCGGCCCGATATTTCAGGCTGGCGCAGGTGGGTTACCCACTTACAAAACGAATGCTTCGAAGATCTGTGTATCATTATTGTGAGCAAAACGGTTTACCTAACATGTTCTCACAAGAAAAGCGTCTAGCTGGCCGTCACTGGTTAAAAGCATTTTTAAATAGACACCCAGAGATTTCTCCTAGACGGGCCCAGAACATGAACCCGGCGAGAGCACAAAAGCTCAACAAATAAATTGTTTCCGATTACTTTGACAAGCTTAAAACAGTGCTTCTCGAACTGGACTTAATGGATAAACCTGAAAGAATTTATAATATGGATGAAAAGGGGTGCAGGTTAACATTACATCATCAGCAGACTATTCTAGCTAAAAAAGGCATAAAAAGGGTTCACCTAGTGGCACCAGAACACGCGGAAAATGTTACTGTCGTTGCTTGCGGTAACGCCAGTGGAGGAAGAATTCCCCCAGCCATTTTATTCAAAGCGAATGGAGTGACAACTTGCCACCCGGAACTCTAGTCCTCATGACGAAGGAAGCAAGCATGACAATTGAATCATTTTACGAATGGCTAAAGCACTTTGGCAAATATAAACTTCCAGGCAACTGCCTTTTAATCTTTGATGGCGCATCTTGCCGTTTAGATCCTTCTATTGTTGAAACTGCAGACTCTTATGGCATCACCCTTTTATGACTCCCAAGTAATACGACACATGAACTGCAGCCAATGGACAAGGCTGTATTTAAATCTTTCGAACATCATTGGGATGAACAAGTACTTTTATACTGGACTCGCCACAAAGACCGAGCTATAACCAAACAAAGGTTTGGGGAGCTTTTCTCTATCGTTTGGGACAAGTCAGTAACACCCCAAAATATAACATCAGGTTTCTCTGCTACGGGTATCTATCCGTACAATCCAGATGGTATTCCCGAAGTAGCTTTTGCTCCTAGCATTTTAACGGAACGAGATAATAACATGGAAGAAATTAACAGACTAGAAGAAAGACAAGAGCTTAGAAGGGAAACCACACCCCAACCTGGACCCTCTGGATGTCAACAAAGGAATGACCGAAACACCATAGAAAAAACTCCTCCGTCAAAGATCTCCAATTATCCTGAATATTTTGGACAAAAACGCCAGAGTAAGAGAAAACGGTCGTCATCAAGTAGCTCCTCATCAACAGATGATAATATGTCTTTATACAGCGAGACCTTAACA
Organism: Psylliodes chrysocephalus; assembly: GCA_927349885.1. Taxonomy (NCBI): domain Eukaryota; kingdom Metazoa; phylum Arthropoda; class Insecta; order Coleoptera; family Chrysomelidae; genus Psylliodes; species Psylliodes chrysocephalus. Next base: position 83,984,368 of record OV651817.1, on the reverse strand, counting down.
GAAACGTTCTCTTCGGAAGACGAGGCAAAACTTGATGACGAATCGGCAACATTGGATGACGAAGAGGCTAAAAGGCCGAACATCAGAGAACAAAGGGCGTTAAAGAATTTAAAAATGGACGCAGAAAACCAGAAGTCAATCAAAAACATCCAGAGAGAAGATGAGGACCAAAAATCAAAGGACCTGTCTAAAGAGGAAGAAAATAACACAAAGACAAGAAACGATGCAGAAGAAAAGGTTTTAAACGTGAGTTTTACTGAAATGTTGGAGACACCATATAAAGATGTCCCAAAAACAACTAGAAAGAAAAAAGCTATTAACAGCAAAGCGCTTATTGTGAAAAAGGCACTTTTTCCCACCAAAACCACAAAAAACTTACCAAAGAAAAAAAAATCGTTTTAAAAGACGAAGATAAAGGAGAAAAAATAAAACCCAAAGAATCGTGGTACTGCAAAGCTTGTCAAGAAGACATAAAAAAAGATATGCGATTGTGCTCGATGTGTTTAGTTTACTTTCACGAAGAGTGCGTCGGGCTCACCAAAGGTGATAAGACAGTTTTTATTTGTTCAGATTATGGCTAAGGTTGTCAGAAATTTTACTGTCTACTTACCAGTGTAAAGTAATGTTTAGTTTTTCAGAAATATTTTAATTTTGGGTTTGTTTATTAGTTTGTTATCCTTATGCATTGTTTTTCCGAAAAAATATACTTAACCGACGAAGGTTGTATGCTTTTGTTAAAATAAAATAATGGGTATATTAGGAACATGACATGGGCATATTAGGATCAACCTATGGGCATATTAACGACAGGGTTAGTAATACGCCCAGTATGACGCGTTTTTAAACAAACGATATAAAAAAAATCTCAAAGAAAAAATCATCGATTTCTGTCCAAACATTACTTCTTTGAGTTTAAAGGTACGCTTTCTCTAAAAAATCGAATTGAAAGGTTTGTCGTTTCTAATTTTTATCAAGGATTCTGCTTAATATGGGCATATTCACTGCACATACCTTAGCATACCTTTAAGCGCTGCTTTTAATATAAAATATTTAGTTATTTTTCGTACGTCACTGTGTTGGCGTAATCTTATTTCGAGGTCAGCTATTCCATACATAAAACTTGAACTTTTGCGGTACTTTACACGAATATATGGATATACGGTTAGAATATTTTCCGGAACACTGCTCCTTCAACATCTGAGTAATAAAGAATTTTTTGAATTTTCTACTCTATACCCACCACAAACCGAGATGCATCTGATTTTAAATTTAGTTCTTGGTCTTGACGCAGGGTTGGCATATACAACGGTCAAAAATAGACAATTTTTGAGGTAATATTCAAGAATTGTTTAAACATTTTTTCTACGTTTTAAAATGAAATATTCTTAATTTTTATAAAAATAGTCAGAGATCGTTTGTTGAACGCCTTAGAAATATCAATAAATCACATTTGTGAGCGATTGTCCATCAAATAATAAAATAACAAAAACTATAATCTTTTAAATAGATATAACGAATATTATTAAAAACAAGTCCGAAGAAAATATAAATAAACTAAAGGTATGTGAGCCATTTCATTATTCAGTCATGCTCTAATCCTCCAAGTCCCTCTCTATCTTATTTGGCCTTTAAGGCTTAACTTGTCCGATTATCATACATAATTAAACCCCTTATTCGCGAACATTCCTGAGTCATCGTGATAATATTTCTGATCTATTTCGGATATGAGATGTTTTGGTGAAGGAGCATTCTGGATCACCAATTTGTATATAAATATTGGTGGAGGATCAACAAAAATCAGTTATTATACGGACAGTGAAGATAAAATAGTGAACAGTTTAAAGACATTCGAAATATATATAAATTAGAATAATAGTGTTATAAAATAAATAAGTGTTTAAATAAATTATTAATAAATAAACTGTTGTTTAAAATAAACAAACATCACAGTATCAGTAATATTTGTTTCGATTTGAAAATTTAAATTTAATAATTGCTAGATTTTAATTTAAAATTTAAAAATTGACAATAATGAATAGATTAGAAATAAAATATATAATAAAAATAAAATAACAAAATTTATAAAATACATACGTAAGATTTTTTTTAAATTATAGGGTGCTAAAAATGGATTCTACTAAAATTATGTATATTATAACAAGAGGGACAAAAAATATTTATTGGATAACTCATTTAATTTTTTTCACAACTGGACTCAAAATCATCACCACTTGCCGTTGTGCCTAAATTAATAATAATTAGTTCTAGATCAGAAAACATCTAATTGCTTGTATTTTTCCCAATCAGAAACAATTAAGTTTTTAATGTGTCCCACTGAGTATCGGTAACATTATTCAAGTCTAAAATACATCTTCCGGTGACGACTTTGTTGTAAAATGTTTCGCCATAAAATTGTTTGCACTGTGACCACACCATCTCTATCGCATTGCCATTGATATTGAGGAGTTCCTAATATTTTATGCCCATATTCTTTCATATCTAGGAGGAATTCTTTTCGTGGTAGATTTTGACGTACAACGTCTCAAATCCGATATTTCATACCATTGGACATTTTATGTTTCTTAATCGCCACATTTTCTAAAGTTTGCATTAACAATGGATGACTTACAGTGTCAAATCTACGAATATGCCGTTTGACACTTTACAGTGATTTAGATCTAGGGTCTTTGAATAGGTACATACTGTTTATTAGTCAATAGATTGTATTCAATTATAAATGATGATAGCCTATTTATTATAAGTTTTTAGAAAACTCTAGCTATATGACTATAATTGTCTTACCACCATTTTTATAAACAGGTACTACAATATAGAGCTTGTACTAAATGCATTTTATTTTAATGCTTTTATTTAACACACCGGTAAATTAAGTGCTTAACTTCTATTTGTATTTTGTTTTTGCCATGTAGACCAATTCTTTATTAAATTTGTTAGCTGTCTGCATGTTAGTAGTTAATTATTAATCCCCAGTATCCAGTGGTGTAGCTACGAGAGAGTTTTGAGGAGTCAGAACCTCCCATGGAGGGTCCACACGTCACCATTTTTGCTCTAGTATTGGCGCTGATCGCTATTGACTGTTTTTATTCACTTCCTTGATGGAACCCCCATAGTTCTCAAAAACTCCTCCCTACGCCACTGCCAGTATCATTGATTATCTTTCCATTATTACCTTTATTTTTTTCTCCTACAAAGCTTTGAGACCATGTTCAACAAATATTTGGAAATCTCCCCTTATTTTTCTCAATAAATTTGATTTGGTCGACAGAAGGGTAATAAATTTATGAAGTCAGGTCCTGACCCGAAGGCAGATTTATATCCATCTTCACCGACTTTATGAATATGAAAAACCCGACAGACCGCCTTAAACGCTTTAAATGCACAGGAAAGTGCATTATGCTTTTAGATAAAAATTTACTGTGCTCTTCTTCTTTTACTTCTTGAATAAAAAAGAGGTTATGTATTATTTAGCTGTGAATAAGAATGCATAAAAACATCTGAATGATTGTTGGTAGCCGTCAATGAAGTCTTTTTATTAGAAAAAAATGTATTTCTGAAAACTTGTTGATAAGAATTATTCCCATGACGAGTTTTTATAAATTTAAATGTGTTTTATAATAGGAACGGCTTTAGATCTGTCTGCAGTATCTTGAAAATATATTTTTGCAACTCAAATTCATTTAAGCATTCAAAAAAAAGTATTATTTTTTGGTTAAAGCTACAGTTTTTGTAATGTTTTTATAAATGAGGGTTCTCTGTAGTTATTTACAATACTTTATTTGCACTAATTTGTATATTTAACATAAGTAATTTAGTATTTCTTATTTGCTTTATTTCTCGACTTCTGCCTTGGCTACGCGCTATTTACCAATAACCTTCTTTCCGGACACTTGATATGAACTGTCTGTCATGTGTCATCACGTTCAGTAATTGTGGGTTCACTTAGTGTTACTATACCACAGTTTTATTGTTTATGTGTATTTAAATCTACCTTTAGAATTGACTATGCTTCCCCTTATCTAAATATATAAAAGCTTTTGTTCTGACTGACTGATTTATCAACGTACAGGGTGGGCAAATTTTAATGTTTTATTAGAAAATCTTGTTAACTATAAATGGTATGAAAAAATGGATTTCCCATCCCTGATCTCTTTTTTGAAAAAAAAACTTAATGGCATCTTTAAAAATTGGCTATTGTCTTTTGTTTTCGAGTTATAATTAAAAGTTCGTTTTTTCAAATGTTCAATATATGGCATTATCTCACTTATTTATGAAAGTTGTTACGTGAAATGAATTTTTAATTAATTTTAAATTTATTTTTAACAACTTCTCCATAACCCCTCGTAACACACAACATATGACCACTGCTCTGCCATTATCGATTTTTACACAAAGCACCGTTTGCGCACGAACTCTAGTTTCTTAGGGCATCCACGTCGTCACAAAACCGATTCGCTTAGAATCAATCGCTTTTTCTGATGTCTCGAGCTCAATGTGTCGGATGTACCGATAAATGTGCCTATTATGAATGATTTTCCTTAATTATTTAATTCTTTAATTTGTGTTTATTAAGTGTGAACGTTGGGATAATTGTCAGGTAAATGTTTTTCTTTTATTCCCATTTTTGCTGGATTTCATTACAAAACCATGTGCTTTTTTTTATTACCACTATGCTGGAAAAAGCCGGTTTCTATATTTTATTTCATTTTATATAGATTATAGCTACCCTAACTAATAATATTTTTTTTAAGCTTTCTTATATATATTAATATAAATGTGTTATCATTGAATTACTTTGATATATACGCGGGGAGGCAATTAAATAATTGAATTACAAGTCAGTCTGGAAATACAGTTTAAACGAAAATTTATGGCTCCTAACTTATTTTTGCCTTATAAATATTTTATATTCTGTTCAGATGATGTAACTTTAATATCTGTCGTGATATTTTATATTTTGTTCAGATGACGTAACTTTAATATTTGTCGTGATATTTTATATTCTGTTCAGACGATGTAACTTTAATATTCGTCCCGTTTATGCATAAATCCGTTAGATTTCCAAACTGGCATGTATATGTACTTTTACACACGGTACTGAGGTTCTTTTATTTCTAAACCTGTAGTGGCTCCTCCAAGTATCCAAGAAGAAGTACTGTCTCCAAAAAGAGTACTCTATACCTCCAAATATTGTCTCCAACAAGAAGAGGCTACTTTACCTCTAAGTACTGTCTCTACTGTCAAGAAGAAGAGGCTACTCTACCTCTAAGTACTGTCTCTACTGTCTCCAAGAAGAAGAGGTTACTCTACTCTACCTCCAAGTACTGTCTCCGAGAAGAGGCTACTTTACCTCCAAGTACTCAAGTACTGTCTCTAAGAAGAAGCTCTAAAATGTATTAAGAAGTTCCAAGCTCCTTCAGGAAGCTCCTAGTTGCCTCTAGCTATAAAAAAAGGGAAGTACCATACCTACGTACTAAAATACCACCATTTATCAGTATCTTCAGTAAATTTAAATAATCATTGATTCATTCAACTCACTAACTATTTAATTGGTAGACATGTAAACTTAATCTTCACTTTTTTCATTAAATGTATTAAATTTTCTCACTTTCTTTTATTTGCCAGAACCCATACAGATAACTTTAAGTACCAGAGACGGACTCAATTAAACGGGACATTTAAAATCAGATAAGTTTTTTTCAAATAACTGAAAAACTTGGTGGCGCTCAACTTTTTTTTGTTGTTGTCTTGTTTTAATATCTTTCAATTTATCTTAAAGTAGATCTTGGCATATGATTAAAGTAGTTACTATCTGAGTTTTTTAATTTCATTTACGAATATTATTTAAGGAATATTCTGTATTATTATTATTTGTGAAATTCTAGATGAAAAATATTCAATCTTTTTTAAAAAAGTATCAACAAGTCTATTCGATTTGTTTTCATGTGGCAAGCTCGAGAAATATCCATTTTACATACACATACGGACGATAATTAGGTTCATACGAAGGCGTCAAAGAAAAAATTTCGAAATTAGTTCGAACCCCGTAGGAAATGATGGAGCGGGAAACAACTTTGATAAATCATTTCGTCGGATGCGGATGGTTCTGTTTGATATCGGAAACTAATTAGTAAATCGGAATTAACTTGCTTTTAGTTTGGCATTTTCGCGATAACCATAAAGTAAATATATTACTGGCACGTTATTGAGCAAAGTTGATTAGTACAAACGGAGAAAAGTAGTAGAATTTTTAGTCAACAATTAGCGAAAAAAAAAAAAAAAACGAAAACAAAATAATTGAGAATAGAATCAAAAGTAATCCGCAGCTAGGTTTAGAGATGGGCGAAATATTTTACAACTATTATAATAATAATTGTTAATATTTAAGGATCTTTTCTAGACGTTATCATTTAAAAATGTTATCAGTATGAATGTAAACATTTTAAAAAATATTTTGAATTAGAAAATTTAATTCTTACAATCATTATAATGTTTTTTTAAAAACTCTGTTGGAAATATATCAAACATATCATTTAATAACTCAAACCCAAGTGTTATATATACTTTTAAAGTCCCTATCAATCTTATTAATTTACAAATAATTTTATATCTACTTATACACTATTGTATGTGCCGTTATTTTCTAATTAAAGTTTATTACATTATTATAAATGCTAATGTACGTTTAACGTAGCACCACGATTTTCAAAATCACTCTTTATTCTGTCCCATCCTGTATGCGTTATTATCTTGAACGATTTTCAGTATGTATGCATTTCGCGTTCAATTTGTTTTCGTATTTTCGTAGAACTGAAACAGAACTACGACTGACGTTATGAGACCAATTACATCGGTTTTATATCCATGTCAAAATGGGATTTCATCATGTAACTATTTGTTGCTTGTTCATGTAAATCTGTATTGTGTTTGAATACTAATAGGGTGAGTGAATACTAATAGCGTGTGAGCTCACATATGTACTAATAGAAATAATGATAGCGCTGTATTCGTATTTAAATTATTCTCAAATTGGATTTTTTTTACCACACCATTCAATTTTATAAGATATTGTATGTTCTAAGATATTTTAACAAGTTTTAAGATGATTTTATATGTTCTAAGATGTACTAACATGTTTTAATATATTATAGGATTTTCTGGATTATTCAAAGATGTTCTAATAAATTCTACGATGTTCCACAATGTTTTAAAAGGTTTTAAGATATTCTAAGATGTACCTAGTTGTTCTAAAATATAAGATGTTCCAAGATGCTTTAAAATATTCTAAGATATTCCAGTATGTTCTACAATATTTTAAAATGTTCTAACATGTTCTAAAATGTTCTAAAATGTTCTAAAATGTTCTAAAATGGTCTAAAATGTTCTAAAATGTTCTAAAATGTTCTAAAATGTTCTAAAATGTTCTAAAATGTTCTAAAATATTCTCAAATGTTCTAAAATGTTCTCTAAAATGTTGTAAAATGATTTAAAATGTTCTAAAATATTCTAAAAGACCTAAAATGTTCTAAAATGTTCTAAAATGTTCTAAAATGTTCTAAAATGTTCTAAAATGTTCTAAAATGTTCTAAAATGTTCTAAAATGTTCTAAAATGTTCTAAAATGTTCTAAAATGTTCTAAAATGTTCTAAAATGTTCTAAAATGTTCTAAAATGTTCTAAAATGTTCTAAAATGTTCTAAAATGTTCTAAAATGTTCTAAAATGTTCTAAAATGTTCTAAAATGTTCTAAAATGTTCTAAAATGTTCTAAAATGTTCTAAAATGTTCTAAAATGTTCTAAAATGTTCTACAATGTTCTAAAATGTTCTAAAAGGCTCTAAAATGTTCTAAAATGTTCTAAAATGTTCTAAAATGTTCTAAAATGTTCTACAATGTTCTAAAATGTTCTAAAAGGTTCTAAAATGTTCTAAAATGTTTTAAAATGTTCTAAAATGTTCTAAAATGTACTAAAATGTACTAAAATGTTCTAAAATGTTCTAAAATATTTTAAAATATTCTAAAAAGTTCTAAAATATTATAAAATATTACTAGATCCATCGTCCAAATGGACTTTGTTTTGGTACAGGGGATAAAAATAGTGTCCACCATCTGTTTCGTTTTACTTGGCATGTCAAATCGTTGAAATTATCAGAACTGTCATATGATTTTTGATTTTCATTTATTTCTAGCTTGATCGTCTTGAACCCAGTTAACGAGGAATTAAGTGCTAATCTACCGATAGATTAAATTTAAATTAAGCCTTATCAATAAATTCTAAACAAAACCAAATTACTTTATACAAATTCCAGACCATAACAATACCTCGTTCATCGTTCCTCATTCCTCGTTCCTCGTTCCTCGTTCCTCGTTCCTCGTTCCTCGTTCCTCGTTCCTCGTTCCTCGTTCCTCGTTCCTCGTTCCTCGTTCCTCGTTCCTCGTTCCTCGTTCCTCGTTCCTCGTTCCTCGTTCCTCGTTCCTCGTTCCTCGTTCCTCGTTCCTCGTTCCTCGTTCCTCGTTCCTCGTTCCTCGTTCCTCGTTCCTCGTTCCTCGTTCCTCGTTCCTCGTTCCTCGTTCCTCGTTCCTCGTTCCTCGTTCCTCGTTCCTCGTTCCTCGTTCCTCGTTCCTCGTTCCTCGTTCCTCGTTCCTCGTTTTTCATTCCTAATTTTCAATTTATTAATTTATGAATTTTTGTATTTTTTCATACTTTCCAAAAACTTTACCTAACCGTATTTTGATCACGACTAACATTTTACCTAAGCAAATTTCGTTTAATCGTCTTATTTTTTAATCAGAGATTCTCAGTTGTTTTATGTCTTATTCCTAAAGAGACACGAAATAATCCAGGGAGAGTATACTCTCACTCCATATTTACTGCTTACTTCTCCTGCTAGTGGATATAATATTCATTTAATTTAAATTTAACAAAGCCAATAATTTAATAAAATATATAACCAACATGTTCAGTATCTACCAGATTTCATATTATTTATGACATCTACTTTTTAGCGAAAAATTGTTGGGTCAAAAAATCCTTATATGTTGTAGCGGTGCCCGTTCCAATTCCCGGGACGATCGAATTTAATGTCAATATTTGAAATATCTCTCCTTGTGGTCTATAAACCATGGATAAATTTATCAAAGGAAGATTTATAAAGTCCGAGTCCATCTATCATTCATACTGTTGAATCTGTTTTTTCTGCCTCTCTTTCCAAAACCGAACATCGAAGTTTCGAATACCAAAGTTCGTTCATTCGTATTTCCCATTCGGGGTTATGAATCTGGAACGGGTTACGACACGTTGGAGGGTAAAAAAATGTTATTTATAATGTTATGTGTACTTGTATGGTGTTATGTAATTACATAATTTTGTATCACTATTTATAATTACATTCAGTTTTAAAGAATAATTATTAAACATGAGAATAACTGTAACTAATTCATTTTAACTAATAAAAACTAATAATAATCGGTTATAATTTAAAGTAGTTGTAAAGATATAGATCGAATCTGTTGTAATTTGGAGATAATTAAAAGTAATTGAGTTGGAAATCATTACCTATAATCATTATTGTTATTTTTATAATTCGAAATATATTACTCCTTTGTCGGTCAAACATGTAAAAATCTCCGGCCGTTTACAATATAAAAATATTGTCAGAACCCCTTTATGGTCTCAACCAACTGTACTGAACGGTGATCGGTCTGCTGAAAAATTGAGATCGAAGAATCGAAAGAATGATGGTAAAATATAAAAGATTTGTCTTGAATGATAAATCTTAAAATAACGAGATTGCGGGATGCTATTTATATCTTTTGAGAAAAAACGATAAAAGTAGAATAAGGCACTGAGAAAAATACTAGTAATTTTCTTTGGAATAAGTAAGTAACCGTAGGTTCAAAAATATTTTCCTGACTAAGTATTTATAGGGGATGTTTCATAAAGCCTAGCAACGTCTAGCCTTCTTCCAAAATAAATTTTCTTTGTAAGAAAAATCATTTCTTTCTATTACATACAAAGAAAATAGAACACTATCAAAAACGTATTCTAAGATCAGACAATACTATTTAGGCTTGTTAGAATAGGCAAAGTTATGTCCCAACTATTGTCATAGAAAAGGACGGGATGTTATTGGATGATCCACAGGTGGTAGCTGCAGAGTTTAACAGTTTTTTTAAATATGCTTCTGGACATTTGGTCGACAAAATAGTACTAGTAATATTGAAGGAATCACATCAAATAAATATTCTTTCTTTGTCGCTCCCTTTTCTCACACAGAATTATTAAATTTATTACTTAGGAAAATTAAAAACAAAAGATCTTCTGAAGCTGATGACGTACCATGTTTTGTACTAAAACGAGTATTAGATGTTCTCTCTGAACCTTTAACATAGTTGGTAAACTTATCATTTGAGATGGGCAGTTTTCCTCAAGCTTTAGAAATGGGGAAAGTTTTACCATTGAACAAAAAAAAAAAAAAAACTATAGACCTGTTGCTATTCCATGTGGTCTGTCTAAAATCTTTTAATATGCCTTTCTTGATCGTCTTCTGTCTTTCTTGAAAATGTACATTATAACAGGAAATCAGCATGGATTCTGTGCTGAAAAATCAACAAAAACTGCTATGCTTTTATTTTACAATAAAACTATTCACCATTTGGACGAATCTGAATGCCCAGCTGCTATTTTTTGTGATTTCAGTGAAGCATTCGATTGTGTAAACCAAGAGTTGCTAATAAATATATTGGAGAAATATGGAATCAAAGGCACTGTTTTAAATTGGATCTCAACCTTTTTACGTGCTGTTGCCCGGTCGTAGAGTAGGCAATTCACCACACAGCTTTGTCGTAAAAGGCGAAATAAGTGTCTTTATTTTACTTTGTGACTGCCTAGTATAGATTTAGGTAGTAATTTTTCTTTACTGATTTTTTTACTTTTCTTAAACTTTATTTCCTCCCTTCGTTCTAATTTATCCTTCTTTCTTCGACTAGGTGTCATGAATGGCTCATGATCTAGTCATCCAATTACCTTCATGTTCTCTGGCCTAGTATGGATCTAGAATTATTGCCCTTCATTCTACTTTCCAAATTCTGATGTAGTAGTTTCAGATGTTTTACTGTTATACAATCAAATCCCGGGCACTATTGTTTTTTAAACTATTTATGTGTTTTATAATATCGGTTTCAGAAACATTGATTTTTCAGTGACACAGGAAAATCCACATTACATTCAGAAATAGTTGTGAACATATTAGTGCCAATAGTCGAAAAGTAGTTACTGCAGTAATTCACCATTTCATTTTCATTTTCAAATTCCTCATTATGTTGGTTAACAATCTGTAAATTGGTATTATTTTTTTTATGATTTTCATTAGTTGCTTCAGAGATTAATTGATAAGCTTTTTCCTTCTAAGGTTTTTTCAGATATTAGTTTGTTTAAATTATTTCTAAATGTTTTATAGTGAGTTTGTTTGTTAATAGTATAGTTTTTGTAGATCTTTTTTAAGTTTATCCCTAGTTTTAATACAATTAATTAAACCATTTGTTATCTATGTCTTTATTTTTTATGGATTTTAATTTTAATAGTTTGAGTGGTTTGACATGTGTCAATGATATTAAGATACGTGTCATAAAAAAGTTGTGTTGCAATTTCTGGATTATTTTTATTGCAAACACTTTCTTAGTTTACACTTTCAAATTTTTGTTTTAATTTATCAGTATCGATTTTAGTTATAGTTTTATATGTATTGTAGAAACTCATGTAGTTTTTGGCAGATTGTGAGATATTTATCATAACAGGATCATGATCAGTCATATCATAGCTGATCACATAAGAGTTCACCGATAGATTTTCAGTCTTAATATTGTTTTTTAAGAGTATATGATCCAAGCATGTTTTACTTTGTGGCCTCGTAATAGTGTTTATGTAAGACATGAAACCATGGGAGTAAAAAGTTGCTTGGTAATCAGTAGTTACTTGATTGGTTACATTTAGGAGATCAATATTAATGTCCCCTATGAATATTTCAATATTTCTGTTTAGGTGATTTGATATGAAATTTTCCAAATCCCTTATAAATGCTTGTGTAGAGGTTTGAAGAGACCTATATAAACCTGTTATGTCAATGGTCCGATGATTGACTTTTAGATTTATTTTATTTAATTTACTAGTTGTATTTTTTTTTAACATTATATAGTTTATATTGGTAGAAATATAGATTTATTTGCGCAGTGAAACGAACACGTCTTCTCACCTTAAATGACTTATATATTTTTGGTTTCTTGATAATAAGTTTAAACTAACCCATATTGGACCCAGAACGTCCCCCAACTGTCTATAATGTATTTGTTGATGTTAACAACCTAATGTATTTTTCGATTGATTTTTAATGAATTTTTAATTTGTAACGCCTTTTAGGACGGCTTTGATGATGACTTTGTGAGCTGAAAGCACTCAGCCTAATTTTTAATAAAAAAATTTTAATTTTTACACACTGAAGTATTTATTCTACTGACATTTCACTAGTAGTGTGTACACTACTCCCAGCCTACTTATTAGTTATATAAAACCCCAACAGCCATATATATCACTATAGATATGTACACAACATGAATAAATAATCTAAATAAATAGTCAACTACTATGTCCATAAATTTTCAATTCAAAATACCCAACGTTTACGCCGACTGACCGTATCGCTAGCGTAAATTAAACGATATTAAAGCCGATGTCATCGCCTGTCAGGTTTCAGATGAGAAAACCGTCTAGGTAGATATTGCCGCACGATATTCCGCCATTTCATTTGATTCTCAGTCGACCGCTATTCTCCATTTTCCATTTCCGTTTCGACTGACAGACACAAACGGACCAGACCGCTCTGGGAGCGATGTTGATGCACCGTCGCATGATTCAGTGTTGCATGCTGCTCGCCTGTTCAATTCGGCTTAAAGCCAGCACGGGTCGGCTTAGCAGATTATCGTCGGTCAGCAGACATCGGGAGCGGCTATTCTGTCACTCTAAGGCGCATTGAATGGGCGATTGTAATTTTACATTGGGCAGTGTATTTGAGGCACTATTAGGGTTGTTTGAATTCATCTAAGCCTCGTAATTGTCTTTCCATTGAAATAACAATAATCGTATTGTTTCCTTACTTGAAAATCATACACGATATGATAGATAGTTTAAGTGATGCGTTATAAAAGAGTAGATTTTAAGATTAGCGATACACTTCTTGTTTTTTTTTATTGTAAACTTTTTACAGTATTTTACAGTATTGAATAATATTCTACTTTGTAATCGCCAAAAATGTATAAAATGTGAATTTTATGTGAAGTATAAGCCAAGTAATTGTTTGATATACGAATGAATTTTCTGGCGTTCATATGGGGACGCCAAACCTAACTCTTTAAGCCATTGATTTGGTTTTTTCACAATTAAGAATGAATCTCTATATTCAGCTGTAGTAGATTAAGTAGTTTCCAGTTTTTAAAAATATGTGTTAAAAACATATTATTTATCGTGAACCTTAATACGCTTCTGTACAGACACGCGCTTGGATAGAAACATATCCTCATAAAGATTCAATAGCCGAGCGAAATAGCACGTAGGCTCTGTTTGTAGTTTTCAAAATATTTTTATAAGTTAAAATGTCATTGGATGAACCGATCGCGAGAAATTGTGAGCACAATCACGTCATAAAATGAACTATATTTAGATTTTTTAATTTTTATTTAATTCACTTTTTATTTATCTGTAGAACAAGACACATAGTGTAGAATACGGTGTAATAGTGTAAAATATAACTCAAAATAATCATTCCATGTTTTATAATTTTGGCTAATTGCCTCTCATTCACAAGCGGTAACCACTATACTAAAATATTTTTTTGACACCACGAATATTGTCTTTGAGTTGATGTATACCGTATTTGACCGTATTTAACTGTAACACTTTAAATTGAACACCCGGTATATACCGTATAATATAAATATATTTTATAAACTTTGGAACACCCCCGGTATTTTCTATGTTATTAGACATAAGTATGGGATCTTTATATGTGGTTTATCCCATCAATAAATAAATAAATAAATACGAATTCATGAAAATATAATTTTAAAATAAATTGTATGTCATGACATGTATATATAAAATTGTAAATTCTAAAGTCATAATTATTATAAACAATATTTTGTTTCCCTCGCGATGAGTTCAACCTTTTGTCTTCGCTAGAACTGCCACGAAAGGTTATCTAAATGATGACGGCAATTTAATGTGTATGACGTAATGAAAATGAAAATGAAAAAGATATGTAGTGCAAGTATGTCGCTACATACCTCCCCCTTATATAAAAAATGTATTGTCAGTCATCAAAAGTCGATAAGGTGTTGACTGTTGCATAATTCTATATCTACGAGTACCCTCACCTTAATCAAAACAAAATTTTAATATGACTGTATATGAAATTGATTGAAATTTTTAATTTAATTGTCAAAAATATGTCATCAGTAATGTCAGTATTTTCTATAAATAATGTTGTATTTTAGATCGTGTTCTGGATGAATTATCCATTCTTTGATTATCGAAATTGCCCCGTTGTTAAGTGTTTAGTAATTCTATGTTATCTAGCAGGTTCTTTCTATTATATAAAGAATACTGCCATTGATACAATTAAGAATTACCATACTATTAGGACAATTAGTGTCCTAAATAGAAAAACATTAACGAAAAGAAGGCATTAATAGTTAAACATTCTACGATCTAAATAAAAGTAATTAATCATGAGGTACAAATAGAAATATGATTTTTTTAAATCTTTATTCTTTAAATATCAATGTGTAAATGTACCTATTTGATAAGTTAAAATTTTCTTTTTATTTAGTTATTTGTTTTTTATTTAGTAATTACTATTATGTAGACAGGTTCTTCCTTATGCGAAGAATACTGTCAAAACAAGATATAAGTAAATACTAATTTTGTTGTTCTCTTGGACAAGTATGGTCCTTAATAGAATAAAAAAATATTAAATACACTAGTTACATGTAGTTGGACAATTAAAGTCCTTAATTTAACTACTGGTTGCATATATTTGGACAATTAGGGTCCGTAATAAAAAATGTTAGTTGCATGACTTCGGTTATGTAGTGTTTATTTGCGTTTCGTTATTTTGTACGTTTATTTCATAATTAAGTCGTCATGATTAAAATTGGTCATTTGGAGAGTTTACCAAATAAATAGTCGGTTAAAATGCTTTTTACATGGTCAAAAATATGAAAATAATGTCAAAAATGATAACTAATGATAGAAAAAATTAGTATTTTCAATTCGTGGCAGTCAGCGACAAAAAGATTAAACTCGCCGGGTTTAATGTATCTGGAGTCCAATCCACGTATCTTGTTCGGAACTTTTCGGAATTTTCCGGAGGCGTACTGGATCTACATTTCTTCTTAGTAGGGCCCGTTAAAGAATCCGGGTTATCGGGAACCGCAGCAGGCTCAAAAAACCGAGGTACGGCCAAAAATAAAGCCGTCGCTAACGCGTACTACCCATAAGTATCTCACCAACAAATAGTATCAGATAGATGTATCCTCAAAATCTTTGAAGGTCGGGCATTCTACGGGGTCACCAATTATGGGATCTTTATATGTGGTTTATCCCATCAATAAATAAATAAATAAATAAATAAATACGAATTCATGAAAATATAATTTTAAAATAAATTGTATGTCATGACATGTATATATAAAATTGTAAATTCTAAAGTCATAATTATTATAAACAATATTTTGTTTCCCTCGCGATGAGTTCAACCTTTTGTCTTCGCTAGAACTGCCACGAAAGGTTATCTAAATGATGACGGCAATTTAATGTGTATGACGTAATGAAAATGAAAATGAAAAAGATATGTAGTGCAAGTATGTCGCTACAATAAGCTGCCAAATTTATAAGATAAAAGAACTTTTTATTTTATGTATTTGCATTTGCGTGTGTTGTGCTGATTCCACACCTGTTATTTACGTCATGACTTATTTGGCACTTGCTTGTATTTTATTCAAAATTGTTCTTTTGTTTATACGTGTGAGAAAGAGAAATATGGATACATGGCAACTTATTATTCTGGGAGTATTTAATTAATTCCAGAGGCAGGGGCGCTTGTTACTATTTTTTATATTTGGATTATTAAATTATTATTATTAAACAGTAAATTGTTTGATTGGTTTGGTACTCAGGTCTGGGTTAGCCTGATGTATTAAGGGACAAAAATATTTTATATAAGAGGATAATAGTATTTTTAGTGGACTTTAACTCGTGGAAGCCAAACTGTTTGAAAAAATATCATATAGTGTTAAATAATATTTTTTCAACAATTCGAATAAGTGAGTAATGAGGGATTTTATTGGGTATTTAGTAACAATAGAGCAGTCAACCCCTCATAATGGCGAGTACGCTGTCAAAGTTATTTTGAACTTACCGTCTAAAATGTCACTTTTTGTGCACGCAAAGGTCTACTGGGAAACACTGCTACCGAAATCGACTAGGAACGTTTAAAAAAAACACTCCTAAGTGTATTCTAAAATTAATTTGTTTTGATGATACTAATAACATTGACACATAATTTTATTTAATAATAGTCTGGAAAATAAGACAAATTGATTAAAAAAAGAAATTTGCAAGAGCCGTTGACCTAAGGAGCCAAATTTGCTGTAAAACGCCCACCCAAATGAGGATACGATACCAAAATGTAAAATTAAACTTAACCAAAATTTGAAAAAATACCACCAAAATTTGGAAAAACACCACCAAAACTTAGATTGATCCACCAAAATTTTAAGTAAAAACCACCAAAATTAGGAGTAAAAGTCCACCAAAATGTTGAGCAAAATTACACAAAATTTAACAATCAAAGTATAATTATTGCATATATATTATACGGGGTGGACCACCAGGAATTGCATAGATCGATAACAATGGCCAACAAAATTACTTTTTTTGACTGATAAATGGCTTATGTCACATGATGTTTACTAATTTTAAGCCCAAGTGTTCTAGCCAGGTTTAAGTAGTAGAAGCTGCTCCAGGGGAGCAACCCCCTAATGTCGGAGCCCGAAAGAGCGGCCGCAGCATCCACAGCTTTCGGTAGTACCACCTCAGAAACTCTTTTTTCAAGAAGACATAAGGGGAAGCTGAAAAAGTTGACCAAAATATTGACAATAGACGGTGAAAAATCAGAGAAGAATCGAAGTCCCAGAAGCCCAATCATCCTTAAAATTAAGAGAACTATCCATCATACACACATGTAAGTACACCAAAACCTAACCCCTCGTCACGCCGGGAATCAAAATCCTCAAAGACAATGGACGCACTAACAATTTTTTACGAATCACAAAAAAAAAGTTTGGAGAAAGCTAGTATTGGCTCTAGCAGTCAAACTGACAGCCAAACGAACCTAAAAAAAGATATCGAGGAGGTTTTGCAACATACCCCAGGGGCTGGTAGGGAAGATACCACCTCCAGGGAAAAATATCCACCAACTTTAAAAATGGGGGAGAAAAATCCATTTTTTACACTTCCCTTTGAGGAGGGTAATATCGTGTACGAGGACCTCCCTATGACGGTAGATGAATCCCCTAGTAGTGAAGAGAATACTTTCACATACCAAAGCGCCGAAAACTCACCCTTAGATGTCAGCAGTATTAACATCGTTAGTGAAACTAATCAGATCGTGAGTGCGGATAACCCCAATCAAACAAGTGACACTAAAAAAAGTGAGACCAGCGAAAGTGCAATTAATCCCAAAAACAGTACTGCAACCCCTAATAACGAAACCGCGGATAAGTTCGAGTCCGCGTATAAAACCCTACCACTCCCCAGTTCGGTAACTGCAAGAGTTCTAAACTTTGGAACGGACCTACATATAACCTCCAGTGAAGAGGAGAACAAATGCTCCAGGAATAAGCTGACAGGAGCAATACCGAAAAAACAAAGTGAATCGTAGCCCCCAACATCGAAACAAAACATACTGCAATCACTAAAGACTGTTACGCCACCTAACCCAAAGCCACTGCTCCCAAAGAGGAATCACTAATTGCCGAAAATAGCGAGGATGAAGGGGGAGACGAATCAGACACAGTTGATAATGACGGGTTTCAAAAGCCAAAAAAATACAAAAAGTTTAAAACGAACTTCGTAAAACTAATAGAGCGAAAAGTTTCAGCAACAATCCCGGCTATATAGTACCAGATACGACTTCCTAAGCATAAGGGAGCAGATCACAGTGCTCCCAGCCACAACAAAAAGAAAAGCAACTCCGAATCTATCGATAAAGGGCAACTCTGCGTCTAGTAGTACTAAAACCGCCAAAGAGGCACTCAAAGTGAATAAAAAAGCAGCTTTTCCCCCATAGTCGTAGAGAGACGCACGGATAACCATGCAACCCTTACAAGTGACCTCAAAGCCATATTCAAAGGCAAATACCAACGCTACAACGGTTATATTCACTGAGGACATGGAAGACTACGAAGCGCTACTTGGAAGTATTAAACACAATCGGAAATTCCCCACCACACTTACACAAGCAAGTCTGAAAAACCCACGCGTTTGTCCTGAAAGTCCTGGCTAACGGTACAGAAAAAGAAGCCATTGAGGAAGATTTATTCGCATCCTATGAGATTAAGTTGAAAGAAATTTACAATTTAGTGGTGACTGATCCCGTTATTACGCTCGACTACCTCAACAAAAACGCGAGGGTAGTCGAGAACATACGTGTCATATGGGAACTGAGAAAGTCAACCAGGAGCATCATACAGTGCCACCGGTGCCAGGCATGGGGACATTCCACCTCTAACTGCGGCAGACCGCCGAAATGCTTAAAATGCACCGGCGATCATCTCACCAGGACCTGCATCAAAACCAGGGAAACTCCTGCCACTTGTGCAAATTGCATGTGTGACCACCCCGCCAACTACACCCAGTGTAAAACATATACCGATAGAGCCGCCAGGATGGAAGAGAGAAAACTCTCCCAAGCCTAACCCAGAAAATACATCCCCGCACCCTCGCCAACAGCTAATGCATTGAATAAGAACAAACCCAATCCCAGATCTGAAGATTTATTTGCTCTCCCGAGTAGGCAAAACACCCAAAACGTCCAAAACCAGCCACCCCGAAGAGAATTACAAACCCCAAATCATCCTGAGGGTATAATGGACGACATATTCGCGTTAAATCAGAAACTACACGAATTAAACAGTATGGTAAACATAGCAGAGCTCACTCGTGCTGTCAGAGAGCTAAACTTCCAATTACGTAAGTGTAATAACAACCCCGCAGAATCCCTCATGATATTTAACAACTTTATGACTAACCTTGATAAATTCAACATTAGGAATTAAATTCAACAATGTAAATAGAGACAAACTGAGAATTGGTTTTTATAATGTGCGAGGGCTACTTAACAAGATTGGTCTTGTAAGCAATTTCATTCACAAGCAAAAATTTGACATACTAATTTTGACCGAGACGTTTCTAAAACAAACGGATAAAGTAAAGATAGAGATTTAATAGTAATTAGACAGGACAGACCACCACTACAACAAAAACATGGAGTGAGAGGGATAGCTATCATTATTCGCTGTATGCAAGACTGGTAGCGCTCTCTGGTGACGGGATAGCGACAGTTCTCCTCATTCATTCCCGCATACTTGCTATACACCTCACACTCAACAGTTGAACTTGAAAATTCTTTTTCAACAATTAAGTGTTGCAACAAGTTTTGTGTTCGCTGTTAGTTGATAGACTAACAAAAATTGTTTCTGTCGCACAAAAAGTAAGTAAATGACATAAAAATATTTGGAGGTTATGTATACGAAGTATCTGCGTTTTGAATGTCATAAATCAATGTAATTTGTCTGTATTTTTAGATGCTACATTTTTGTCATGAGTGTCATCTTGTACACTGGATTTGAGAAAATATCTCATGACATAAACTTTAGGCCTGAAACGCCAAGAAAAGGTAAAGATTTGGTAGAAGCTGGGCATGTCATAAATGTCAAAAGAGCACAGAGAGTCAGGTGTTGGCCTTTTTAAATCTATTACGTTATAAATAATTTATTTATCACTATTACTTGAGCATTCAAATACCGCTCCTACTTTCGATGTTTATGATATATATACGACAGAGGTTATGTTACTCACTTTTTTCTTTTCACAGCTGCTATCCATTTCTTTCTTTGCTCCAATTTATGTGATGCGGTTGGAAACGTATAAAACTTACACGCACTATTTTTGCTAGTGTTTTTACACTCGACAACACTACAATAACGACGACTCATTTTAATACCCAACACGAGACCCACAACACGCTGCCGCGCTACTACGATGATGTATACAATCGCCGACTCCTGCCACCATAGGCGCTGCGATAGCTCAATCTATCCCCTCCAAGCCAAGGGCGCATGTTTCTAATAAACTAGAACATTTAATCAGAGGTCAATAATCTTATTATCATAGGTGCTTATCACACCCCCTAGCAGGACATTAGTAAGTAGAGATCTGCACATACTGATGTCGAAAGGAAATAGGGTTCTTCTTGTAGGGGACCTTAATGCTAAACATCCGGAATGGAACGCTAATTGTGTCAACCCCAGCCCCAGAGGACTGCTACTGAGAGACTTCGCTGAAGTTAACGGTTACATTGTACACTACACTGAACAACCGACATTTTTCCCGGACTGCACGACATATATCTCAAAAACGAATTTTTTATATCTTTGGTCGTTTTCCCATAAAGCTTCGTTCCGTTGAGCGTGAGCCACCCTGTATATATATTGTACTTTACTCTAGTGTACAGCTGGTAATGAGAGCTGCTACTTTCAGGTACATTAAAATAAAAAAGGTAGTCCTTACTTGAGGGCTGAGCGATCTGAAGTCTTACTATCGACTTATAACTCAGGACTCGGTAATGGTTGGTGATGTCTCCAGAAGGTGCCAATGAATTATATGGGTGCTGCAGATAAATTGGTGGTAGATACCGAACCTTCAATATCTATCGGCCATATCTCTCGATTCAAATAATCTTGTTCAAATAAATATTCAATGAATAAATGAATGCATAAAACGTAAATAAGTACGTAAATAAGTACTTAAAGGCCTAAAAGGAAACAACATTATTAATACTTGATTTTTAGGAAAGCATGGACAGGTTGAACTTACCACAGATGTGAGGGGCCTTTCTTTTACAAGCAATAAAATCCACAATATGTGATTCAACTTAAATGAAACATTACTTGTAAGAATTAAGATGAGGGTTGAAAATACTGGCTAAATAAATCCGAAAATTTGAAAACTTAAACCCAGGTGGTTCAGCAAGAACCACATTTTATTCAAAAGGTCAGATATGAGAGTATAAAAAAAATTTATAAAAAGTGGTCAGTTCATGTCCAGATAAGATATTTAAATTATCCTGATTGTTGTACCTTAATGTAATTATTTTAATTAATTTGAAGTGTTTGAAAAAGAAGAAAATTGACAACAAAATGACTTTGACATGATAGAAATAAACAAGTCATATATAAAATCATAATAAAGATAGGTGTACGTGTGGAAAACTGGAGGATTTACAACATATTTTTTTTAATTGTCAAAATAATTTTTATAATATTTATACATTTTTAGATAGTTTAGATATTCCAAAAAATTTTATAAAACCTGTTACACTTTTTGATGTATTGTTTAAACTTCTGTCTTTCGGTAATGTTAAAAAAATATCAAAATTTATACAAATGTCTAAAATTAAGCTGTAAAATATTGTAATTATTTACCTGTTGTTACCAAATGGCTGTATCATCTTAGCTATGTAGGCCAATAAATTATAAAAAAAAAAAAAAAAAAAAAATAAAGATTTTAAAGAAAATCTACCCTAAACTACCTAACTAAATAACTAAATTTCTCTAAATTATTTAAATAGGGTAAACATTTATAATTTAGTATTTTGTTGGAATAACATTCTACTCATCGTGAGGTATCTAATGTCGATTTATATTTTGTATTGTTTTTAGAATTAAAACTACACTTAGTAAAATATATGCAGACGATGAAGGCGAGAAAAAAGGGTGTGATTAAATCTATTGGTAAGTTTTATGTTCCTAAATATCTTATTGATATTGTTATTTATATTTATTATTTTTAGGGTTTCGAAACACAGATGACTGAAAACTATTATTAATATTGTGATTTATCTTATTACGAATAAATTAATTTTTTCGAAGACATCTTTATCTTTTTAGGGTAAAATATTCCCAAGGTAAAATGTGCACGTAACAAATTATTACATACAAACTGAATCTCGCCCTATTTATTGTACAATCAATGTAATTTTTCTTTTTATTATATGGTAATAAAGACATTTATTATTATTATTATTATTATTATTATTATTATTAGCATGATGAATATAGTCAACCATTGCATCTTAAGTTATTATGCAATCCATCATTGTATCCTCTTAACGTTTGTCTGCAATTATTGCATACAAGACTGCGGCAATACAACGGAGCCCTATACAGTACAGGTCAAACCTTCAAGTGAACAACTACCAGAAATGGGCAGCGCGTTAAATTCGTGATGGATGAGCCGAAGACATTCGGATGTGTTCATTCGAATACAGCGAATTTCAATTGAGGACGTGTCGCTTGTTATCTCGAAACTCCGACCTAAAATAACTGGTGTTCCGGACTCCGGATGTTTTGTTGGGCCGTTCGTGGGGAAGTGCCACAGCACCGGCATCGACAAATCGTGGGTTGAGTATTATATTGTTCTATGAGTCCAAAATAAAATTGTTGGGAAATGACAATTTAAAATTATAGGTGTATTATAATGCCATTTGGATTTTTTTATATAATTGTTAGTACTAATTTTGGACTCGTATACTTCAGAATAAATTTTTTTTGCAATCCCCACTTAAATATATTTCGTTTTTTCCTTGATATGACAAATTAAACAATTTCAGATAGAATATTTTTTTTACTGAAAACGAAAATTTTACAAATTAAGAGATTTTGTTCTAAGAGCATACACAATTATTAGAAACTAGTTTTTAGTTCCATAAAGGTTTAAAGTTTTAAGACATTATTATTCTAGTGTAAAAATTAACCTTGATTCTTAACATAAAAATATACGTAATTATGCCAAATAATGGAAAAAGTATTCCTAACTCAAAAAAAATAAACATAACACAAAATATTGTTTGCAAAATGATTAGAGGTATTTAACGCTTTACAACATTTTTATCTTTAGTGCCTTTGTTATTGAATGATGTGTTCCATTTACTCACTTTCCTAGTTTTGCTGAAACCTTGGTAGCCCAATCGGATTAGGTGAAGAACAGGCTTGAGATTCTGAAAAATTCGAAGCAGCAATTTTCCTTCGGAATTCGTTGGAGGGGGTCTGTGGTAGTCTAAATTCAAAAAGTTGGGATTCCAAAGTTGTCGTTACCTCCGCCAGCTTGATTTAAAGGGTTATTTTTTGTATCTTGAATAACTCATTTATTTTCAATTTTACATGGAAAATAGTTTTTACAAAAGTTATTTAAAATTAAATTTCCTACGATTCTGCTTTTTTTTGTACGATCGATTTTTTTCGATTTATACCCGAAAAGAGGGGGTGAATTTTTGGTTATAGAATAACTCGTTTATTTTCAATTTTACGAGAAAAATTGTTATAAACAAAGTTGTTTAAAATTAAATTTCCTACAATTCTGTTTTTTTTGTACGCTCGATTTTTTTGTATTTATCCCTGAGAAGAGTGGGGGTAAACTCTTATCATTGTATTATCACGTTTCTTTTTAATTCCAGGTATCAGCAAAAAAAAACAAACAGAAAAAATAATGGTACGACATCAATAATAAACGTGACAATACAATACTTAGATTCATCCCCACTCTTCTCAGGGATAAATACAAAAAAATCGAGCGTACAAAAAAAACAGAATTGTAGGAAATTTAATTTTAAACAACTTTGTTTATAACAATTTTTCTCGTAAAATTGAAAATAAACGAGTTATTCTATAACCAAAAATTCACCCCCTCTTTTCGGGTATAAATCGAAAAAATCGATCGTACAAAAAAAAACAGAATTGTAGGAAATTTAATTTTAAACAACTTTATTTATAACAATTTTTCTCGTAAAATTGAAAATAAACGAGTTATTCTATAACCAAAAATTCACCCCCTCTTTTCGGGTATAAATCGAAAAAAATCGATCGTACAAAAAAAAAGCAGAATTGTAGGAAATTTAATTTTAAACAACTTTGTTTATAACAATTTTTCTCGTAAAATTGAAAATAAACGAGTTATTCTATAACCAAAAATTCACCCCCTCTTTTCGGGTATAAATCGAAAAAAATCGATCGTACAAAAAAAAGCAGAATTGTAGGAAATTTAATTTTAAATAACTTTTGTAAAAACTATTTTCCGTGTAAAATTGAAAATAAATGAGTTATTCAAGATACAAAAAATAACCCTTTAAATCAAGATGGCGAAGGTAACGACAACTTTGGAATCCCAACTTTTTGAATTTAGACTACCAGAGACCCCCTCCAAGGAATTCCGAAGGAAAATTGCTGCTTCGAATTTTTCAGAATCTAAAATAGTAATCCGATTGGGCTATGGAATCAGCTTTGGTTCTTTGCAATTTTTTCTTTGAATTGTCAAAGATAGTAGCGTTATTATATTCTTTAAAACAAGTACGAATAAAAGTAATATCCACAGCAGGCATAAACTTGGAAAGTTCTGCAAGATCAGCAACTTTCGCAAATGGTAACAAGACATTTTTTAGGTTCGGGTGAACATTTTACTACCGGTAGCGTGGGTATAACAGATGATGTAGTTGGTCTGGTCTTGCTTGATAAAGAGGTAATGGGGACTTCGGTAAAATTTTCGTCGTGATGATGGAGTTTAAAATACAATTTAGTAGGTAATTTCTGGTAATACATTATTTGTTTTAAAGAGGCATAAGAAATTTTCTTAAAATTTAAAGTTTGAGACGCCTTTTTATACAAGTAAAAGTCTTTATGGTTCATATAAAATACCCTAAACGGATGTCTTCGATTTACAGTAGGCAGATAACGCATCAATCCTAGAGGACTGACAATTTCTACGTTTGAGAGCTTCCTTTCAATTTGGCTGTGAATGTTGTCGACTTCTTGAATGCTACTGTGTCCCGTTTCACAAAATTTTTGTGTAATTTCCTCAATATCTGGATATTTTTCTAGGAACTTTATTAGCGAAAAACTCATGATCGAGTTTTTATTTTGAGGTACGCAAGAATCCGACCAGAGAATAATTTTTTTTACATGAGGAAAATCTGTAACCACGCAGATGCTATATCATTGCCTTGTCTTCCGTGGGTACCCTCACTCCATATACAACAATATGCTTGCTTATTCAAGTTACAATGTGCTGTTAAGTTATACGTGATTAATTTTCTGCTATAGAAAAAACATGATACATTAGATCGCGGTAATGCGAAAACATTTTCCAAGTCAAAACATACGATAGCGGTTCGCTTATTCTTCATTTTTCCTGTCCAAATCACGAACCATTTTGGCAAATCTTTTTCCCTCTATGTGATTTTCAAACTTAATTTTCTGTTGTTCTGCAATTTCAGTACCTCTCTTCTGGATCAACAGGAACTCTTCGCACGTGTCGCATCGATATTTTTTGGGTTTTATAAAATCTACATTAAATTCATAATTAGACGGTGTTAAGCAGAAAGTTACCAATCCTCAATTGTAGCAAACTGAGATAATCAGCTCTAAAGTTTTTGTTCGTTTAAGAAAGCTATGGGATATGGGCTAGCATTTTATAGTTTTATAGGGTATATAATTAACTGAGACTTCGTAGGTTCTTACAGCATGCAGAATGTGTATTTTATATAAATCCACACTCAACCTAATATCTGGTATATTGTGGGTTGGTACTTTTATGCATAATGCCTTCCAATTGAATATATGCCTATAACTCATATTTAAAGTTCCTTCAAAATATTCTTTCTTGCTGTCCATTCTGCAGTAATGAGAGTCAACTCGGGGAATACTGTTAATATAATTTCGAACATCTTGTTTAGCAATCTCACTGACTACTTTTTTAGGATGGCGACCTGGCTTAGAAGGTGATGGAATTCCTGTCACCAAACTCTTTTTATGTTGGTGAAAATAATTTACTCTCTGTTGGCTCACATTCAAAGTAGATAGAAAAAATGTCTTACAAGTACGTATTTTCTCATTCGAAACATAAAGTAATATCTAAAA
The DNA here is from genome assembly GCA_927349885.1 of Psylliodes chrysocephalus. Taxonomy (NCBI): domain Eukaryota; kingdom Metazoa; phylum Arthropoda; class Insecta; order Coleoptera; family Chrysomelidae; genus Psylliodes; species Psylliodes chrysocephalus. The sequence continues at coordinate 83,958,051 of OV651817.1, read as the reverse complement.
GTGTATTGACGTCGAGAATCCTTCTTGGCGATATTTTTTTCTTTTCTTCTCGATTCTTTCTGTATTTTTGTCATAGAATTGAAATTTGGCGTAATTAGATAGGGCCCCAAAATCTATTAAATATATTTTCTCTTGTAAACTAATCTTTCTGGCGCATAAATATTTGCACTTAGTTTCGCAGTCTAACAGTTTTTAAACATCTTCTTTTTCGGATGTCACCTATCACACAATTTTTTGTTTATATTCATCTTCCATTTCTCAGGTTGTTTTTTACGTTTCCTGGTTAGTTGTTTATTTTCATCAGAACTCATGTTATTTTGTCCGTTTTGTCTTCTGTTTGAATTGGCACTTTCTTGGAGTTGAGGTGTTCCATCTGCTTGCAAATTTTCTACGCTATTTGGTTCTATTATCTCTTCTCCTTCGGTATTTACCACGCCTTCTTCAATATTTACCCCTTTTTCTTTAGGATTGACCTCTTCTTCTTTAAGAAATAAATCTTCTTCAGCATTTTGATCTGAGTCAAAAATATTCCATATTTATGTAATTTGTATCTGCAACTTACCATTATTTAAACATAGATCTTTTATTTCTGAATCTGATACTGTGTAATCTGGATCACGTATCGAATCATCGCTGTCTTCAAAATAAGAAAGCCGACAGTCACTGAAACAAAATTATTTGCCTAATAATCGCTCGTTCCAACAGCATATAAAAACAAGAAATAACAATGTAAATAAAGTATAAAAATTTCCAAATTATATTGTTCTAACAGCCAATGTTATGAAAAACTGTAAGGGTGTAAACGCATTAAAAGTGAATTTAGATAAACTGTCTTCTTAAATGTAGTCAACATATTATTAAATTATGTACATAATACTTACGGGTCCAGTTCACCCTCCATGATACGTATTTCAATCAAAATTCCTTAAAATTGCACCAAAAAACCACGCCGTGTTTATTTCTACGACTTACATACAAAACTAAAACAGCAAAAATTATATTGTTCTAACAGACCAAAATTCTCTCTTCTTATTGGTTGACCTGTTAGGACATTATAATATAAAAATATTTTCAAATATTAGTGATTGAACAATTTAATAATGGGGTTTTCTCAGTTTGTGTACTAAATTAAATAAATATTTCTATATTCATAGAACAAACTCTTTATGTACTATTTTTCTAGCATAAAAAGCGGTTTCGCGCCAAAAGTGCAGTTAGAACATTATAATACTCAACCCACGAAATATAGAATAATTTGTAAACAAAAAACAAATCCTTAAAAGAACAGAACGCATATATCCAGAAAGAACATTAAATAATATAATAATAATGTTTATTAGTAATAATAGTAATTTACAATAAATTTTAAATTAATTTTTATGGTTTAGTTACCTACCGATAAACTAGTATAGCACAAAGTCTTTAGGCTGTCCGTGTTTTTTACTGTGTTTTGGCTTAATATTATTTATAACAATTAATTTTTTTTTAAGAATGTGATTTTTTCATACACCATTGTAAAGAGGCTTCGAAGACCTTACAAATGAAGTATCACTCAACCCCTCTTTCCTATTTAATTTTGAGGGGTTGAAGCGCCCCCTCATAGGGGGTTGCTCGTTCAAGCCTCAAATATACGTCAAATGATGCCCCCAAAGAAAATCATCCGATGTGTTTCGGGAAATTTTTCCAATTACTATGGGATAAGGAATATACGGGGTGGCTAGTCTGAGATTGAACCCCCTGTATATATAGCTTACGGCTATATAATTTAGAGAGTTAAAACACCTAAAATAAAGTCAATCACGGTTTTGTTCTTTGTATTTATAAAAACTTTAAATTATTTAAAAAGAGAGTTAAATATATCATTTTTTCATTGCCAATTGGACGTTGTTTAAAAAAATTAATGGATAATATTTATACGAGTGGGTAAAAAAAACATACGGCTCCTGCCCTGCAAAGTTCACGTATGTTGGCCCCATTTAGGCTAACGACGGCCAAAACAAAATGTAGTTAACGTGCCGAAAAAAAATGTACTGGCTTCGTGGAATATATGTTTTCATTTCCGTTTTGGCACAATGACAGACATGACCGGTTTAGGTATATGAGATAATTTTGAAAACATGTCCGATACACTGGCATCATAAAGGTGAGCCTTTTTTTTCAGTTGTTTTCCTTTACCCATACAGACTGCTTTTTAGAGATAATACAGGATTATCAATAAATGCAATTGTTCTTTATGTATTTGACCAGATGTGTCAGTTTTATTGGAATACAGGGGGTTATTAAAATACATCTAAATATGATTTAGAATGTAAGAAAAATACCAATAATTAAAGTAATTGCCATGGACTAATATCAGTATAAAAAGTAGCTTGGAGAAAAGTAACAAGAATATAAGTCTTTATCAACCTCAGTTATTAACATTTCAATTTATTAACATTTTTTAATATACAATTACTTTACAATTAGTTAGCGTCTCATAAAATGGCTACCACTCTAGGCATGGTTGCCTGTCCTGTGTGAAGCAATTTTATGAGGCGCTCTGTTTACAGTATTTAAGGGTATTATGTAGTGTTTTATATTTATTTTTCATGTATAAAGACATGTTGAATTGTGATTTTTTCAGAGAAGTAATGATGGCAGCTTCGGTGGGGGGGGGGGGGGGGGGGGTGAGAATCAGATATTAATTTATGGTTAAATTATCTTAAATAAATTTTAACAGCTGTTATTATCATGAGAACATCAGAAATATATAAGGATGATTGAGTATATACTTTTTACTTCTATTTTGTATGTTTTATATATTTTTATTTCTTTTATAATATGTTTAGGTAGTACATTAAATAATTTCGGCCCAAAGAAAAGAGGAGTTCTGAGTAACAGTTTTTTTAAATAAATCTGTTGTTACATTTAGATTCAGTTTAGAACGTGTTTCTTTTATGTTTTGTTGAGGGCATTTAATTTGTTGGTCAAACATTCTTAGGAGACATTGGTAAATATAACTTGACCTAATATTTAAAAGATTAGTTTCTTGATATAAGTTTTGTGTGGAATAAAGCCTCTCTTTTTTAAAAATTATTTTTAGTATTATATTTTGTGATATTTGCAGTGGATTGAGTGTTGTTTTGAATGTTGCGCCCCAGGCAGTAATGCAATACCTAATAATTAATTCAACCAGATAGTTGTACACTATAATTAATTTATTTTTAGTTAATATATCATGCATTTCATAGAATTTGTGCATCAAAATTCGGATTGTTTTTGTTACATATCCAATATGCTCAGACCATCTTAAATTCTGATCTATTATTACTCCAAGGTATTTTAGTGAATTTGTTTTTTGTATAGATTGACAGTTACAATATTTTTCTTTATTACACTGTGATTTGTGGAATTTAATTATTAAGTTGTTTGATTGATCTACTATTGTTGGGGAAAACGTAGTATATTTAGTTTTATTAACATTAAGTGATAGCTTATTATTATTATTTAGCCGGTTATGGATTTTTTCAAGTTAGTTTCCGCTATTTTTTGGGCTTTTTCCCATGTTGTTTCTGTAAATATTAGTGCTGCATCATCGGCTAACAAACTATATGACCTTTAAAATTGTTAATTTTGGTTATATTATTTATATATACAAGAAATAGTATTGGTCCTAATATGGTCCCCTGCGGTACTCCATTAGAACATTACAGTCGAAACTTATTACATTGCCAATTTTAACTCTTTGTGATCTATCAGTCAAGTAGTTTTTCATTAAATCCAAAGCTATACCTCTAATGCCATAATTATTTAATTTTTGTAATAATAAATTGTGATCCACAGTATCGAATGCTTTGGCAAGGTCTAAAAAAACTGCTATACATTTTAATGAACTGTCCATGGCCTTCACCTATAAATTAACAAAATCCATTATAGCATTTTCAGTATTGGAACCTTTTACAAATCCAAATTGTCTATTCGTTATTATCTTATGTTTATTAAAGACATCTATTAATCGTTTTTTTTAGACATTGTTATATATATATATATATATATATATATATACGTGCACTGCTATCCTTTCGGCCTCCTTATGCCACACAGGCACCCAAGCCTCCACCATAAACAGTGCGTTTCTCTGTATATATTTCACATATTTAGAAGCGTAAATTGATAAGCTTACTTGGCGCCATACGAGGGGAAGCGAATTCCTTAAAAAATTATATACAGCTTTTCGGTAAATTTTTAAATGTAACACGCCTCCGAGTAAATACTGTCTTACTTGCCACCATTTGTATATCGTATGTAAACGGTACGCTCGTACTTGCCTCCGACAGTGTTGCCGCTGTTGACGCTCCCTAATTTATGGCAAGAAACCGCTTTGACGACCTTGATCTATTTTTAAGTCTCGACTACCACCGATTCTTGGATTTACCTTCGCTCGTTTGTAGTTTGTATATTATCTATATAAAGGCTACGCTCTTACTTGCCTCCGACAGTTATTTTTTAAAGGTAAAAATAGATTCACTCGATCTATTTTTAGATCTCAATAGATACTGCTTCATTGGGTACTGTTTCAGTTCTAAAAAGGGAATATCTAAAGGCAATCCGGTCGGTGGTGTAGCAGTCTAACGCGCTTATACTCATTTATAGGCAAGTTTATGGTCCGAAACTGCCGGGTTTCGAATCCCAGACCAGACCATGTGGATTTTTAATTAAATTGCATGGTTCGGTATAGGATTTGATGTGTGCCGTATTAATAGAAATTTAATTTCTGTTGATATGACATGCAGATTATAAAATCGCCATGCATTACCGTCTCGATGATGGTGTGTGAAGTTTTCCGGTTTTCCTCACCTGTAAGTCAAATGGCATCATCAATCATCTTTAAGTCGCCCCGGAGCGCCACGGCAAATAATAATAATAGCCGTCCCTTTCCCCGCACAAGCTCAGATTTTGGGGTTAAATGGGGTTAAAATTTACTCGTAAGGGGATGAATTAGGGAGAGTATTATTAATTTGTTTATTTGAAGTTTTATCACTTGTTAGAACTGTCAGTTTCAGTTCGTCCTAAATTTAACACATTTTCATGATGTCTGAGTCAGAAAGCGATTGTACTCCCCCAGAAATTATTTTTAAAGCTGAAGAAACCTCTTCAGATTTATTACCGGCCAAATCAAAAAAGAGATATGAAGAAATTTACATCAAATTTTTGGACTGGAGAGAAAAAAATTATGTGAAATCATTTTCGGAAACTGTACTACTAGCATACTTTGGAGAAATATGTTCAAATTTTAAACCGTCGACGTTATGGTCCATTTATTCGATGCTAAGAACTACACTCTCTGTTAAAAATGATGTCGATATTAGTAAATATCCAAAGTTACGTTCGCTTTTGAAAAGAAAATCTGATGGTTCTAAAAGCCAAAAATCCAAAATTTTTTCACCTGAAGACATAAAGACTTTCCTAAAGAATGCACCTGACTATAAATATTTAATAACAAAGGTAACGGAATTATTATTTTTATTTTAACAAATACTTAATACATAACTACTAATATTTGTAGGTAGCATTAGTTTTTGGATTATCTGGCGCTTGTCGTTGCCACGAACTAAAAGATTTAACAATAAGCGATGTAAAGGATACTGGAAGTATTCTGTTAGTTAAAATCCGTAATACAAAAACAAAAGTTCCGCGTTCTTTTCATATTTCTGGACCCTTTTATGATATTTCTAAAAAATATATGAGCCTACGTCCCGCAAACATTGATCAAATTAATTCAAGATTCTTTATTAACTATCAGAATGGAAAGTGTAGCAGACAGGTTGTTGGAATTAATAAAATCAGTAAATTTCCTAACGAAATTGCTCAGTTTTTAACGCTTCCGAATCCTCAAGATTACACTGGGCACTGTTTCCGCAGAACATCCGCAACGCTATGAGTGGATGCAGGAGGTGACTTGCTTCTGTTAAAAAAACACGGTGGTTGGAAATCTAGTAGTGTTGCGGAAGGATATGTTGATGAATCCACGAACAGTAAAAACCAAATACAAACCAAAATTTTACAATTGTACAAAATAAGGAAACTACTAGTTCATCCGATTATGGCGCATCATCATCTGAAATGACATTTAACAGTAGAACAAATATGTCGGCATCTACCTCAATAAATAAAAATCTTGAGTGTGATACCCCCATAATTTTGAACAACTGTTCAAATATAACAATAAATTAATATTTAAATAATAAATAATATTTCTGAAATATTTAATTGTTGGTTAATTTTTTGTTATTCCTAACACAAAATAAAGCATTTGCTAACGTTTGTTTTTTTTTTTTCATTTTAGTAGGTACCTACATGACATAATAGAGTTCGTAGAAAAAGTATAGTGTTTTATTCGTCGAAAATCATTTTTTGAAGCTCGCGAACATTGTTCTCTCGCTTCAAAAAATGTTATTTTCGTCACTCGTGAAACAATATACTATTAATTGTATTTAGTGTATTTATTTTAAAACGATTAAATTTATCTGCAATATCCACGGTTCCTTAGATTCGGAGAGAAAATTATTGTTAGATTAAGTGAAAAACCTATCCATATTTTTTTATTGTTAGATTTCTAAATTAATTATTTAAAATTTGGGTTAGTTAAAAATGAAAAAAATAATAAATAATTAGATTACCTTTTTGGGTTTTATTATCCATCCAAGTCCAGTTTCTAGTGATTATTTCCTCATTATAAAATAGACCATTTTTTAGGAAACTTTGTTTAGATAAGTGTTTAAAGCACTAGACTGTTAAATTGAGATTACATTTATGTCACCCTTCTGTCACACTATATTGTTTTTATTTTATTTTTAATATAAAAAAAATACTTTAGTCATATATCACTCTACACATTGTAGCATTAAAACTACATATGCCGGAGATGTTTTTGCTTTTGAAAATATTTTATGATAAAATCCCTAAATCCCGAAAATAAAAACCAACATAAAAATATAATATGGTGTACCTACTTATACGCAATAATATAGGTATATAAAAGAAATTAACTTCAAAATGAGTATCTATAAAACATATTGTAATTTTTCAAACAAGACTCAGTATAGCGCAGTCAGTATCAAAACGGGCGTATCTTTGCTTGATATTCTCCACATACGTATTTGGCTCCAAACATTGTTGCCGGTTTTCCGGAGGCATAATATGACAATTTCTATGTGGAGACCAAATCGTACAGCAGATTGTACTAGTGTATATGCATGTAAGATCGCAGCGCCACGTGGTGGAATTTTGATGAACTACGTTGTGTAACTGTGCATGTGTACACTCCCAAAATGCCTCCGGAGAAAAATTTGTCCAGTGCATATTTATAGCGTAACTAACCGTTTGCGCATGTTATACAGGGGGATACGCTTTGGCCTCCGATTTTCCGCATTCGCCTCCGATTTTTGAGGCGTATGCGTCCAACATCCATATATTTTGGAGGCGTATAAGACAAAATGCACGTATATATATATGTATATATATATATATATATATATATATATATATATATATATATATATATATATATCTACAAAGTATTACTGAGCCTCCCCCCATGTTAAATTTCAGGTTCACTGAGACTCCGCTGTTACTGGGCTTCCGATATACGGATCCCCAGTGACAACCCATTGAAAATTGTTCCAGATGATGTAGACACCCTAAAACACCCATTAACACAAAAATCTCGAGGACGCCCATTTGAGCCGTTTTTTGATCCTGTATAAAATATTAGTTCAGGCGTTCGCCGCTTGGTGCGCTGCTAATATACATTTCGCTGTGTATAAGATGTTTAATGTTACATGTCAACTGGGCGCCTTAAGCTATTCGCTGCGCGCTTTTGGTTTGGCAACGTTGCAGTTGATTATATATACGTACTAGGAGGCTCGCTGATTTTGTCTTTCGACTCGAGTCATTTTAAAAATTAAAATGTATCAATTTCGATCTTGAACGCGACAAGTACTACAGAGCGCCGTAGAAAATAAAATGCCACAATAAACATTTTTGTTTTAGAAAATGTTTAATAATTTTTTGGTTGATATTATTTAAATAATAAGGTTAGCACCTTGATTAGTACGTATATTTAGGCATTATTATAAAAGTAAATAAAAAGAAAATTCCAACTCAAATGTGATATATGACCAAGACGTAAAATAAAATAAGTAAACTTTTTATTTTAATTTAGTTTATTTTCTCATAATTCAATATATCTTGTAATCATCTTGTAATGACGTCAATGACAGTATTTTATAAATAGAACACCCTATATTTTTACCAATTTTACAAGAACAAGTTACGTATTGTATCAGGGATCCTTACTAGTAGAATATAGTGAGCAGATTCTGTGAAGAGGAAGACAAAACCTCCATTCACATTCTGACAATGTGTAGCACTCCAAAATCCAAGGACACTATACCTAAGAGCATATTAAATAGAAGAGTGATATTTACCTAACTTGAAGCCACTCAAGGAAGATATGATTGGAAGGATCGTTGTAGGCATTGCGACATTTCCTTGCTGCATTAGCGACAAAAGGGGTACAATAAATATTTTAGGTCGTAGTGTTTTAGCACCCCATTCCCAACATAACATACAAATTTTTAAGCTTCCTTTTATTATGCTGATTTCAATTGTATCACCACTTGCTTCAAATTAATACAAAGAATTGTTTAAATTAGGTCGATTTTTATTCTAAGGCTGGCACATTTTTATCACATCCTAAACTGACACACAACATTCCCCTCTCCTCCTTCCCACTACTAACCAATACAATTTAAATAGAAAACGTACTAAGTATTACACATCAACGCAAATGTAATTTAATGAATAATTTTTAGAAATGTGACTGTTTATAGTGTTACTTTTGATTTTAGCGCCCTTTAGCATGATAAAAAAGTGGTACGTATTGTTAAGTGTGACAGCTCATTTGAAAGCTTATTATAATAGCAATTTAATGTGCAGCATAATTTTGTTAATTTGGTTTATTGGGATTTTCATTACATTTATTTATTCTTAACCTTAATGGCAACAATCTATTTAAGTTCGTGTTCCTTCGAATTAAGTTTTGTTACGTTGTCCTATAAATCATTAAAATTGACTTTCCCCTGAAGTGTCGTATTGTGGATTATTCATTTTCATGCATCCAAAATTAAAATATACCATTTCGAACTTTTCGTGTGGAATATAGAGATTTAAATAAATATAAGTATGCTTACATCCTTGAGACTCATTGCGATATGAGCTGTGCAGCGCACTACCTATTCAATGGCCTGACTCACGGTATGTACGACTTCCACCTCACTCCAACTTAAGTTCGTCCCTAATGGATTTCGCTTATATGGTCCGCGTTTAGATTTTTGAAGATGTATACGGTACGACTAGGCCTCCAGCTGTGTTAATTTTCAGGTTCACATAGCCTCTGCTCTCGATTATACAATGCGGATCTAAAGTCCCTCCACCTCCTATTTATTTTTTGATCCGTCATGAGATATGAATTCATAAAAATCTTTGATTTTAAACGAGAATAATACAGTGCCAAAGGTTAAATATTTGTGGTACACCAGTTGATAGCATTGAACATTTAAAACAAAGAATTCATTATGAGTAAAAAGAAAAAATATTTTAGTTATATTGTTATCATTGGAAAGGGTTTCAAATAATATATCACTTGCCATAACGGCTCCCGTCTGCCATTTTTAATGATTACGTCACCTAATATATTTAAAAAGGTAGTGTACATTCCTTGGTTTAGTTTCCCAAAATTTCAAATAAAAAAAAATATATATTCAGGTTTAAAGATACTAAATGGGGCAGTATACAAGTTTGTAATAGGTACACAAAAATAAATAAATATTTTTTAATGAAACTGTGGTTCTTTGTATATTAAGGTACTATAAGATATGTTCCTAATATACACTATATCTAGCGCTATATCTATAGAGTGTGACTGGGCCTCCAGCCTTGCTAGTTTTCAGGTTTATTGAGGCTCCGCTATCCATTATATACGGATTCTACAGCAGAGTCTCAGTTAACCTAAAATGATTCATTTTTACTTTCCTATCTGTATACAGATATAAGGAAAGTAGAGGAATCATGATTTTTTTTGACCTCGAGTTTTCGACGGATTTTTACGTTTTGAGGTCCCCTGAATCCGTTTTGACTATTTTTGCGATGATGTCTGTGTGTGTGTGTGTGCGTGTGTGTGCGTGTGTGTGTGTGTGTGTGTGTGTGTGTGTGTGTGTGTGTGTGTGTGTGTGTGTGTGTGTGTGTGTGTGTGTGTGTGTGTGTGTGTGTGTGTGTGCGTGTGCGTGTGCGTGTGTGTGTGCGTGTGTGTGTCTGTGTGTCTGTATAACTCATGAACCGATACAACGAAAAACACCAAATTTTAAACTTAAGCTTTGTTTTAGCGTCCAATGAGCTGATTAGATTTTGGGCAGAGTCGGAACATCTGGGGGGATACTTTATAGGTGGTCATTTTTATATTTTATGGAATATTTCTGTTATTTACGTTTGGAGAAGAAAATTCTTCAAATAATTATCTATAATTTTTGTTCTATGCAAAATTTTCCTAAAATGGTCCGTATTCGAGAAATTTGACAAAATGTAAAAAAACTAATTTTTTATAAAAATTGTTTGAATAAAAGTTGTTTGTAATATAATTCTCTATAATTTTTATTCTATACATAATTTCTCTAAAATGGACCGTATTCGAGATATTTGAGAAAATGTGTAAATTTCGAATTTCGAAGAAAACTCAAAAACTGAAAGAAAAAAACATAAAATTTTAAACTTAAGGTTTATTTGGGCCTGGCGTGAAATGATTAGATTTTGGACAAAGTCGAATCATCTGGGGGGATACTTTATGGGAGGCCGTTTTTATATTTTATGGAATATATCTGTTATTTATGTTTGGAGGAGAAAATTGTTCAAATAAGAGTTACTTCTAATATTATTATCTATAATTTTTGTTATATGTCAAATTTTCCTGAAATGGTCCGTATTCGAGAAATTTGACAAAATGTGCAAAATTCTGATTTTTATGAAAATTGTTGAACTAAAAGTTGTTTGCGATATCGATCTCTATAATTTTTGTTTATACATGATTTTTCTGAAATGGACCGTAATGGAAAAGTGCTAAATTTAAATTTTTCAGTATTTTCGTTTTCAATGAATATCTATAGATAAATGTTTCGAGGTAGATATATGTGGACAATGTATATATTTGGTTTATCCTCCTCTAAACATTTATAGAAGTGCTGCAATAGGTTGTACAAAATAACCGGAAAAGCCTATAATAACTAGATAGGAAAGTCATGTGTTGGACACATCAGATTTTTAAATATAGGAAATGGGAGAATATAAAAGTGTGTAATCGGTACGCAAAAAAGTGTTGAATATTTGCTACATAGGAGTTTGAATTTTTAGTTTTCTTTTTATGGCTTTTTTTTAGTGCAAATATGACATGTTTATTTACGTGTTTGTTTTTATTTTTTCATGAATTTTTTATAAATAAATATTTTTTAATGGAACTGTGGTTCTTTATATATTAAGATACTATATACGTCCTAATATTTATACCTAAACTATATATCTCGCTATATTTATAAAGTGCGACTGGGCCTCCAGCCGTGTTAATTTTTAGGTTCACTGAGACTCCGCTGTTAATAATATATGGACTCTACAGCAGAGTCTTAGTGAGCCTAAAAATTAACAAGGTGGGCCCAGTCGTACCGTATGGATATATAATGAGAATGTTTACTCATCAGTAAGCTTTAAGGATTTTTTTTTGAATTCGTTTAAAAATTTATATTATGTAGTAAGAAACTATTAACAGATTTCTATAATTTTTTAACCAGTTTTAAATATACAGTGAGTCCACTTAAGTACGCAGTATATTAAAAACTTTTTTATTATTAAATTAACGAGAAAAAGTTATTCTTCATAAAAAGTTCTGCATTGTTTAAAACCTAAAACCATCAAATATTTTATTTTATAAATTATTTTTAGTACCTTCTGGTAATCTATGTAGACGTAAAAGTTTCAATCTATATTTTTGTTCTTGTTCATCAAATTTATCATGTAGATTTTTATTTTCTTTAAAGCGTACTGATATATTATTCATTGATGTGATTTTATAATTTACTTCTTTTAAATGTTCTTCAATTGTTGTTAAAACAATATCGGTCATTGTTTAGCCAGATCTTTTAAAACCTTATATGTAATAATAATATCGGCGAAAAATTTCTGAGAGGTATCTGTAACAACATTATTTAATTTTTTGTCTTTTTGTAAACACCATTATTACATTTATGAAAACAAAAATTTTAATTTTAAACTAGTATTGAGCAAAAAAGTCATTATAATATATACACACAAAACTTGAGAAGACTTAAAAAGAATAGAACTATTGCAATTGGTTTGCCGGCAGAAACGACGAATTCGCATACTACTCGCTAAGAAGGTTTATCTTCAACTTTTTATTATTTTAAATAAAAACCTATGGTCTGAGTAATTAAGTTTTTCTTCCTTTTGCTAAATAAATTATTAAAAAGTGGCAACAGTGCTTGGAGCCTCAGTAAATACATTCTCTCTAGTAAGAGGAGGCGCATTAACATAAACAGTGTCAAAACATATGTCAAATGTATATAGTGGACGTTACGTTGACCTATCCAACTAATGGTAGTTGAATTAGTCTTTACAAATAACGGTGTATATAATGGCGTATATACGGTGGAGTTTTGGTAGGCCATTTATGGAATGGAGTCCCAGTAATGCCACGTAGCTAGATATATATATATATAACTGATATTGGCCTGTAGTTTTCCGTTTGGTTAGATTTACCTGATTAAAAGATGGGTGTAATATTTGATACTTTCCATTGTTGCGGAATATCTCCGGTTGAAAAACATTGATTGATGATGTAACATAGAGGATCTAGTATGTAATTATGAATGGATTTTATAGTTTTTGAATTTATCTTATCTGGACCTGGAGCACAGTTATTTTTTAAGTTTGAAATTATTATAATTAGTTCTTTAGGGGTTACTGGCTCGAAAAATATTGATTGTTTGACTACCGTATCATTTAAAAAATTATCAGGTAATTCAAATTTTGGAATTGCTTTTGACATATTTTTATCAACATTAGCAAAAAATTTGTTAAATTCCTTAGCTTTTTTTTGTATTATTATTTAGTGTTGTGCCATTTTTTAATACTATATTAGTATTTTCTATTTTATTTGTATTTTTAGCTCCTCCACCTGTGATATTATTAATTATATTCCAGATTTTTTTAAATTGGTTCCAGCTTCATTTATTTCAGATTTGTAATAATCGTTTTTAGTCTTTTTTATTAATGAGTTAAGTCTATTTCTATAATTAATGTACTCTTGTTTAAGGGGTTCAGAATAATTTTTTAATAGTTTTTTTTTTTAGTTGGTCTCGTTTGTTTATAGAGTCTATGAGACCTGTTGTAATCCAAGGTTTTAGCTTATTGTACATTTTTTTAATTATTTGATCGCTTGTGCATGATTTTAATGAATATATTATAAGAGAGTTGTGCGGTATTTTCCAATGTAAGATTTTACCACCTTTCATTTTTTAATAGTTGATTTAATTTATTGTGATTAATTTTTTGAATAGTTTTTACTTGCCTGATTGATTTATTTTTTTTTTAAGTGAAATATGCATATGGTGTGAAATGGTCTGTCATATCTGTACAGAAAATAATGGCTTCAGTTTTTATTTGATTTTTTAAACAACCTTCCGTTCTTATAAAAATATGATCAATGGCTGATTTTGAGTCATTTGTGACTCTGGTTGGTTTGTTTATATATGATATGAATCTATTATATTCTAAGGTGTTTAAGTAATTATTTGTATCATTACAGTCACTATTTAATAAATTAATATAGGTATATTTCTAAGTTTTGTTTCTTTAATTAATCTAGGTAAATTTCTAAATCATTTAAGTAAGAAGATATTTTAGTTGAGGCATTTAACACTGTTCTCTATAAACAACTTTTTATTGTTCTTAAAAGTTATGGAATAATGGGAACAGTGTTAAGAGTAAAACCATATAAATGAAAGAAAGCAAGTAGTAAAAATAAGTAGTAAATATAGCGATATGATTACAATCAAAATAGGAGTTCCACAGGGAACACTTCTGGGTCCGATATTATTTATGGATATTTATTATTACATTTAGATATCGAGGGTGTAACAATTCGTTATGCAGATGACGCGGATAAATCATTACAGAACATTTCTAAAACCATATATGTTTTCTAACGAACGGAATCGACCAAAACATTTAATGAGATTCATATTGACAACTTAATTATTAAATATTTGGGTGCAAAAATAGATAAAAAATCTTTTACTCCCCAAATTTAATATTATCCAGGATCCAGGAAAAATTACCAATATTGATATATTAAGCATTAATTGAATCGTTAATGAGATATGAAATAACTGTATGGGGTGATTTATATAAAACTGCATTAAAACTACTCAATATATGTAGAATTATATTCACAAAATACTTTACCAGAGGAATATTATACTAACTTCAAGAGTCCTCTTAGAGTCCTTAATGACATATCAATATATTTTCAAGCAAGTTGTATCTTTATTTTCAAAATTAAAGACACTAATTACATAAACTACACTTTCTCACTAGTCAAACAAAATGTTAAATATTCTTTAATTAATTTAATTATGATTGAAATCAAAGATTTATCAGAGCTGCAGAACCAAAAATATACAATGCTTTACTATATAAGATAAATATAATATCAAATCACACACTAATCTCAACGCCATTTTTATCATCCACCTGTATCTCATTATCGGAAAGGAATTTTCTATTCCCATATTCGAGATTACTTGGAAGCCCACGTTGCACTAAGCTTATTAAAAGCAGCCCAAGGAAAAATTTTATTTGAAAAGAATAAGAGGCGAAATAGGAAATTGCAGGTATCGCTATAGTATCGCTAAAGTATCGCTACACCTGCTGCCTCTCGACTTGTCTAGACGTTTATATACAAAACGTATTTTATTGAAATTGAGTCCATGGTAAGTAGGTGAATTTTTCTAGAAACGTGAAAATTGAACTGGCGTATTTGTGACGATTTTTTTTTTAATTGTATTTGTAAAAGAAAAAATGTCAAAAGTGCGGCGATGAAGATTGTACGTTAAACCCTTGTCTAGAAAATAGAAAAAATTGTATTCATTGTGATAGTATTGATCATAGTTCAATTTCTAAAGCATTTCCCATAATGTATAATAAATAGCATACTATTAAAAAAGTTATGGCAATAGAAAACGCTTCTTTTAAAGAAGCTGAAACATTGATGAATAACCTCCCCCTTACTCCAAAATTATCACTAATAATAGGTTTGTACTTTTAGTACAGTACAGACAGCGGTAGTGGCAACACGTTGCTTTTCAGTATTATCAGATCAAAAATATCGGTAAAAAGTGGCAAGCGAGTAAAAATTTTGGTTGTGACTAAAGTGCATATAAAAAAGAAGTACCGTCTTCAAAAAGGTAACAACAAAATTTATCTCAAAATTAGATGAATAGAAAGAATTAAAAAGAGTCTATAACTACCGAAATTGATACCATAAGTTCGACTATCGTGTCTTCTACACCTAGCCACTTTGATAAAGGTCAACTAAATTTATACGAGGCCTGATTAATTAATATGTAAATAAAATGATGGCAGAAGAACTAACGCTAGCTGATCTATATCAGAAACTATTACTATCGCAAGAAGAGAATACAAAAAAGTGATTAAAAGTATTGAGACTAATAAAGCTGAACTAGAAGCAAATTTGGAAATTACCGTAAGAGAAGTCAAAAAATTGCAAAATAGAAATATTAATCTGGAACGGAAAATAAGAAAAAACAATATTATTATTTTCGGCATTAAAATTAATAAAGAGAACATATTACCTAGTACCTTGGAAACGCTGAATAACTTATTCCAAACTAATTTCATAGCAAGCGATATCAAAGATGTTTATTTCATAGGGCGTATCGAAGAAAAACAAGGAGTATTGGTTGAATTCGTTACATTTTTTCAAAAATTGAATATATATAAAAACGTACAAAAACTGCAAGGAAAAAACATTTCTGTTGTTAACGATCTTTGCCCGGAAGACCAGGAGAGTAACAAAATTTTAATAAAGCACTTGAAAATAGCAAGAAGCCAAAACAAAGAAGCAAGAGTTAAAGGCTTTCGATTATTAGTAAATGGTAAATATTATACGGCTGAAGAATTGGAAGAGGCAGCTACGGATAGTACCGAATACGAAACAGACGAAGAAGAAGAAGAAGAAGAGAGAGAACTTGACACAGAAAATAGCGTGAAGATAAATTTGAATCGCAAAAGAAAAAATCGAGACATAATATCGAGTTCCGAAAAAAAAGAAGAAAACGAACAAAGAAAAAAGAAAAATAAAGAAAATATTGGTTTTTCAAGATCAACACGAAGTACAAAAAAAAAATTTTAAATGCTCCTTATAAACGGTAGGTATATTTATTTTAATTGTAAGAGATTGCAAAGGCATAAAAAGACAATAATTATTATCATTTTTTACTCTGAATTTGGGCAAATATAAATACATTTAAATTACAGGTATATCATTATAAAGTTCTTTGTTTATTTGGACATTATTATTTATATATATGTTTTCTCTTTTAATTGTAAATAGGCTGATAATCACATGAATCCGTATATACAAGAATATAATTATCAACCCATAAAAGCATTACAAATTAAAAATGTAACAGATTTTAATCAATTTATTTCGAAGGATACAAACTGTTTTAAAATATTTCACACAAATATTCGAAGTGTTTATAAAAATGCTGATGAACTTTACATCTATTTAAGTCAATTAATAGAAAATTTCGAAATAATTGTCCTAACTGAAACATTTCGAATATTTGATAAAACAATTTTTGGATTACAGGGATACCATACAATATACAATGAAGGAGAAAATAATAGAAATGACGGTGTTCTAATTTTTATAAAAGAGCATTTAGATTATGAATATTTCATAGTTAACATTGGCGATTTAAAAGCAGTACAAACCAAAATTGTATTAGGATCTAAAAAAATATTAATAACATCAGTATATCGTTCGCCGAATGGCTCAATACCAATTTTCATTGAAAATTTAAATTTGTTTCTAACAAACAATAGACATAATTGTGATATTAATATACTTACAGCGGATATTAATATTGATTTGTTAAAAGATAATGACGAGCTTACAGAGAACTACAAAAATATTTTAGAATACCACAATTATGTATCGTATATAAATGAGATTACGCGGCCTGATAGTTCAACATGTTTAGACCATTTTTATGTAAAGGCAGATTCACTGGAGCAGGAACGTTTTAAATCTTTTATTTTTGAAGATAAAATCACTGACCATCGACCGATAGCACTTCTATTCGAATTAGACGAAGAAAAAAATTACGCGGGAGAAGATGCTTTTATAAAATATATCAACTATAATAAATTAAAAAAAGATCTACAACAGGAGTCATGGAATAGTCTTTATTCAAAAAATAATTCTAATGAAATTTCAGAGAGTTTTATCAATACTCTAAAATTATACATTAATCAGAACACAAACGAGTTAAAAGTAAAATTAAAAAATAATAGTAAAAATTGGATTACACCGAGCCTTTTAAAATCTATTAAAGAGAAAAATAAAATGTACAAATATTTATCAAAACATCCAACAAATATTCAATTACAACAAAATTATAATCAGTATAAAAATAAACTAAGCAGACTAATTGAAAAGGCCAAAAAATTATACGTACAAAAGGAAATAGAAAAAAATTCTAACAAGTCAAAATCTTTATGGAACTGTGTCAATCATATTTGTAACAAAACAAAACCTAAAAAAATAATAAAAAGTATTAATATACAAAATCAAATAATAAATGATAAAAACGTTATTGCTGAAGAGTTTAATAAGTTTTATTGTGAAGTTGGGGAGAACTTAGCGAGTCAAATTGTAGAGCCTAGCAATTTCCAAGAAAAAACTATTGCAATAAATAACAGCTTATTTTTGTATCCGACTAACGAGGAAGAAGTTCTTAGTTTAATAAAATCTTTAAAATCAAAAAAATCACCAGGTCAGGATAATATTAACTCAGACCTTTTAAAAAACGTATGTAATCAAATCGTATCACCTTTAGTACACCTCATAAATAGTACGTTTTGTACAGGATGTTTTCCAAAAATATTCAAAACCGGGTTAATTAAACCGTTATTCAAACGAGGAGACGTTGAAAAGATTGAAAATTATCGACCGATCTCTTTAATATCTAATGTAGCCAAAATCCTTGAGAAAGCTATCAAAACGCGTATAATAAAATTTCTAAATAAATTTAATGTTCTTTCTAATAACCAGTATGGATTTAGGGAGGGGAGATCGACACAAGATGCCATACATGCATTAACTTCAGAAATATATTCCTCTTTAGATAAATCTAAACCATCACTTTGTATCTTTGTCGATCTCTCCAAAGCCTTTGACACGGTATGTCACAGGAAATTACTAGAAAAATTGAATCAAATTGGAATCCGTGGCAATGCATTAACATTATTTGAGAGTTACCTTTCTGGTAGGGAGCAGGTGGTAAATATTGAGGGTACAATAAGTTCTCCAAAAATAATTACATACGGAGTTCCTCAGGGAACGGTGCTAGGACCAATACTTTTTACTATTTACATAAATAATCTTACGATACAACCGTCAGTGGGTAAAATATTGAGTTTTGCAGATGATACTGTGATATTGTACCAAGACCATAACTGGAATGACTTGAAAAAAAATCTGATGTGTCCAACACATGACTTTCCTATCTAGTTATTACAGGCTTTTTCCGGTTATTTTGTACAACCTATTGCAGCATCTCTATAAATGTTTAGATGATAAACTAAATATATACATTGTCCACATACATCTACCGCGAAACATTTTTATTCTATAGATATTCATTGAAAATTAAAATACTGAAAAATTTAAATTTAGCACTTTTCCTACAATTTTTCCATTACGGTCCATTTAAAAAAAATCATGTATGAACAAATATTATAGAGATCGATATCGCAAACAACTTTTATTTCAACAATTTTCATAAAAATCAGAATTTTGCACATTTTGTCAAATTTTTCGAATACGGACCATTTCAGGAAATTTTTACATAAAGCAAAAATTATAGATAATAATATTAGAAGTAACTTTTATTTGAACAATTTTTTTCTCCAAACATAAATAACAGATATATTCCATAAAATATAAAAATGGCCTCCCATAAAGTACCCCCCCAGATGTTCCGACTTTGTCCAAAATCTAATCATTTCACGTCAGGCCGAAATAAAACTTACGTTTAAAATTTATTGATTTTTTCTTTATCCGTTTTTGAGTTTTCTTCAAATTTCGAAATTTACACATTTTCTCAAATATCTCGAATACGGTCCATTTTAGAGAAATTATCTATGGAATAAAAATTATAGAGAATTATAATACAAACAACTTTTGTTTGAACAATTTTTATAAAAAAAAATATTTTTTACATTTTGTCAAATTTCTCGAATACGGACCATTTTAGGAAAATTTTGTATATAACAAAAATTATAGATAATAAAATAAGAAGTAACTTTTATTTAAAGAATTTTCTTCCCCAAACGTAAATAACAGATATATTCCATAAAATATAAAAATGACCACCTATAAAGTACCCCCCCAGATGTTCCGACTCTGCCCAAAATCTAATCAGCTCATTAGATGCTAGAACAAAGCTTAAGTTTGAAATTTGGTGTTTTTCCGTGTATCGGTTCATGAGTTATGCGTTATACAGACACACACACAGACACACACACAGACACACACACACACACACACACACACACACACACACACACACACACACAGACATCATCGCGAAACTGGTTTAATTATAACAAACTAACTTTAAACTACGAAAAAACCAAGTACTTACCATTCGCCTCTTATTCAAATGGACTTCCAAGTATGGGACCTCTAACAGTATCCGATAAAATTAAGATTCCAGAAGCTTCGTCTATTAAATATTTAGGTATTGTCATCGATCGACATCTAAGATGGGACCTACATATCTGCAACCTAGTCAATAAATTGAGAGGATTTATATCTAGATTTAAATACCTAAGACAATATTTAAACGTTACTCAATTAAAAATCATCTATTACGGATTAGTGCAATCGCAACTATCATATGGCATCATAGCTTGGGGTGGGGTCAGTGATTCTTATCTAGAAAAGTTAAATGTGGTACAAAAATGGATACTAAAACTTATGTATAATAAAGAGCGTTCATACTCAAGTGATCGTCTGTTTCTGGATGCAGGAGTTCTAGATATAAGGCAAATATATTGTTTAACTCTCTTAACAAATATTCACAAGGGTAACATAAAATTAATACAAATAGAACATACCTACAACACAAGACAACTCACTTTCTCTATCCCACGCTGCAGTAAAACCATTGGACAAAGACATTGTAGCTTTATAGGTCCAAAATTATATACTTTAATTCCTGAAAATATAAAAATAATTAAAGAACACAATTTATTTAAATCTATGTTAAAAAAATGGTTATTAAACACACCCAGAAAATTGTTCTATACTTTATTAAATTAATTATTTAAATTTTACAATAGATATAAATATATAAATAACTATACTTAACCAAAATAAGACATCCAACCGAATATGACTAATACCCTCTTGTGACTTTCTCGCATTATAATGGACATTGACAAAAAAATCCCGGATTTGACATCACCCGATTTTGACGTTTTTAGCATATAATATACCTACCTAATAATATGTAACAATTTATTTAATTTTACATTATTGTTTAAAAAAAAAAAAAAAAAAAAAAACTTAAATTTGTCAACACAAAAAAAAAATTATTATTATAAATTATCACGTACAAGCGGTACACAATGTAAGTACTGCTTCTGTGAATTTGTATGTTTATTTATTTCTTGTCGTTTTTATTAATGTATTTTTTAAATGTATATTTCAGTAAATAAACATTATTATTATATTATTATTATTATCAAACGTAACGAACTTTCCTGAGTTAACAGCTCCCACTAGTAGTTTTAGTGCAGTTCTTAATAAACCCAAATCCCACCATCACAAAAACTTTCTACCACTAACGAAAAAAAGGAAAAGTGATCATCGCCATCAACGCCCCCGACTAGCTCCGATATTAAAAATCAAATTTTAATTCTTCAGTTTTCCCTAATCCATATAGAGAAGAATTTCGATTATATAAAGAAAAGTTAATTTTTCAAATCCAAAATTTAGTAAGTAATATAATCAATAAAGAAATATATATAAATGATGAAAATTTCAAGCACGTCAGTAAAATTTTAGATGGATCAGAATATTTAGAACAATAAAACCTTACTCATTAATAGAAATTTCTGACAGTAAAAATGACGAGTTATTTTGACATTACAGTAATATCTAAACTCTGGCTTAAGCCTAAAAATAAATTCTACTTAAAAGGCTTTAACTTTATACAAAAATGCAAACATGACAGCTACGGTGGAGTGGGAATATTTATAACAAAGAGATTAGTGTACAAGGAATTAAAATTATCTTTGATAAGTAGTAATATTGAAGCTTGCGCAATTCACCTACATTCAGTAGATGTATCAATTGTGTCAATTTATAGACCTCCAAATCTGATAGTTAATCCTTCTGATTGGATAAATATATTTGAACAGTTCAATTTGTGCACACTTTTTTGTGGTGATTACAATTGTCATCATATGTGGGATCCGATTCCAGATGATAGCAATGGGAAAATTTTAGTTGAAGCTATAGAGCATTTAGATTTAGTGACCCTCAATGATGGTACTCCTCGTAAGATCAACCCAAATGAAAATCACTCTACAGTCGGCCTTTTCCTCACTTCACATTCATTAGTGGACATATTGGACTGGCCAGTCTTATCTGATTTTTGGAAAAAAGTAAACACCGCCACTACTCCATACCTTTAATTCTTTTCTCCTCATTTTAATCTGCCCAACTAGCGTTATGGTTCTCCAATGCAAATTACAAAACAGGAATAGTTAACCTCCTATATTCAAAAATTTTGTTTTATGCACTTAGAAAATGTTTAATAATTTGACATGTAATTCTAAATTTGTATAGTTTTATCATAAAATGATTAAGAGCTCCAAAGCGTCGTGCTTATCATATCCACTCTTGTTACACAAACTACAATTCTAGTTATATTTATTGCTACTACAATTTCATCAGTATATTTTTTTGATGATATTTAAAATTCAATTTTTTTTAAATATCTCTTTTAATTTCTCGTCACTTCGTTGTACTCCATAAAACGGATTTTTAAAACGGTTTTATTCCAGGCATTACTAAAACCCCAAAACAGTTAAAACTACGTGCTCGTTTGATACACCTACGAAACGTGGATTGTCGCCCTGGTTCTATGAAATACGCCATTTATAAGCTAGAAAACACACCCATAGTGATTATTTTGGGTAGTAAACTAAACCGAAATAATCGTATGAAAAGTTTCATAAGAGTGTTTCCGGGATTACGTGTCATATTTCGGGGGCCGTTCAGTAGCGTAACAAAAATGCTATATATGTATAATAAAAATGTTCAAAAATTATTTCATGGAGAATACAGACATCTATTCTTCCTTGTCAATTGAAATAGACGTATTTACAGAAACAGTATTTTTGAGAAACATGTATTTTAATAATCTGAGTTTTTCCAAGACCTTTAAAAAATACTGTTAAATTAAAATTCTTTGATGATATTTATTTTTAAGACTGAATTCATATGTATATGTTGCACAGTACATAGGGTGGTACAGTAATCTCAAAAACATTCAAAAAAGCAGCTAGGTCCAATTCAACTGATACGGCAGTACTTTTTATTTTCTGATGACTAAGGGAACGTCTCCCCTCCAACCAATATTTGAAAACATTTATTAGAACTGTGTAAATGTAACGTGCATTTTAGCCGCTCAAATTACTAGAGAAAAATTCAACTTACCTTGTTAAAAATAAAAAAAAAAAGGTAAAATGTTATTTATTGTTGCTTTTAAAGCCATTATTTTTGTCGTAAACTGGCTTCAGATATCATAATAATTTAGTTCATCTTATCACTGGGCAGGGGTATCGTATTTTATTCTCATTTTTGTAGATTTTATTCTTAGTACAATACATTGTACAATGATTATATTTGCAGTATTCTAGACTGGCTTGTTTTAATTTGTTCAATTCTCTTAAAAATAGAAAGTCTCATTGTGAGTTTACTTATATGTTATGTATTATATATAACCTTACCTTTATGTAATTAATTATTTCCGATGCCAATTTCATCGAATTTGTTTACTTCTTGTTCAGAGTAATTATTTTAATTCAATGATATTGTTTTAATTTTGTCAGTACGAGTTTGATTACGAGTTAACAGTAAATGTTAGTCAACGATATTATATTTGACAGTGTCATGTGTTGTATGCCGTTTCATTTCTGGTTCCGTAAATAATCTCTAAGATATATGCTGATAAATTATTTAGAATGAATTTCTGAACCCACTCGGCTTGTCATTTATCAAGTCAAGAGAGAAGGCATTGTGCAATATTTGTTGATTAGGTGTTTCTCACAGGTCAAAAAAGGCAGAGAACCTCAAATTTTGTCTCGGAGTAAAATCTTTATTTTATATAACCATCGAGTTATCCTATTAGAGGGAATTTTAGATTTTACTCCATTAATTATTGTGGATATACGGACATTTGGTATTTTTGGGGAATTTTATTGTTAGGTTCAATTCCCATGTTCTTTGGACCCAATCCACACCCGCTAAAGGGATTTATGGACAAAAAGAATTGGAGATCCATTGGCATTTGAGTGTGTAATATTGAAGTGGATTCTTAAATAAGGGTTGCTGCAAACTATCTCGCTTGTTTTTCACCCTTGGAAGACTACCAGTTTGACTCTTTACAAAAAAGGGTTTACCCGGAGGGTATTTCAACACAGACTCAATCGTGGGGATACAGTACGTCGGTAAACCAGAACATTGGTTTATTAGTCTTACTAGGCTTAGTAGTAGCTGATTTTACATGAATGTTTCTTTATTTGAATATGAAGACGATGATGCTGTCAATAGAAAGACCTTACTATCAGGTTTTTTACATCATATTGAGGATTTCATATGTGAACTGTGCCTGCTGATTATTAAATTAAACATTCACTATTATACGAATGTTCCTAAGGTATTCTCAACATTATTTCTACTTTTGCACACAGAATATTCTAAAGTTTTTCTATTAATAACTTATGAATTACCAATATATTTCATAATTTAATTAATTAAGCACTAATTAAAAATTTTGTTTTTTAAGCACTTAATATTTCAGCTTGGATATTGACCATAAATACCTCGAGACATAAAGGCTACGTTCACCATTTAAGACCCATGAAGGGCAGAGAATACATTAACTAAATCAACTTCTTCCAATCTGGGAGTTTCAGTAAATAACATCTGTGTCTAAAGTCCTTTTATGTGTTTATTAAATTTTCTTTTTATTTTGTTTTATGATTTATATTTAATTATAAAATTTCACTATTTAATATTTTTCTTATTAATAATTTGGTCTTAACTTTAAATTAAGCAGGTAACTTCTTCCAACTTGGAGAGTGTTAATTGTTTATTGTGTATCAACATTAAACGTCGATGTTTAGATATAGGTGCAGATATGCACATGATTTTTTTATATATATTTTTTTGATTTCACTGTTTATGTAAAAGATAGAAATTAAGATCTCAATATTTTTGCATATCATCTTGCGCAAGCGTCCTTCGCCTGGTACTCTAGCTTTTAAGTTTGTTGATTTTATTTTGACAGATTTGTTTCTTAAATATAATTATAAATTATTGGGTAAATTTTTTATAAAGGAATATAAGTTGAGGTTTGTCTTTTATTTATTCCCTCATTTAGTGGGTTTGTGGGGAAATAGGAACATAGTTTGGTCACTATATAGACCCAGTTAGCGCCTTTCATTTGTTTACTATTTTAGGAATTTTTAATAGTTAACTACCCCCTAGCTGCCGTCTGAGCAACGTCGAAGGCCCGAAGGTTGACACCTGAACAACCGAAACTTGTGCAACCGAAGTAAATAGGATTTTATTGATAAAGTTATTTTTTTTATTTTGTAGGTTTAATTTTAAGTAATTCCCCTCTGGAAGTTGCTTAGAACTGTTGGTAGGTTATATGAATATAAAAAAATAAAATAATAATCATAGTGTCTGTAATGTAAATACCTATTTTACTAAATATATAATACGGACAAAAATCAATAGAAATTCGTTAAATGAACGTTTCAAGTTTTAAAACTCATGACTAGAAAACTCAATGCAAAAATATTGTGAAAATTACATTTTTTGAAAAAATCAAAGAAATGGACTATATAAAAATATGTATATGCAGATTTGAAAACAAAATTTACAAAAGTTGTTTTGGATGCCTTCAAATTGTCTTTATTACTTCTTGAGTCCATTGTAAGTTTAATAACGTGGTGTTGAATGAAACCATTGAGTGCCTCGTCAACAGGTTTTAAAATTTTTGTTAGATGCCAATGAAAATGTACAAGTAATGAAGCATAAAGGACAAATCGGCCAACAAAAGTGTCAAAGTGAATCAAGTATATCCTAATAGAGTGTGACAAAAAAATAGTTACCAAACAATCCACACTCTTCTAAAAATTTGCACGCAAGCAAAGTCACTGATTGGAGGTCGTTTTCCTTACTACTACACTTGAAGTCTTGATCTAGAGCAACTATGGTACAGAAAAGACTGGTTGCACCACCAAAAGTGGCTTTTTATCTTAATTTACTTTACATAATAGTTCCTTTTTATGCAGAGAAATAAACTTTTGAGTTTTTTAAATCCTATTAAACTTAAAACTAAATTAGAAAGTCTGTATTAAATTAAAATAAAATAAAATGTATATTGAATTTTAGTTATGTAGGTACATGTGTATCTACTTTGCATATATGGTTAAAATGGGATTTAATCTTTTAGTTATTTTTAATTAGTCTAAAGTACAACTTTCAAGATTAAATTTACAAACCTTTTTCTTAGGAGCACACCTAGAGTCCTCTCTAAACTAAGAAGTATTCCAAACTCCAACCAGACTCTCGGTAGTCTTCGTTTATCTAAACTTCTGGTCTAGATCTACCCCTGCTACATCAACAGTTACGCCACTGCGTTTAATTTCGCTGTTTACATATCGATTTAACCCGAAATTCTATCGTTCAAAACTGAAAAATATTAAACCACGTATTATCCTAAATACGAATGCCAATACATAGCGTTTTTGGAAATGTCGGTAATAAACAATTTCAATCGACGAATTTGGTGTCAAATGAAAAATAATCGAGATAATAATTGTACGAGTAGCTTTTGATGTAGAGCAGCATTTGTTTTTACGAAAAATGGGACATGAGCGTAATTGGAGAATCTTGTTTCATGATAAAATATGCTTAAGTTTAAGAGAATTGTCAATTATGCCAAAATTTTAAGAAAAGCTAAGAAATGTTGTGAAGTCCGCTTATTAATCTTCTACGTTTTTGATTTATAAGCTATTATTCAGTGTGACAATTTTAAATCATACAATGGGCTATAATCTCACAAACGAAAGATAATATCAAAAATGCTTGAAACTCTAGCTAGGATAGGAAGGGGGAACTAAAATGATTTAAAAGTGAACTCACCGCCATCAATGCCCTTGGCTTAACTACCTCAACTAAAAAAGTTTAAATAGAAAACCCCTACTTGTGTTACATCTTTGAAAAGCCTATAAAAATTCCTATCGATAAAAATAATTGTATCGATAATTTCCAAATTAATATCTAACAATTTTAAAAACATAACCTTATTTTCAATAATAAGTGTCCATAGGTATTTTTTGTTGTTAAATAAAAACTTTATTATATAGCTCATTGTAAATTTTTCAGTCGTCACACCGTATATCATATTTATTATTTTAAAAATAGAATTTGGAGTCCCACAAGGCACTTTCATTGGACCTATACTTTACTCACCACAAATAGTTCAGGCCAAATTTTCAGTTTCGCAGTTATTGTTTGCAGTTATTGTTTACAATTATTGTTTACAATTATTGTTTACAATTATTGTTTACAATTATTGTTTATTTACTTTTATTGTTTGTTTATATTTATTGTTTACAGTTATTGTTTAAAGTTATTGTTTACAAAGCTTGTGCTTGGGAAGCGTGCAATTAAAGCACATGGCGTTCTTTTTTCTTTACTGAACTGGCTCAAGCATGTAAAGCTAGTTTTTAATTTTGAAAAAAGACATTCTAATCTTTTTGTCAGCTACTCGTCTTCATCGCCAAAATATACATCTCTTACTTTAAGTAATGTAGGAACGGTCGCCATGGACAAGGACAAGAACAAATATAGTGTCCAACTTCTTTCAGAGCTATTCTAATCTTATGCAGAATTATTTAAGAACCACCCTGTATATTTTGGTTTAAATAGGATTTCTTAAAAATACTTTAAAAGACAAATATTTCTGAACAAATTTCATTAAACACAGTTTCTTAGGCCTCCCTCTCGAGTAAGTCCCCCTACACGCGTAATCAAGTTAAACGGACTCCTTATGTTCATTATCTCATTAATTAATTCCTCACTTCCTTCCTGTCTTCCTTCCGGCAGTTATTGAGTTAATAGCTTCGGCATCTATGCTTAACTTACACACAATAGTATTAAAATGGGTTCTTCGCAGAATATAATTCATTAGATTGCTAATTATTGATGTTTGATTGACAGCATACGGTTCTTACTAGTTGCAGTAATAAGTAGAGGAAAAATTCTATAAATCAGAATAAAGGATAACGTCGATATATCAAAAATTTTATCCATAAACGCAAAATTTCGAAAAAGTAATGAAAATAATTTTAAATTTGACTATTTAGCTTGGCAGCTATCAACAAATTGTAAAGATATTACACGAATCTTTAAAATCATCCAGTGGATAACTAAAAAGGGATTAAGGTGCAAACGTATTATAATAAATGCATAAATTATTGTGACAAGCTAAAAAAATGTTACTGAACGATATAAATAAATATTTATTATGATGCCTGACAACCGAGGTTGTCGTGTTATAGATGGGATGAGCTTAACCTTTGCCTTCAACTAGGAATGCTACATATAGTAGGGTTGGCGCTATAAAGGGTAAAGGAGGGCAACAAAAATAGAAATTAAAAACACTTTAAAAACTCTAATTGCATATTTTGCTTAAATTTATTTTATATTTATGTTATTATTAACGTAACCAAAGTATTACCTATATTTTAAAAAGGAGCAATAAATTTATTAGAAAACTATAGACCAATAATTTTAATTATTTCGATTTTTGGCAAACATTTTTAAAAGTATCTTAAATTATCGGTTGATTGAATATTTAAAGAGTAACAAAATACTTCATCATAACCAATATGGTTTTAGGAAAAGTATAACACTACATAAACAATAAAGAATGGGAATTTTGTCTCGTTAACTTTATGAGACTTGTTAAAAACTTTTAACTATATTATGTTTCTCAAAAACTCTTTTTTGACAATATGTTTAAATATGGCATTCTAGGATTACCCCACGATATGTTTGAATCTTATTTAACGAACAGAAAACAAGCAGTTTGTGCCAATATTATTATTTCAGATCCTATATAAAACATAGCGTCCCACAGGGGTCCATTAGGGGTCCTACCTTATTAATATTTTATACAAACGACATTTTCCATTTTATTCATTCATTAAAATGTGTTTTATTTGCAAAAAAATACGTCATTTTGAATAGTGGCTCAATTTTAGACGAGTTAAAGGGAAAACTATCTGATAGCATTCATGAGGTTAATATTTTAAAACTTAACGAAGACAAGAAACAGAAAAAGTTACTTCATTTCAAACATGGGTTGTCATGTGAAGTTTTACCTAGAGTACCTCAATACTCTGTTTTGGGACCACTTTTGTTTCTAATATACATATCTGATTTATACAAACAGGTCAATAATTGCGCTGTTGATTTGTTTGGTGATGACACTCAGAATCTTGTAAATCATGACTTAATTAATTAGTTTTTTTTGTTATAAAATTTTTTAAATTATGACTAACGTAGTTTTGAGAAGAAATCATTCTATATGTAAAAAAAAAGTTGGGGTGTACGCAATCCCCCAAATAATTAAAAAGATAAACAAATCTCTTTGTAATGTGCCCTATTGAAAATAAAAAGTGACGTGTTTTAGGAATTTTGAGACAAACCTTTATTTATCAAGTTACAGAATTTGTTCCAGTTAGACTTGCCACTCTGTATATATAGATATTTTAAAATTCTATTTTTTTAGAGTACCTTTTCATAAATTTTTGAGTTACATAATCTACGTCATTTTTCTTGTAAAAATCGATCCAGTTATTAAATTAAATGATATTCTTCTAGGTATTTTAAATTCCGAATACCATATTCTAAGTTTTTCAGTCACATGATTTTTAAACCTAATTTTAGAATCTATGATTATACCTTAATTGTTTCAGCTATTACTAAAATTGGACAAATAACTGCTGTCAATTTTTGGAGTTCACTACCAAACAAATTTAAAGGATTTTTATTTTCCTATTATCTCACAGGAAACTTATCTACCCGAAAATCAAAGGCGACAAGAACAACATCTTTACTGTTTTAACCTAGACAAATTGACATATCCCCACTGGTATGCGTATGTGTATGTGTCCGCGTGTACTGATCCATTCCACTTACCTTGAAGCACGACGACACAATCCGTATTGTTCGTGTAAGTTTCAGCCGGATATCCCGGACTGAAAAATTGGTTATTTGTGACGTTGACAAACGGCTTACAAGCACCGGCGATGGGTTCCTCGGGAAACAGGTTCAGCGTTACGGAATTCTCGGTGACGGCCTCCCTGGGGACTCTGTCACCTGCGAAAAACCAAAAATTAATTGCGGGGGATGGAGAGATGAAGCGACCGAGACAACGAGGGGTTAAATACGATTCGATACGTGTTTGAATTTGGAAAAAATAGGGTTCAAATCTAATGATTTGTTTGTGTTATGTAATATTAACAAAAGTTTAATTTAATATAACCCATTTTTGTTTTGAAAATTATTAAAATAAATTATTCTAAAATGTTTATATAAACAGATTAAGGACAAAATGAGATTTTTTAATCTCTTTAATGTTATATTTTTGACAATTTTTTTTTTATTATACTTGAGTCCCTATATCAGTGGTCGCCAACCTGTCGATCGCGAGCTACCGGTAGCTCGCGGAGGCAATTCTGGTAGCTCTCACAACGATATTAATTTAAAAAATACAAACTGCAAAAATCAGAGAAGCTTCCGAAAATTCCACAAAAAAATCTAATTGTCATAATATTAAACATAAACAGCGGCAACGTTGCGGTGAGCGATCTGCCGCTGACGCCATCAAGCTAGAATCGGCTAGAACCGACCAGCCAGACCAGCACGTTAGTGTTCGAGAACGATCAGGATTGCTTTGAACGGGATAAATACGCACGGCGCGGCGACATTGCGCTTAGTTTAAAACTGAACGCGTAACTAACGTCCAGCGGTTGGGTTAGTACAGAACAACAAAAAATAATATTATGGCAAGCAGTTGTAAGAAGGTAAAGACATACCACTTTCATTCGGAATGGGAAGAACAATACTTTTTTACAGAAGTTAAAGATAAAAATGTGTGTTTGTTATGTAATATTTCGGTCTCCGTTGCTAAAAAAGGAAATATTGAGAGACATCATAAAACTGCACATTCTAATTTTGAAAAATCATTCCCACTACATTCTGCCGCCAGAAAGGAGAAACTAAAACAGTTAAAAAAGCAGTTAATTGGACAACAATCAATACTTTTAAGAACAGTCGACAAAAATAAGGCTGCAACTGAAGCACCGTACCGTGTGTCCCAGATAGTTGCACAAAAAAAAGAAACCTTATGAAGACGGGGAAATGATAAAACAGGCGTTTTTAGAAGCTGCTGATTCGTTATTTGCCAAATTTAGAAATAAAGACGAGATAGTTTCAGCTATAAAATCTATGCAACTTTCTGCTAATACAGTGATGAGACGTGTAGAAGTAATGAGCAATGATATTTTTTTACAGTTAAGAACTGACTTAGATAACTGTGTTTATTTTTCACTTCAACTGGATGAATCAACAGATGTCGTTGACACTGCCCAGATGGCCGTGTTCGTCAGGATGGTTTTTAGTGATTTTACGATTAAAGTAGATCTTTTGATGTTTATTCCACTAAAAGGACACACTACTGGACAGGAGTTGTTTTCTCATTTAAAAAATATTATTTCTTTCGAGAAAATTCCAATATCGAAAATGGTAGGCTTGACAACCGATGGCGCTCCAGCTATGGTGGGTTGTGATAAGGGTCCAGTGGCGTTATGTCGTAAAGATGTAATTTTTCCGCAATTACTCTGTTACCACTGCATTATCCATCATCAAGCATTATGTGGAAATTTCCTGAAACTAAACAACGTTATGAAACTGGCGGTAAAAATTGTGAACAAGATTAGAGCTCAAGCATTACAAAGAAGATTATTCTAAACCTTGGCCGATGAAGTTGACTGTCAATACGGGGACCTACTCCTTCACTCTGAAGTCCGATGGTTAAGTAGAGGACGGGTGCTAAAACGTTTTAATGATGTCCTATCTGGCAACCGACTCCGGAACTAGAAAATTCAATCTGGCTTAGAGATTTTGGTTTTCTCGTGGACATTACAGAGAAATTAAACGAACTTAATTTGCAGCTTCAGGGGAGAGACAAAGAACTAGCGGAAATGATTTCTGATATGAAAGCATTTATCAAAAAACTGGAGTTTTGAGAACAAAACCCAATTAACAGCGATGCCAAGCATTTTCCTATTCTTTCAGAAAAAATATCTCAAAATCCATTAGAACCCTATGACAGCAAATATCATATAGAAATAGTTTCTATCCTGAAGAATAATTTCAATAATCGTTTTAAGGATTTCAACGAAATGGCTTTAGTAGCGCAGTTTGTTATTTCACCCTTTATGGAAATTGATATTCAACAGTTTGCAACTTGTGTTATGCAGAACTTTGGCGAAGACATCGCTGCAACAGAGATGGAAGTAATTGAGTTACAAAATGATTTAGCCTTAAAATCGTTAGTCTCAAGTACCAAATGTATCTGACCTATTGTAAGTAAAGAGACATAATCAGTTCTATGCCGTGTTGCCTTGAAAGTGAAAGCATTATTCAGTTCAACCTATTTGTGTGAACCTTCTTTTTCCAATATGAAGTTTATTAAGAACAAATATAGCAATCGACTTACAGATGAACATTTGGATAATTGTATTCGAATGGCTGTATCAAATTATACTGCAAACATTAAAAAAATTATCGATGAGTCTGAGTGTCAGCCTTCTCATTGAACGTGCTTTTTTATTTTTCAATGTTTATGTTCATGATAGTGCGTTACTTTTTTATTGTTATTATTATTAACTATTTTTAAATCTTACCCGACATGCCGTTGTTGTGGCTGGATAAAAGTTTGTGTTTATTTTTCAAACACCTTCGTTTGGTAGGTAGGAATGTAGCTATGAACAAGTACGTACTAGTAATATTAGTTATTTTGTTATTAGTTTATTATTAGTACCTATGTATTATGTATTACCAGTTAAATAGTAAAATAAATACACATAATGATAAATTAACTGTGGATTATTTCATTTACGTTGCGTTACGTGGATTCCGTGTGGGTAGCTCGCTGTTTATTCCAAAATTAACAAAGTAGCTCAACACATTGAGAGGTTGGCGACCACTGCCCTATACTATAAAACGAATAAAAATTCATATGCTTACTTTCGGCTATAAATAATGATAATTTAATTATTTTTATAATTCAGTTAATTTCAAAATTAAATTAAAGGAGATTTTAAATTTATTGTATTTTAATAGATGTTCGGACGCCACTGGATCTGAACGAGTTAATTTTCTCTAGAACAGAAGTTCCCAAACTTTTTTTTATCTGGTAGACCACTTGCCATGTTTTTCTGTTGTAAATAGACCCCTGTTTAGCTAATAATGCATTTTTTTAAATTAATCAAATTTAAATGTCTTTGGACTGATTTATAGATTGTTCTATTGTCCTTAATGTGAAGTTTATATAACACTTGAAGCCTTAAATTTGGAGGAATCAAACTCACCACTTTAAGTATTATTATTCTTTATTCATTAACTGTTAATACAAGAATGATATCTTTCTAATGTTGTACATACACATCGATGTACTACCTAGACGATAACAAATCAACACAAAAAATAAATAATTATTCCACTGGCGTATCAGTTATATTTACAATATACAACATAGATAATATATAAATGTCACAGTGACTAATGCATTTTCTAATTTTAAAGAATAACAGTCATTCTATCAGAAGCAATATTTTTATTTAAAATACTCTGCTGAACAAATAAACCTAACAGGTTATGGGCCCAGGACACCTATAACCAGTAGAAGAGATAGTATAAATAAAAATTTGAACACTTATTAAGAAATAAAACCTGGACATTTGATAAAGTTTTTAAATTCATATGTGTTTTTAAAACTAAATACAATGCAGATGAAAAGCTGGAGAGATTCAAAGCTAGATTAGTTGCTTTTGGAAATAGGTAGAACAGTGAAAAAACCAGAAAGTTTTGGTTATGTTTAAATAATGTTAATTTTATTAATAATATTTCTTATATTTTGAAATTTATTTTTTGTTGAAGATTCTTGATATTAAGGTAAATTTAAATAATACTTTTTTGTTTTGGTTTGTTATTTAAAAAACAGGGAGATGTAACATATGTTATTAAAGAGCCGCCTATAGCTCTGTTGTCAGTCAAACAGATAGACTCCTCGTTGATATACTGAATAAAGTTAGTTCTCAACCACAGTTTAATTTCAAAATATCTAATAAACACGATAAAACAAGAAAAACCCGCAGAATCAATACTGGCCTTACGTTTTACTAGTGCCATCTGGTGGAGAAATGTGAGCTGTCAGTTCTCATTGAAATAAAACAAAATTATTTAAAACAAGAAGTAAATTATCCCATTTTAGAATTCCAAATGTAACAATTTCCGCCATTTTCCATCGCAATAATAAAAAACAAACTTCAACCCTAAATCACCGGACGTGTGGTCAGCCACAAAACCACCAAATATCAATCGAAGCAAAAGTCAATTTCTCCTCCACGTTCCCGTCTTCCATTTCGACGGCCCTTTTACAAATTTTCCACTCAGGCAACAACAAAATTACATTAAAAGTTGAACGTCGACAAAATGTGATTTCATTTGCACTTAGTCACAAAAGGGCGCCATTCAGAAATATTCAGAGAATATGTGTGCCTTTCCTCTTTTCTTCACGCTTGAAATATGCTTTCGGGAGATGCTGAAAGACTTCCTGGATACGTGGGGGGAATCGGTCGAGAAAAAGGGAAAATAACGTGCTGGTGCATGTGCTTGCGTCGATTCGGTACATTATGTCTATTCTGCGATCAAATTAGGAATGAGAATGGGACGGAGTGGAGGAGATTAATGAATGTCTATTGTAGTTTTATTATTTGTTTAGAAATGATAACAACAGTGGGATTGATTAACGTATTGTTTTACTACTCGTATACTTGAACTGATTTATGAGACATTCACTACCTGTACTTTAATGACATTCGTTAAGATACTGATTTTTATATTTTTATTAGAATACAAGTTTATATGTATAATGAACACTGCTATCGCATTCAAATAATGCTGTATGCGTGTCGTGATATCACCTCATTAAAACGGCAGTAGCTGAAAACTCGAGA
This sequence comes from Psylliodes chrysocephalus, assembly GCA_927349885.1. Classification (NCBI taxonomy): domain Eukaryota; kingdom Metazoa; phylum Arthropoda; class Insecta; order Coleoptera; family Chrysomelidae; genus Psylliodes; species Psylliodes chrysocephalus. Next base: position 83,923,014 of record OV651817.1, on the reverse strand, counting down.
AACAAATCCTTTAATACACAATACACTTAAATAGTCTTGTAAACTAAAAAAATATAAAGCTGCTTTGTTAGTTGGGTAATCTTAATTTTTTAGGTTTTACGGTTCTTCATATACATTTGTATTCTTCAAATGATGAAAGAAGACCAGAACAACGTTCCTCCATTTTGCAGGATGGAAACAGTTATAGAGGATACAACTATTTTCAACTTCTAAATTCCTGAATGTCCTTTTCAGAGCATATACATCAAAATTGAGACGCAATAATAGTTCGCCACACCTGAGGTTTTATTAAAAGGTAACTGATATTTATAAGAGATTTATAAGTTTTCCAGATTTATAACAAGTTTTGTAAAGCACTCAATAAATACTTTAAGTTTTATAATATTGCATCTAAAACGTTTTGATTACTTCATCCATAAATCCATTAGTGTTGAATTATTTAAAGTTGTGTAAAAAGGTTTTATAGCATCCTTGGAGAGTACAAAATTTGTAAGACATCTAATAAATATCAAAATATCTAAAGTTTTATAATATTTCGTCTAAAACGTTTCAGTTACTTCATCTATAAATCTGTTATTGTTGAATATTTAAAGTTTTTTTGGGTTTTATAGATTGTTACTTAAAAACTCTTATAAATATTAAAGTACTCAATAATTATTCCGTAGCTCCTTTAAAATTTAAGGAATATTATAAAACTGACGCCTTCTAAAAAAAGGTTATGTTTTTGAGGACATGTTGTTCGATTAAATATTCTGCAAAATGTCACCAACTAATAAAAATATAAGTAGTAGCTTTTATAGAAAGTGGACCACTTTAACAGACATTATCATCATTATTATAATTATTGTCCATTTTTTGCTATTACAGGTCACACTGAATGAAATAAACTCACTTTTTTGTACATTTAAGAAACAAAAACAAACTTAACAAATAAGCCAATTCTCTATAAAACAAGGTTATGTTATGTTATGTGGGCATTAGACATTTGCTCATTAATAGATTTCTATTAGTTTGTTGGTTAGTTACAGTTTTGTACCAAAAACAAAAGTGTCTGTGTACGGTTTTAGTAGGTATCTCAGAAAACTATATGTATCAGAAAAGCATCTTGGGTTTTATTGCAAAATAAGAAACCTATATAAGTGTTATAGAAGTTTCTAAGTTTATTTTCCTTGTTATTCTTTCATTCCAAATATCAAAATAACAGTGTTCTGTGAACTTAGATTATACAGTTTGTCTCAGAATTTATTATTTATATAGTGTATCAAAATTGTATACAGATTTATTTTATTGATAAATATTATTATTGTTGGTAATTTTATTTTTTTTCTTCATAACACAACAGTACTTATTCGTTACGAAGGTAACAATGTCAAAATTGTATTTTTATAATCATTACTATGTTTATTTTCTGTTCTTTTCTCTTAATTTTAACTTAGCTTCACTATAGTTATTTCCTTTTCAATTATTGTCACTTTAAATCTATTTTATCCTTAATTATTTATATATTAAATGGAGCTTTTTGTAGTTCTTAAAACTTATCTATTATATATCACAATATGTTTTGAAATTTCAACCTTTAAGCAATAAGTTGGATAAACTTACCTAAACTTGTTTGTTTCAATAGTTCTACAGGAGAAACAGCATTGATGAGCAGCACAAGAACTGAAAAAAAAAGAGCTATTTTAATACAATGGTTTGTTACACACTCTTATTTTATTTTATTTTTTATTTATACACTGTCGCCTTTTATAGAATGACAAAATACCAAATTAAAATTACAAACTTACAGGAACAGAAAACAAAAAAAAACATACAATCTTATAAGAGTAAAAAATAAAAGAAAATAAATGTGAATCTTTGTAATATTGTGTGTAAGCTTAAAATACTTTAAGAGAAATCAGATAATTCTTGGTGTTCAGATTTGAACATTTTTCTTTATATTCACCTAATAAATTAACATCCTGTATACGAAATTAATTATTTTATTTATTTAAAATGTTTAATTTCATACAGCGTTCCAATTTCGTATCTAGTTCGATGTGTAAATTAAAACAACAAAAAATAACAATTACAATTATTTAATAATTTAAATACACATTGAAACCATATTATTCCAATTTCGACCTCGTTCAATGTTTTGCAAATAGTTTATTTTTGATTAAGTCAGCATTTTTATTATTATAATTTACACATCGAACTAGATACGAAATTGGAACGCTGTATGAAATTAAACATTTTAAATAAATAAAATAATTAATTTCGTATATTAGGTGAATATAAAGAAAAATGTTCAAATCTGAACATACTGGCGACTCTCATCTTAAGTCACGAGGATTTTCGTTCCTGACTCTGAAATTCGATCATCTCTGCGTGGTTTGGCGGTGCTGTTGGACCAGGGCAGAGATGGTAGTAGATCTTTTTCAATAAGACCCATTGAACTATTAGTGTAGGTAACACAATAGAGGCTGTAAGGAATTCGATATATAGTTGTGGTTCTTGATTTTCTTTCAGTTTTCCTCATGTACGTCATCTTGAACGGCATTTTCTTCGGAATTTATGGAATTTAATTAATCCGTCTAAAGCGTTGATGCTTCTTGGGTCTGAGTATGTAGAACTTCAATCGAATGGAAGTTCTTTGGTTGTATAGTTGTCGAATTCGCTTGATACGAGCTTCGATTTGTTATTAAAGTATTGGTGCTTCTTGGATTTTAGTATGGAGAACTACAATCGAACGTTGAATGCCTCTAGGGTTTGAGTATTAAAAAATTCAATGGAACGGAAGTACCTTGGTTGTATGGTAGTCGAATTCGCTTGACACGTGCTTTGATTTGGTTTTAAAGCGTTGCTTCTTGGATTTTGGTTGGATTTGTTCGAAATTGTGTTATTGAGGCTGGCAGAAAGACTTCAATTTCTTGTTTTTCTTCATGTTGAAGTTTGTTTCTTCCATAGGTTTTTTCAAAAATTTTAAACTTTTGCTCGAAGGACCATGAATAGATTTCAAAGCTTAATTGTTGTAATTATACCACAAGATGGTTTTCATGAATCTCATTTCAGAGATAATTTTGTAAAGTAAACTACCACATGTTCTTAGTCAATCTCAATGAGCAGAATGGGAATTGTGTGTTTTTATTTTTAATACTATTAGAGAAAATTATTTCAATGTATTAAAATAGACAGTAGGATGTAGTAAACACAAATCCGAACTGTCAATTCACATTATCTTTCAAAATATGTTCTAAATACTTTAATAGCATCAATCAAAAACTTTAATACCTGCCTCAGATAATATGACAATCACTACTTTCTGACAAATAAAATGAATTGAAAGTGTAAGGTCAATTTACGAACACATATTGATAGTTTTCTTAATTAAAAAAAAGTCAAGTTAAAAATAGACCTTTGATTAATGCCCAAAAAAGAAATTGTTCAATATCTTTGACAGGTATCCGAAGAAGTTTAAAAATCATAAAAATTAAGTCACACTAACAACACTATATTCGTTTTTAATTATTAGTTTCTGATATAAAATATAAAAAAAATATGAAATAATTTTATCAAATATTAACTATTATGAAACCGCTGCACTGTAAATTCCAAAGGACTATTCTTCCTGGAACAGGATCTCTGCTATACTGAATACGTTTCGTTTGAAGCACGCAAAAGTTTTAAACTGAACACGGAAAACACCTAAAGGGGTTTCTGTGTTTTCAAACAGTTGATGTATACGTTGTTCATTTAATGGAAATATAGTATTATATGCAATGTCGGAATTCAGCATCAAACGTGACTAGTGACTATCCAGACTTTAAGATCTTTCTTGAGGCGGTGACTGGTTTTATTTTCATCACCAAGATGGTTTTAAAATACCCCGCACACCGCTTATAATAATAAAATGTTTATTCGAACAAAAAACAAATATATAAAAATATGAAATAAATACAAATTTAAATAAATATGAAATAAGTACAAATACAGTATAAATTTGAATGTAAACATTGATGACTCGCTGAGGCATTGCAATGCCTGTGTGCTAGCTAGTTTATTTTGAAACATTTAAAGTTCGACATAGAATAATAAGAAATAAATAAATAATAAAACAAGTAATAAAACCAAAAGTATCCGGGTTGGGACATCAGGTGATAGGTTTTATTAGGGAGCTATAGATATATTCGGTAATTAATGATCGGATCATACAGCATAACAACTCCAACATTATTGTTTATCAACAGGGACATTTACATATACTTTTTAAATCGAATATAATAACAAAATAAATCAAATATCTACCACTAGTATATAACACTTTAATTGTCATAAAAAAATCTGTGCACATGATTGTTTTTAATAAAAAACTTTGATTACCATTTGGTTTATTTTGTGTCCCATTTTGTTTTTTTTTAATTAATAGCTTCACTGTAGCTATTTTTTTTTTCAATCATATAAAAACTATATTCATTTTCACTTTGATTACCATTAGGTTTATTTTGTGTTCTACTTTGTAAATTTTTAATGAATAGCTTCACTATAGCTATTTTTGATAAATTAATTTCTAATTTCTAAATGTTGCTTCTCCATAATTGTTGTACACTTATTAATAACATACCAACAAAAACTTTTTGTTTGTATAAAAAATGCGATTGTATATAATACCTCATTTGCAATTATAGTGTTACAATTTAGACATTTTTGCTACTAATATACAAAACATCTGTTGCATAGTGCCAGCAATTCGAAATCAATCTCCACATTCCGTACAACTGTTCACATTGTATTTCTCTCAACCGTAACACGATTGCTAGCCATAAAATAGGATATAAAAATACTCTACAAAAAATTACGTAATAGAGATTAAATAATTAAAATTTACGAGCCAGACCGGAACCATAAATGGATAAAAAGTATCAGAGGAGAAAAGATCATTGAGATAAACATTTTATTATAGTTTGAGATCGCGAAATGATTACTATCCCGTATTAAAGTCATTTCAACAAGATGAGGGGCGAGAAGCAGAGGCGCGGTAGAAAATCTAAATAGCCCGATTCAGAAATCCTCTTTAAATTTATCCATACGTAAATCCTTAATTTATAGTGAATCCTAGAGGGTATTCAACTGCCTAAACCACGAAGAGGACATATATCTGGAAATCATTTTTGTTTCATAATTTATAGATATAGAATTTAAATTGAATTATTTAAAAAGTAGTAAGTGGGCAAATAAATAAAGAAAAATATATATTAACCACCTGTTATATATGGATGACCTGAAGGTAGTCGGAAAAACTGAAACAGATTTAGAAGAACAGCTGGTAACAGTCAAAAAGGTCAGCGATAATATACAAATGGAGTTCGGGATAGATAAATGTGCAAAAGCAATATTTAAAAGAGGTAAACTACAAAAGAAAAGTAACATCGTTAAAAGTGAGTTTCAATTCCACCAGTTAGAAGAACAAGAAAACTATAAGTATTTAGGCATAGAGGAAGGAGAGAGGATAGATCACAAAAAAATCAAAGATCAACTAAAGAAAGAATACAGAACACGAGTACGTATGATCTTAAACACAGAACTATATAGCAGAAATAAAATAAAGGCGATAAATCAAATGGCCCTCCCAGTTCTACAATATAGTTTTGGTATAATAAATTAGAGACTGCAAGAAACTAAAGGTCTAGACAGAGGAACAAGAAAACTTCTTACTATGCATAAAATGCAGCATCCTAGAGCTGATGTAGACCGCTTATATATATCTAGAAAAGAAGAAGGTCGAGGTTTGCAACAGATAGAAGCAGCATTCAAAGCAACCATGCTCAATATGAGTGAATATTTGTTGAAGAATAATACAAATAGGTTTATAAATGTCATCAAAGAATATGATAAAGAATTACCAAAAATTAGATCAATTACTAAATTAGCAGCAGAACTCAGAACATCTTTAGAGCTAGAGTATAACCCAATAGAAAGTGTGAAAAAAAGTAAACGTTAAATAAAATTTGGAGTGAGTAGTAGGGATTAAGTGTAAGGGGTTAAACCCCTTACACTTAAGTAAAATAAAATCTAAACTAAGCGCAGCAATAACAACTAGTTGGAAAGAAAAAGTCATGCACGGTCAATATATAAGGCAAAACGAAGAACAACCAGAAATAAACAAGATACATACATTCAGCTGGTTAGCTAAAGGAAACATAAAAGGGGAAACAGAGCTTACTGATAGCAGCTCAAGATCAAGCCATTAACACAAGGTACTTCGCAAAAAATGTGCTGAAACAGGCAGTAGATTCCAAATGTCGAATATGTAACACCAAGGACGAAACAATTAACCATATTCTGTTATACTGCTCAATATTGGCCAAAAATGAATACATAAAAAGACATGATAATGTAGCAAAGTTAGTACACCACAGCATAAGTAGGGACATTGGAGCTGAAGTCACCAAGAATTGGTACCATCACTGCCCTGAACAAGTGATTGACAATGAAAACGTAACGGTTCTGTGGAACCAACAAATATAAACAGACAGGCACATAACAGCAAATATACCTGACATAATAATTAAAGATAGACAAAAAACCTGTGTACAATAATAGATATTGAAATTCAACTATTATTTTTGGATCCGTTAGGTAGTTTTTAATGGTGCTTCTTAGGTATTTCTAGATCTCTAGTTTTTCCAGATTTTCCAGGATTTTTGGCCACGATGCGGTATTAAATGCGTTTTTCATGTCTACTGTGATCAGAGTAACCCATTCACTCCCCCTGTGTTCTTTTACAGCGTTAAGAACTTCTTCGATCGCTGTTATTGTGAATCTTCCCTTCCTGAATCTGAATTGGAGATCTTAGATATCTCCTTTCTCGTTGAGTTCCTTTTGTAGCCGTCTTTTGATTAGTGACTCAAAAGTTTTGCTGATCGTGCCGAGCAGGAAGATCGGCCGATACTTAGAGTGTTTCCTCCTCCCTTCGGTATTAGCACTAGCTTCGCGGTTTTCCAATCTCTTGGAAAACTTTGCTGTGCTAGCAGCTTGTTCATTATGTCTAGCAGCCATTTACCAGCAATGTTTCCCACCTCCTTAATGATTTCTGGAGGTATACCGTCAGGTCCTGGGGCAATTTTTTAATCCGTGCAGTGCTGTCTCGAGTTCTTCTGTGGTGAATGCGGGTGAATTACTATCTCTCCTTTCCGTCATCAAGTAGTCGTCTTTTTTTGGAAATAGTTCTTCTGCAATTTTCTTCTTCTGTTCAAGTGGAATATCGAATATCATATGGAGCGTGGCCTAATTTTCGGGTCACGATCCTATATGCGTCTCCCCAGATATCTTCCTCCAGTTCGTCTCTTAGTTTGCTCTACTGTTTTTGTTTAGAGTCCTTTATTAATTTAGTAAGTTCGTTTCTTTTGATTTTTATTAGCTATTATTTGCGTTTGTTTCCTTATGTTTATTGTTCGTCTTTTCCTTGCCAGTACCCTTTTGGCTTTGATGTACTCTTTTCTTTTGTTTTCTATGTCCTCTTCTCACCATTACGGATTTGATCTTTCTGAATTTCCTGTCTTTCTTTTGATCCTCTGTACGCTTCTTTGATAGGTCTAGTTTGGGTGTTTATGCTGTCGTCGGTTTCACAGTAGGAGTTCCTCAAACAGTTCCTTATCTGTGATTCTTTTGTGAGGCTGTACGTATCCGGATTTTTGGGTGGGGTCTCTAATCTCGAAGTAAATCTAGGCATGTTCAGTTGTCGAGTCCAAGTACATGACTTCCCATTTTTGGATTCTTCTTGATAAGTTGGCAGTGGATGGCGTAACGTTTATGTAGGACTTTGATAGGCCTCTTACGAAGGTTGGCTTGTCGCCATTGTTGTGGACTGTTCATGGCGTCAATAAGATCAGCAAAAAACTCTCCTCTTCTGTCTGTGAACGAGGATCCCCATTTTGCTGTCTTCGCGTTCATGTCTCCGGCTATGATGAATTCCTTGTTTGAGGTCTTGGCCCTCTCAAAAATAGGTTTCACTTTTTCCTTATAGTCCTGTTAGGATATGTTAGGGGATATGTAGCAGCCGTATATACTAAAGTTCTTCATGTGGATCCCGACGTATCTGTCTCCTACTTCCATTTTTTTTACCATGATTTTTTTGTTTTTAAATTAGGTTCCAAGATCTTTTTGATTATCCTACTATTTTTTTGTTGGGTTCTCCGATGATCAGTAGATCAGCTTCTATTTTTTGGGCAGTGGAGAGGGCTAGATCATGAGCAACGTACTTTCTGCCTAGGTTGGCCTGCAGGAATGTGATTTCTGCCCTTCCCTCCTTTTTTATGTAGAGATAACGAGTTCAAGATTAGCGAGGTGCTTCTTCCGTACCCCTTTTCTTCTCTCTCTAATCATGTTTAAAGTTTGGACAGTTTGCTGATCCATTTCGATGTCCGTCGATGTCGTAAGTCCAACAATGCTCGTTTACGTTTTTACAATTATCTACTTTGTCCACATTTTAGGCACAGTTTCGATCTATCTGGACCTGTACTATCTTTGGTAGAGTGGCCGTACTTCAGGCATTTAAAACATTTGTTTATGTTTATGTTTTCTTTTACCTTACACGAATTCCACTCGATCCTTATTTTGCCGACTTTAGTAATGAGTTGTGCTTTGTTTCTATCCACGTTTACTAATGCAATCTTTCTCTCCCCTGGGGCGTCTCTAATCACTGGCTTACTGCTGTTATCATATCCTTTAATTTCTTCTATTGCGGCTCTTACTTCCTCGTCGTTTTGCAGTTTTTTCATCTTAACATCTCCCACCTTGTTTTTCATTTCTTCTTCTAATCTAATCTCACCCTATAACCGTAAAATTGCGAAGGGTTCCAGTAATCACAATCATCCGAATGTGGAACATTCTTTAAAACCGTGAAACCCGCCGCTGAGAAGAAGTTGCTGGTAGACTATAACCGTAAAAGTGCAAAGGGAGCCTCCCAACTTTGCCCAAGGGCCAGAATCGCACCATTAGTCAAAATGGGACACAATTTTTGTGCGGAATTTGAGATAAAGGAAGAGATACGAAGTAAAATACGACGGTCAAGAAATCGCCAATGCTAACGGTGGGAAAATATGTCCTGCGGATAAGATATCGGGATATTTATACGGGGAGAATCGAAAGAAAATTACACATTGCTTTGGAGATTTACTTTGGACTTTTGGTTTTCAGTACAAAAGAACACAAGAATCTAATATTAACACCAGAGCAATAGATTCGCAAATAAGAAAGATATATAGAGAACAGTATCATCGCCTATTACATTGGTTATGTTTATATCAATTTCCTTAGATTGTTCAAGACGTGTAGTAATTTATTAAAGTCAAAGTTACCATTTTTGTCCAAATACAGGGTATTTTTAATATACAGGGTGTTTCATAATATATGCGCAGGACTTCAGGACGTGATAGCTCGTCCAAAAATATGAACTTACCCTCTAAAATGCACCATTTTCGAGATACAGGTTGTTGAAATAAAAAAAAAAAAAATTCTACGCCACTGGAAAAAAATACGATTTTGAGATGCCCATTTGAACCGCTAATGTTTTCTACACAAAAAATGTACTCTTGGTCATACGCTCTAAAGTCGATCGTTTTCGAGAAAAATCAAATTTTAATACTGAAATACATGGTCAATATTTGAAAATAAAACTTTTTTCTTACTAATAAATAAACGCTAGAATAAGTAACAAAAGAAAACGTTAACTTCATAATTGCAAAATTAAAAAAAAAAAATAATAACAAATCTTAAACAGTTAAATTAAATGTTTGAAATGTCCGCCGTTAGCTTCAATGCACGCAGCAATTCTTCGACGCATTGACTGTCTAACACGCAGGAGAATTCCCGGAGTGTTCCGAATTATGTCGCAAGATGCAACAATGCGCTCTCTTAATTGGTCAACATTTTTAACTGGAGTAGCGTAGACTAGGGTTTTGAGATGGCCCCAAAAGAAAAAATCTAAACAATTAAGGTCGGAAGATCGCGGGGGCCAAGGGTGTGGACCTCCTCAACCGATCCAACGGTCTTGGTATTCGTCGTTCAAGTATTGGCGAGTAAGCAAACTAAAGTGGACCGGAGCTCCATCATGCATAAAGTACATGTTTTGCCTTACATGAAGCGATACATCTTCCAGCAGCTCCAGCAGTACTTCTTCTAGAAATTCTCGATAATCTGCACCGTCTAATCTGTTAGGCAAAAAAAATGGGCCTATCAAATTGTCACCGACGATGCCAGCCCAAACATTCACGGAAAATTGTTGCTGATGACGGCGTTCTGCAATTTCATGTGGATTTTCTTCAGCCCACATGTGGTTATTGTGAAAATTAAAAATACCATCTCTCGAGAAAGATGCTTCATCGATAAACAGAACTTCGGCTCCAAACCGAGGATTTTGAGTAATTTTGTCTTGCATCCATCTACAAAAAGCCAATCTTGGCCGAAAATCTCTTGGCAATAAGGCTTGTACTCTTTGGACATGATAGGGATACAAAAGTTGTCTTTTCAAAATTCTCCACCGTCGAGTGAGATAAGTTTAAGTTGTGAGCTATTTGTCTGGTATTTGTAGTCGGATTTTCTTCAATTTCGTTGAGGACAGCCTCTTCTTGAGGAATTGTAACTTCCATAGGCCGCCCACTATCAGCAGTATTCTTTTTAAAACTTCCATTTTCCCCTGTCGTTGGTGAATGCGTTGAAACAAGTTATGGTGTGGTACTTGGCAATCAGGATGTCTTTCTTGATACAACCGCCTTGCTTCTGCCGTATTACCTTCCGCTAATCCGTAATGGTAATGCATTTCGCACATTTCAGCGTTTGTGTAATTCATTTTGAATTTTATAATACAAATTTATCTTTTACAGGCACAAACTAATTGTTATTTTGACAGGAGGTAGCTTTTGTTTTGAAATTTAAAACCTACTTGATGAAATAACATTTGATTTTTCTCGAAAACGGTCGACTTTAGAACGTATGACCAGGAGTACCTTTTTTATGTAGAAAACATTGGCGGTTCAAATGGGCGTCTCAAAACCGTACTTTTTCCAGTGGCGTAGAATTTTTTTTGCAATTTCAACACCCTGTATCTCGAAAATGGTGCATTTTAGAGGGTAAGTTAATAGAAACGGTTTTTTAATATTTTTGGACAAGTTATCACGTCCTAAAGTCCTGCGCATATATTATGAAACGTATATTTAGTTGGATAATGGTAAACCAAATTTATCAATTAAAATCAGATAAATAAAAAATAAATTTCTTATCTCTTTTCCTGGATTTGGCTTTTGGAAAACTGTAAGTGTCTATTCTTAGATGAAGCAGCCAGCCAGACAATCACGGTATTCGTTATATTTAACAATAAATTATTGGCTGAACATCATCAAAATACAGTTCATCAAATTTCTAGTGGCTTTCGACGGCTAGACAGAGAAAGCACTACTGACAGGCATCCCGACGGATTTACGCAATGAAAGTACACTCTGCGCATCAAGTATTTCACTATTTCATTCAGACGTAAATGTCAGATGTAAATTTCGCTAAAACATTTCTTTTATTTTCGTTTGTGTGTTTTGCTCATTACAGTTTAATAGAACCTAAGTATGCAGTTTAATAGCAAATTAAGAGGCCGCGTGATTAACAGTCAATCTCGCGAAATAATAGCCAATGTTATAGAGTTTATGAGAAGAGAAGGAAACTTTAATTCACCTTCAATACCATTTAAAAATGTAAATGATCGTGTTGCTGCAGCCACAGGAGTAACTAAAAACACTGTCGTCCGCATTTCTGGAGAGAAAAAAAGAATCGATAACCGTGAAATATCGGAATTTTCATCACCAAGAAAAACCATTAAAAAACCAAAAACAGTTAATGATATAGATGAAGCTGCACAAGAATCAAATTTTATTTTTTTATTATTAGATAGCTATTTTTGTTTCTGAGTTGTGTTCATTTACAGGCTCAATTTTTTTCCGTTTCTCCTTTTTGATTTTATATGGGGTTTCAAGTTGTTTTTGACTTATTTCGACGTAAATCACAACAACACACTTTTTTAATAAAGCAAACAAGTGTTAAGAGGTATATGTACGTGTAAACTACAATTACAAAAAATTGATATGAAACCCATGAAACCACCAACAAAAATGTAAAGCTAGCTTCCGTACTAGAACATGGTGTCATTCGTCGAGATAATTTATCGTTTTGTTTAATAGATCAAGAAATGTAAATATTCCCCTGTTATTTTTTATAAAAATATAAGAGAAATAAATTTTTTTCTAAATAGTATAGTTTATTATTTTGTAGAAAAACAAAATTTCGAAAATTTTAGTAATGTTTCAGAAACAACCGTTATTAATAATAGGTACCATTTTCCTTAATAGGGTAGAAATAAAATATAAACTATTTCCACGATTTACAAAGGCCTACAAAAAAATTATAGGTATTTTCCGCTATCCTATAAAATTTATATTTTCTGACTCAATTTCAAAAGGTTGAAGGAATTCCAAAACACCTTTTATGGCATAATAATTATTTTCAATTCTACATACTATCTTTAGCTGCTTTTGAAAACGTTCTAAGAAAGTCCAATCAGACCAATTTAATCCCTAAACTATTCCACACTTTTAAAATTTAATTACCTAAAAATATTAAAAACTATTTAAAATAACTTGTTTAGCAGACTGTACAATAGCTATCTTAGTCACACGTAGCGCGTTCTCTGTCTGGGCGTCGAACTGTACTTTATTTAAATTAGGTTGGATTATACACAGTCGTCCTGATTAGATATAGGTAAATAAATTTGTAAATCACCTGCACAAAATAATTTTTGTGAATCAAGTATTGACTAAATCATTATTGAAAAGAAAAAACAATAATGTTTTTAAGTTGAATCCCTGATGGATACCGGAAGTTAAACTATACCCTCTAGATTAATGACCAATATGAAAACAAACTGCTGACTAGTTAACGGTATTAAGAAAAAATATATTAATCGCTGATCGTTAAATCCACTTTTAATAACGATTAAAAAAGGTTCTAAAATTTAATAAAAAATACTTTGACATTTTGTACTTTTAACCACATCAATATTTTACTAAAGAATATTTGGTCTAAGCCTCATATTTTGGTCCAAATATAATGTGGTTTACTCTACATTTTATTAGTTATGGTCCATCCTGTATAAATACAATTTTCGACTAGTAATTGAAAATTTCTAATCGGATGCGCTTATGATTAAATTGAAATTATGACTGCGCATAGTAAAGTGGCGCAACAATAAAACAGCCTGGGAATTTTCTAAATCCCTTTGAAGCGATAAATAATTTTCTGTAGTCGAATTGACGTCGGCACGCAGACTCCACCTTTCCATTATCCTCATTACCATTATTATCTAATAATTGTTGGAGAATTTCCGTTATTTAGCTAATTTATATCCGCCATATTGCATGCATATCGAGTAGGTGAAGTTATGGATAAACAGGACCGTCTAGGAATCGTGCGTACCTTTATACACATTTTATTTTTTATGTACTGAAGAAAAAATAGATGTTTCATCTAGAAAATAATCCGTTAACTGTTTCTAATGTTTGTAAAGAAAAAATTCAACTAAAAGATTCAGCAAAGCCAGTTTTTAGAAAACCTTATCGTTTACCTCATGCTCAAAAAACACAAACTCACTCAGAAATTGATAAAATGTTGCAAAATGGTAATATTAAAGTAACTAAATCAAAATGGCAATCTCCTTTATTAATTATTCCAAAAAAGGGTTTAAATGAAAGAGGCCAAAACCGAGTAAGAATAGTTATAGATTATAGACAGTTGAATTCGCAAATAGAAAATAATAAATTTCCATTACCTTGTATTACAGAAATTTTAGATGCATTATCAGGTGCAATGTATTTTTCTCATCTTGATTTATCTGAAGGCTATTAGAACTCGAAAAATCAAGTAGAAAATACACAGCTTTTTTTACAGATCGAGGTCATTTTCAAATGACTCGACTTCCTATGTGTTTGAAAACAAGCCCTAATGCATTTTCTCGGGCAATGACGCTTGCAATGTCAGGGCTTAACTATAAATGTTGTTTTGTCTATCTTGACGATTTAATTGTTTTTGTAAATAATCTAATAAATCATAATAAAAATTTAGTTAAAGTTTTCCAAAGATTAAGGCAAGTAAATTTGAAGTTAAATCCAAATAAATGTAATTTTTTAAAGAAAGAAATTCTTTATTTAAGTCACATAATTTCTGCAGAAGATGTTTCACCTGATCCTTCTAAAATAGAAGCTGTTCAAAATTTTCCATTTCCACTTCTCAGGAAGTCAAAAGATTTGTTGCTTTCGCTAATTACTATAGAATATATGTAAATAATTTCGCAGATATTGCTGCACTACTAAATAATCTTACAAGAAAAAGGGTTCAATTTTTGTGCAGGTGTAAATAGAATGTGTAACAATATCAAAACGAGATATTTTGGGGAGGTTTGCGTAAAGATATCGAAACTTTTGTGAAAAAATGTGACGATTGTCAACGGTATAAACATTCCACATCAAATAAAGAGCCAATGACCATCACCACTACAGCTTCCTCGGGTTTGGTCCACTCCCACAAGATTCAGAAAACCACAAATATATTTTAACTTTACAGTGCTATAAAATATCTCATTTTCCTAATTTTTTTCCATATTTTTGCATGTAAGTATCAGCCTATTATACGAGTCTTCATTGTATTATCCTGGAGCCGACCCTTGGAAAATTATAAATCCAATTCGAGTATACTTCTGTACGTTTGAATGACCATTCTCCTATTGTGTTACGATACAATTATTCCTAATACGTTCTGGACGACTGGATATTAATTATTATAATGGCCGACCTAATTTCACAATCCATATTTTTCGATATAATCCTATACAAAGCTACACAAAATTCAATGACCTTAATAAATTTAAAAAAATGATAATAGGGAGGTATTTATGTAAATGAAAGAGAAAAATTCAAAGTTAGTAACACAGAAACATCGGGTGACCCTTTTACTGCCGAAAACAGCTACTTCGTTGGCTAATACCGCAACAAGCATTTCATTATATCGAAAGGAAAATAGGAGAAATAGAAAATAATTTTCAACACTCTAACATTGATTTTGTTAACCAAGGAGAACGTTAATTTTAAACGTATTTACAAATATTAGAGATTAGAATCGAGGATATTTATTTCTTGTTGAGAGTCCCAATAAGGAACTGGCATAAAAATGACATTCTCCTTAGTAAGCAAAATCTGAGTTGGAGTGAATAATATTTTTTATCTCTGCTATTTTCATTTTGATATATTGCAATGCCTGTATTGGTATTGACCAAAAAAGTAGTTATTTTGAGGAGGTAAACGGTATACCATAAATAATTATTACGTATATTTTTCTAAACGCCTTACCTTGTATATTTGTAAAAAAAAACATTGTATTAAATGAAGCTTTCATTAAAATCATTATTTCATACATGTTTAAACATCTAAAATTCCATATTATCAATAATGCAATTATGTTGTAATGTATTTTTTACCTAATATTAATGATATTGGAAATGGGGGATGAATTTTAATAATTCAAAATATATTTTTGATAATATTGAATATACCTAATATAAAAAAAATAACTGTTTTAATTTCACATTTTAATTAATTTATTAATTTATTTAATCAAATATTGGTAAAATAAAATTAATAGTAATTATATGATTTAAAATAAATAAAAATATTGCACAATACGTTCATAAAATTCCTCGAAACCATAAATTATTTATTTGATTTATGTTATGAAGGTATTTAGAATAATTGGTATTTATTCAATAAGAATTATTTTATTGCAATAAGCTATATCGTCCGTAAATCCACAAAACCTATTGGAACAACAAAAATAATCCTCTACTAATCTAATACTACTAATATATTTCAGAGCTTTTACCATATTAGAAATGTGACTTGCAACCCCAATTGGCATCCATTCCTATCGTACACATTGGCGCTACCAAATCTGAAAGTATAGGAATTGTACAATATCAGAATATCATCAACTTACACCATGTTCTTTACGGATGGCTCAATAGACTCTTCCGGTCACTTAGGGTTTGGATTGTCTAGTCCAGATATAGATTATGCATTCTCAAGTAAGCTTCCTTCCATGCTCAAATTTGTACAGCTAAAGTTGTAGCTATCAACAAGGCCTTGCAAGTTATATTAGACAAAAACATCATTCAATCCATTATCCTCTCAGACTCCAAAGCTGCACTTCAAAAAATAGCAAGATCATGCTTTTACAGGGAAACTGAACATTGTTCCTTTTTGACTAAGGAGTGTATTTTACTTGCAAAAGATGAACATATCAAAGTTATTCTGGCATGGATTCCAGGCTACTCTTGAATTTTGGGTAACTTCAAGGCAGATCAATTGGCAAATATAGGAAGATCTCTGAATATTCCAGTAAATATTAAATTAAACTATCATAATTTCTTTCCATTCATCAGAAACATTGTGAATTCAAGATAGCTTGAAGAATGAAATATACTCAAGAGTAGGAAGAACTCCTTTTATTCTAAAGTCGTCTCCTAAAAGGACAGAAGACATTTAACCACAATAATAATTAGGATGCGGACAGGACATTGCCTATTCCCATATCACTTATTTCGTATAGGAGTAAAAGATGATCCATTTTGTGAGTGTGGTCAAATTGGCTCATTAAACCACATTATCTTTAAATATCCCATAAATATGATGGCAAACTTTGATTAACACTTTGAACTGGCAAAAACTAAGCTTTCTACTCCCTTTGACATTTGTTTTATGTTGACTAACCTCAATAATAGCAGATTAAACATTCTAATCAAATTTTTAAATATATTTAAAATTCAATTATAACCCTAATACTTTATCCTCTCTTTCAGTCCTAGGTGCTCCTTCTATTTACCGTTGGCAGTTTTCTGGCTGTGTTTAGCTTGCCGACTGCCCCCAAGTGAGAAAAGTTTTTATCCTGTGTTGTGACGTCTAGAGCTTCGCATTCGCACACTATGTGTTTGGCCGTTTCTGGTTTCTTTTGACATAGTCGGTACATGAGTTCCCCATTGTACATGCCAATTTTGTTCAAGTGTCCCTTTACTGGGGCGTGCCCAGTCATGAACCCTGTTATCCCTTTCAACTGGTTCCTATTCATTAAGAGTAGTTCTCCAGTTCTTTTGGGACATGGTCTGCCTATGAAGGCTTTTCCATATTCCTGTTTTGGGGTGCTTCCCCAATAGTTAACATGTTATTCCCGAATCCAGTCGTTTATGAAACCCCGGACTGTACATTTTGGTACTCCTGGTTTTGTGTCTGGTTCCGGTGTTTCTTCTGACCCTTTTTTTGCAAGTTCGTCAGCCTTTTCGTTGCTTTCGATCCCTTGGTGACCTGGCACCCAAAATAGTTTTACTCTATTTCGGTCTGCCAGTGTTCTTAGTTCTTCGATGCATTCCCATACCAGCGTTGCCAGAGCTGGTACAATTGTACAGATCTGGTACATTTTGAGACCTTTTGTACAAAAGTACATTTTTAATATTTCTGGTACATTTTGTACAATTTTAAACATTGATCTGACGACACGAAATTTTCAAAATTACCATTTACCATAAACATCGATAAATTTCAAAATGTTTTTAATTCAATAGAAAAATAAAAATAATTATTTTAGTGTAATTTTATTTATATTATTTGTTGGGGTTGTTAGGTCTACAGTAAATTTTATATATTATAGGTGTTGTATTAATAAATAATTAAAACTATTGTAATTAACACGTTTGTAATAAGAAAATTAAAAGAGGCAGATCCGAGGCTTAATATTTCTCAGCTTTCTACTTCATCAGGTTTATCTAGACTAGACTGTCTGACAAAGTAATAAGTTCTGACACAATTACATTAGAACAAAATAGTGATTTATCAGAATCTGAATTTGCGGCAACGTCATCCAGTCTGGAATGTAGGGATAGATCTCCATAGCAGGTAATTTTTTTACTGTAAAATATTTTTGTTCTGCAAAAAAATCCTCGTTTTCCAATGTCGTAGCATGACGGCTATAAATGCCATAATTTATTTTAAATAATATTAAGACCAACGCTTCCTCTAGTCATTTAATTTCTATGTAGAGGAAGAAAAAAAATATGATCATAAAATTAGACAAAGTTTCCATGGGTCAAACTACTTCGTAATGGAGAGAAAATTTGCTTTTTATGTAATCACACAGTTGAAGATGGGACAGCTCATTTAACAAGGCATGAACACAACCAGTTTCGCAAAAAAAATACCAAAAAGGTTACAAATACAGGAAACATTAAAAAATTGCTTTAATAATCTTCAGAAAAAAAAAGATTGCTGGTTGTAGCTGTAGAAGCCGAGTACAAATTAACTATGGGCCTCGTCGCAGAACATAATTGCCCAATGTTGCTAATGGATTATGTTTCTAAACTTCGAGTATCTAATATTCCAGATTCTCAAGTGGTGAAAAATATAAATTGTGGGAGAACAAAGACTACCCAAAAAATTAAAATGTTCAAGACTGAGGCTGAAAATGAACTTGTGCAACAACTAAATAGTAGATGAAACAACAGACATCTCTACAAAAAAATGTTTGGTAATTTTGTGCCGTTTTGCCATTAAAGACCAGTTATTGTCACTGGTAGAGGTAGAGAATTGCTCTTGCAGATGGTCTCACTAAAGCCATTTTGAATTTACTGGACAAATATGAAATTAATTACCATAATGTTATTGGTTTCGGTGCAGATAACGCTTCTGTTATGATGGGGTAGATAACAAAACTTAAAGAAAAAGTTAATTCAAATATTTTTGTTATTTGTTGTATATGTCACTCCTTACATGTATGTGCAACAGAAGCGACAAAAAAATACCTTCTACAGGAGTTTCTCCAAGACATATACAACTATATAACGAAAAGTCCAAGAATTTATTGACACGAAACCCCACAAATTGTTAAGATTAAGTCAAACAAGATGGCCTTCATTAGAGGTAAGGTACAAGTGGAAATATATAATAAAAAAATGTTTCGAGTATGTGGAAAATGTATATATTTAGTTTATCCTCTAAACATTTATAGAGGTGCTACAATAGGTTGTACAAAATAACCGGAAGAAGCCTGTAATAACTAGATAGGAAAATCATGTGTTGAAAATATTGAACTTTAAATTTTGCCTAAAAATGTGTAAGTTCGAGTGGCTAGCCAGTTCATATTCATTGCCAACGAAAATACTGAAAAATAAAAATTTTTCTCTTTTCCTCCAATTTTTCCATTACGGCACATTTTAGAGGAATCATGTATAAATCAAAACTTACAGAGATCGATATCGCAAACAACTTTTAGTTTAACATTGTTCTTAAAAACCAGAATTATGCACATTTTGTCAAATTTCTTAATTACGGACCATATTAGGAAAATTTCGTATTTAACAAAAATTATAAAGAATAATATA
The DNA here is from genome assembly GCA_927349885.1 of Psylliodes chrysocephalus. NCBI lineage: Eukaryota > Metazoa > Arthropoda > Insecta > Coleoptera > Chrysomelidae > Psylliodes > Psylliodes chrysocephalus. The sequence continues at coordinate 83,903,522 of OV651817.1, read as the reverse complement.
AGTAACTTTTATTTAAAGCATTTTCTTCTCCAAACATAAATAACAGATATATTCTATAAAACATAAAAATGACCACCCCCTATAAAGTACTTACTCCAGATGTTCCTCCGACTCCACCCAAAATCTAATCAATTCACCACAGGCCGAAATGAAGCTTAAATTTAAAATTTGGTGTTTTTCTTTGTATTCATGAGTTATCGTATATAAAATGGATATATTTTATAAGAAAGTAAAAAAAGTACTTCCATAGTAAAGCTAAGTCCGCATGAGCGAGAATTTGCGGAAAAAATTGTCTTTTTTTATTTTAAACAAAATTTTCGCCATTTTTCAATGAAATTTATTTCATCTATCTATATGAGTAGGGATGTGCGAAATAAACTGAATGCCAAAATAACAAAGTCGCGTTAATAACAACTTAGTTTAATAATGGTATTTTGAATTAACATGTAGTTTGCCGAATTTATTAATAAACAATTACTCGTAGTTTACATACATATTTTATATTTCGTTTTTGTACAATCGATTAAAATCTGGTACAATTTTGTCCTAGGATCTGTACAATTCCTTGAAGGCCTCTGGCCACTGTCCCATACCAGACCAGCCTCGACGTAACTTTCTGACTCGATATAGCCTTAAGTGCCGCTTGGCTGTCTGACAGTATTTGAATATACTGATTTTCGACAGCTCTTTCATTGTTCGTTTTTGCACATTGCAAAATTTCGTATACCTCGGCCTGAAATACCGAGGAATGTATTCCTATAGCATAGCTATGGTTAGTATCAGAGTTTTGGAGAATAATCCTGCCCCAGTGCCTTCCGCAGTCTTAGACCCGTCTGTATACCAGGTTTGTTCCTGTCGTTGGGCATTGGGCTCCCTTATGGTAATCTCCGCTCTTTTCTGTATTAAAACCTCAAATGAAGTATTAAAAGAGTAGCAATTTACGAGATAATTGGCCGTTTCCAGACTTTTGGGCCACTCCGTATATTGGGTTATAATTAACAGATTGTTTAGGGTGGAGTGATTAGAAATAAATCCATGTTGAAAATTTTGATAGTTGGTTTTTAAGAGAAGGATATATCCTCTTATACAATATTATTTCAAAGTCCTTTAACACATTAAATATAATGGAAATCGATCTATAGTTTTCCATATTTGACATTTTACCATATGAAGTTGCCCTTGCACAGTAGTTTGTGACTGTGCAGATAAATTTAAGACAGAAAATTGTTATGTGTATTCCAAGCACTTTCAACCTTCTAATTATAAGACGCACCCCAAAGCAGACCTTCACATTGGTTCAATCGCAACTTTGGACTTCTTAACTGAAGACTGTACCCTTTGAAGGCAGCAAATTTCGCAATATAAGTAAAGGAGAAATTGTAAATGTCGCAAAAAAAAGAAAATTTTGACTTGTCTTACTTGGTGAATGAATTAAAAATCTGTCCAGGAAAAATATAGTGGCTTTCTTTTTAATTTTGTATATGCGCCTACCATGTAGCAGTTATTTGTATTTGGAACATCATTTTTATGCATTATATCATAAGAATGAAATAGCTATTTATGTAACCAGTTACGAAATGCCTTCTTTTGTATAATGAGTAAATATTTGCGGGACGAGGTAGATTCCTTTGATATTGCTGTAAAAATGAAAGGGCAGAAAATAAAAACAAATACACTATACTCGGTTTATTATAATGGCGAGAAATCAGCCCTAGTAGTTAAATTCCTCAATTGTGAACCACCCTATACGCGTAAATAAATTAACATTTCACATTTCCACGAAAAGCGAGAAAACTGAATAAAATATAAAAAACCGCTAATTCGATCATAATTTATTTATAAAAAATGTAGGCTTCGTACCTGCAGTTCTCCGAAACTGAGGAAGGGGCAATTAAAATTCAATCTGTTGCCAGAAGCTTGCAACAAAATATATTACAGAATGAATAAATGGTTTCGCTTTGCTTTTGAGCACGGGTTCCATTCAAAACTGAATTATTAAAAGGCCATACGTTAGATTACGGGACTGATTAAACATATAAATGGATTATCAGAGCGGATGCAGTCGGAATAAAAGATTTTTTTAATAATGTTGATTTATGTGATGTAGGGTCTAACACAAGTTAGAGGAAGTAATTTTAAAAAAAGGATTCTGAAAATGAAGAGTGCGTTGATTTTTGTATGGATTCGCCTATCAGATCATGACCTTATTTATATAGGCAATCCCTTAAAAAAATTGATTTTGATTTTCTCATAGGTCATCAGATCCTTGCCATTTCTATGCGGAAGTACCACTTTCTAACAAAAAGAATCTTAGAAATCGGGCAAGGTAGTAAAGAATTATCGCTGAACATACATAAAAAAATATTCCGACGAACTGAGACCCTCCTTTTTTTTGAAGTTGTGAATTGTGATGGGATTTTGAAGATGTCAGATGGGAATAAGATTGTCATTTATTATTATTATTTTTTTTTTTTTAATTATAAATACCGGATTAGTTTGAAACTACTAACTGATCATTTAAAATTTCTTGTTACATATAAATACAAGTATTAGAAATTAAAAATTTAAAAAAACCAAATTAAAAAACGTGCAGAAGCCATCACAACATCTTAGCCAAATTTATATGGGACCACCTTTGAGGTACCCCCTTACTAACAAGAAAAGAATCATATAAATCGGACAAGGTGGTCAAGCATTATCGCTGAACATACATAAAAAATGAAGAGTTTGAGGATTTTCTCATGGACCCACTTATTAGATTTTAATCAAATTTATAGGAAACTACCCCTGAAGTACCCCCTTTCTAACAAAAAAAGAATCATTGAAATCGGACACCGTATTAAGAAATTATCGCTGAACATACATAAAAAAATATATTGCGACGAATTGAGTACCTCCGCCTTTTTTGAAGTCTGTTAATAAATTAAAAATAACATATACAGAGGGTTTCTAAATTCATGCGACAAAATTCAGGAGGTGATTGCTCGTATGAAATTAAGATGGGTCTTTCCTATAACAAAATTTCCTCAGCCCACCCCTTTCTGAGACATCATCGTTAAAAGGTGCGGTGATTAAAATTGAGTTTATATTTTTTTTCTAAAATTCCATTGAATCTAGAAACTTGAAATTCTGTAATATTCATGCACTCGCAAAGGACTAACCACGGGTATTTTTTTAATATTCTTGTTATATTATAGGGGGTGAAATTAGCAACCCTTTTTTCGAGATGAAGTGTAATGAAATAAAATTAATTTCACCCCCCTATAATGTAACAGAAAGATTGAAAAAATACCTGTGGTTAGTCCTTTGCGAGTGCAAGAAAATTACAAAACTTCAAATTTCTAGCTTTACTAAAATTTTAGAAAAAAAAAAAAAAACTCAACCACCTTTTAAAGGTTTTTTTTTTTTTTTTTTTATTAAGTGTGGTAACAAAATCTTCAAAAGACATTAGACGTCTGAGACGTCTAATAGTGCCGGATTTCTACCGACTAAAAAACCTCCACTCTTTTTCACAGGAAAGTCTCCTTGGAATCATCAGTCGGCATAACTTCGAAGAGACGTGATGTAGGGATGGTCGCAGGTACTTCTTAACCAGTTGTTAGGGTGTGCTCATATATTTCTTCTTCTAAAATCTCGCTCCTTTTGTCCCAGTATCTTTTTCATCATGTTACCTATCTGGTGCCATTGCTCTATGTTACTGGTCATGACGTCTAAAATGTTTTCTCTAGATAGCCTAATTCCAATCCGTTCTTCTAGCTCTAGCCTGATCTCTCTCCATTCTCCGCATTGAAACAGGGTATGCTCTACTGTATCCACATTCGGACAGTACATGCAATCTTGTTGCTCAGTCACACCTAATCTATTCAGGTATTCCATAAACCATCCGTGACCAGTTAGACATTGAGTAATATGAAATGTGACGTTTCCTAGTTTTCGTTTATTCCATTTTTCAATATAAGGTATGAGTGTGTACGTCCATCTTCCTTTTTCACATGTTTCCCATTTTCTCTGCCACGTTTCTAAAGTTTTTGTTCTAGCCTCTTTCTTTTCAGCTATGTTCTTACCTTGAACTTCACATCTTTCTTCAATAAGCAAGTCTATGGGTATAATTCCGGAGATAACGAGGCTGCTTTCCATAGATATTGTTTTATATCCTCTGCAGATTCTAATTGCCATCGTTCTTTGTAATTGTGATAACTTTTTTTGGTTCATTTTTCTATGCAAAGCATTTAAATCTCTGATGCATACATTAGGATTGAACGGACTACTGTTCCTAATAGTCTTCTCTTTGTTTCCGTAGCTCCCCCTTTCTTATTAACGAGGCCATAACCTTCTTGGCTTTAGCCACTGCATTTTCTAAGTGTTCCTTGTATGAATCTTTTAAGGGTGATATCTCGGAAACGGGTGGGCTGAGGAAATTTTGTTATAGTAAAGACCCATCTTAATTTCATACGAGCAATCACCTCCTGAATTTTGTCGTATAAATTTAGAAACACCCTGTATGTTTTATATTAAATAACCTACTTGAATTTTTAAAATTCAAATACATTTTTGAAATGTTTAGCAATATAATATATTTATTATAAAATAAATACCCCTTTTATTTTTGAAACTTATTTCCATCTGGGTTAAATAAAGCTTTATGTAAATTATATAGGTTTATATATTTGCATATAGTTGTAGTTGCATAAAGTAGAACATTATGCAAATGATTACGGAAAGTTGATTATGTCACCAGTTACAAAATGAAATAAATAAAAATAATCCAGTTTTGGTTTTAAAATCAATAATACACATTATTATTGAAAGTTTATAAAGAAGTGGAGATTGACTTACAAAATGTAGCTTTATGTAACTCGTTCATGTTGCGGGACCTCGCTCTGCTCGTTTCGTAAATACTCACTTGTTACATAAAATAAGACATTTCTTAGTTGGTTTCATAAATAGCTATTAATACATTTTTGTATGGTACCTACAGATTTTAAAAATTTTGTTCTCGTTTTATGAAAATGGCCATACTCAAGCAGTTGAATAACCTTGGAGTCAAAAGTTGCTTATTACCTTATAACCTTATTTTTACTTATCCAAAAATACATGTTACGTATAAAGAATGTTAACAGAAATAATTTTTATAATTTGTCATCAAAGAGAAAAAGTGCCAGTCGAAACAAACTTCTTCAATTAAAAAATAATTACTCTATCATTCTCTTGTAGCTGTACAAACAATAAAGTTTTAATACCTTTAACGTTTATAGATTCCGAATATTATATTGTAGAATTTTAAACAATCGACCACACAAACTTCTAATGTAACCAACAATATTCGGTTTATACAAAATCAAACTTTGGGGCAGATCTGAACCTTTCGTCGACCATAATATTTCGGTCACGTCCTTTTCACCAAGATCCCGTTTTAAATTAATGAACAGAAAATAGAGCCCGGGACCCCAAAAACTCCGGGCCACATATGCCCCGAAAATTATGTACTTTGTTACGTCAATTAACAGTGCGGTTTCATGAAGTCAAGCGACGATGATGAATGAAGGTTTATTGTGCTTTATTATTTTAATTGCTTTAGATTTTTTGCGGTGTTATTTTTCCATTAAATTTGCTGCTATATAAACGCTTGGAAGTTTGTCACTGAGGGCGATATGGTGTTATACTTTATCTAACATGAATTGAATATTTTAACAAAAACCTTATCGTCCAATTTGCTTTTAACCTTCCTATGCGTATAAGCGTACCGAATTCTCCGTTGTAAAATATTTTATATTTAAAAAATGGCATGGAAATAGAATATTAAAATACAAGTTACAGAAGGTCACATACACAAATTTAGATTCTCTTCCCAAAAAATTCAATGAATTTATTTGTCTTATTCAATCTGAAAAATCGGAGCTTATTTTAATTACCGAAACGTGGCTCAATGTAAATATTCCAGACAGCATAATATCTATTCCTAATTACCAGATTTTTATATATGATCGAATTGATAGACGAGGAGGGGGAGTATGTACATATGTAGCTCAACATATCTTAGACTGTTTTACAATCTCATCAGTAGATAGATATCTCAGTTCCTCTTTGTTTGCAGCTGCAACATCTCAATTGCCGTATTACTCTTGCAGTTATTTACCGTCCGCCAGACACACCTGTTGCTACTGACGCGGCTCTGCTAGACAAGCTCGATATCCTAAGTGGTTTTAAAAATCTGATTATAGTAGGCGATTTCAATTTTTTAGACATTAAATGGCCAATTACTTTTATACCTGATACGCAAAATGTTACCAATCAGTTCATCGAATTTATCCAGAATTCTAATTTTGTTCAACTAATAACCCAACCCACGAGATTTAAAATAAATCAGGAACCTTTATTATTATTTGAAATTGTCTTCAATAGTTTCGTCAGTGGCTAAAGATTGCAGACTTTTAACGTGTCCACTTTTCAAGGCAATAAATTTCTGTCTAACCGAATCGGAGGCAGCTGCCAATTCTCCTTTGATGTTGGGAATATTTTTATTATTATACATTTTAATCGTTGAAACCACCTACCGCTTTGAATGCCGATTGAAAAATAATGCAAAATATGTTGTTTAAGGATATATGAAGCTATCGAATCCTTTCTTATATCTACCTGCACTTATATCTTCATCTTTATCGACCACTAGAAATCCATGCTTTTCACCCCAGCATTCAGCACACATTTCCTGAAATTTTTTAAAAGGAACATCTGGAGCTACATGGTCTGAGTATATGTGATGTAGGTTAAAGGCATCTTGTTTAAACATAACAATTAGATTTGCATTGTCCCTAATCAATTGTTTCGGAATCTTCGAATACGTTTGAGACAAATAAAAGCAATCTATATTTCTGTGTCGCCCCATACTAAAATACGATCTAATAACATCTTGCTTTTCACAAATCACATCATCAAATATAAATATAGAATTCGGTTTGGAATCTACTGGTTGATTTATATCTTCATTATTGTTAAACGTAAAATAACCTAACCCTTTTATCGGCGTCAAAATTTTGAATAAATACGTTTTCAAATCGTAGCACATTTGGTTTTTTTACCGCAATTTGATAGTCCTATTGTATTAGGCAACAAAGGGCCGTGTCTAGGAACCTTATTTTTACTAACTCCATCACCAACTTTTTCATCTAAATTCTCTACACAAATATTATTTTGTGCTTCGACTATGCGCATCGTTTGACTGTCTTTAGCTATATAAGTGATCAACTCATGTAACATTCATTTAAATATCTAGCATCAAACGAGTGTGACCTATCATCAAGCGTTTTTAAAAAAAAAGTGTGGAAAGTGTGAAAAGAAGTTGGAACTCTAGAGCGACAATATATATATTTAGTTATTGAGATTAAATATAATTAAAAAGTAGTGATTTTTATGAAGAATCAATAAATAATAGCATTCTACAAGATATTCGTCTAAATTTAGAAATAAATCGAGATTTTACTGAAACTACAACCAACTTGATCTTATCAGTACTAAAAAGTAATTTTTAATTGTATGTTTCAATGAAGGAGGGGTACAGTCCTTGAAACGAGGGGTCTGGAGTTCAAACCCACGAGCAAATTATTTTTTAAAATCTAAATTGGTAAAACTTAAATATTTTCAAAAGATTAATTTTATGTTAATGACGTATAAATCGTCGTGCTCAAATTTAGTCTTCGTGCGATGGCGACTCGCGATCATCAAAATGTAATAAAATTATATAAGGTCCAGTAAATCTTTCAAAATCTTGAGACAATGAATAACATGATTTTAAATAGGTCGAAAATAACAAGTATTTATTTTTTGTTAATAAATTTGTATTAGTTATGTGTTAAAAGAAAATTACTCTATTTTGTATTTGAATATATAGTGTGCCGCAAAATGTCTGCACCAAGATAACACGAAATTACTTATTTCTTTAATCTACGTAAAAAAGTGCAAATTAAAATTAAATAATTTTTATTGGATACTATTAGGTACAGGGTTATTCATTATAAATTACCCATTATTTATACTATAATTATTACTTATATTTGTAATATGATCTTGTTATTTTATCTATTTTTATAGTGTTTTAAGCTCTTATGATTTTGGGGAGTGGGTCAGGTTATTAAACAACTAGTATTACTTAGAAAAAGAATGTTTAGCGCCACTATATTTAAAACTTTCTAAACTTGACAATCGATTAGTGATGAAAATATAGAAAATCACTAACCATTATGATATTATAATTAAACAAGGTTTCAGATAAGGCAGCGACAAATTCCAATTCACAGAGACTTACTTATTCAAATTTAACTGATTTATTCAAGACTTATCTGATTATAAAGGAGGTAGTATTTCAGGAGTGACTGTAGAGGCCTTCTTCAATGGGATTCGTATGATGTACTTCGGATATCACCAACTGTCATGTACAAATCTTCCTAGGTAAACCCAAATCTCATAAACTTCTTTAGATGACTCTAACGATACCTCTTGATATACTTGAAATCAACTTCTGTAGCTGGAACTAAACTTCTAAGTTTCTATACTTCTAAACATGCAGCTTGTACGTTCTTCCAAACTTCTAAACAATCTTTTCTATATAACTTCTACAAAACCATCTAGATACAGCCAGGCTACAAGGAAAAAGGTAAAAATATCAAGAAAGGGACTAGGAAAATTATTTAGGAAACAGATAATGCTTTTTACTATTAAATGAACAATTTAAACTATTATTTGAATAGTTTCACAGAGGCTAAAATTAATATGAAAAAGACAAATCTTATTTAACATATTTATATACAGGGTGTTATTGAAATACACGTACATATTAAAATGGGGAATAGTATGTAATGACCAAAAACGATTGGCACCAATTTTAACTTCAAATTCTAAAATTTAAATATTGGTGAAGAGTCCCCTTTTCCGACCTACTAGTTTCCATATTTAAAGAAGTAAAATAAATCGAAATTGAACTTACCCATAGAAATTGCACTGTTGCCGTAGCAAAACCAATTAATTCAAAATAAAGTTTATTACAGTAATTGTTTAAAATGCCGTCCATTATTATTTACACACACTTGCAATCGTCTTTCCAAAGAACTTTGAACATTAGAAATTAGTCTTGGATTTTGTCGTAGTTCCTCGGCTACCGCATTAACTTTATTGGTTAATTGTTCAACACTATTATAATAGGTTCATTATAAACCAGTTGTTTCATGTGACCCCACAAAAAGAAATCGCATGGATTTAAGTCCGGAGATCTCGGAGGCCACTTAGTAGGTCCATTTCTGCCTATCCACTTTTGAGGAAATCTAATGTTCAAAAACTGCCGTACGTTTAAATCAAAGTGAGGAGGAGCGCCATCTAGTAGGTACCACATCCGTTGCCTTAATTGTAACGGTATCTCTTCTAGGAGTACTGGCAAAATATCTTCTAAAAAGTGGAGATATCCTGGCCCATTTAATCTGTTCGGGATTAAGGCCCGATTAAATACTGATTTATTATGCCAGCCCTAACATTTATTGAAAATTTTCTTTGATGCCCAGTTTCCTTAATGGCGAGGATTTTCATCACTCCAAATATGCGTATTGTGCATATTGAACACGCCATCACGAGTGAATGAAGTCTCGTCAGTATACAATAATATTTTTAGAAAATCAGGAATATCAACACATTTTTGAATCATCCATTCACAAAACTCCACTCTCTTTTCTTCATCACCTGGATATAAGGCCTGGACTTTTTGGATGTGATAAGGATGTAAACCTTGTTCTTTAAGTGTCCGCCATACAACAAATGAGGACACTCCAATTTCAAGACCTAGTCTTCTACAACTTAATTGAGGCCGGTTTTCAACAGCTTCCAATATTTCTTCTTCGGCCGCCAATGTTTTGTGTTCTTGTTATCCCTCGATCTGCATTGACACTTTCAAATTTTCCATGGTCTCTTAGATGCTGAACAGTTGAAATAAACGTACGACAGTCCGGAATTCTCCGATTTGGAAACCGTTCGCGATACAGGATTTGTGCTTGCCGAGAATTTTCTCCAGCTGCCCCATAAACCAGAACTATATCCGTTAGTTCAATATTCGTAAATAGTGGCATCGTAAAAAAATATTTAAAAGTAATCGTAACAACACTTTTTACCAACTTGGAAATGACGCGCTCGTGTTAGCCAGATTCGTAAATCAACTAAAATTTTAATAATCTATAGTTTCAAAAATGTATAGTTTAAAAACAATCATTTATCAAATATTCTAGTTTTTTGATAACGAGGGTAGTAAAAACCAGTCTTCGAAAATAGAAATTAATTCGAAAATCTTGACAACATGGTTATTTCTTACAAGACTAGTTTTCTTATCATCTGACAAAAACTTGCATATTAATTACTGTTGATGTTTAAAATAGGTAAATAAACCTAATTTATATAAGTCATCCTCAACATATCAGTGAAGTACGTTTGTTTTAGAATTAATTTTCAAAAATTAATAACTCCCTTAATAAGGGGTATTTTTAAAAAATAATATTTTTCTACATTCAGTGGGGATCTGCGCAATACCCAGTTTTAATATGTACATGTATTTCAATAACACCCTGTATAGTAAAGCATATTATCTCTTTCCTAACAAAATAATAGATAAAATTATATAAAACATCTGATTTCTGTGTCATTCAATGTGTTGAGGTTATGTTTCAAATTTGACCTTTTAATTAGAATTTCTTGTACAAAATATATATTTTCAACAAAATATCGGTAGGAAACTTACCTTTTTAAAATCAGACGGTCATTAAAAATTAGAGCTGTAAAAGTAACGAGAAAACCAATACCCGTATGTATTCGTTACTTCAGATCTGAATACACGCATAAAAATATTCGTTACTCGTTACTTTCGTTACTGTGATACGAATCTACAGAAAATGCGGTGCGTGGGCCTCGCACACGTCTAATGCGGATGCGGAATTGGTTTCTGTAACTAATCGTACGTACGCATTGCTTCGGTTGTTAAGTTGGTGCTGTCTAACAGGGGGTGCGGATTAGGGGTGAGATTACAGAACGTCTGCAACTTTGCAGATCTGCAAATATGGCGGCAACTTTGAAATCTGCAAATATGGACTGACTTACACATGTAAGTATCAAGTTTTCGTATTCGCAAATTTATTGTGGTTTAGTGTTACCCAAATTTGGAATACGAAAACTTGATACTTACATGTGTAAGTCAGTCATATTTGCAGATTTTCAAAGTTGCCGCCATATTTGCAGATCTGCAAAGTTGCAGACGTTCTGTAATCTCACCCTAGATTAGATATCGAATCGTTGGTTAATTAAATACGTAGCGAATTTGTAATTAGTAACAAAGTCGTGTAGTTCACTGAGCATGAGTAATTAGCACTGACGTGAAGTTTTGTAAAATAAAATATCGTCAGATAGGTTGAACAGAAACATATATATTTTTCTAACACACTAGTAGAAACAATAATAATGCTCCATAAAATCATAACTTAAATAAACAAAAACATATTATATTCTTGCAACACCCTAATAAACAGAAAAACAACTATTATACTATTCTATAAAACTAAAATAAATAAATATAAACAAAAGTACGTTGCGAACTCTTCGAGTCCCAGTCGGCGTGCGGCTAGGTAGTCGATCTCTCGATTCGCATCAAGGTCGCATTCGCATTTCGCATCGGGTCGCCTCACATCTCGCATCTTGCACACCGAACAGGTATGTTTGTGTGATATGCGACGATGCGGATACGAGTAACGAAGTAACGAAATTTAAAATGCAGTAACGAATTCATATTTCGTATCAGACCGACTACCCGTTACTGAGTAACGAATACATACGGTTACATTTTTTTGGTATTCATTACTCTAAAAAAAAACTAATATTTACATCAAAATAATGCATTTAACATAATTATTAGTTTTTTTCGTAATAAAACCCCAAAAAATATAAACAAAAAATATTTAGGTACATTAAAATAAAAGATTTGAAACATATATTTTAATTATTTATTATACAGTAATACATACATGAGTTTAATATTAAATAACAATTGTCACTAAAAAGAGAATAGTAGGTAGTCTCCCCCATTCTTGGAAAAATGGACCATATTTTGTTGGGTGTCCGGTGTTTCCTATAAAAACAAAACAAAAAGTGTGCATATGTCTTATTGAACAATTTCTCTTATCAAATATTAATAAAATACAACTTTTTCTCTTTAGGACTTAAATTTCTGACTACTTTTATTTATTTATTTATTGTTTTTCTTCGTTTCAAGGGTCGTTCATCACTAATTATTAAGTTTGCAACTAATTTCTTGTTTTTCTTATGCTGCTATATTTGCTATATTTGTGCTTCGGCCTTAACTTATTCTAAAATCTAATTCTCAGGTTGTATATTGGAACTGGATGCACAATTATGTAATGAAATTGGTACAGAATGTCCAACTAACAGTTTATATTTTGATGAAACCCTACTTAAAGACTCAGGCAAAAATTGTCCGCACAAAGATATAGCGAGTATTATTATCTAAAGTTAAATTTAAAGTCTTAAACCAGTTCTGGCAAATTTTAATATCGGAAGAAAAATGAAAAAGGTTTAATATTTGATTATCCAACTTTCTGAATTTTAGAATAATACTTATTTAAACAATTAGGAGCTGAACAAGAATACTCTCGAGAATATTTGACTATACCCGGGCCAGACATTTTTTGTTTCAATTATAAAAACAGAATTGAAAATCCATGAAATATGAAATTATATAAGGTTAAGAAAACAATGATAAACAAAGTCCTTAAATCTACACACCTTTAATATTAAATTAAATTGCTAATACTTACCAATTACATCAAATCAACACTGTTTATCTTCTTAAAAATAACATGCCGATTTTTAGAACTTTCATTATAATTCATAAAATAAGTTTTTAACATTTCATTTCATTATCATATTTGGCCTTCCGCCATTACGGTTTTTTCATTTTTTACGAGGTTGTCAACTCCTTCTTTTAAAAATCACAGCAATAGTATGGACATTGTATGGATGCTATGGTGCGCATGTAGATTGATAAAAAATTAAAGTAAAATGAATTTGAAATAACTCTCATCTCATGAAAGTTTACGGAAACCGGCAACATCGCTTTCATACTATTGCGATGGTGGCGCTAACTAATAGTATGCTGGGAACTACCACGTGTTGACAGTGGCGTGGATTTAAAAAATTCATCTTGTTTTATTAATTTATCTATGGTGTGAAATAAATTTGAAGATATTTAAGGCAAGTAAAATGTATTATTTGAAAGTGACCATGAATTAAATTAAATTTATGCAACAAGGGCAGCTCTAGGAGGCCATTGTCCTTAGCCATACCCTTTTTAGCATATATATTTTTATTAAAAGCACATGGATTGTAAGAATTTTAATATCTGGACTGTCATGGGAACCATGACCTCCTCCCTGAAGCCGCCTTTGATATGAAATTAAAAAAAAAATTATAATATGTGGTAGTCGAATTATTAAACTATCTAGTTTGTTTTTTTAACAATGTGTAATGTATATATTTTTATTATTTATTATCCACTGTGCATTAGATAAGTAGTGTTTCTTAAAGCTTACCCCAGAATTCTGGGATTTCGTGGAGATCTCTCGAGGGTTTCGCGAATTTTACGTGTTTTTTTTTATTACTGCATCGTTTCAGCAAGATGAAGACCTACGCCACTGGTAAAACCAAATTTAGTTTCTTTATGGCCCGTAAGTTTTTGCTCAGGAATTTTTGCAGGACACATTCGCGAAGTGTATTCAGAGATTTTCATTTGGTATGGCGGTCGAGGAGAGCCCCGCAATATTCCTGACATCCTGCTGAAAACTTTATATCCTGTGCGGAGGCCAGTTATGTTTATTATGTACTTCGGGGTGTTTTTACGACGAGACCTTGCAGGCTAGAGCAGGAGACACTTTCCCAATCCGGATTTTTCCTCGGACGAGTTCTTTACAAATCCAACCTAAATATTGCAGAAAGAACGTATTTGGCTTTGGGTTGTATTGAATATTTGGTTAAAGATGTATGTTGTCGTGATACCGAGAAAATTGAGGTGTCCTTGAGTTTATCTTCAATAAATGAAGGATTCAACAGCAAAGTAGTAGTCTATTTTCTTTAGAATATATATACTACATAGCTTATTTAAAGCACAAATAGTGCTAAAAGGTCAGATTAATTAAATAGAATATATCAAAATATTATTCAAAACGTAATTCTGCATAAAAATTCTAGAAGATATAATTATGTGATAAAAACACCATTTTACTGATAATACTATTATAATATGGACAAGAATCTATACAAAACCGTTGAATTAGTAGTTTCTAGTGTTATAAATAAGTGCAAAAAATTGAAATGAACCCAAAAACAATCAGTAAAAAAGCCAAATTGGAAAAATGCACTATTTTACCACCAAACTGAAAGAACTATTATATTACAGACAATAATAAATAGAAATCCATTGAATTAGTAGTTTATAGCATTATAACGCTAAAATGGACTCATACTGTGCCAAAATTAACCGTTCTATAGTTCAGTGAAATTGACATAGATTCATTTTACGTCAGATAACGTGCGATGTACTTCAAAATCATTAAAATTAAATTGGGAATGTTTTCAAATTGAATCTTCTCTTTCTATTGTTGGAAAATGTTTGGCTCTGGAAGAGTCTTAACGGGACGACCTTTATACACGCCCATGCGGTCTGGCGGCAGATTTAATTCTTGGTGGAACAATAGTTTCGACGGCAATCCTGCCGAGTATTATTTCTATACAAGACAAACTCCCTAACTCCTGAAATTCGCTAGAGAAGTAAGGCGTTCAACTTCGACGACTATATTTTAGTGGAAAGTGTCTTACGAAACTAATTTAGTGCCCGAGATAGTCTCGACGAAACAATACCCGATGTCCCATTATATTTTAACCCTTTTTGAACTTATATGTTGTAATAAAATTGGATATACAAGAAATTCCAATAACAAATAAAAAAATTATGAGTAGACAGGAATTTTAACAAATAAAAAATCACTCTGAAGGCAAATAAGAAGATGAAAAATTCGTGTAAACACTGTCCTTCTATCAGAATAACAGATAACAAATGGGCAAGAGACAATCGACAGAGAGCTGATTAATTAAAAGAGGGGGCAAAGGGAGATGAAACCTTTGGAGATCGAAAGTGATATAATCTACCTTTAATAACTATATTTTATTTTATTTTTAATTTTTTTTTAAATAAAATATAAGACATTTTAAAAAAGGGGGGTTAGAGGGCAAATAAAATATATATTTTTGTATTGATCTTAAAATTACTTAAAATATTTTTTTATATTTTTCCAAATTTTTATTAAAATTAATATTTATTAATTTTAAAGGGGCGGGGGGCAACTAAATAAACCTTAGAATTTTTAGAATTCAATATACTATAAACTGTGTTAATTTTATTACATTCAAAAATATCAAGTTTACTCTTGGAGGACTGTTGGAAAAGGGGGGGATGTAGTGAAGCCCCTCAACAGTCTTAGATTTTGATCCCGAACATTCTGCCAAAAGAGGTTTATTTGAAATAAATTTTTGGATTACCTACTCTTGTTTTTAAAAAAAGTGGAGGGGGGTAGAAAAGTTTGGTACCAAAACGTTCGACTTTTGATCCCATATAGTACACACACAATTATATTTCTTCAACTTTATTCCTGAGTCACTCTTGGCGACTTTTAAAAATGTACGGGGGGATGTAATGAATCTTGAAAACCTTCCCTGATGGTCCCATTAACCATCCGCATAATAGTATTCCAAAAAATTTATTTTGAGTCCACTCTTGACGATTTTTTGAAGAGTGGGGGAATGAAACAGATCTGACTCAACTCGACCTTTAGTCCCATACGTCCTACGCACAATATAAATGTGAAATTTTCAATTTGAGGTCACTCCTGAGGCTTACAAAAAAGGAGGAGGGGAGGAAGGCAGTACCAAGCGCCTCACTACATTTGACCTCTGCTGACACTACATCATAAAATATATCAAAAATAATTATAAAAAAATAAAAAACAGACCCTATAAAAATTTAAAAGTGGTGGGGAAAGTTACTCTATACCAATTTTTTTTATTTTTAAATTTAAATTTCTAAAAAAAGTGTTTCATCCCCCTCCACACTTTATGGAAAAAGGTAATAACTTGACCTCCGGCCAATCACAATGGTCTCTTCCGATGAACATTTAACCAATTCAAAAAATTTTGGTCACCGGCCTTCAAAAAACATAAAAAATACGAATTTTGAAAAAAAAAAAGAGGAGGATGTAATGAAACTCATTTCAGTCATATTTCAATTTTTTCCAATACAACTATTTTAAAAAAAATTTAAAAATCATTAACAAGGCTCCTAGGAAAAGGGGTGGGGGGAAAATGGCGGTCGTGAAAAATTTTTATACAACCCAAAGGTGTGCATAACGGGCTTCGATTTTTGATTTTTTTTTAAAGTTTTTTTAGCCCCTCAAAAAATTGGGGGTTAACGGGGGGCACCAATTTTTTAGTTTACCCTCGAGGCCCTCTATACAGTCATATATTCAAATCCCAAATCCAAGGTTTTTCTTACGGCATTTGAAAACGGAGGGGGAGGGAGGAAGGGGGGTACCAAAAAATTTTATTTTCCCTAAGTCACCACACGGACTATAGTAAGAATTTTTTTGCGATTTGCAAGTTTCTTTAAAACCCCCCCTAAAAAAGTGGTGGGGGTGAGAAACATGAGTTCAAAAAGTCTTATTTTTTTCTATCCATTGGTATACTTTTTATCACGATTTGGCCCATAAAAAACCCAGCTCATGTTCGCTCTTGATGTATAGTGACGTCATTAACATTTTCAAAATTCATTACTTTCCATTCTACATCCACAAATAATAATAATATTAATAATAATTTACTATTATTAGGTACCTACTTAATGCAAGTTTATAAAATATGTGCATAATTTAAAGAATTTTGAAGGTATATTTAAAATTTATTATTTGTATTAATTGCAAATCCTGTAAAAATGATGCGACACTGGTAATAGTGTCTACACATTTCCCCCCTAAACCCAAACAAACGCTATTGAATGCGGACTCTATGAAACATAAATGCTGTTTGTAACCAGTGCATTAAATAAGATATTTTAAAATGATTCACAAATATCTAATGAAAAATTTAACGAATTAAAAGATTAGGTGCCTTGTTAATACTTAGCAATTGAGTTAAATTTGATCCACAAGCTCCGGGCACAACAGCAAGAAACTTCTCCATTTTTCATAAAACAAGAGTTGGCATTGCCATAGGGGAAGCGAGAAATAATGATTTATGACAATTTCTTTTGTTTTTCTTTCTGCCGTTAAGATTTTCCAGCGGGCTTTTAGCGAAAGCACTCCACGGTTTCGGGGAATTACCTTATTAATATTTATTATCTCTTATTATGATGGGTACATTAAATTTGTATTAAACCGTTCCTGTTTGTTTGTATAATGGCAGCGATTTTAAAAGGTGATCATTTATTTAAGTCTATTAAAATTTACAAAGCGATTAAGATAATGAATGCAGAGAGTAAAAATGGTAGATTTCAACTACTCCGTTCTAGAGGGTAATAGATATATACCGGGAAGCCCATTATGAATAAAGATCGGCCCTATTTATGGTTTAAATTATTATCAATATTACCACGCAATCATGCAGAACCCAATCCAGTTTTATTTGATGCCAGTCCGTTCCACGGTCCACTTATTCATTTTCTATTAACTAAAAGAGGCCAGGTTGTCTTCTCCAATAATAATTTTGGGTTGAGCGTTCGTCAATGAAATAATTTGATTGCCAATAAAGAGATATTTCTTTATTAAACCTTTCATATCAGTAGATTGATTTGAAAGAGATAACTTAGTAGTTCGAACATGACTACGAGGTGGAAAGACCTATTCGTTTAACCTAAAATTATTATTGGATTGTACAAAGCAACTTGGCTAACAGAAAATATATAAATAAACTATGGAAAGGACCAGAGCATTGAGTAAGACTTATTTGAGCTGGGTTCTGCATAATATTTTAAAAAATCATTTTGTTTTTCACATCAACAATCACGAGGTTAGGTTAAGTTAGGTTTTTTTCCTGTGAGAGATAAAAGGGTGCAACAGATTTTAAACCAAATTATAAAAATAATAGGTAAGCAAATTAAAACAGATCTCCTGTGAAAGTCTGATAATTAAGTTCTTTCTGAAAGTAGGACAAATGCCTTAAGAACGCTTAAATGTACAAAAAAAATGGATAATATTCCTTCATTTAGTAAAAAATTTTTAGACTTAGAGACTAAAGGCTACATTAGAAAAACTTTGGAAAGAAAGATTATTATTATTGTATCTGACAAAATTTAGTACTTATTTGCCACATTTTAGAATAACAAATCCAAATAAACCAAATAAATTACGTATTATTTTTGATGCCTCTGCAAAAAGTGAAAGAGTTTCCTTAAATATCTGCAGAACTACTAAAAATAATTTATAGACTGTTAACACTTCATTACCAATTTAAAAAAATGTTGATTAAAAAGCCTCAAGAATGGTTCCTCATAAATTATCGACAGAAATGTTTTCTTATATCTACTACGTTTTTGATACAAAATTTCCCCCTCATAATTTAATAGCTGGTAAAATTTACTGACAATTAGTCAAAATTTCTGATTAAACGGGTGTTTATACATAATATAATCTGTGAATTATATAGCTGTTAAATTATCGAATGTATCCGTTATGGATGTACAAACATAGAAGTAATAAAAATAAGTATAAAACAAAGACCTAATAATGGATTCAGACGGTAAAGTAAACACGATGAAAAAGCAGGAAAGCAGCGCTGTCGAGATATTACGAATGGTTCAAATACTAAATCCAAAGGGACCAAATTTTGTGTATATAATTTTTGCAAAAAATCGTCTTTGGTACGTCGACAAATATTATAATTTAAGTGGTATTTTGATTTTTTTTACTGTAAAAAAAAATTGGGTGATATTTTTTATATTGGCTGATATAACAACGCAACATTATACTATAAAAATTAAACGTGAGTTATACATATACTATGTTATGTTGGGAATGAGCAGTGTTGTTTCTAGGGATTTTTGAATTGTACAACTTTTAATGTCAAAATTGTACACTTTTACGTTCGATTGTACAACCACTAATTAGTCTACTACTTCCCGATGCTTAAAATTCTTCTTTATTTCAGTTTAATAAAGGTTTTCGATATAAAATGGTGTACTGATTGGTCGCGAATGGCGCCAAATTCAAACATTATTATTTTATTAATTTTAATGCATACGATTTACGATATATCAGATTTTACATAAATATTTAGCAACTTCAAATTGTACAACATTTCTACCTTTTTTCAAAAGTGCGTACAACTACATAACTGATTGTACAACTTTTTGTACAATTGTACAACCAGGAACAACACTGGAATGGGGTGTTAATACACTGCGACCTCAAATATCTATTGTGCCCCCTTCTGTCGCCAATGCACTAAGGAAATGCTTATACCGACCCTTCCAATCCTATTTTCTTAAGGAAGTGTAGGATTTGAAGTGGCTTCAAATTAGGTGAATCTCCCTCTTATATCTGATATCCTCCTAGATATAGTGCTCTTGGATTCAGGAGTTCTACACATTCAATTAGGAAGTGAATGGAGGTTTTGTCCTCCTTCTCAAAGAATCTGCACTCACTATCCTCTACTACTCTCAGTATACTTAGGTGTCCTTTTAGTCGGCAAAGCCCGGAAAGGATCCCTGTTACAATACGTAGCCTGTTCTTGCTCAGGCAGATGCAGGCTTCCGATCTTTTCTTGTTATATTCACGCAGAAGCATCTTGGCCTGTCTCAGCCCCAAGAGATTGTTCCAATTATCGGTTCTTCTACTGCCCAAAACTATCTGTAATCTCGTTACCTTTTACCCCGTTATGTCTCGGGACCCAAGTTTTTCTCGCCTAGCTCATTCAATTGTTCTAGGCATCTTCAGACCATTTTTGAGCTGATTACGTAAGAGCTCAGCGCTTTGATGGCTAGGCTATCGGACATGATGATAATCTCTTGTTTATGATAGTTTCTCTCGATGTTAAACTGGATACACTTCTCGATGGCGTGAATTTCCGCCTGAAAAATGCTTGGGTATTTTTCCAAGCTTTTGGAGTACTTGGTTCTCGGCCTATATACTCCTATTCGAGTTCCTTCTATGGTTTTGGAACCGTCCGTATTCCACGTCTTTCGCAAAGGATTCTTGGCTCCATTCTTTCTTGCAGCCCAGCTCTGTGGTTTTAAAGTTTTTCACAAAACTGTACTTCTTTAACATTTTATCCTGGGGCATGTCCCAGGTATCTTTAGTCAGGCAGATGAAGATGGTGTCCTGTCCTATCTGTGTCTCTGCAGTTCTCGATAACAGCTGAGCCATCCATCTGAATGTGATGTTATCTACTCCTCTGTATGCAAGTGCTCTTTTTACAGATTCGTTTGGCGTGTTGTCAAAAGCTCCTTCTATGTCTAGGAAGGCACACACGACCGTTTCTTTGTTTGTCAGTGCATCTTGTATTACGCCAGTCAACTGTACCAGGGTAGTTTCTGTAGATCTTCCTGCTTGGTACGCGCGTTGGCTGTGGTGGAGTGGCACCCTCTCCAGGACTTCCGTTCTGATATAATTATCAACAGCCTTCTCCATTGTTTTCCTCCTCATTCTTCGTTAATCTTCCATTTGGTTTCTATAATGCCATAATTGTATCACCTCTCCCTTTTGCCAATGCCCTGTGCAGTATCGCTACCGCAAGTGTAGAGTTAATATCCTCATATTTTTAACCAATTAAAATTTTCTATTAGTGTTTCTTTAAAAACTTTGAAACTTTGAGTTGTTTGAATGCTTTGTCTGTTTGGTTTGGATATTTTGCTTCCTCTTCCGTATTTTTCAGTTTGATTATTGAAATTGTACTGTAGTTTATTAGGTTTGTGTGACATTCTGTTATTACTAATCTATAGTTTGTGCAAGAAGCTACCATCTTCAGTCCATTTCTGTTTACCTTGCGTTCCAATCCTCCAAATATTGTTATTGTTTTCCTCTATTACTCTGTCTAATACTTCTTGTAATTCTTCTTTTACTGAGCCATATATTTGTATTATAATTATTATATCTTCTAGCCGTATACTTATTACTGAGTTTATTTGTTAATAGTTCATTACCTTTTTGTTTGCTTTAGATTTTCCCCCTTTTTCAACTACTGGTGTTTCTACTTCCAATATAAAATTGATGATAGATTGATTGGTGGAACAAATTGGAAAAGTTTCATACGATTTTAATATTTTTCTTTTTATATTTAGGTTTTATCCCAGCTGGCTGAAGAACTGGAAGCCGAACTTATCTGTATGTCACCATTGATACAATGATAATTCTTTGAATTATTCAATACGTCCTAATGTTGTCTTATAAAAGTGGGATCTTGGACATGACTTTTTAAAAAGAAGAACTTGCCGTTAGATATTTACAATTTTAATCTAAAAATCTTAAAACTAATTACAGTTCATCAAATTTCTAGAGGTGTTCGACGCCCAGACAGAGAACGCGCTACGTGTGACTAAGATAGCTATTGTACAGTCTGCTAAACAAGTTATTTTAAATAGTTTTTAATATTTTTAGGTAATTAAATTTTAAAAGTGTGGAATAGTTTAGGGATTAAATTGGTCTGATTGGACTTTCTTAGAACGTTTTTAAAAGCAGCTAAAGATAGTATGTAGAATTGAAAATAATTATTATGCCATAAAAGGTGTTTTGGAATTCCTTCAACCTTTTGAAATTGAGTCAGAAAATATAAATTTTATAGGATAGCGGAAAATACCTATAATTTTTTTGTAGGCCTTTGTAAATCGTGGAAATAGTTTATATTTTATTTCTACCTTATTAAGGAAAATGGTACCTATTATTAATAACGGTTGTTTCTGAAACATTACTAAAATTTTCGAAATTTTGTTTTTCTACAAAATAATAAACTATACTATTTAGAAAAAAATTTATTTCTCTTATAATTTTATAAAAAATAACAGGAGAATATTTACATTTCTTGATCTATTAAACAAAACGATAAATTATCTCGACGAATGACACCATGTTCTAGTACGGAAGCTAGCTTTACATTTTTGTTGGTGGTTTCATGGGTTTCATATCAATTTTTTGTAATTGTAGTTTACACGTACATATATCTCTTAACACTTGTTTGCTTTATTAAAAAAGTGTGTTGTTGTGATTTACGTCGAAATAAGTCAAAAATAACTTGAAACCCCATATAAAATCAAAAAAGAGAAACGGAAAAAAATTGAGCCTGTAAATGAACACAACTCAGAAACAAAAATAGCTATCTAATAATAAAAAAATAAAATTTGATTCTTGTGCAGCTTCATCTATATCATTAACTGTTTTTGGTTTTTTAATGGTTTTTCTTGGTGATGAAAATTCCGATATCTCACGGTTATCGATTCTTTTTCTCTCTCCAGAAATGCGGACGACAGTGTTTTTAGATACTCTTGTGGCTGCACCAACACGATCATTTACATTTTTAAATGGTATTGAAGGTGAATTAAAGTTTCCTTTTCTTCTCATAAACTCTATAACATTGGCTATTATTTCGCGAGATTGACTGTTAATCACGCGGCCTCTTAATTTGCTATTAAACTTCATACTTAGGTTCTATTAAACTGTAATGAGCAAAAAACACAAACGAAAATAAAAGAAATGTTTTAGCGAAATTTACATCTGACATTTACGTCTGAATGAAATAGTGAAATACTTGATGCGCAGAGTGTACTTTCATTGCGTAAATCCGTCGGGATGCCTGTCAGTAGTGCTTTCTCTGTCTAGCCGTCGAAAGCCTCTAGAAATTTGATGAACTGTACTTATCTAAAGGTACAGTTACATCTGACATTTATTGCATGATGTTTAGGTCTGACAGTAATTTAGTCCAGTGTTAACTCACAAAAATTTCTCTCGGATATATATTTTTTAGTGTTTACACTGGAATAAACAACTGTCAGACATAAATATCATGCAATAAATGTCAGATGTAACTGTACCATAAGAAGTCCCCATTGGGCTGTCTTAATTGTTTCTATTATAGGAAAGCATCACAAGTTGGCGTGAGAATTTATTACACTGTTTTACACTAGCACTAACATTAACGTTCACTGCACTAGCTCAAATGGCTTCTTCATTTTGAGCCTTCTGTTGAGTGTAGAGTTGTCCAGTAATTGCAACGCTTCTTCGTTGACGTGGAAGTGGAGTCGACCCTCATGTTTCGTAGCAAATCTCTTTATTTCTTCTTTGATTGTTGGCATCTTCAGGTCTCTATGAAGATAATCGTTTCGGTAGAACCAAGG
Source organism: Psylliodes chrysocephalus (assembly GCA_927349885.1). Taxonomy (NCBI): domain Eukaryota; kingdom Metazoa; phylum Arthropoda; class Insecta; order Coleoptera; family Chrysomelidae; genus Psylliodes; species Psylliodes chrysocephalus. Next base: position 83,880,064 of record OV651817.1, on the reverse strand, counting down.
TGCATCAACAATGCATCTTAGGACTTTATTTTGGAAAACTTGAATCATATTGATATTACTCTTGCTGGCACATCCCCATATCTGTATGCCATAAATCCAGATTGGTTTTAGGATTTGTTTATAAATCAGCAGTTTGTTGTGCACTGACAATTTGGATTTTCTTCCTACCAGCCAATACATTTTTTTAAACTTAAGTTCAAGTTCTTTACGCTTTTTTTTTATGTGCTCTTTCCATTTAAGTCTTACATCTAGGTTCATCTTTAGGTATTTGGCCGAATCGTGATGCCGAATAACGTCATTGTTTATTCTTATTTGTTCTTGTTCATTTGGTCGAAGAGTAAAATCAACATGCACTGATTTAGTTTATTTTCCACTTTTTTTGTCCATCGATTGATTCTGTTGCAGGTTTCCTGAAGTTTTTCTGAGGTCTCTGTATTAGTTCCGCCAACTGCCAATATTGCAGTGTCATCCGCAAATGTTGCTATTTTAACAGATTGTTGTTGAGGGATATCGCTGGTTTATAATAAGTAAAGAACCGGTCCTAGCACACTGCCTTGTGGGACACCTGCTTTAATTTCTTTCATTTCGGAGTATGCTTCGTCTTGCTTTACTCTAAACATTCTTCCTGTTAGATATGATTGTAGAATGTCGACATATTGTCTAGGGAGCATTTTTTCAAGTTAGATATAAAGTGATCTAAGTCATACATAGACCCTTAGCGTTCCTAGGAGGTACTTGAACTATTTGAAGACTGTTATTTGAAACAACACATTCCGTTTTCAACTAATTTTTTTCTAGGATACACATACGTATGTCACAATCACGATATAGGAATATAACTGATTTTCTTTAAAATAAGACGCAGTTTATAGAAGCACGAATATTTTGTCCGGCTTTATTTTAATATAAAATCAAAGTGAACCGTTTATGTTTTGTGCAAACATCACAAATGTTTGACTCTTTATCTGGATTAGAAGTTTCGCTTCGGGCACATCACGTCCCAGAACTGTTCGATATAATCGCTAGATGGCGATCTATGTGAATATTTCGCCAAGAAATTAGGTTACGGATTTCGTTTTACGTGTTATAACGATTTAACAGCCAAAATTTAGGAGGTAAAATAAAAAAGGGTATTGAAAATGAAAGTGAAGAAAATATTACATGCTTTGAAATAATTAGATGTGTTTTATTTGCTATTTAAAAAACTGACAATCCACCTATCCCGTTATTCGACAATTTCACAATACTCATGCTCAAAAAAAGCGCGGGACTTTTAAATCTAGTAATTTTCCATACAACGTATTTTTTAGTATTTCTCTTATCCTCGTCTTATAACTGTTGAGTTGGCTACGATAATTACCCTCTGTCACCGTTACTATAAACTATGATACTGTGATGCAGAGCCCACCCTGTCTAGCAAGTGACCTTCGAGCCAGCCACCCGACTTATGATCAAAACACCGCTGACGTATAGAGACAAACGCACCTCTTTTCGAGAAACTACCAGAACAAGCGGTATGTGCCAATGAGTCATAGATATGGAATTCTAGGATATTCCACATCGTCTAGAAATTTCTCGTACAGAGTCGGACTTGGTATAAATAGCGCGACTTATCGACGGACGGGCAGATTCGAATAAAGTGTTGGACAGAAAAGTTGAATTGTAATAAATTAGAATTGTGAGTAGTGCATAAGTAATAAATTGATTAGTAAATCATGACTAAATTGTAAATAGTCATCTAGTCTATATAGAAGGGGAGCCAGTGACACTTTGATACACATTTGCACAAGGCCTCCAATTATTACTACTTACATGAAACGAGTTTGTAGGCGATTGTTGTGTTCGCAACATTTGTAGAGGAAGTGAGGAAGCGGTCACAAGCGGGAAGGTAAATAACCCCTCTTGTTTAGTGGCGTATCATTTCTCTGTGAGAACACACATTATCCAAATTTTTTAATTGTAAAAAAAAACTAAAAAATTCGCTAATTTTACTATTTTTAAAATGTATAAGGTAAGGTGGGGTAAGTGCGAACATAAATTTGACTAGTTCAATATTAAAGTGAAGTTGGATTTAAAATCTGTAAAATCTGTGCAGTAGGTATATTCAAACTGCTCTAGTAAGACTTTAATTTTTTTATCGAATTTTAAATGACATTTTATTTACCACATCTCCATTTATTGACAATTTTTTTATATATGCTGCATTACCAAGGCTCTCATAGACCACCGGTTGGGAACCATTAATTTAGATCCTCTGTACACTCGTTATATTTATATCAATGAATACATTTTCGTTTTTTCCTTTCTAAATAGTCAAAACTCATCTCGTATCTCAGATGAACAAAAACGAGCTCTAAACGGATAAATGCAAAGCAGCATAATGATATTTCATCGCGAACATACTTCACGGTAGACAATATTGTGCTAACAAAACGCGCCGCAATTTTTAATGGTTTTATTCCGTACTCGCTGCCATAATATCCGTCAGCCGGACAAAAATCCCGTAATTTCCGTCACTGGGATTTATTTTTCTTTTACAATGGCTTACAAAAGCCGATTCCGGACCGGGTATGAAGAGAGACAGACCAAGAACGTTGACTCGTCCATTTCCCCTGGACGGTCACGGTTTCTGATATATTTAGAGAGCTAGTTCTTATTCAGAAAATTGGGATGGAGAGTCACTTTATTTTTCAATGTAGTCCCGTGCCTCTTTAATATATTGTTATATAGAGCCAAGTGGTTTTAGTTTTCTGGATTCAGTGAAATGATATTGGAGTATACTACATTGGTAGTGCGGAAAGTAGCATTTTCCAAACGAATCTAAAATATTGTCATATCGAGGCCTCATAAAATTGATGGACTGATGGACCATTTGACATCACTAAATTATTAGACATATATGAAAAGTAAACTAGACTTAAATGAAAGCATAGCAGTTGTTGATTTTTCAGCATATAATCCATGCTGATTTCCTGTTATAATGTTGTACCTTTTCAAGAAAGACAGAAGACGATCAATAAAGGCATATTCAAAGATTTTAGACAGACCACAGGAAATAGCAACAGGTTTATAGTTTTCAATTTATCTACGATCATTTTTCTTGTGCAATGGTAACATTTTCCCCAGTTTTAAAGCTTGAGGAAAACTGCCCATCTCAAATGATAAGTTTACCAAATATGTCAATGGCTCAGAAAGAACATCTAATACTTGTTTTAGTATAAAACACGGTACGTCATCGACTCCAGAAGATCTATTGTTTTTAATTTTCATAAGTAATAAATTTAATAATTTTGTGTGAGAAAATGGAGTGAGAAAGGAAGAATCTTTATTTGATGTGATTTCTTCGATGTTACTAGTAGACTTTGTTATTATTTTGTTGACTAAATAACCAGGAGCGTAGTTAAAAAAACTATTAAACTCGGCAGCTACCTCCCGTGGATCATCCAATAACATCCCGTCCTTTTTGATGACAATAGTTGGGACAGAACATTGCCTATTCATAATTTCTGATACAACATTCCAACAAGCCTTAATAGTATTGTCTGATCTTAGAATACGTTTTTGATAGTGTTCTTTTTTCTTTGACTGTAATAAAAAGGAATAATGAATTTTCATAAGTAAATTGTTCTTTAAATGTCCGCCTTTTACTATTCAACTCCAACTTCCCAGCGTGGAAAAAATCCGATTTCCTGAATATAAGTCTCAGAACCCCTTATAGTAGAAGAGCCCACTGCAAATTTCGACCGTCATCTGATAACGAAATGAAATATGCTCCAGAGGCATGTGAAAATATTGTACTTTACCAAACGGTACCTGTGCCTATCACTATCCGGAGCAAAATAGTTAAAACAATGGCACTTCCGGTGTCATAATTAGCGAGAAATGTCGTCATTTGATAACGAGATAAGACTTATGCCATCGGATAGCCATTGATTAATAGAACTTAAAAATGTACCTGTGCCACCTCTTTTCCTGAGCCAAATGCTTGGCACGGCCTATTTATTCAGCCAAAATTATCGACAAATTTCCGTCATGTGATAACGAGTTAAAACAAAATGCATTCGAATGGGCATAATGTCCCATTCAGGAATAACCGCATGTGCCACGTTTTAACCTCAACTAATTTATTTCATATATACAAAAAATCACATAAGCCATGACAACGAAAATTATTTGTATTGAAAATTACAATCCTAATTAATTTAGAACCTATTAGTGAATTCTCGATTTGTATTCCAATTTTATATACTTTTTTACAGACTTAAAAATAAGAAGAAGGTTCTCAAATCGTCGGAATGTAATTTTTTTATGTACGTTCAACGATAAATCTTTCTATACCACGTTGTTTGATTTCCATGATTCTTTTTTTGTTAGAAAGAGGGTACCTCAGTGGTGGTCACTTATAAATGTGGTCAAGGTCTGATGATGGGATACACGACAAAATTATCAAACTCTTTAATTTGCAAAGGCAACTGTACGAGGAGTTTGTTTTTAAAATTACTTCTATAACATGTTAATAATTATCAATATACAGGTTTATTATTTACCAAAATAACTTAATAGGTATTTATTTAGATAAATTTAATTACTATTTTTATCCGTCTAAGCAAGTAAACTATTGTAAAATAGAATTAAATAGGTACAGCATTAATTTTTATACCTGAAATATTAAATTTTGTCTTTTAAACTATAATCATAGTATGCAGTTTTTTTGACGTTTCTATGACAACCTGTAAAAATGAATCACAATATTAAGTAAACAAATAAATCTTGAAATTATCAAAAATTAATTGATTCATTTTGTTAATAGTTCTTATTATTCATGAATAGATGTTTTTTATGCGATGTAAAAGGGAAAAAAGTGTTTCCCTTTAATGATGTACTCGAAAAATGTTTAAATATGTTACATTTTCGTCAAATGAAAAAATTTAAATACAAAGATGTAAAGTTATCCCGTGAAATAGCGGAAAATGTTGGTTATCACCCAGAGTGCAAAGCCAAGTTCATGGTTTTGAAAAAGAAGTACAAGGATGAATTCGATAATATGTTCAAAATGGATGTAAGTATAAAAAAATTATCAAAATGTAAAAAAACTCAGTAAGTTTACAAAATACTCTAATGGTAATTCAACTTAAAAAACTTTGATATATATAAACAATTGTAAAAAAATAGGAACAAACTAAAAAGTAAATAGTATCTAGAAGATAACAGAGATATGTCTAGATAACATTAAAATAGTTAAACTAGATTTCAAAAACATCGATGGGTCTTTTAAACTCATAATAAATTTGATCGCTGTTTAATTTTATTGTAGGTTTTCCAAGAATTTCCAAGATTTGTTCGTTTGAAATGTAAGATACATCATCTTTATCCGATATGAATTTCGTACCATTATCGGCTATGTGTTTTAAAAACATAACCTTAACTTCTCCATCCTCTTGCTTTTTAAAAGTTAATTTTTCAGAATTATTCGTTATTTTGGAATATTCAGACGATAGAGCATGAGTTAACACATTGTACTTAAATAATTGCTTTTTAACTTTATCTACACCTAGACTATTAATTCCCGGTATGCATTATGAATTGTCAGCTCTGTTTTTGATAATGGAGAAGCATTGGTAATTGACGAAATTTCTTTGCCGCCATTGAAAGTCGATGGTGTCTTAAAATATATTAAAAATATTGTCGATAACGATGAGTTGAATGAGTTAAATTATTTGAATGATTTAAATGATGTTTTTTCAGATTTAGTTGATGAGTAAATGTTAAAATTGTTGGAAAGGATTAGATGTAATTTTTTTTGTTGCGAACTGGATTTTTTTTTAATAATAATGTATTTTAATATTGATAAATTGTTTGTGTATGCATATTTATTTAATTTTTTCATGGATGTACTTAAAAATAAATAACTCAACAATCCTTAGTAAGTATACCTTTAATACATTTTCTGGGAAACTTCCGAATATAACTTTATTTATCATCGTCATATTGAATTCTATTTTCAATTTGTAGTTACACTTTTTTATAAATATAAAAAGTAATAAAATATATCTAAATAAATACCTGAAAATATATTCTGTTAAATAATAAACCTGTATATTACTAAAAGTCATTTTAAAAACCTTTCTTTGTTATTCGAAGAATTTAATTATTTTCTCGTGTATCCTATAATCAGATGTTGACCAAATTTATATATGACTAACCCGGTGTCCCATTTTCTAACAAAAAAATAATCATAGAAATCGGACAACGTGGTATAGATTTATAAGTGAACATACAAAAAAATAAAATATTCTAACGATATGAGTATCTCCTCCTATTATTTTAAGTCTGTTAAAAAGCCTTTAAAATTATGATACAAACCAAGGCTTCAGTAATAAGTTTACAATTAATTATTAGGATTGTAATTTTCAATACAAATAATTTTCGTTGTCATGGCTCATGTGATTTTTTGTATACATGAAATAAATTAGTAGGGAGAGGCGCGTCTCAGAAATTACGCTGTGCCAGCAACTTAGCTCAGGTTAAAACGTGGCACATGCGGATATTCCTGAATAAGACATTATGCCCATTCGAATGCATATTGTCTTAACTCGTTATCACATGACGGAAGTTTGTCTGTAATTTTGGGTGAATAAATAGGCCGTGCCAAGCATTTGGCTCAGGAAAAGAGGTGGCACAGGTACATTTTTAAGTTCTATTAATCAATAGCTATCCGATGTCATAAGTCTTATCTCGTTATCAAATGACGACATTTCTCGCTAATTATGACACCGGAAGTGCCATTGTTTTAACTATTTTGCTCAGGATATTGATAGGCACAGGTACCGTTTGGTAAAGTACAATATTTGTACATGCCTCTGAAGCATATTTCATTTCGTTATCAGATGACGGTCGAAATTTGCAGTGGGCTCTTGGACTATTAAAATTTTAGAATTCCTAAAACTGTAATTTAAAAAAATAAATATTTTTTTTGCAAACAACGCTCGCAATTTTACTCTAAAAAAATCCACAAATCACAAAGAACGATTCTCTTTTAGTTTTCACACAAAGAACTGCCCAAGTAATTGGTTTGTTCTAGTCAAAAGGATTAATTGATATCCTCCGAGAAAAACGATAAAAGCTTTCGATGGTAATAATTATTATAGCATAACAGTCGGCGAAAGGTCCTTTTCGGTACGTGCGTTGTACAGAAAATTAAACTCAAGGGACGTGGAAATCATCGAATGTTCCGTAATTCACTCGAAACGCCGACCAGTTCGAACAGATTTGTTTGCGACCGATTACACGATTAGATTTTAATTTGAACTATTTCGCTGGTTACATTAATCGAAGGTATAATAAGATAAAGAGTTAATACCCGAAGCTTTTGCAGAGATTTAGCAACAGTACCTTCGAAATCTACTGTTTTTTACATTTAATTTAGTGTAGTAACATTAGGCGTGGTAACGTTGAGGCGTCAATTGTTAACTACAACAATTCACGATGTTCAACGCTGATGAATAGCCTTTGGCAGCCAGTTTTACTCGGAGTAAAGAAGGTGTAGTCCATTTAGTGCCAAATTTTCAATATTTTAAACAAAATATTCGTTTTAATTATGTCATATCTAAATTTATTGTCCCAAAATCGAAGAAATATTAGGTAAGAAATAAGCAAAATAGTCTGTTCAATCTAAAAGCAATATTATTAAAAAAAAAACTATGGAATTGTGTTGAAAAATTATACAATCACCATAAACAAAAGACGCGTATTTTATATATTGAAACACTCGATATTAGAGGAGAAGCTACAAATATAGGCTACGAAATTAACTATAATATGCATGGCGGCATCATCATCCAAGGTAGAAAAGGCATGCAGTAAAACATAATTTACCACTGGAGAAACTAAACAGCTATGTCTGCCTTCTTGTAAATAAGATATCTGTTGTTCTGTCAAATCAACGATTGCTGTATTTTTAAGCCGCTGTTGTAAATTGATACAATTCAGTAGTAAATCAAGGTAGAAAAGCATCTGGAGCTTCTATGATAACTTCTTCGCCCCATAAAGAAGAGCTCGCTAAAATCGCTAATAAAGAAGTTAACAGCAAAGCTGTCAAAAATGTGAAAACAAAATTTGTTATAACGAAGCTAGCGAAACTTTGACGACGAGACAGAATTTTTTCAAGCAGACGAGGATCAAAATTTGGATAAAATTTAAAAAACCGGATGATGAAGATGCTCATTCTCTTTTTTATTTATTTTTTTTTGTAGTTTTCGAATAAATAATTTAAAAAAATATTTAGTTTTACTATTGATTGATATTATCACCTTTTTTAAGTTTTATCCTAAATCCTGTATAGCGTCTATTGCGTTTAAATTATAGCTAAACATTTTTGTCTCCTTTTTTGAAAATATCAGGTATTTTTGTTTTATTTAGAAATTTAATTGTGTGCGATAGTTTGATGATTTTTAATTCTTTTTTGCGTTTTTAAATGTTGGGGCCCTCAATCGAACTTTTTGGCTTCCTTTTTGGAAAATAACAGGTATTTTATATATTTTTTTTACTTTTTAATAGCTAATCTGAATAATTATAATTGTGTGTGATAATTTGATGATAAATTTTTGATATAAATAATACTTTTTTGCGTTTTTAGCGTTTTAAAGCGTTTTTTAGGGTTTTTAACACTTTTATCTCTTTTTGGCGTTTTTAGCGGTTATTTGCGTTTTTAGCGTTTTAGAGGTTTTTAGCGTTTTTTAGTGTTATTAGAGTTTTTAGCGTTTTTAGCGTTTTTAGCGTTTTTTACATATTAGCATTTTTAGTGTTTTAGCGGTATCTTAGCGTTTTTAACGTTTTTAGTGTATTTTAACGTTATCGTATTAGCGTTTTTTAACTTTTGTGCGTTTTTAGCGTTTTTTTAGGGTTTTTAAGGTTTTTGTATTATTTGGTGGTTTAATTTTTTTTATCGTTTTTAGTGTTTTTAGCGTTTTTTGCGTTTTCACCTTTTTTAGGGTTTTTAGCGTTTATATCGTTTTTTAGCGTTTTTAGACTTTTTAACATTTTTTGGGTTTTAGCGGTTATTAGCGTTTTTAAAGGTTTTTTTTTTTAGAGTTTTTATCGTTTTTAGCGTTTTTAGCGTTTTCTCAGCGTTTCATAGGACTTTTTTTTAGCGTTTTTTTAGAATTTTGTAGCGTTTTTAGCGTTCTCGCGGTTTTTAGCATTTTTAGCGTTTTTAACGTTTTTAGTGTGGTTCAACGTTATGTTTTAGAGTTATTAACGGTTTTTAGCTTTTGTATCTTTTTAGCGTTTTTTTAGGGTTGTTAGGCTTTTGCATGATTAAGTGGTTTAAAACATTTTTATCGTTATTAGCGTTTTTTGCGTTAAAATTTTTTTTAGGGTTTTTATCATTTATTTCGTTTTTTTAGGATTTCGTAGCGTTTTTATCGTTTTTTAGGGGTTTTAGAGTTTTTAGCGTTCTCGCGGTTTTTAGAGTTTTTGGGAGCGTTTTCCACATTTTAGCATATTTAGCATTTTAGATTTTTTAGCGTTTTTAGTGTATTTTAACGTTGTCGTTTTAGCGTTTTCAGCGGTTTTAAAGTTTTGTGCATTTTTAGGTTTTTTTTTAGGGTGTTTAGTGTTTTTGCATTATTTAGTGGTTTTAAACATGTTTATCGTTTTTGGCGTTTTTGGCGTTTTTGGCGTTTGAAAGTGTTTTTTAGGGTTTTTAGCATTTATATTGTTTTTTTTTACGTATTTAGCGATTATTGGCATTTTTAAGGTTTTTCCTTTTAGAGTTTTTGCGTCTTCTTAGCGTTTTTAAAGACTTTTTTGTACCGTTTTTGGCGGTTTTTATCGTTTTTTAGGGGGTGTAGAGTTTTTAGCTTATTTACGGTTTTTAGCGTATTAGGATCTTTTAGCTTTTAGCGTTTTTTTAAGATTTTTAGCTTTTTATCTATTTTTAGCGTTTTTTACCGTTTTTTAGCGTTTTTGGCGTTTTCCACATTTTACCATTTTTAGCGTTTTAGGTTTTTTGGCATTTTTGACGTTTTTAGTGTATTTCAACGTTATCATTTTACCCTTTTTTAGCTGTTTTTAACTTTTTGCATTTTTAGCATTTTTTAGGATTTTTAGTGTTTTTGCATTATACAGTGGTTTTAAGCATTTTTATCATTTTTAGCATTTTTTTTAGCAATTTTACCATTTTTTACTGTTTTTTTTATCGTTTTTATGTGTTTTTTAGCGTTTTTTTGTTTTAAAACCCTAGATCTGTTTTCAGTACCTATTTTGGTACGTACGTTGGTTTTATTTTGATTTCAATTACATTTTATAAAGCATATCTTCACCATATATTTAAATGATTATTTTTTTCCAAAATTATCATGGTGACATTGCCATTCACAATGTTAATTTAAGAACGTTTTTTCTCAAAATTGGCCTAATTCCAACTCTACCGAATCCATTATTCCTCCACTTCATATTTCGTTAAAAAAGCGATGCTTTCGTTCAATCGGATTACTACTTATATCCTCAAAGCTTTAGCTTTATTTCTGTTTCCATTGCTTTTTTTATTTACTGTCCGACTTGAAAAAATCGCCATTCATCATAGTGACCTGGTAATGATTAATTGTTATTAGCTCAAAAGAGCATCTCGTCATAGGCGTCAGAGAAGTCCAAAGAATTATTTTCAGATGGGTATAAAAGCTGTGACAAATTTCATTGAGCTTAATTTGATATTTTTAATAAAAAAAGCTTCAATATTTTGTAAATGATAAAGTTTTTGGGTTATTAATATATAAAGTGCACCCAGTACAAATATAAGAGATTTAACTTAAAATTTATACATGAAGATCAATATTTTTTCATAGTTAGATTACCCTTAAGGCGAGTTTCCACTAGCCAATTTTAATAAATCACTTTCATAAATCATAAAAGGTGTAAATCGAACAAAATTTTGCCTATTCATTAGAAGTGAAAAAAGGGCCTACCATTTTTGAAAAATGAAAGCGCAATGAACAGTGAGAACTGACAAGCTTTAACAAGTCACAATACAATAAAAAATGAAACACTACTCGGTTAGGTTAGGTGATGTGAACACAAGCCAGGTCCATAAAAAATAAATAATAAAAAATGAAAAATGATTTACCAAAAATGATTCATTAAATATGATTGGATTCATTAAAAATGATTGATTCATTAAAATGATTCATTAAAAATGATTAATTAAAAACTCGACTTTAACTGATAAAATTTATGAATTAGTTTCCGAACTCTCATCATTTTAACTATTTATTAATAATAAAGTACTTTTATTTCCCACAAATTATTAATTTTTTAAAGTAAGATCTATTTAAGGATAAGTGGTATCTATCAAACCAATTTTTATTTTCTCTATCTCAAGTTTAAATAACTCTATTTACCTGATTTTTCTCGGTGCCTTTCTCACCTCTATGGATGGAATACAAAAAATAATTATAGGAAACGTATTTTATTATTTACATTTTCTGTGATCCCTCCTTAGGCTACGCCGCTGCGTCCGTGTCCGTCTCACGAATCCCGGTATCCAATTTGTTTGCGAAAAAGCTGGAAAGCTGTAAGTTGATAGCCGCGGTCTGGTTCTACTCGTAGCCCTGGTCCATTCGCCGCAAGAATAATTGCTTTGTCATTTGCACCAGATGAAAATGCGGTTATTTGTTAAAAAGTTTTTGATCCTTTTGATTTTGAGTCGAGAATCGCGCGGCTTGATGGATTACCGACGCTCGAAACAATTTTTGCTGAGTGGTGTTAGAGGAATTGAATTTTTACTAAAGCTTTTAAAAAAACATTAAGCATCTGAGTGGGAACGTTATGACTTTTTTTGGAATGAAAACATTTAATATTTTTATTTTATTAAAACATGCAGACAAACTTTTACGGTTGTTAAAGGGACATCAAAATTCAATGTTTTCGCCTAATCAACATATATTTCGCAGACGCTTCGTCTTAAAATAAAAATAAAAATAGAATTTTTTTTACCTCAGGGACAAAAACATGCATTTTACTCCTTTGGGCCACAGGTCAGCCAACTGAGGAAGAAGGTCAGGATGGACGAAGTTTCGTTCAAAGAGGCCCTTACCTCAGTAAAGGTTGCAGTGGTAGAAATAGAGTACCCGGAGATCAAAATGAGTCCAGAGAGACTATTAAAAGTCCAAGACTCGATCTTCAAGGCCCACGACAAAATCCTTACAAGGGGAACACAGGTAAGGTTCGCAAAGTGCAGCCACAAGCCAGGTTACCTGGTCGTGACTTGCGTGGACCGAACCGGTGCGGACTGGTTCCGGGACATTGTCACAACCATCCAACCTTGGGAAGGGGCTAAAAGCGTTAAAGGGCAACGATATCCCTAGGCCACTAGCCTGCACAGCATTCGTCCCCGATGAAAGAGGACAAAGGCCTGAAGGTGCCAACCATGGGCCAACCATGGGCTAAATACACACCTTTGGACTTTGTGGGGTAAAACCTCATCGGCAAAAGGTCAAACGAGGGCTTTTTGATGGATCCTAAATCCCTAGAAGAGCTAAAAAAGCTGGACATGTCTTCCTACTATGACCTAGGGAGACTTAAATTCAGAGTCAAAGGAGGACATGACCAAGAACCCGCCGAAAGGGTAAATAACCCAGGAACAAGCAGGGAAGAGGAAACCAAAGAGTCCTCTACAGAGAAAAAACCTTGATAGAGGACGACGACGTGGAGTCCTCCTACAGTAGGGTTAGTCCCCTCAAGAGGCAAAAAGCCCAAGAGGTGACTGTACCTATGAAAATTGGAGAGGCCTCTAAGAAGGCAGACAAACTGCCCAGTTCATAGAACTGAGCGAGATCGAACGGGGTTCTTGAGGTGAATCTCCACCATGCCAAGGCGGCCACGGCTACAGGGGACATAAGGGCAATGAAGAGGCTGATTTACTAGCCCGAGAAGGAGCCTCAAATGCTCTTATTGGCCCAGAACCCTTCTGTGGTGTAACAAAAACAACTATCAGAACATGCACAAAGCAGTGAATGTTTAAAAAATCTCAGGAGTGGTGGAAAAACTCACCAGTACAGAGACAGGCCAAAGAGTTCTTAAAAGGACCATCACCTAAACTCACCGAGCATCTATTAAGCCTTAATAGGAAAAATACTAGAGTACTGTAGGTCTATTAACAGGGCATTGTAGGCTTAACAAACATATGTACAATATCGGTCTGACAGAAGAGACCTTTTGCCGATTACGTCAAGAAGAGGAGGAAACGGCAAAACACGTATTGTGCTACTGCGAAGGTCTAGCAAGACTAAGATTCCTTACATTTGGAGAAGAAAAACCAAGGATAACTAGATATACCGGAGAACTACTTCACAGTCTATGGAGTCTACTACAAAAGACCAAATTAGACAAGTTACTCTAAACAATGATTAAAGGACATCCACAATAAATCTGAAAAGGTCGAGGTGGAGCAGGCCACATGGCCCATAGTCCTAATTAAATCTAAATCTACTATTATTCAATATATTAAAAACCTGTTAACCGAGTTTAATTAACTTTTAACAATTTGTTATTAAAAGCAAACCGGATATTTCTCATGACAAAAATTAACTCTAAAGCCGTAGTTGTTTTCAGGGGGAAACAGTCGCTCGACTTTTCTGTGACACGGACTTTAAGTTCCTCTTTCGTTCTCTCTTTTTCCTTTGTTTTTTAGTTTTAAATTGGTTACAATTGAGAAATGAAAATTATTTATTTTCAACAATATTGTTAGAGCACACATTATTAAAATTTCTAATCGGTTTATTTCCTTTTTACCCAATAACGCTCTCTACACCTCGTCCACTGTTAAAAGCGAGAGATTTCCCTGAAAGAAAATTTCATTTGTTCCTCATTTTATAAAAATTATTACAAGTCTAATTGGTGATGGTGGTGATAGTAGTAGTCGTAGCATTACTTACTTTTTAGATATAAAGTTTAAAAAAACGAGTCAGAATTTTTCTGGTATGTAGCAAAACGCTAATTAAATTAAATGACCAGGGCCGGTTCTAGGCTATTTCGTAAAATATTCTTAACATTTATATATAAAATTAGTTTATTAAACTTTATACACTCAAAGGCAAATTAATGATTTCATCATGAGTGACCTCGACATCCTATAGGTACGCATTTTCAGAAATATGGAAGCATTTTAGAACATTTTGTCTGCCATATTAGATCCGGAATTTTTAATCTTGAATATGTTTACATCAATTTTACAAGTAATGACCTCAAAAACCTGTATATACACATTTTTAGAACAATCTACAAATTTTGACATTTTTTTGTCCGCCATATTGGGTCCGCCATTTTGATTTTTACATGTTTGACATCAAATTCGTAATCAGCGACCTCAAAAACCTATAAATACAAGTTTGGAAGCAATTCTGCTTAGCCATTCCAGAGCGTCGCTAAAAAGAAAAAACAAAATAGTTTTTTCGGTATGGCACCCCTTTAGCGACACGATATCGGTATAACAGTGTGATGCTAAAGTGATGCAACAGAGCATCTTAAAACCAAAACGCCATACCGGTACCTATTATATATGTTCATTGCTAAAAATGATATGTTTGCCCCATTATGGCGGGCACTTGGCGACGCCCCAGAGGTATGGCGTTTCGAAATCTTTGTTGTACAGTTCATTATTAACGATGATCACGAAACAACAGCGTGGGGCCCATGATCCATGTCCATGTTCACAGTGGAAAAATTAAACGTTTCGGAAAGTATGACGGACCTTAAGTGACGCCATATTGGTATGGCATATTGAGTTCGCTGACTTTGGCGACCTCCTAGACGACATGAAACAAGAATCAAAGTGTGGCCTGTGATCCAGAGGCATGGTTTTTAATTACACGTTTGAAAATTCACCCCCTCTAAAAGCTACACTTTAGGGGAGTCATACCGGGAATTTAAAGTGGGGAATAACGTTGTCTATTACCCCCCAAAGCGTCGACGTGGGGTCTATTATACATGCAAAAACCCTCTCGGCTCCTGGTCTATAAATATTTTACATATTTATAAGTGTAAGAAATGATATACGATATATAAATAATAAATATTATCCCCAGTCTCTTGTCACTTAACGAAAAGTCCGCTACTGACTGAATGCTATTTTCTTGAACCCTTCGTTATAAGTACCTCTTACTCGGCCTGTATACAGCCAATTTAAAGTTGGTTTATAATTATGCGCAGTCGAGGATGGCCTGGAAATTGCCCTGAAATTTCCTACATCGGCGCTTTCCACTTTCATGAATTATAAAAATTGAGAAATTGGATATACGTGTTGATGTTTCTGATAATTTTTTTTTCCTTTCTTCCTTTCTCTGGAAATTGCTTCCAAGTCGCAAATCGATTTAAGGATTTAATCACTTTTTTGTACCCTACAAATAATATAATTACATCTGTGATAAATGAAATGTCTGGTATTGACGTCGCACGGCGAATTATACTTAATAAATCGAATTTGTCAATTATGAAACGGTCTCAATGCGTAATACATTGAGTAAGTAGTGCTAGCATATACTAATTAAAAACACTCTACAGCGGTCCAATTAAAAAGTTAACACTGCCTCGTTCATTTCAAAACAAAAATACTTTTATGATTTGTCAAACATGGATTTCGGCAGATTTTTAGTAATTTTTATTATTTATGTAGTAATTTTGTAACTCAATTTTATCTTCCAAATTTTTATTTATAAATAAATCTAGATTAATAATTGATAGAATTGATTAGGTACTTTTAATAATCGAATACATATTGAAACAATGCTTATATATCACTCATGAAAATGTAGATTTACAAAAAAACGTTTAGCATAAAATGTTGAAATAAATCGAGCTATATCGGTATAACTCAGTTAGAAATATACTTCAAAATAACGCAGGGATATTTAATAGTACACCCTGTAAAGTTAAAACAATGCAGTTTTAATGGTTTTATTTTAAGTTTAATACAGTACACGTGTTCGGATTGAGTGTTGAAACCGGCTCTGTATGCCAGTCTTAATATTCCGAAATAGACACTGGCTATGTATGTAAAATTTAGGATGTTATTGTCAAAGTATCTTGTCACTGAATATATTTCAAACAATTGTCTATTGTAATTTTTGGTATAAAAAAATTAAAGATTTCCATACGAACCAGCAATCTATAAAGGGAGGCTTCAGTACGGAAAAATATATTCTAGCCTAATTTTTGAATAATGGCTAACCCAGTATATCTCCTATTAACTTGTACTAATAACTTCAATAATTTCATAAAACTTTCATTCAAAACTTTTTTGTAAACCTATCAGAAAATTAATTTTAGTAAGTTGCATTAACTTTTGTACACTTTGTATATAAATTTCGACTTCTAACTTTAATATAACTAGCATGGCAAATTTCTCAAATATGTGTTAGTTGAAAAATATTTTTAGATAACATGGTGGCAGTATTCAAATTTATTACCTATTTTACTTACTCCTGTAATTTTGGGATGTTTGTAATTTCTTTTCTAGTTAAAATGACGTTTTAAATATCTGAAATATCAAAAATACATTCCGCGAGTGACGTCAGGTCATGGCTAATTTAACAGAAATTGAGCGAAATTAGCTATCCTCTTTAATTGTTAAACCGTTGGTTAAGATAAACTTCATATTTCAAAAAAAGTTTCAAAATATTTGGATTACACAAAGTAAATAGGTTTAAAAATATTCCAAAAATACTTTAGAGATGATGGAATATTAATATTAATTCAATATAAGAGTTTTTTAGGATTTGAATTATGAAAATTAAAAATAAACGAAAACTTGCATAATCAGCACATTACTAAAATAAAACATAATTAAAACTCCTTCAATCTACAAGCAACTTTTGAAGTTTAATTAAAGCAATTTCACCCATATTAATATCCAAAAGGAAAAAAGATAATACTTTTAAGTTAGCGAGATGGAAGTTTTCCTTCGCGATCCTTGATGGAAAACGCAAAGGATTTCCTCCTCAGACATATTTTTAACCTTTGATTGGAGTTGTGATATTAATTTCGCCATAACAAACTTTTTAAATTTTTACGGTGAGTTTTCTCGTTTTAGAAGAAAATTTATTCAGTTTATATGGCGAAATTGACAAACGGATGAGATTTTAGGTTAGGAGGTTTATTTGATTTTTGACGAATTTATTAAACGAAAAATGTGGTGGATATATTAATAATTATTCATTAATTTAAACTAGTTAACTACTGCACTTTCATAAATGAGCCTTGTCATGCCTAAATACCATAGAACAACCCACCCTCCCCCTTCTTACAGATACAGATAGTACAAATTTGTCGAGACTCAGCATAATGAAACAAATAATATTATATGTATAACTTTTCGTTTTTCGAGTTGACTCCATGTTTGGAGTTTTAAAAGAACATTACAAAGTTAAAATAAAAATTATTCATTAACTTAAACTAGTTAACTACAGTTATGATAACACAATCATAGGGAACACAAGTAGAAATATGCAGACGCGGCAAGTCCAAGATAAGGCCCCACCAAGATCTAGCGGCAACAAAACTAGTTCGTTGCCGGCATTTTCTAGCTTTTACATTTTAACTTTTGTATCATTAAGACCTAAAATAAAGTTCCGCTTTTTGTAAAGTTTTTGATATTTTTTAAAAAACCAATTTTTAATAGCGAACCTAAAAGTGGCGCAGTCAGTAGGATTGCCTAACGGTGTGACAACAAAAATCGTGTCAAATCGGTCTATTTTAATAGTTTAACGGCAAATCGAATTCGCGAAAATTGGTAAAATAAACTGAGCAAAAAGTGTACAGCCAAGCATAGGACCAACATTGCCGAAGTTTGGAGAACCTGGACGAGGACCACATCGCCAAATCCAGCTAGTTTAAGAACCTGGACGAGGACCACATCGCCAAATCCAGCTAGTTTAAGAAAATCAGGGAGAACAGACAGCATCGCTTGACCCCGTTGATATGACGA
This sequence comes from Psylliodes chrysocephalus, assembly GCA_927349885.1. Taxonomy (NCBI): domain Eukaryota; kingdom Metazoa; phylum Arthropoda; class Insecta; order Coleoptera; family Chrysomelidae; genus Psylliodes; species Psylliodes chrysocephalus. The sequence continues at coordinate 83,862,087 of OV651817.1, read as the reverse complement.
AAATAATCCTAGGAATTGCGTAAGAAATTTTGCTCTCCTTTTATTTTAAACATTTCATACCTTGAGTTGAATATATTAGTGATTTTTTAATTTTCATTTTTGGGATAAAATAAATCATTGAGAGAATTTACTATATTTTATGTCTGAAATAGACGAATTAGTGAATATTTTTAATAGTACTCTTAGGACAGATTCCTCATTAAATTTAGATAATTTACCTCCTATAAAAGAATCAGATTCAGAAAGTTCAGATTCAGAAAGTTCAGATTCAAATATGGTAGATAAAACTAATTATCCACTTTTGCAATTATATGTAGACACTATTCCAAATTTTGATGGAAACCCCCATATATTAACTGTATTTTTAGATGCTTGTGAAAGTTTGATTGGACAATTTTCTGATCGGCAAAATAATGCAGCTACAATTAATGCTTATATTTTAAGAGCTATTATTGGCAAATTAACCGGGAGAGCTTTGAGTTTAATAGGCTCTCGTAGTGAATTAACTGTTTGGATAGATATAAAAAATTTATTAATATTAAGCTTTGGTGATCAGAGAAATTTAGATTGTCATGTACAAGACTTGATTGCTTTACATCCTTTTAAAAATGAACCCCCATGTCGTTTTGGTATGCGTTGCCAAGTTTAATTGTATCTAAAATAAATGCGTCAAATTTTTCGCCTGAAGAAAAACGTATTAGACTTCAAAATTATAACGATTTAGCTCTTAAAACATTTATTCACGGCCTCACAGGTCAATTACAAAATAATGTTCGTTTACGAAACCCAGACAGTTTAGAACAAGCAATGGCATTTGTAGTCGAAGAAGAAAATTTTCTTTATAGTTCACAAAAATCAAATTTTTCAGATTCTCAAAATTATAGACCTGTAAATAACAGAAATAACTATTCAAAACCCCAGCAGCAAAGGCAACCATCACAGCCATTACAAAAACCTTTTTATTCTAATAATTTTAACAGATTTCATTCAAACTTTAATAATTTTCCAAGACAAAATAATCAGAACTTTCAGAATCAAAATCAATTCGTTCAGAGACCCCAGTTTAATCAATCAAATAATTTCAATAATCAAAATTTCAATCGAAATTCAAATAATTTCAAAAATCCAAATTTTGGTCAATATTCGACTAATTTCAACCGAAATAGTCAAATTTCAAGAAATACGAATTTTAATAATAGATCAAATAGTATCCCAGAGCCAATGGATACGTCATCTGGAAATACGCGTATAAATAATCATAACCTTTACTTGCAAAATTCTGATCAAATAGAAAATCAATTCGAAAATTCATTCAATAATCAAAATAATAACGGTGAATACCAGTTCCAAGAAAATAATGATTTATCAACATTTAACACAACTTACGACAATAACAGTCCTTATCAAAAACAAGACATTAAAACGAATCCAACACAGCTGACATATTTCCATGAACCCTCTCAAGGTCCGTCTTATGATACTTTTGATAACCAAGTTTCAAATTTTCGCGTGGGAGCTCTAACACAAAGAGAAACGTAATTAATCTGAACTTAGTAAGATCAAATTTACCTTATATTTTTATACCAGAAATAAACGCATGCTTTTTAATTGACACTGGCAGCAGTAGAAGTTTAATGAACCCTAGATTAGGTTACATATTTTATAAGAACTATATTTTTAATGAAGATTTTAACATACAAACAGCGCATAGTATAAGTTTTCATAACGAAGTAATAGAAATTCCTGTTTTTAAAATTTTTAACGTAAATGCTAAGCACAAATTTTATCTTTTTGATTTTAGTAAAAAATACGATGGTCTCATAGGAATCGACCTTCTTAAACAATTAAACGCATCAGTCAATTTACACCAAAAACTAATTATTACCCCAACAGTGCAAATACCAATTATTTATGAATCTGAAGATTTAACCAATTTCAAAAACAAACTAAAATTAGAAAATTATAAAATAGTAGTCCCCGAAAGGACGACAAAAATAGTTAAGTTACCAGTAAATATTAAATCAGGAATAGGATGCATGAATTATATTAAATTTGATAATCAGTTGGAATCCCCACAATCTTTAGTAAATATAGAAGATTATTTTATAATTACGTCAGTAACTAATTCCAGTACTGAGCCAAAAATAATTACAATATCGAGACCCTTTGACATAGAACAATTGAATATTAATGAAATAAATTTTATAGAAAAAATGGAAACTGATGAAATATTTACAGATAATCATGATAGAATTTTAAAAGAAAATTTAAAACAAATTAGGCTAGATCATTGCAACCAGGAAGAAAGTGATGCAATAAAAAACCTCTGCCTCGAATACAGAGATATTTTCTATTGTGAAAACATTCCTTTGACTTTTTCAAATACAATTAAACACAAAATAAACCTTACAGACGAAAGCCCCATTTACACTAGACAATATCGATATCCGCAAATTTACAAAGACGAAGTAAAATCACATATTGAAAAAATGCTTTCTCAGGGCATCATACAGCATTCATCGTCCCCATTTAGTAGCCCCCTCTGGGTAGTTGAGAAACGTCAAGACGCCTCTAAAAAACGTAAATACCGTTTAGTCTTAGACTATCGAAAATTAAATGAAAAGACAGTAGACGACAAATACCCCCTACCTAACATAAATGACATTTTGGACAAATTGGGCAAAAGTCAATATTTTAGTACACTCGACTTAGCTAATGGATTCCACCAAATACAAATGGACGAAAATGACATTCAAAAGACAGCTTTCTCTACCGAACACGGTCATTACGAGTTTACAAGAATGCCTTTTGGGCTTAAGAATGCTCCAAGCACTTTTCAAAGAGTTATGGACAACATTCTTAGGGGCTTACAAAATGAAACTTGTTTGGTATACCTCGACGATATTGTAATATTCAGTACATCTCTTCAAGAACATATGTTACGACTTAGACAAATTTTTGATAGACTTAGGGATGCTAACTTTAAATTACAGCTGGACAAATCAGAATTTTTACGTAAGGAAGTAAACTATTTAGGACATGTCATAACCCCATTAGGTGTGAAACCAAACCCAGAAAAGATATCTGCAGTAAAAAAATTTCCGATACCTAAAACTACTAAGGAAATAAAGGGTTTCCTAGGGTTAGTCGGATATTATCGTAAATTTATTCAAGAAGTCACAAATCAAATATCAATTTTATATCAAAATATTTACGATTTACTAGAAAAAATTGAAACTGCTATCACATTTTCCAAAATAAATGTTTTTCATAATTCGATAATAGATCCTAAAGATTTGATCAACCATATTAAATTAATCAATAACAATTTATTAAACAACAAATTACCATTTGAACCAATTTTAAACAATATACTTAAATTCGAAAAAATAATGCAAATTAAAAGTTATAGTAAAAACAATAAAATTATTTTTATCATAGAAATCCCAATTGTGGAGAGAGAAAATTACGATTTATATCAACTTTTCCCTTTACCTACTCCTAAAAGCAACCTTTTCCAAATGATTATTCCAAATTCGAAATTCCTTATCCTAAACGAGCAAAATTTCATGTCATTTGACTCAGAATGTCAAGAAATTAGTAACCAAGAGTTTATCTGTCACGAATCAGTACCAACTCCAGTAGAAGAAGACGCCCCCTGCGAAGTTTCATTGTTGAGGTTTTCCAAGAACCTCACCAACTGCCAAACCATCCCTCTCGACATTGTGGACTTAAAAATTCAAAAAATTCGTGAAAATAAATGGATGATCATCTCACCTCAAAACACAGTGGCCCAAAGAATCTGCGGACAAGACAGTGACAATGTCCCATTAGAAGAAACATTTTTGTTAGAATTAATTAATAAGTGTAGTGTTAGAATAGGTAAAATAGTTCTACGTAGTAACGAACTGCCAAAAAGTGAATTTAAAATAATAGAACTTCCTAAAGTTAATATTAAAAACTCTGATGATAAAAATCCTATTTACCTAAAACCTATTAAATTGAACAGTATTGATTTGGAACAATTAACCACTCTAAAAGACTCTCTAAATTTTCAAAAACAAAAAGTAAAACGTATTTTTGATAATCCAATCCATTTTAACAATATTAGTGTTTGGACTATATTGATTTATATTTTTATTGCATTTTGTTTGTTATTTTGCATTTATTCATATAGAAAATATAGGAAGAATTCATCGAAGAAGAGCTCCAAGGAAGAAAATCCAGAGGCCAGCCCCCGGATTCTCCTCTAAGGGTGGAAGAGTTATGATAACACAATCATAGGGAACACAAGTAGAAATATGCAGACGCGGCAAGTCCAAGATAAGGCCCCACCAAGATCTAGAGGCAACAAAACTAGTTCGTTGCCGGCATTTTCTAGCTTTTACATTTTAACTTTTGTATCATTAAGACCTAAAATAAAGTTCCGCTTTTTGTAAAGTTTTTGATATTTTTTAAAAAACCAATTTTTAATAGCGAACCTAAAAGTCTACTGCACTTTCATAAATGAGCCTTGTCATGCCTAAATACCATAGAACAACCCACCCTCCCCCTCCTTACAGATACAGATAGTACAAATTTGTCGAGACTCAGCATAATGAAACAAATAATATTATATGTATAAATTTTCTCCAGATCAGGATACTACAACGTAAAATTAAATCCTTAACGACCAAAGGGAACCGTACATGTTAAGAAAAATTACCTCGTTTGTATTTTGTTGCGCAACGTTATATTGTGGCGTGAAGCTTTAAAAATCTTATCTATTTTCCATGGTTCTAAAATTAAAAGTGTCTGAACAAAGTTTTTGAACTATAAAAGAAACCTGTTTACACGTCTTATTAAAGGAAACTACCAGGAGATAAGTATATAAAAGAATAAGAAGTTAGCAGTGGCTATATAGCCGGATACGGGTATTTAGAATTAGGTCAATTTTAGATACTTACATTTAGGGCCAATTTCACCGTTGTTAAACTAAGTTTAAATTACTAAGCAAAGTTTAAAATGAAATTTTTTTTCAACTTAAATTATCTAAACATAGTCCAGGCAAAGATGAAATAGTATTAACATTACTAAAATTAAACATACTAACCCATAATTGAGTCTTTTACTTGTAAAACCAGCTACACCCAAATTTTTTAAAAACCAATTTAAAAGTAATAATAATAATATTAATAATAAAGTGATTTATTAATAAAAAATCATTAAAAAAAATATATGCAAACAAATATTAAAATAAAGCCAAAAATGCCGATAAGTATCTAGACACTTGTTTCGGTTAAAATCAAAAATATATAAATAATATGATATAAATTTACAACTACGTAAAATTTACAACAGAATGTACACATATATACAAAATAGTAAAATTTACAAATATACTCGTACATAAAAATCTAATAATTATTTATAAAAAGAAAAAAAAAAAGACAACGTAACACTAAATTATTATCAATATTTTTTAGAATTTTATAATTATTTAGTTTTCAAAAAGATTATTAATAAATAATAGACCTATTAATATCAATAATAAAGTGTTTTAGATGTCTTTTGAAGCCACAAATACTTCTAATAGTTTTTAAAGTTTCTGGTATAGTATAGTTAAATAAGACAAATAATAATCTACACTAAAATTAATAATTAATAAGCTCATATGGTATATTCCAATTATATTATAAGTGACTCCATCTGACTGAAATATGCGCCCAAATATTGGGATGCATTGTAAAATCGGCTACATCCAACGTAAATTGGCCCCATCTAAATTATTGAATTAACCAACAATGAAATGTTCTCAGAATTTGTCTGACGAAGATATTTGTGATATTCCCAAAGAAGTACTACCTCCATAACCCAATATTTAAATACCAGAATCCAATTCCTTTAACTTTCTTAAAATTTATTTAAAATGTTTAGTCTGTTTTTTCGTCCCAAATGTTGATTATTCTCAATTTTTCTAGATGTTCAAGTTTTTTTTTAATTTTTTTTTTTATAATATAAAGTACATGTAGGGTATTATAACCACATTTTCTGTATTTTATTTATAAAACTATTACAAATAGAAAAATTGATGTTTTGTAATTTTTTTCGTGTCTTCATCCAAACTTCAAATTTCTATACCATCTTGATTATTGGAACAGGATTTTATATTGTCCCTAAAATTATGTCTATTTGGTTAGGTTAGGTTTAAAATGAGTGGGATGACCTCATCTCCTTCCACTGCGACTAACTTATAGTTCACCATACAAGCCACAACTTTTGAATTGGATGAGACTTGATTAAAGTTGGTAGGCTCCAGTTGGGTAAATCGGAATACCTGGAACCTGGTTCTTTCCAGAGCGTAGCAGCTACATAGAATGTGCTTTGCAAACTTGTCCTCCACTCCATTCTCGGATCTAAGCAGAGGCGTTCATAGAAGGGTTGGTTATAAACGCCTTCGAATGATTTAGTCCTGGGGTATCTCTCCAGTTCGTGAGTGTTGCACCCTACGTCCATTTTGAGATAATTCCTTTGGAAGTGCTCTTTACAATGCCCAGGAATGGTTCGGGTCCCCAGCCAAGGTAGGTTGTCGAAGCTTATCGAGCTTTCTTCTCTTGGTAAAGGGGACGATAACAGTTTTGCGGGGGTTAGCAGATGTCTGGCTCCCTCTCGCACTATCTGTTGATCGTATTAAGGGCTTGTTGAAGGATGTTGGACATCGCCTCTTGGAAAGTTCCACTAATTATGATAACCAGATCGTCCGAATAGCATTGGAAATTCACCTCCTGCCGGGAGAGATCGCCTAGCAGGTTATCCACCAGAATGGTCCACAGTAGGGGTGAAAGTACGCTGCCTTGTGGGCATCCTCTGGCAAGCCTAAAAGTGACGGTCTCTCCCTGCAGTGATGAAGTAATGTTTCGGTTTTCCAGCATGCTTTTGATCCAATTACAAGTTAGTTTGTCGATTTTTCAATAGAAGCGAACAAAGACTGAGGAAGGGCGTTGTTGAACGCGCCTTCTATATCTAGGAAGGCACCTAACGCAATCTTCCCGTGATTTAAGGAATTATCGATTTTGCCTACTAGATTGTGCAGGGCATGATCTGTTGATTTGTCTGCTTGGTAGGCATATTGGGAGGAGTTTAACAGGCTTGCTCGAAAACCTTCTTCTCTAATATGCCTATCTAGAATCCTCTCTAGTGTTTTTAGAAGAAAGGATGTTAGGCAGATTGGACGATAAGAGTTTGATAGGGAGGTATTTACTCTATCAGCCTTGTGTATATACACGACTTGCCATCGTCCATCCTAGCGGGATATAGCTCCACGCCAGGCTTGCTCTAAACAGCCTCACAAGGAGGGGTAGCAGGAGTTCCTGTCCTTTTTGCAAAAGGGCAGGAAAAATGCCATCCTCTCCGGGTAATTTGAAGGGGGACAATGAATTCATCACCCATTTCACGGCATTTGGAGAGACAATTTGTGCAACAAAGTTCCAGTCTTTTTGGGTTATATGATCGAGGTTATTCATTTTACTTATCAGCCCCATCTTGTCCCATCGCAGTTCTTTGTAGCATTGACTACCCACCTTTAAAAGTTTCCTTGCCGGAGTCCGTATAAGTGTTGTCGGGTCTTTTTATTGAGCCGACTTCCTGTCTCGGATCTTTGGCGAGAATCTTGTGAAGTCTGGTACTTGCAGGTAAATCTGATATACTCTGACAGAACTTCTTCCACGAATCTCGTTGTCTAATACAATATAACATATCTACATATTCAGAAATGAATATTTCCTTCAAAGTTAGGAATATTGATAGTTTTGCTAATATGTCAATATTCTTTAAAATGGATGCTAGTAGACGACTCAATTATTAATTTTATGTATTGTCCACAATTTTTTATTGTGAAACCACGAAAAAAATTATAATTATTAACTATACCAGCCCGAATGTAACAACCAGTTAATCCTAAAGACCAACGCTCGTCACCAAATATAACAACCCGTTTGCCTAAAGACCATTTGTAACTACTGATAGGTCTTTAGCTACTGTTACTATACTATTAAGGGATAAAGGCAGCGCTTGTCACCAGCCCTAGGGTCCTGGCGTCCTGAAGGAACATCCATTCGCTAGTGGCAAAATAAAATAATAAAAGAAAATAATAAAAATACAAAAAAAAACATCCCTTAATAGCATATGTCGAGCGGTTTTGGCAACTGACTTAAGACTCTCAAGTCCTTAAGGGTAGGAACGCCGAGGCTTAACATGCTCGGAATATTTCTTACTGGTTTTTGGAAAGTGGTGAGAATAAAATAGATTAATAAACAATAACATGTATATTTAAATATAAGTAAAAAATGAATAACAAATTTCAATAAATCAAAACAATCTCTATTTTTGAAATAAGACATAGCAAAAATTACTACCCGCAATTGTAAATCTTTGTTATGATAAACCATGCTAATATAATATAATCTATGATGAAACTTTGATATAAAGAAACCTTTTACATCACAAAAACATTTTAATATAAAAAAACTCTTTATATGATAAACCCCTTAAAACTGATAAAAACATTTAATAAGTAAACTTGGGACGAAAATGAAAGAATTGGCATTTGAAGAAAGACTAATGAACTGTTTTAAAATACATAACCCAAACAAGAGATTTAAACATGTTAAAATAAAATAGATATTACCTTTGAAACTAAAACACTACACACACACTTTACTATATATAATAAATACTAATAATTACTAAGTTACATTTTTGGGCATAGGTTTGGCCCAACGGCCGCCCCTTGAGTCTTTTGTGTCAACGATTGACTCTCTATTTATATCAACCTTAACGTGATTATTTTACAAGAAACGACATATTTATTTTTAATGATTATTTGCACGATTTGTCCTTAAATTTACTAGTGCAATGAACTATTTCTAATTGTTTGGTTTTAATAAATATGTTGTGTTAATTTAATAGGTATTAAAAATATTAGATATTTTTGGGATTTTTGTTAAATTCTTTGTATTTTAAAAATAATAATGCCAATTATTACACGAACATAACAAAAAATTTGTAAATAATGTGAAAATAATCAGTTTTATTATAAAACGAATAAGAGATAAGAAATTTTTGAGAACATCTTGCTGTTTTTTTTATTTTTAATTATGTATCTAAATTTCCGAACCAGAATCCTCCTTAATTTACTATGAAATGTATTTTGCTTACTTTTATCATAAATAACTATTATGAATTAGGCTATAAATATTTTAAACAATTCTAATTGATATCATAGTCCCTAAGTTGATATGATCCATTTCTTCGTAATCGTAGCCACTGTCAACAAGAAAAAAGAAAGACCAGTTCCTTGCATCATGCTCAAGAACACCCATTAAATATTTCAGAGGGATTCGCAGTGGATTACTTTAATGTCTTGTTTCCTATATTCGTTTATATTTTCCCTAGGGAATCCCCCGAGTTCCCGATGGCTGATGCGTCTGAATACAAGCAACCACTATACCTCGGTTAGCAACAACTCAATGCAAGCAAAAAAATGTTCCTATTGTTCTGGTACCCGATGGCAATACTTCAGGGTCTGAGATGGCAGAATAAAAGTTAATTCGAAGAATATGCGTAGAAAGTTTTTAAACATAAAAAGTTACGATCTTTTTTTTAATCAAATTTCACTTTTTAATAAACATGCGATTGTTTATTTTACGTTACATACTTTATAATAGATATAAAGGGTACTATACAGGATGTTAAATGTATATTGTCGATTAGAGAAATTGAAATTTAAAAAAGGATGAAGAAAGAAAATAAAAACAGAAGAAGAAATGAAAAAAAAAAGAAGAAAAAATTAGAAGAAACAAGAAGAAGAAAAATAAGAAAAAAAGAAGAAGAGAAGAAAAAGAATAGAAGAAAAGATTAAGAAAAGAAGAAAAAAAAAAAGAAGAAAAGGAAACAAAAGGAAGAAGAAGGAAAGAGGTAGAAGACTCTTGCAATGATAAATCTAAGACATTTAAATTTTTCGAATCTAGAAACAAGAGATTTTGGAAAAACATATTTTTGTTTATTAATATTATTGTAGACCCATTATCTATATATAATATACCTTAATAAATGTTGATTTACTCTTTCGCGTGATTCATCATAAATAACTGTAAAATTCTCGACACGCTATCAGCGTCCGGATCTACATAACATGGCCCACCACAGCCCTTGGGTTCATACATATATATGTCAATCTAATCTAGGGAACAAAAATTGCTGTATACTAATACCGCCGTAACGGAAAATATATTAGTTATCATCCATCATCCAAGGCTGCGCTCGATGTATATAAAGATACTTCCTTTTTTCTGTCGATGTTATGTATTCTGTGTAATCTAATAGTCTGGGAGCTTATAATACGATTTTGAAAAAAAAAGAAAAAGTTTTTTATTACTGTGAAGCTTGTCCTTTTTTTATGTGAAATCTTACTGTGTTTAGTCAATTGTTTTTCTATCTATGGTATTTAATGTTGCCATTTTTTCTGTCGATGTTATGTATTCTGTATAATCTAATAGTCTGGGAGCTTATATTACATTTGATGGAATGACTGATTTGGGTGTTGATGGGAGAGCGGCTTGTAACATTTATGAGATTTTTAGTGGCAAAGAAATATATGTCAGGAACCATTTCAACGAATTGCATGGACCAGGGTTGGTGTGCAGCGGTTTTCCGCAAGGTTTAGTGCTGGGCCCCGTGCTGTTTGGTATCTATACGTCGGAGTTGCATGGCAAACTGGGCAATAATAATAATAATAATGGTAGTGTCGGGTTGGTGCAGTGTGCGGATGGTATCTGTATGTGTGCCAGTCGTGGGAAGTGTGACCTGTGCTTGGATGATTTTGTCAGTGTGTTGTATGTAGGGGAGGAGTGGTTGTTTGAGGTGGGTTTCACAGTGTGACCGGAGTGATCTGCTTATTATGTGCTTTGCAAGGCGCCGTCCATGTGCAAGTGCGCATGTGCAGTTGTTAGATTTAGGGATGCCCGTTGTCGCTGAATATAGGTATTTCGGTGTGGTGTTGGATCCGGGACTGCTTTGGACAAGCCATGTCGAGTGTTTGGGAGGCGGATGTGAGAAGGGGTTGGACATTCTTCGTTGTGTTGCCAAAGAATCTTGAATCTTGTTTTGTGGGTCATTTATCAGAGCCATTGTTGACTGCGGCTGTGTTTTTTGCCGATCGTCGTCGGACACAAGTTAGAAAAGAGTTGATCGTGTGCAGTGCAAAGCGGTGGGACTTTGTATCGGAGCGGTGAGGTCTTCTCCTGCTGGTGCGGTTCTGGCGGAAGCGGATGAGCCGCTCTTACGTTTTTGGTGACGGTTGGTTGCTGACAGGTACATTGCTGAGTTGAGCACATGTAGTTCGTCCTTGGTGCTTGGAATTGGTAGCTTAAGCACGCGAATTTTGGCAAGCCGCTGCTGAAAAGTGGAAGACTCACCTTTGTTGCCGACTGCTTTTCTTGGGATCAATGAATTTGGTCGGTTTATTGAAGCAATGAGTGGGTTGCCTGTGTTTGAACATGGCTGCGAATCGGTTTTTTCAAGGTCCACCGTCGTGTTTCCGAGCTGTGGTAAGTTAGTAGTAGAGCTTCATTGCTTTTTGAAGTTGGCAGTTGTAGGGTGGATACGGTGGTTTGCACAGATGGAAGTGGGGATCTGAGGGGAGTCGGTGGTGCCTTCTATGTGGAGAATAGTGAAGAGGTGTGTGGGTTTCAATTGCCAGATATTTGTAGCGTTTTTGCGACTGGGGCGGTCACTATGTATGGGGCTTTGGAATGGTGTGCGGAAAGCGGGGTGCGGGTTGCAGTAGTGGTATCTGGCTCAGGGTCGGTGTTGAAGAGCGTGGAAGGTGTAACAGAAAGACATTTTGATGGTTTTGTTATGTGTGGGATGGGGGATTTGCTTGATCAGTTGGAGGTTGAAATTATGTTTGTCTAGACAAAGGGACGTGGAGGCGAATTGGGTGATGGGGCTGCAAGGGAGGCAGGGGTGTGCAGCCATCTTTTGGAAGGTCCTTGTCACAGGGATCTTTGCGGTGGGTGTAAAGATGGTATTTGCAGAGATTGGAATGGGTGTTGGAGAGAGGTGGCTGGGGGTTCAAGTGGTTCATGTTTTTTATCTGCAGGGAGTTGCCACGTGGAGTCTCGCATATATTCAATGGCAGAGTTGGTGAGGAGTGGTGCAAAATTGTGGCTGGATTGAGGATTAACCATGGATGCTTTCCGTCTCATTTGTGTGGAATGGGACTGACGGATTCTCCACTTTGTTCTCTTTATGGCAGGGTCGCGGATCTCGATCACATGTTTTTCGGCTTTTGTGGTGGTGACCTGTGGGATGGTCTTGTGAAGGCAGGTATTCGGTTTCCTACGTGTGTTGGGGTATTGCTCGCGACTGGAGGTCGATCTGTGTGCGATTTGTTTGTGGATTGTATAAGTATGAATAGTATTGGTATCTAACATTTGGGTTTGTAATACCTCTCAATTTGTGTGTGGCTGAAGGACTAACGTCCATTGCCAATAAAGGAGGAAAAAATGTATTTTGTATAATCTAGTAGTCTGGGAGCTTTAGTACATTTTTGAAGAAAAACATTAAATTGAAGAAAAGTTTTTTATTGTCCTTTTTTTATGTGAAATTTTACTGTGTTCAGTCGATTGTTTTTCTATCTATGGTATTTATTGTTGCCATTATTTTCTGTAGATGTTATGTATTCTGTATAATCTAATAGTCTGGGAGCTTATAATACATTTTTCAAGAAAAACATTAAATTGAAGAAACGTTTTTTATTACTATGAAGCTTGTCCTTTTTTTATGTGAAATTCCACTGAGTTTAGTCAATTGTTTTTCTATCTATGGTATTTAATGTTGCCATTTTTACTTCCTATGATTTCAGTGAGATGGAAAATTACGCTACTGTTTAGAAATGATGTGATATATTTATAGGCTGGTTTGTAATATTATTCGTGATATTTTAATTACTCTTTTTGCATACAGAATTGTACGTACTTTCTCTGAATTTTTATTTGATTTCATTACTGTTTTTCAGAACCACTATCTTATAGTTTCTGAGATTTATTATCTTGTCATCTAATATGTCAGTTCTACATGTTATATACGTTCTGTTATTTTTAGAGATTCACATCCAACTGTATTACGTGGGAGTATATTTTTTCTGCAACTCATGCACTGCACTGATTTCAGAACTTTACTTCCAGTTATTTTTCGTTGGTTTATTGAATTGGAAAGTGGAAGTAGGGCACCAGCATGAGCACCATAATTTTTCTATGAAAAACTGCATCGTTATAAGGGTGGAAAACAACCACAAATTGAGTATCCAACTTTTAATGAATCCGGCGTCTCTTGAACGTCGAGCGAAGTTCTCATCACGTCATTTGCATCTCATAGTTATATATAGAATGGATTTTTCCTTTGGTATTACTGTATATTACATTGGTATATATGTTTGAAGTGTGTGTAATGTTAATATTGCTAGATTTTACTTCTAGGTTTTTCAGTGTTTTTCTGTTCATACACAATACACTGTTCTCTATACAGAAAAAAGAAAGTACTAAATTCTACCAAAAATTAAGCACTTTCAAACTCGATTTTAAATCAAGCACGTTTAAATGTTAATTTGGGTATTTATTACTAATTTATTACTAATTTATTAGGAATTTATTGGGAATTTATTAGGAATTTATTAGAAATTTATTAATAATGTATTAAGAATTTATTAGGAATTTATTAATAATTTATTAATAATTTATTAATAATTTATTAATAATTTATTAATAATTTAATTTATTAATAATTTATTAATAATTTATTAATAATTTATTAATAATTTATTAATAATTTATTAATAATTTATTAATAATTTATCAATAATTTATTAATAATTTATTAATAATTTATTAATAATTTATTAATAATTTATTAATAATTTATTAATAATTTATTAATAATCTATTAATAATTTATTAATAATTTATTAATAATTTATTAATAATCTATTAATAATTTATTAATAATTTATTAATAATTTATTAATAATGTATTAATAATGTATTAATAATTTATTAATAATTTATTAATAATTTATTAATAATTTATTAATAATTTATTAATAATTTATTAATAATTTATTAATAATCTATTAATAATTTATTAATAATTTATTAATAATTTATTAATAATTTATTAATAATTTATTAATAATTTATTAATAATTTATTAATAATTTATTAATAATTTATTAATAATTTATTAATAATTTATTAATAATTTATTAATAATTTATTAATAATTTATTAATAATTTATTAATAATTTATTAATAATTTATTAATAATTTATTAATAATTTATTAATAATTTATTAATAATTTATTAATAATTTATTAATAATTTATTAATAATTTATTAATAATTTATTAATAATTTATTAATAATTTATTAGGAATTTATTAATAATTTATTAAGAATTTATTAATAATTTATTAATAATTTATTAGGAATTTATTAAGAATTTATTAAGAATTTATTAAGAATTTATTATTTATTAAGAATTTATTAAGAATTTATTAAGAATTTATTAAGAATTTAATAAGAATTTATTAAGAATTTATTAAGAATTTATTAAGAATTTATTAAGAATTTATTAAGAATTTATTAAGAATTTATTAAGAATTTATTAAGAATTTATTAAGAATTTATTAAGAATTTATTAAGAATTTATTAAGAATTTATTAAGAATTTATTAAGAATTTATTAAGAATTTATTAAGAATTTATTAAGAATTTATTAAGAATTTATTAAGAATTTATTAACAATTTAAAAACTTATTTTAACGACTGTCACTTGTTATTTTGAGAATGTGTTTCTCATCTCTTTTAAAGTCTAACTTATTATTTCTAATGCAGTTGGGTTAGATTATGTATAATTTATGTTAAATCCTGAATATGCAATGTTAAAAAGAACATTTTTAGTGTTTGATTAAATGTTATTTTTTCTAAAATTTTAAATCAACGTCATAGTTTTTGAATTTAGGAAATAAAATAATTAATTTTACCTCCAAGAAATGTAATTTTTAGAACTTGTTCTTTAAATATTCTCAATTATAAAACTGAGAGTAAAAATACTCAAATAAAATATGTTTTGCGAAAATAAAACATTCTTGACCAAATTTCTCTCTGTGTAGTAAGATCAAAATATTTAGGTTTATTAATTTTTTATTATAATGCCATTGTATTTAGATTATAATATGTACTGGTGTTATAATTAACAGAAAATTCGTAACTTTAATAAATTCAGATGTATAGTACATGCAATATAATTAATGATAGAATAATATGCATTTACTCTGGTGAATTTTATTTATTTAGTTTGCCTTCTATTATTCTACTTTACGCACTAGTGAAAAAAAGTACAACTTTACACACTTCGTGGAGTGCGTAAAGTACGTAGTTTACGGCACGGTAGTAGAAAAAATTAATTTCATTTATTTTAAAAATAAATAAGAAGGATAATAGGTCTGGGCAACGAACTTTAAATAGTTTACAAGGAATAAAGAAAAATTAGTACACATTTGCATCTGTTATTCTATCAGGATTTAAAATAAAAGTTGTTATCGATTTAAAATTTCTGATTTAATTTTCAGTTCGTCGATTTTAAATCGCCTTTAGCGGAATTTTAAAACAACCATTATATTCAAAACTTTAAAGTAAAAATAATAAATCGAGGCATCGAACTCTGACCAAACTTTCATGAATATTTTAGTGGTGGAATTACGCCAAAAAGACAGTATCAATTTTTCGTAGTCAAATTTTATTGAAACTTTCGCAAATGAGCGATTGTTTTTCGTTACTCATATACAGAGTGATTCTAAATGACGTTAAAATAATACAATTCAAAATAAAGATTTTGTTGCGATTTTTATTTTGGTAAATTAAACCTAAAATATAGTATCTTGAATCTTAAGTTTAGGAAGGGACTAATGAAGAAAGATAACCAGATACCTATTTTCTAAACTATTTATTTAACAATCTTCAAGGCACTACAAAATACAAAAATAAATATAAGGTGTAGACTCCGTTTGACGAGAAAAGAACCCAACTGAAGTTGCAACAATGACAGTGGAAAAAACCAAATTATTTCTTGTTTAATTACGTAGATTAGTAACGACAGGGTCGCACCACTGGCGTAGAGCGAACATTGTTTCCGATATCAATAACATTTGAAGTTGTGTTTTTGGAATAGTTTATTTGTTAAAAAAGTCAAAAAAATCAAAAAAGTCAAAAAAGTCAAAAAAGTCAAAAAAGTCAAAAGTCAAAAAAGTCAAAAAAGTCAAAAAAGTCAAAAAAGTCAAAAAAGTCAAAAAAGGCAAAAAAGGCAAAAAAGTCAAAAAAGTTAAAACAAGTCGAAAATTCAAAAGTCGAAAATTCAAAAGTCGCAAAGTCAAAAGGCCAGAAAAAGCAAAAAAAATCAAAAAAGTCAAAAAGGCCAAAAAGGACCAAAAAGGTCAAAAAATCAAAAATCCAAAAAAATGTCAATAAAATGTCAAAAAAAGTAAAAAAAGTCAAAAGTAAAAAAAAAAGTAAAAAAAAGTCAAAAAAAGTCAAAAAAAAGTCAAAAAAAGTAAAAAAAAAGTCAAAAAAATAAAAAAAGCCAAACATAGAAAGAAAAAAAACAAAATACAGATTTCTAGTAGGGAAGCCTCATGTAATTTTCAATTTATTTTTATTTCTAAACATAGAACAACAGTTATAGTGGCATCAGAAATACACATTCTGTGAAAATTTCAACGGTCTACCTATTACGGATCACCTATTTGTTTTTGGTCATAATTTAATTTCAAACGGGACGTTGTATGTTATAACTGATAGTGTGAGGAACTCATATTAAGAAAATTGTTGGTCGGTTGGAATATACAGTAAGGGAGCATTTAGTAACTATCTTTTTTAGGGAATAGGAGTATTTCCACAACCATACAATGCAAATATTGCTGATTTTTAATGCTTATATTTTTAAATTTCAGCGAACTCTAAAAGCAACTGATGAAAGCAGAAGTAGTTACACCAGAATTAAAAAGATAGCTTTAGCTATTGTAACAGGAGCATCTACTTTCTTTGGATCTCCTCGAAAAAAGAGACCGAGGAAAAAATAAATTCTGAAAACACTAAAATTTGAAGAACTGAAAAGGAATCGGGGAACCGTTTATAATTTTTACATCCTGTAGAGAAGGGCTTCCAGTTTAAAATGTAAGTAACATGCATAAATATTTAAATAAAAATATTTCCTTTAATGTAGATGGCAGCGCACACAAGATAAAACAGAAAGATAAACATAGAATTCTATGATATTCGACTTAAAAGAAAATTAAAAAATGTTATTAAATAATATAGAACTGAGGGTTGGAATATTATATATACTGATGAAACATACATCTACTGCTCATATATGCAATATAAGGGATTGTATCATTCATATATCAGGAAAAGATTTGAAGAAGCCAAATTTAAAAGCAAGGAGACTTGTGATTGTTCATAAAGATGAAAAAAAAAATTATTTCTAATACCTTATTAATATTTCTTTCGGGTATATCTCTACATACATATATTGAAATCTTTATAAACACTGTTATATCAAGTATAACATGTTTGAACTTATTTTAGGGAAACACACTGTTCAATAGTAATGAGTATAGTAGTAAAAATGGTTTAATTTGAATGTGTGGAAAAACGGACAATAACTTCACTCATTGAGGTCTATAAAAATGTTTGTTGGGCTAGAACGAAAAACATGTACAACCTGATTTTTAAAAGTTATACTATTGTTATTTATAGTTTTTTCATTGGTTTTAAAACAATATATAATACAAGATAATTCTAACAGTGAAGTTAGGCAACACAATGTACAATGTTTTATTATGACATGTTGCACTCCTATTTTTTGCTTTTTTTGTATTCAATTAAATTCAAATAAAACTTTTCATCCTTCACTTTATATGTTATTATAATTTATTAACAAAATAGCAAATTTTCAGGTAATTCTAGATTAAATTTATTTTATTTATTTTATGTTCTAAAAGTGGAGACTACCATAATGACATGAATCGTTTAAACTTTATGAAGTTGGTACAGGAACAACTATTGCCCAATATGCCTGAGAAATTAGTTCTTAACCCCCCATTTGGTTACAATTTTTTTTTAAATTAATAGACTTTGTCCACTTATTATACAGCTTGTTTTTTTTTTCTACAAATTTCTTGATATTATTTTTCGTTTTTGAGTTTTTTTAATTATTTCAACCCTTTATTTTTATTCAGATTTTTTCATCTCCTTGTAAAGCCTAATTTTTTCTGAAGATTTCAATTTGATATTGTTTTTTATTTCTGAGTTTTTTTTATTATTTCAACCCTCCTTATATGAGATACAGGTATCGAAGTAAAATAAATTTCAAGAAATAAATCCTTTTTTAGGTACAAATTAAAAAAAAATATCAAAAATAAACAGCCCAAACACAAATTCTCAAACTTAATTAAATTACTTTACTGTATAATCCCACATCGTCTTGTAAAATATTACCCTCACACAGTAAACTAAAAATATTTCACTCTAATTCGGCCTTAAAGCCACCTATCTCAGAGTTTTTGATAAAACCCCACATACTTTGATTACTATACGGGGCAAGAGAGAGATCCGACACGCCCAACATAGGGCGCGGCCATTTTGAACTCTATGACACAGTTTATAGCTAAAGAATCAGATCGCTCACTCTGCGTCGGCACTTTTTATCTCAATGTTCCAGTTTATACACTGCGCAACTCAGATAATACAATATATGACAACCGCCTATAATAAAACAGCAGTCTTCTGCGTATCCTGAATTTGTATTCCTGGAGTGGATATTATTTTGGAACTTTCAACTGGTCCGAGTGAGCTAACTAATTCTTTAGCAATAAACTGTGACTCCAAAAATAATATTCACTGACACTGACAGCAGCAAGCAAAATATCAGGTGCGTTTTAATCATCCGCTACTGCTTCCGGAATTGTCGGTTGAGTCGTTCTAACCTGTCAGATTAAAACAAGAAAACCGACAATTTCGAAGCAGAAGCGGATGATTGCGCCAAGATGTAGGCAACACGTAATAAGGGTTCAAAATGGCGGAGTTTTCTATCTCCTTTTAAAAGGCACTCGAAAAGCTGCGCAGTGCGACCATTCTCCGTATAGTAAAAGAAAATCAAAGTATGTGTAAAACCCCCATTTACAATGACTAATTGACATTATTGACAAGGTTAACACACGGAATTGCGTTCGGAAACTAAGAATTTGCAAATACAGAAACAGTTTTCGTGGGGACTGCAACACAAAATACACATAGCTGTATATAGTGCTGAATGACGACAATATGAACCGTTACAATCAGATGTAGATATTATTAAAAAATATTTATAATTTTTAAATACAGAAATATCATTGACTAATAATTAAGAACAATATTTATTATAATACTTTGAACATCTATATCATTTTCCCACTTAACTTTTGTTCTACCAATATTACAATACTCTTGAGCTAGGAAAACTGTCTCGTTAAACATAATTTAAAAAAGGATAAACTTAATAATTATGTAATTGGCATATTATTATGTTAAATGTGTTATTGTTTTTCTTAGTTAATGGGATTTCATTTCTAAAATCAAGTGGAAATACAAATTGATATTTTTTTACTTCGTGCATATAGCATATGCCGTCACACGCCTTGGTACCAGTGCCTATGACCCTGTTACGTTAAGGAATATTAAATTATGCAGTATGGAACTATAGAGATAATTTTATTGTTTACATTTAAGAGATCGATTTATTTCTTCATATTAAAAAAAAACTTAAGGACGAGCTTATATTATATGACTATAATTACATATTGTGCGATTAATCGTTTTTTTTTCTCTTGTTCCTCTTCTGCTATATCTTCGCTAATGTCATCTGCTCTATCCATAGTTGTTGATTTTAAGAAACTAGGGATATCTAATAAACTAAGTGCCTCTTTAGAGAAAAGTTTTCGTCTTTTGAGGATTTTGACTCTAAAGTTAAAAATTTCCGTATAGGTGTTAATTCTACTGGTTTTTCTAGCGTGAAATAATCTTAGATGTTTATATTGTTTACGGCTGGCCTCTAAAACGTCTTCTGTTAGCTGTCCAACAGGTATTAGCAGAGAATTTATATCATAACCATGGATATAGTATAGTTTGTGCAACAAGAGTGGATATGATGGCCATATCGCCCGAAGACGAGATTTGGGTACGACGCCGTAGGCGAAGTACTCAAGAGTCTGAGTGCGATGTAGACAATCCACTCGAGTTGTACAGTATATTTTTTCTACGACCAACTAACAAAAATCTACAAATAAAAAAAATATTTTAGGTTATTAAAACAAAATAACTAATTTTAAAATAAACAAAAAAAAAAGTTCATTTAAATTTTCCCCTTCCGAGAATAGAACTCCAATCTTCCGTGTGGAAGGGTAGAACGCTAACCGCAGGACCACCTATTATTTCATTTTTGTTGCTTTTATTCTCGTAATTAAACTGACTTCATAAAGTTTTATTTAAATTAACAAATTATTTATAATTATAGACGAAATAAAAACAGAAACGCTATTATTTATCGATTTTACACAAGAATAACTCATTTTAATGTATGTTTAATCTTAATAACTAAAAAATATACTGACAATTAAAAATAATAGCAGTGGGTTGATCCAAAAATGAACGGTGATTGATGGATTTCATTTTTTTGCAGTATTCTCACTATTAGAATGGATATGAAATATTGTGATGGTATTTAGTTGTCAAATATTAAAAAAAAAACATACTTATATGATATAAAATGTGAGTTTAGACGTCAAATGTAAAGAAAAATATGTTTTGAATGTTTACTTTGTTGTTAAGTTTTTTTAACACACCCTGTATTATATAAAATATGTGAAAATTACTGATCTGTATTATTTTACTGGATAGGATATAGCCAGGGCCGCCGAGAACCAGGCCGGGCCCCAGGACAATTCCTCCAGTTCGGGCCCCGTGACAAAAAAATCTTAACAAAAAAAAAAACAATTCTCCCTACTTTAATCACTTCTTCTTCTAAAAAAAGGTCCCTAAACTTAACTTCCCTCTCTCATCTTGTGTCGAATTTCTCATACACAACAAAAAAAACCTGTTGTCGGGCCCCCATTTAAGCTCGGGCCCCGGGAATTTGTCCCGGCTACCCCCCCTCTAGTCGGCCCTGGATATAGCCCCCTAAAAAGTGTTCCAAAACATTGGCCGATTTGGCAAATAATATGGCGGACCGAATGTTATTTAACATAACCTCTATTTCCAGTTGTCAGTTAATTGTGTCAACACATTACGATGAAGACGTGTTTTTATTATGGAAAACGAAGTGAAAAAAGTATCTGTAACCTTCATAGGTAAATAAAACTATTATATTTATAATAATTTGTTAATAAATCTAACTATTTTGTCGAAACAAACTGAAACAATTACTAATTTACACATACACACACAATCACACAAGAATACAAATGACATTTTCGTTGAGGGCAATAGCATACTTTTTCGTTTTGTAATCTGTGCGTAGATAAGCTAATATCCATGTAGGTATAGAAAAATTAAATTTTTTCCATTACAAATAACATTTTTATTGACAGACGACATCAGTTTATAAGCTATCGTTACTGGACTACAAGTTAAAACAAACAACAGAACTTGTGAAATAACGAAACCAACTTTAACAGTCACGTCAGAGAGTAACTAAAACTTGATTACGAAAAGTCTCACCTACTCCACTGGTTCACAAAAGACGAGACAACTCGGTGCACTCTATTTTTAGTGGCGAAAAATAGAGAACTTTTTAGATTACGAATGCCGTTATAATTCCTGTTGTGGAAGAGTTTTCTTTGTTTTCTTACATTTTCAGTGGGCCACATGATGCATATTAACATTGTCAGAATAACGATAATTTTGAAATTTAACTTCTTTAGCGTATATTGAACGATTTTATTTGAGTAGTTATTTATTGTAAGTAAAAGTGGACAAGTTAAAATATTAGTATTATTATATTAAATAAATTTTGGGTCTTATTAAAGAGCGATAATTTTTGAGCGAGTTTTAACGAACTTCAGAATGGAACTTTTACTGAATTTAATATTTTACTATACGTTATATTAGTGAGACATAATTTATATTCCATTAACGATTAATGTAATAAAAATAAATTATTCTATCTTTAAAATAGAGAGTGAGTTAACAAAAATGTGTGTTTTCAAAAGAAAAGTACGTTAATATGATCAATACCGTAAGGTGTTAAGCAAGACAATAAATTAGTATATTGTTATAAAAAAAAATAACACAAAAAAATGTATAGTAAATTGGGAAGTGATTGGCATTTTAAGAATAATATTTTGAATTATCTGGTAAGTTTTTGTAACTCAGCTTTTTTAAATAGGTTAAAGAATGTTAAAATTCCTAACTTTTATAAAAAAAAACAAGCTTTACACTCAGGTAAATTTACTGAAAACCGTATTTTGTCAGCATTTTAACTAAAGATAATATAATATTTATTGTCCTCTCTACGGCATTAATTGTCAATAACAAAATTCAGTTATTGGCCTCATTATAAAAATGTAGGTATTAGGATAGGTAGGTAGATAAAGATTTTTATCGCCAACCGTAAATAAAGCCATACATTACCATAGCAATTTGTGGAAGTAAGCAAACACTTGGCGATAAAAGTTTGTATGGACCACATCAGCAAAGTGTCTCAGACAAGTTCCATAAAGAATCACTTTGCTGAGCAAGCCTGTAAAGTTAAAGTCCCAGTATTAGTTGAAGTCAGACAATGTAGAAAACAGAAGGTGACCTGAGGTTAGAGTTAAGAATAAAAGGGTAAAGTTAGCGTTGAAGGGTAAAATTAAAGGTGAAGTAGAAGTAGGAGTTTACTGGTAATGAAGAAGTACAGCGGAAGGCCTGAAATATGAATAGATTATGAGAAGCAATGGTCATCATGGAGAATTAGTTACCGCTGATGAAATGTGGCCAAAAAATGAGTATATAAATGGTTGTTAGGAAAAGTATCCTCTATAAGCACCTTTCTTAGTAGATATACAAAGCAAATACGGCCTCACATAGGGAATTCAATGTGAATTGAATCGGACCAGTAATGATGGAGATTGAAGCTTAGACCCTTCTGACTTTCGTTCTATAATATAATAATTTTTCTGTTCGGTGTTAATAGAAATGTAATTCCCACTTCTGTCACTCCCCTGTTTTACCCTCAGACCCTGTCTCACTATTACATATTGAATCTGTACCTCTCACTCTTACGCATCCCTATGTGAGGCCGGATTGGCTTTGTATATCTACTTTTCTTAACCAACAAGTATGTTTCCTAATACACAGTTTTATTGCTAGGCAAAATCCGAAATCAGTTTCGTAAGAACACTTTCGAAGTGTTCATTAAGAGCTCTAGTAACAAAATGGGCGAAAATAGCTTAATCCAAGTTCAAAGTCTAAAACTTTTTACATTAAAGATTGGTTTCTTACTATAGGGCATGTAAAACTTAGCTGATAACACAAGGATTGAATAATACACTTAAAAGCAGCTTGTTTAGGTCGTCCAGCGCTGGGTCAGTTGACTTTCCTGGCTAGTATGCATATTGGTTGGGATGAAGCGAATTTATTTTTAATATATCGTCCCCCTGATATACCTATCTATCAATCTTTCTAGAGTTTTAAGTAGGAAGGAGGATAGGCTTATGGGGCGATATGACTTTGGCGTTTGGTCTGGGACCCTACCTACTTTGGCAAGGTAGACTACTTTCGCCTTTTGCCATATATCTCCAGGCAATACATGCTCTGATGATTTTGCATCTTTACCCTTCTGGAGCAGAATTGGATATATTCCATCCATCCCCGGGGATTTGTAATCTCAAAGGCCAGCTTCCAGTCTATTGGAGTTGGTCTGATCCCCTTTTGACTGTAGTTCTCTTGGTCTCCTGAGTCTAGTCCTGTTAGCATAGTTGAGGCCGGAAAGTGCACCTGAGTTAGTATCTCCAGACTTTCCTCTAGTGTCGTAGTGTGTATCGTCCTCTTTTTTGAGGAATCCCACTTGACTAGATGTACTGTCTTTGGCTATAACTCTAGGGATTCTAGCGCTGGCGGTGGTCTCTGAGACCTCTTCGCAGAACTTCCTTCATGTGTTTCTTTAAGCCTTGCGTACTTCCTTGTTATACTCTATGAGCTTATTTTTATAAGTAGTCCGGTCTTGTGTGGATTTGGCTCTGTTGAATAACCTTCGCACCTCGCCTCTCAGGCTATCTAGGTGTTTATTCCACCACACTGTTTTTCTCGTTTGGTATCTCTCTTTTTCTGGACAGTTTTCTTGGTAGGCATTAGTAATTGCCTTGTTTACCAAGACTACTGTCCTTTCGAGTGTTTTTGTTTCTCGTACATTAATGATTTCCTCCTTGAGAGATTCCTCGAGGGATTTTATGTACCCTTCCCAATTCGTCTCTGACGGATTTCTAAACCTGTCTGCTGTACGAGTTGGATATTGTATATGGAATCGGATAGGTCTGTGATCTGAACACGATGGTTCATCGGACACATGCCAGTCCCTGAACTGGTCATTTGTGCCTCTCGAAGATATGGTCATATCTAGAACTTGGTTTTGGTTAGCAATGACAAAAGTTGGTTTGTTACCTTTATTGGTAATTTCTAACCCTTCACATATAATGAATTGTAATAGTGACTCTTGGATTGATGTTGGTGCTTCCCTAGATCGTATGGTGTGCATTCGCATCGCATTGCATCCTATTTTGATATTGAGTTTCTGCTCCTCGCAATGGGCAATGATTCTGCCTAGTATTGCTGGTAAGCATATTCTCTCCTCTCCCGGGAAGTAGGAGCATAAAACATAACTCTTCTCTCCCTCTTCCATTGTAACAAAATCACCGGTGCAAGCACCGGTATTAGTGTACAATTAACCCTGTTGCTGTAGATTATACAAGCGCGGGGTTTTTGATTCCATTTGCTGTACAATAGCTTACCTTGTTGCGGTTTTAGTCCCGCAACTTTTCTACAAACAAGCCAAGGTTCCTGCAGGAGGGCTATATCCAAGCCTTTCGTGTCAAACGTCCTACATATTATGGCAGATGCTGCCTTAGCATGGTGGACGTTTGCCTGCAGAACCTGTATGCCCCGCTGTGGCTCATTGAAGGCGCCACTCGGAGCTTTGTAACCTTCTGAGATGGCTTCCGCCACTTTTGGTAGAGGGGTCTCTGGCGGACTTCTTGCCTTCTTTGCCCTTGGCGACGTTCGGCCTTTGGGCGGCCGGCTTTCTGGAGTCTGGTGTTTTTTGGCCCATTTTGACCTTGACCTTTTGCCCCACCGGCTTTATTTTGGACCCTTTTTGGACCAGTTTTGCCCTGTTTTTCTCCTTTTCTTCATGTTCCGTTTCTTTGAGACGGAACTTTATACGTCCCATCTTAAAGTATAGTGAAATGTCCAGCTTCTGGAGTTCGGTATATGACCCTTCGTCCACGGAGATGGCCCAAGTTTGGCCTTTCTTTATTGGAGTTAGGGTCAGAACCTTCCAGAGGTTGATTTAAGGGTGTTGTTGCTGACCCTCACTCTGTAAAGGACTCTTTGGGCATCTAACCTCTTTACACCTTCACCTGCTATGTACATTGTACATATCCTTGGTTTTGGGATGTCGATGTCCTGCCGAACCTCGAGGGTTACACCATCCTAGGGCCTAAGCGTGAGCACCACATCCTTTAACCATTGTGCATTAAGGCTGTCTGTAAAAAGTATTAAAATGTATCCCGGAATATATTGCTGCTTTGGTTCCATAAGTGCCTCTGGAAAGCCGGTTCTCACCACTGCGATCTTTGTGGTGGCAAGGGCCTCTTTGAAGGTTACCCCTTCAATTTTGGCGTTCTTTTCAACTTTCTGATCTGCAGGAGGAGTATGTCCTTCTGATCTTGGCCTTTTAGTGGTCTTTTTTTCGACCTGGCTGGCCTTAACTTGGGATCTGATAAAGTTTTCCTTGATTATGCCTCGTTTGGCAGCAATGAAATTTTGGCCAGATTTTACCAGGTTGTTTAGCCTTGCTCTCGTTCGACCGGATATGACAAAGAATCTGACTTCTGTGTCTGACATTGCTTCAATCTCTTCTTCGGAGGTGACCCTTCTGGATTTGGGCCTTTTGGATGTTGTTGGCACATTTGCCTGGTCAACTTCCGTGGCCTGTTTTGTTATCTCTGCCACTTCTGCCTGAGATTGCTTTTGTTCGACTACTGCTGGTGAAACATTTGCCTGTTCAGTAGTAGAAGTTTCTGAGTTAATTGTATTTGTATTTTCTAGGTCCATATTGTTCCCACGAGTAGCTGGGGAAGGATGCGTCAACCCGTCCAGAGCTCCGCCTTAGACGGGCAAGCCTACTTACTCGGGAGGATGGCCGGTATTCCGAGGTACCGTTTGACAGCTGTTTCGATGCAGGCCCAGCTGCTATTCATCCCTCGGCTTGGTTTACTGACACCTTAGATTAAACCTGGCGTTCGTTCGTCCTTCTTGGTAAAGTTTTCAATGGCTTCTACTGCCAAAGGCATGGAATATATACCTGTGCCTTTGGCCATTGGGTCATATCCTTAAACTGTAAGCCTCTCCGCTACGGCAAAGCGAGGACTCGTAAAATTACGACAGGATAGATTATCCCGCCTCAACCTCCAGCGGAGGTGAGTTGGTTCGCGGCACCAGGTTTCGCAAAGGATTTTGGGGGTTTTAATATCCCCTCACCCTACTTATATCTGCCACTGGCCAAAGATTTTGACCGTCACCCTATTCACCACCCGAAGACGCGCTCGGTAGGCTCTTGGGAAAAATATTCAAAACAAGATAATAGACCTGTTGCATCAAAGTATGAAATCTTATAATATTAATTAAATAAAAAAAGCCAAATATAATTCGCTAATTTTACATTGAACTCATGATATTTCTAAGGTGGAGCAAATGACTCTTGTAATCAGATATGTTTCAATCAATAAAACTGATTCCCATCAGGGTGAAGTTGAAATTAAAATTAATGAAAGCTTTTTGGGTTTTCTTCTAGTTGAAAGGTTAACAGGGAAGCAAATAATTGAAATTATAATTGCAGAACTTAATAATTTGAGTTTAAATTTACAGGATATAAGAGGGCAGGGATATGAAAACAGGTCTAATAAATCAGGAGTATAGTCTAGGATTAGGAATCTAAATCCGTGAGCTTTCTACGTTCCATGTAGTAGTCACTCTCTCAATCTAGTGGTTAACGATATGGTAAAAGCATCTTTGGAAGGCGCTAATTTCTTTAATTTGATTTAGAAAATATATGTATTTTTTGCAGCATCTACTTTTCGCTGGGCAATTCTTTTAAAACATGTCCAAGGTTTGACTTTAAAACCATTAAGTGATACTAGATGGAAAAGTAGGATAGATGTTTTAAAGCCTTTAAGATTTTATATCGCAGGCGTATACGACGCCTTGCTAAGCATTTATGAGAATGAAGAAATTTAATAAGTGACGAAGCCTTGGGTTTATTAAGTTGTATTAAACAATTTAAATTTTTGATAAATTGTAGATAAATGTAAAGCAAATGTAAAACTTTATGAATGCATGTTTGTCATTTAAAAACAAACGCGAGACAATGTTAAACAAACATAGATTTAATATACCCTATGTTGCGCAATAAAAAATATATTTCAATACGTGTGTTCCCTATTTGAACACATATTAAGTTAAAACATTTAATACTTTTAGGTTTTCTTTATATTTCATTAATAATAATGCCCTATCTAATTGTGTTTTAATTGCATTTGTTGCGAAACATTTACATTTAAGATAAGGATTAAAAACAGTTATCGATAGAAAAATTAAAATTAAAATGTTTTTGTTTTAATTTAAAGTCTTTTGAGGCAGACTTTTCAACTACACAAATATACAATAATTCCCAGCTGAATATGAACATTCATATGCAAACCGAATTATATTTGTCACCAGAAGTATGATTATTACAGAGATTCTTGTTATGTAATCATTATACGACGAAGTGAATTCATCTTTATTTAGATAAACCATAAATTTCGGTGACGTTTAGAGGATTGCGAGGTAGGTGTCTTGAGGCTATAATCTCCTCATGAGACGAGAATCTGTTCAAAATTTCATCTCATGCAATATGCACCAGATGCATTATACATCAGAGTGTTTCCTTAAAGTTGCTGGGTGGTATATCTCAGATTTTCGGTTGGTTATCCACAACAAGCAGATACAATTATTATCCGTTGTATTCATATCGTTTTGAGTAGGATTCTACACTGGAAAATATAAATTTCGAATGTGGTAATTTATTTTTTTTATGTGGATGGACGAGAAACTACCTAGTAGTTTTTTAACATGTAATTTTACATTAATTTTTAAAAACCTGTACCTGAGGCTAAGTTTAAGCTTTTGTTTTTTGCGTTTTTCATATCATATTTAACACGTTCGCGACGTACTGGATATTACAAGAACCCACTAAGAAACGCATTTTTTTTTAACTGCTGTTTTTTAAATTTTATTTTGTATTTTGCTGTAAATAAATTGATTTGAACTAAAATCGTGTTTTTTTCCATTTTTAGATTATTTAGAGCGTGCTCCACAGGTGGGTCACGACGGCCCTTCGAAAAAAAAAAAAAAATAGCCAGTGGCCGTCGTGACCCACCGGTGGACACGCAAAATTATTGCAATTGCAGAGAACACTACATATAAAGCTTTTTGTTTCACATAGTTTGTCGGTAAAAAATGTCATCAAGGACGAAGAATATTTTAGCAAGAGCCCTAGCAGACAGGCCATCATCGCCCATATCCCCCAAGCCAGCACCATCATCACCTTTATTCCCTTCGTCGATTTCGACGACACTACCATCTAGCCCTCAGAATTCACAAAAGCCACCTTCACCAGTCTCAAAGTCACCATCACAGTCCCCAGTACACTCAACATCTAAAGAAAAAACACAGTCTCCTCGACCATCATCATTGCGCACCTCTCGAAAATCATATGCAAACACTTCTTCTTCTGAATCAGAACCATTTCAAGATTCCGAAGACTCCTATAGGTCATTAGAATGTGAGACAGAAAGTGAAGGTGAAGCATCTGCTTCGCCAACGGGAATTCGTAGTGATACTGGAGAAGATGAAGATCAGCAAAATTCAGAAGACAACCAAGGGAACCCAACACAACACAGCACTGAGAATTGAGGGCCATGTACGATCGTTCCTGCACCATTTCAATACACAGGTCACGGTGGACTTATGACAGACAATTTAGATGCAGCTAGACCTTACAAAATCTACAGACAGTTCATAACCGATGAAGTTTTGGATCTAATCGTCGAGGAAATAAATCGATACGCAGAGCAGATCATTAGATTAAAAGCACTACGTCGTCGATCACTTTTGAACTAATGAAAGGACTCCAACAAAACCGAAATTAAAAAGTTTTTTGCAATATTGCTAATTATGGGTCTGAATAAAGTTCCCAAAATGCGGCTATATTGGTCCAACAACGACATTTACTGTAATGAACGAATAAAGAAAATTATGAGTCGAAACCGCTTTGATTTGCTTTTAATGTGCCTTCATTTTGCGGACAATGAGGATCCTCATGCTGAAATAGGTAGACTTTTTAAAATTAAAAAAGTTCTTGACATTTGCTGCAGCAATTTTCGGAAATCCCTGGTCCCAGAAAAAAAAAATTGTAAACGATGAAAGTATGGTGCCTTGGAGGGGTCGTCTCATATTCCGGCAATACCTTCTAGCAAAGGCTCATAAATACGGTGTCAAACTGTACAAAGTATGTACACCCAAAGGGTACACATATGACCTGAGGGTCTACGCGAGAAAAAACGACCCGACGAGAACCAATCCTGCTGCAACGAATGAAGGTGGTCGGTCATACGTACAAAATTTGCATGGAACTGATGAGTGATTTGAAAAACTGTGGCAGAACTCTTTTTATAGACAATTTTTACACGAGGGTTAAACTTTGCCAAGACTTGTTGAAATCAGAAACATATGTTCAACGCTGAAAGCCAACAGGAAGGGAAATCCGGAAAATGTCAGTAAAAAAAAGTTGAAGAAAGGAGAGATATATGGGAAGCAGGATGAAAATGGAATCCGCGTAATTAAATGCACTGGTCCAGTTCTCGTAAGGGAAAAGATATCAAAAAACCTTTAGCCATAACTGATTATAACGCAGCCAAGAAAGGCGTTGATGTCTCTGATCAGATGTCTTCTTATTATACGAGCTTACGAAAAAGCATCAAGTGGTACAAGAAGGTCATCTTTAAAGTTTTTCTGGGTACCAGTGTGGTAAATACATGGGCTGTACATAACAAGTACAGCGCTGGCCCCAAGAAGGACATGTTAACTTGCCGCGAAGAAATAATTGATGGGTTATTGGAAGAAGAAATGGATGCCAATAATTTAGATTTAAATGTTGTAGATGACAAAGAAAATGTCACAGAAGAGAATGTCGAGCAAGCAAAAAAAGAAAGCGAAGTTAAAGCAGCCATAGAATAGACAAGTACGAAGGACAAGCAAGAAAATGTTGAAGAAGATGCAGTGAATGCTATAAAAGATTGCAGCAGGAGGAAGGTTCCAAAATAGCTAGAACTAAAGCTTAAAAGGTTTAGACTTTATGTGAAGATTGTGAGGGAAAGCCCACCAAGTGCTTTTCATGTTTTAAAACCTTGCATATTTAGTAGTTTAACCCTTTACTTGTGTTTTTTAATTTTTTTAGAATGCCTTTTATTTGTTTTATTTAGAATGTGTTTTATGTCTAAATTAATGAAATACGCTTTTATTTAGCGAAAGTGAACAAGTTTTACGTTATTGTATCCGAGAATACCGATCAAGGAGAAGCGACAGTAGCTGTCGGTGCCTTTGATATCGGATGGACCTTTTTCACAGTATGACTTTGATTGATATACAACTTAGCACGCTGAGAAAACATGCTTATTTTTTACACTGAGCGAAATAGTTTGGCAAATTGTCTGAAATCATTGCTATAGTCCATGCGCAAATGTTGTAATGTGATTTAATTACATTGAAGTAGTTAGGGTTAATAGCAATTAATAATCATAATATTTACTGTTCGTAGTCCTTTGGAAAAGTAAATAAACTTAATCCTTGGCCTGTTTTGGACGAACAAGAACGGTATGAACAAAAATATCCAGATCCAGACATTCTATTACAACATAAAGAAACACCAAAAAATATCACTCAACAGCTCACAGACTAAACACAACTTGGACTGACTTTGACAGATTATATGATTTTGAGTGATACACAACTTAGTTTCGCACATGCGCGTATCAAAACGGTACACTGAAAACACCAAGCTGTCGCTTCTCCATGATCGGTATTCTCGGATTGTATTTCTTTTTTTTTTTTTCAATATACTAGCTTACTTTTTATGCCTCTAGAATATCCTGTTTTTACAAACCAATTCAAAAATAGCTTTGCTCCTATCTTTGTATACCTATTGGACAGCCATACATAAAATATAAAGATCAACACAATAGCCATAAAGATTTTACAAGGGTATAAACCATAGAAATAATATAGAAGACCAATATAAACATAACATTTAAGCAGAAATTGAAACCTACTGTGCATAAAAACGCGTCTCTGCGCCTGACATCGCAAAATAGTGTGTCTAGAAGCTTGCGCAATAAGCATGACTTGTCCCTGTAGTGTTGCCAAATATATTAAACATACCTAACAGAAAAGAATTTTAAATTAATTAATTTTAAAATTATATGATTTAAACAGTTTATATCTACGAAATATCGCCACAAAATAACTTATAAACATTTAAATAATCAACTAATAATATTTATGTGTAATTACATTCCCAAAAATATATACAAATACCGTATTAATGTCATTAATACCGTATTTTTAATGTTCAATAAGCGATTCACCTACAAATTCAATATTGACCTGGCAATAGCACTAAAATCCGGTGTTTCAAGGCTATATGACCTTACAGGACCGTTTGTAGTTTATTATTTATGCCGCGTCTGAGAATCCACATCGGATGCATCTGAGATGTAGTAAGTAGTAAATCTTTGATCACGTGAGTCAGTATACGTAAATGTAATGGGACAGATGTGTCCGATGTGGATAAAAACGCTCGAGATGTAAAAAATGCATCCGATGTGGATTCTCAAACGCGGCATTAATTACACGATGAAAGTGGCATTTTATTTTTAGTTTTGTACGTGTAGT
Organism: Psylliodes chrysocephalus; assembly: GCA_927349885.1. Taxonomy (NCBI): domain Eukaryota; kingdom Metazoa; phylum Arthropoda; class Insecta; order Coleoptera; family Chrysomelidae; genus Psylliodes; species Psylliodes chrysocephalus. Next base: position 83,829,708 of record OV651817.1, on the reverse strand, counting down.
GTTTAGTCAAATCCTAGGTACAATAAAAGACATTTTTACATTGGCTAATGAAAATGTAATCAATGTATTAGGCAGTTGTTATATTTATTACAAGATTTATGTCTGCAAATCTAAACCTACCTAAGAATTATAATTATGTAAATAGAGATCTGTATATTTATATACAGGCTGCCCAGCGACGGGGAGACATTATCGATATCGGTTTTAAGGCATTTTAAAACATAAACCCGATCTCAACAATCTTAGGAACTCTTCTGTCACTCGATATTTTAATCGGTACTTCCTCTTCGTTTTTTGGCTGGCACAACAATTATTTACATTTCTTCATTCCTTACGGCGGTCGAACCAGTAAGGTTTAAAGAAATTTAAAAAAAAACCTACTTTAAAAATAAAGATGTTAATGATTTTCTTATGGATCCCATCTTCAGATCTTGACTTAATGTATATAAAACTGTTTCCTTTTATAACAAAAAGAATCCTAGAAATCGGGCAACGTGGTAAAGAATTATCGCTCAACATACATAAAAAAATATTTCAACGAATTGAGAGTATATAAAATGATAGATAAATCCAGTTTAGAAGGTATTATAAATAAACTGTGGAAATATCGAGAATCTCGATTTTGAATCGGAAAAAAATTTTCTACGCAATTTAGTATGAAAGCTGATCAAAATGAAACACATGAACGACAAACTGTTATTGACAACTTTCTTCAAACGTTTTCTATTTTTCCGAAAACTAACTAGATAGTTCGAAAATCATTTCCTTCGTTAAAACGCCTCTTGTTCCGAAAAAGGTACACGCCTGTCAACATTCATCGTTCATTAAAAAAGTGGTAGATACAAAACGCTTCGTATTGTAAGGCCAAAATATATTTAGAAATCGAAATATTCATATAAACAAAAAAATCATATGAGTGAGATAACTACCAAATTAATGATTTACAAGTTTATTCCTATTATTTATAAAATAGGTTTGCAATGTGCTGGTGTGGAATGTTATCATCGACTAAAAACTTTAAATCTTTGTATTAAATTGATCGAAAACAAACTATAAATTGGTTTAGGCTATATAGAATGTTTCTAGTAAGCAGCAACTAATTTTTATTATGGAACCGAAAGACCCTTTTAAAAGGGTTCAAAATTAAAATAAAATATGTACCAAGTAAATGTAGTAGTATTTTTTAATTTTTTAATTTATATTGAAAATGGTAACATGAAAGGTTTTCTGTCCAACGACTCATAGTCTCGGCTGACAAAATGTAAAAAAATATCGAACATAATATTCCTGGGCCCTATTTTGCACTCCCCAGATTAAATTTAGTTGTAGCAAATGATATTATCAAATAAGATGTCAAATCACAAGCAAAATCTGGTGACTACAGTACTAATGATTGACTGTTTGGAAAAGTATCTTTGTTTGTAAATATTTATATGCATAGTTATATTTAAATGCGCGAGTGTAATGTTAAGTATAAACAAAATCCGCCCATTATGTATATACGTTTAGTTACCGACCCTAGTAGATAGGCAATTTGTTATTGTTTTAAGTTTTACCGTAGGGAGAGAGAAAATCAATATTAGAATAAATGGTCCAGCTCCTTTCTGGTTACGTAGGTACCTAAAAAGTATTTTAGTTTTTGGTTAAGTAATTAATTATTGTAACAGTGATTTTCTTGTGATAGTACCTAATTTAGATTGTGGATTAAAGTTTTTGTATATAATTTCGCTGTTTAATAATAAACGTAGTCAAAACAGGAGCACGTGGTTTTTCTGGAAAGTATTTTTAAAATCACAAGCAAAATCTCATGACTACTGTACTAATAATTGCCGAAAATTAACTAATTCATATTTTATGTCATATCTTTCTTAATAAGGACTGTCAGAACCATATTTACCTTTACTTGAAATTTTTTTAATCGTTTTTTGTATAGAATCATCTCTAAAAATGTATGATTGAAATATCGTGCGAACTATTTGTTCGATCAATAAAAAACTTGCACCGGTCCTGTTCGCGCCAGCACCGTTATACGCATGAGCTCCGACACACTATTTTCTCCTTATGGTTTCATTTTTGATATATGGAATCGGCTTTCTATACTATTTCTATGGTATAAACCAGTATTATGTGGTGAAATTAAATTGAAAATATTATTTATTTATAAGAAATATTATCAAAATTCAGTAACTAAACGATGATTTAATATAATTTCAATAATTTTTAATCCATATTCACTCTACGTTTAATTATTTATCCACAATATTCCTGTAGCGGCGTGCCAGTTATTTGCCTCCGGCTTATGTTGTAGGAAACATTCTTTGGTTTGGTAACAGGTGTTGCAGATTTTCCTTACAGTTATGCCTCTACGAATTCTAATAAAGCATGTTGTATATCAGTCGTAAAACCTGTGCATACGAGTTATTAGAAATGACGTGCAAGTCGTAATTCATAAAAAAAATGTATGTGCAGTTGCACACCATGCACTATGAAATATTTTCTGGGGGTATAAACGAAATTGTTTATTGTTTTACTTGCAAACAGCTTGTCGTTGAGTACGTTGTATGTTTGTATGTTTTATTGTGTATATGAGATTAATATTCCTCTTTCACTATGTTAATAATAAGGATCATGTTCATTGAGAGCATCATAGACATTAAGAGGATTCAGCTATAGATATACTTCACTGTTGGTTTTTGCTCTTCCTCCAGTATTTTCGGTAAGATTTTCGGCTATTTATTAATTTCTTCAGATTCGATAGAGATTATTTTAAATTAAAGAGCTAAAAAAAGGTGTCTATCTTTTTTTGCATTCTTTTATGTTGAGATATATTGACAATGAATTTTTTTCCAAATACACGCAAATTATTTGATCCAATTTAAAATTTACCTGTATAATTTATAAAGAAATAAAATATAAGTACGCCTTTGGGAAAGAGTCTCCTAGGAATTTCTGAACAAAATTATGTCAATTTAGATTCAATCAAGGAGGTGCTGTTACCTACCGACTAGAGATCGAATTAGTGCAAATTATTACAGAAATCTTTAAGTAACTATAAATATCGACCGACTAGCTATTAGGGGATATTGTATTATATTGTATTATAAACCGGTTTTTAGTAGACTGAGTTCGAAGGATCATAATAATAGTCCTAAACATAAAATCTATTTTTCAATAATTGCCGGGATTTTACCAAATAAAAAAATTATTTCGTTATTGTGAAAACGGTCCAATCGTTTTATATGCCATTTATAATGTTATAAAAATGTTAACTATAGGACTCATTTTGGAGTATGAGCATACTTTATTTCAATACTTTTATTGTACTGTTTCATAAAGTATTACCTACCTATTACATTTTATTTTTATCGAAATTGACTTTGTTTCCTGGACCAAAGTAAAGAATGTAGATGCAGATGGTAACAACAAAAACGATATCTTGCCTCACATTAAATATAAATATTTCCTAAAACAAATAATTTGGTTTATATACGGGTAGTAATACGAGGGATGTTTATAATTTCAAGTCACGAATATAGAGTCGTTTCAAAATATATTGCCACAATAATTGCGTCACATTGAGTCGGAGTGGGACGCTTGACGTGTCGCAATTCGCAATATATTTTTAAACTATTCTACCTAATTAATAAATTGTGATTTTGAAGTATCGAATGAAAACTATATTCTCATTGGTTAAAGATGGAAGTTTTTGTCATTTGAATGTTCAAGAATATTAATTGTGATTAATTGGTTAAATACCGAAGTTATCTGTTATCTGATGTTGGTACTAACCTAATGTTTTTGGGTAATTTTGACTGTCATTTCCTGTAATTTCCAGGCCCGCATAAATATTTATCCTATTAAAGTACAAAAACCCTACAATAGATATTATGAGTAGGTATTTAACATTCATTTATCTTATCTTATCTTAGGTAGTTATTTCCTAGAAACATGTCCCTGATTGTCAATAACACATTACCGTATATCTGTGCCAATATGACGTCACGACTTTTAATATACTTAATGAAGGCTGGGGGAAGGAGTTAAGAGTCTATAAATTTACAAACAAGCTTACGGGTATTTAGTTTTCAAAATTACATCACACGTTTCTGAAGTGTTTTATTGTGCTGTTTGTTTTTAATAAGTGTTATTTTCTTTAATAGAAAATTGATTTATTTGTGCCAAGTGTCCTAGTGAGTTTCATTGTACATTTTAATCAGTTTTATTTTTGGATAAATTGACATCGACTTCCTGCATTAAAGGTAGGTAGTATTTTTTTTCTATCACTCTCGAGTTCGTCATTGAATAAAAAAATTAAACGCTATAATTTTAACATTCAAATATTTGCAATTAAAAAATAATATTACGTATTAAATTTGACAATAAAAAAACTTGTTATTTAATAATAATGTTTCATTATTCTGAATATATTTTTTCTACGATCAATATCCAAAGTAGGTAGGCTTTTGCACATTAAAATATAAATAAAAAGTTGACGTTTTCTGCGAATTGTTATAATTTGACATTATTGGCGCACATTACCTAATATTCAAACCCATTTCCATGCTTAAAAATAGAAGATGGTGACATTCATTTAAAAGAAAACCATAACTACTTTTACCAGGTGAAAAATTTCAATATGTTAAAATAATTCATGATTTTTAAGAAATGTGCTAGAAATGATACTACAATATTAATATTCTTTTTATGTTTGATTTTCTAATAATGATTTTATATACTTTTAGATTCAAGGACAGCTAGGTATAGCTCAAAGAAAATTGTGCTACTTTGTAGTATATACTGGAGATGAAAATCCAATATTTGTTGAAAAAATTCATATTCAACCCATTTTTTTTTAAATATGGTTGAAAAATTAGAAAAATTTTACTCGGAATATATGGCACCTGAGATAATTTTAAATAGAAGAGGACGAGGATTAAAATGTCTGGATACCCCATATAATGAAACTTAAAGTGCAAAGATTAGCAAATTTATAAAAATAATAATTTAATGATACAAGTACTTGAAATAATGGTTTTTTTGCGCAGAAGCATGTTCATACGTAATTTGCAATTGGTAATCACTAATCACAGATGGAAAAGTATATACGTCAACGATATGTTCTCTTATTTTTGATTTATTTTAACAGGTATAATATATGGTATGTTACTTATAGTATAGATTTTTTTATTTCTCGACCTAATTTATTTACGTCTTCAGCAATTGTCGCTTTCAGTTGACATAAACGAAATTGATAAAAAGTGTTTTTCATTAAAGCATTAAAATGATATTATCATTCACAATGTACTAATTTCCTATACTTTTAGTTGATAAATAACCGATAATCATACATCATATAACAAATAGGCGCGTGTCAAAAGGTCATTGGCGAAAAAAGAGTGCCGATGAAAAAAGGTCGTTTCCAATTGTATCATATAAACAGTATCAGAGGCAGTATTATCATCTCGTATATCCCCCGTAAACACACATAATATAAACGGAAATAATCAAATACTAGTCAAAATATTATCGATCGGAGCACCATCTTTATTACATTACATGAAGTAATTATTGATTTTTCGGGGTTGATTTAGAGTTAAATTAGACGCCATTTTTGGTCCAAATTCGTTTTGACATGTTTTTTCAGAGAAAGTGACTTATAAATTTCAAGTCTACACGTTTTGAAAAATATACAATATTTAAATATTCTGAGTGTACCAAATTCCAAGTAAAGGTTGAACTTAGGTCGTATTATATTTTTTTTTTATTATTTGTTTGCGATCGAGTTTAAAATAATTCTACACGGCACCTTTGAGATGAAGTAAAAGGGGGTTATTTTACATGATTGGTTTTTATTGAAAATAATAAATTTATTAATTTTCAATAGTAAGGTGACCTAAGTTAGACCTTTATTTTTAATTTGGCCAAAAATTAGATTTTTAAACACTACATATTCGGAAAACTGTCGATTTAACTTTTGGTCTACACATACACTTTTAGTACACAGGGATACCCCGTCCTTAAACTAGTTCAATATACTTAATACGGTTTTCATGCAATAGTAGTAATCCGTTCACCAATACATTAATACCCCACTATTTAAATCATCAAACTTCTGCTGTAAAAAATCCCTTTATCTGGGATTTTCGGCTTTGTCAACAAACTGTACTCGCTTTATAGGAAGGTAGATGAACATCAGAGTGGTTTTTCAAAGCTTTCACACTATTTTTGCCTGTTTTAAAATATGCACGGATTGTCTGTCTGTGTGTTTGGATCAAGCGACACATGGTTTACATTTTACGTATGTGCGAAATACGTACAAAAAAAGGAAAGTTAAATTAAATTTATGGGTAAAATTGTACATTTTATGACCCATAATACAGTTTGAAAAAAGAGTTTCGAGTTATATATTGAGAATATAATAGACTCTTTTATATATTATCTTTGATTAATAATCAGTTTTACTTTATAAATAGGAGTAGAACCTTATTATTGTTGTTATTTTGAACTAGTTAGTTATTTGAGTTAGTAATTCCAAGTAGCTTTGGTTCAGGTATCCATTTAAGTGTATTTTATACTTATTAAAATTTTTAAAAATAAAAGTTCCATTTTGGAATTTATAACTTTCGTATTGAAATTGAATATAAGGTTAGAATTTTATATTTTATTTCTATTAATACACATTTTTTTGCCAAATATATTATTTTTGTATAAAAAAATAATAACACTGTATTCACGTGTTCATTTATTTATGTACTTTGTTTATGCTTCTAAGGTTGTAAAATTTTTCTTTTGAAAGGAACAATTAGTTTTCAATAAAGATAATTTTTTTTATACAAATTCCACTTATTTTTTCCTGTAGTTCGGTATTTTTTGTAACTAATAAGTGTTCATACGAAATATGCAAAATACCACTGAGTGAAATGTTTTCCACTATAGAGATAAAATAATAGGTTTTTTTTCTATAGTACAAATTTCAATTTTCAATAAATTTATTTTTAAAATAACTGGATATTATTTCAACACAGTAGGTTTTTCAATCTGTTGAACATTCAGAAATTCTTTTTGATTTAAAAACACTACTTTTTTTATTATATTGTTTTTACTGAATTCATATTTAGTATATAAATGTCAACAAAAATTCAAATTTCTCAAATTTGGTTGAATTTATGCGATATTAAAACAAATATATATTTTTATAAATTTGTATCTAACTGCTTGAACAACGAATGTATGTGAGGCGGAGCCATTTTTATATCTTTAAATTGATAAGAAAATTATGTTTTTTTTTTTTTCATCAAAAACATAACCCTAACCAATTTCAAATTCAAAATATGATAAAAAAAATTTTAATAGTAGACGAATATTTGACATAGTATTATTTGGCGAAACTTTAATATCTTGATATCCTGAATCTATATTTAAAATAATGGCTATACCTTTAATTTATTTGCACAATGGGACATTTTTTTTTTATGAATAATAGAGTTCCAAATAAAGCTACATTTTAAAGATAGTGAAGTTTTGTCTGAATCGGAAGAAACGTCTTTAATATCTGATTCAAAGGGACTTAATAATGAGCAGGATCTTCAAAACCAATGAACTCTCAAAATTGAAAATAAACCGAAGGTACAACAGTATTTTTAAAATCCTCAATATTTGTGAGAAAGAAAGTGTAGTTTCATAAACCTTTTTACATTTCTGTGTGAATTAGTGGTATTTTTAACTTAAAAGAACTCATTTTGTAAGACAATACCAAATAATTTAATAAACTGTTTTTTTTTTGATTAATTTATCACATTTCAGAGATTATAACAATTGTATGTAAACAAAAATGTAAAATCTGTGAAAATTTTATTTATTAACCTATTATTAAAAAATAAAAATAAAAATAACTGAATAAGATAAACGAAGTAAAAAACACTTTATTTACAAATAATAAAAAATATATAACCAAGCCCTAACAATAATGGAATGTCAAATTAAAATGTCCTCCAAAGATTCATTATCAAATTTAACTTGTTATCGACATTTACTTCAAATGTGGAGAAAACAATGCAAAATACTTTATGTTCATATGTAATTATTCCGTTTACTTGGCAAATATCTCCTTTTCTCAAGTTATTCATGGGAAATCGCATTATCTCCATTTACTTGCTTGGCAGATCTAAAAATAATAAAATATTTAATAATGTGATGACTTTTTTGGTATTTTCAAGAGTACATTTTTATGGATTCCTATTTTTTTCTATGTTCCAAATTATTTCATAAAATATTATAGTAGATTTATTCATGTAAGTAATAGACATGTGTATAATAGTTGTAACGGAAAGATTTTGTATATTTACAAAAAGTAGTTATTCAATCGCAAAAATGTACTCATACTACAATTATTTACAAGACATATAACAAGTAGGTAATCCTCGACCAAATAAAAATAGTATTACAGTAAATATATGTGCACTACTCTTCTAAATAGTTCTCAATAGTATTTAAATTTAATTTTTGAGGTAGGCAAATTGTATGAACTCGTTTTATACAATAACAAATTTGCTATTTCTCACTTTTACTTCTAATTATAGAAATAATACCAACAGCACAGCTTTAAACGTCGAAATAGTATATTACATTACGAGTGTGGAAAGTGACATTTTTCACACGAGTGGAAAATATTGTCGCACGAGGCGTAAGCCGAGTGCGACTATCACACGAGTGTGGAAAATCACTTTTCACACAAGTGATGTACAATATTTTTCCTACGACCACAAAATAATTTCATCAAAAAATGTAAAACCAGATTATTATAATAATTCAAATGTATTTAAAAAAATAATCAACAATAATCGTATTTATTAAATTTTCATAATTTCTAAACAAATAAAAAAAAATAAAAAAAAAAATAAAAAAAAATTCTGACACAGCCAGGATTCGATCGCGGTCGTTGGACGGTCTCAAATTGCAAAGTTGATGCTCTAACCAACTGAGCTAACAGGCCTTACGGTAATTGATTGATCTAATCGCTTATGTGTTTAACCAGAATAAAAAGCAAATATATCTTAGTTATTTTAAAATTATTTTAAAAATAATTGTTAAAGATAAATATCTAGGATCTAATTTACAATAATTTAACAATCATATCGATTTTAGTATTAATATGGACATTACATAGATCAAAATAGAAATTATGTGTTTGACATTTTCTGACAGCTACTGCGGAAAGTAGCATATTCTCACTTGGGTGGAAAGTAAATTCTTATTCATACGCGTGTGATATAGGGCACTTTCCATAGGTCTATATAGTGTGATATGTGTCACTTTCCTAAGTGGTCGTAGGAAAAATATATTTTTATATTTATATTTTTAAAAAACTGTTACTTGAGATAAATATGTTTTTACTATAAGGTGTATTGCTCCATATAAACTGTAACTACTATTCAAACAAATTATAAATAAAGTCTTACATACCTTTGTGTCTTTTATAAACTGAGTATTGTTAAAAAATGCAGTAATTATCTATGTAATCATATCTTGGTTTACAATTGGTAAAACATTCGAATCAACTTTTATAAATTCAGCTGACAAACTCATATTAATAATAAAATTAAACCAAATAGTAAAGACTGAAGAAATAAATCTAGAATTAAGACAAAAAGTATATAAAACAAAAAACGAATGTTAGTTTAGGTGGTCTAAGTGGTGTCAATTTTAAGTGTCACTTAGATGTGCGTTCACTTCAACATTCTGTGTGTCGGTTTGTTCGTTGGCTTGGTTCTGTATAACAAAAAAAACTTCAACGCAAGCTGATTGGTCTATTCCCGATGACGTACACATTTCAAATTTTAAATTTAAATTGGTTTTAATTTAAAAACTTTTGGCTTTTTTAACAAACTGATTATGTAGAATAACTTGTATAGCGACTAACTGTTACAATATAATTTATAAAACAGCATATCTCACATGTGAACATGGCCCATTCATTAATAGTCTTAGGTTCTTGCAACGCTAACTGAGAAATAAATGTAGATAAAAGATTTCTATTAATAATATATAATCTTCTACATTCATAAAAAGTTTTTCCACATAAGAAATGTATAATGTTGTACTTTCAGAATAAAGTTGTTTTCTATTTTGAATCTCTAATTCTAAATTATATTAATAGCCACAAGGTAAGAAATGTAATTTTAATTATTCTACAAGGTGATCCCAATTAGTGAATTTAGAACAATTTTTTATATACCAAAATAGAACATCACCTTTAAAAAGATCACAGCTACGTTGAAACACTTGTTGTTAGTCAAGACCTCTAGACATTCTTAATATTTCAACATGTTCCAAAAAATCAAACAACGAATTGTTACCATCATAGTATACACCCTATTTATGAACATATATACTTGAATATGAAGGACAACTAACTTGTTCTGTAGATACAGTACTAGAGTTAAAACTAGAAGAATTGTTATTAATTTTTTCTGATAAATCAGCTTCTAACATGATTATTTTTAAGAAATGAATCGAGAGTATTTAAAGTGTGTATATTGAGTTTTATTAATAAAACTCTGTAAACATTTGACTAAGCGCTTTCGGCCTGTTAGGCCATCATAAGAGACTCTACAAAGAGAAAAAACGGAGCTGTAACAATATAATCAACTCGTAACAATCCTAAACAATGAATAAAAAACTTGAAGACTTACTCGTCAAAAACTATAGAAGAGACATGAAAAATGCAGTAAGTTAAAAGGGACAGCAACAGACTTGTCCCAAGTCACCACCATAGCTTATAGCTAGGATAATTGAACATAAAAGAACCACACCGAAGATGTGGTTGAATTTTAACAAATGAAGTGGGGGTTCATCCAAAAAAGTAAAACTGAACACTCCAAATCATTCAAAGGAAAAGATACTGCTGGTCTTCAACATGAAGACAGCCAGATTTTTCCAGTTGTTACCGTGAGGCGGAGGCAAGTTGGGGCACAGATAAGTCTACTTTTGGACATCATATTAAATTCAGTAATCATAATTTCACTCCTTCTAAGAATGTCACTATTCTTCATAATATTTTAAATTGCAACTTTAAATTAAATTTGCTCGAAGACCTTGAGATACACAGAGAGTTTAATAAAACAAATGTCACATGTCTTAACACTCAAATACGTCTCAATAGCCAAGTTGCCTACTTTCTTTAAGAGTATTGGCAACGGTTGGTCTGAAGTTACCTAGCCAACTTCGCCATGAATCTTCTTGCAGCTGAGTTGATCTTGTCTTCTCCGGCGATTGCTGATTTCGTGGCCAGGATGGTTTTTCCTCCTCTTTTAGCTGGAATAGCTGGTCTGCCTGCGACTTTGGTTTCACTGGGGTCGGCATGCTCAATTCTATTGTTTTCAGCTTGGTACCTTTTTAATTTTTAATAATTTTTATAAAAAATATGTTTTTTACCTTCATTTACTGTATATTTTATAATTCTATTTAATCATTGTAATCTTTTGCTGTTTATAATTTAAAAGTCCTACCATAACTTGATCTTGCTAGATCAGTGATACAGTTCATCAAATTTCTAGAGGCTTTCGACGGCTAGACAGAGAAAGCACTACTGACAGGCATCCCGACGGATTTACGCAATGAAAGTACACTCTGCGCATCAAGTATTTCACTATTTCATTCAGACGTAAATGTCAGATGTAAATTTCGCTAAAACATTTCTTTTATTTTCGTTTGTGTTTTTTGCTCATTACAGTTTAATAGAACCTAAGTATGGAGTTTAATAGCAAATTAAGAGGCCGCGTGATTAACAGTCAATCTCGCGAAATAATAGCCAATGTTATAGAGTTTATGAGAAGAGAAGGAAACTTTAATTCACCTTCAATACCATTTAAAAATGTAAATGATCGTGTTGCTGCAGCCACAGGAGTATCTAAAAACACTGTCGTCCGCATTTCTGGAGAGAAAAAAGAATCGATAACCGTGAGATATCGGAATTTTCATCACCAAGAAAAACCATTAAAAAACCAAAAACAGTTAATGATATAGATGAAGCTGCACAAGAATCAAATTTTATTTTTTATTATTAGATAGCTATTTTTGTTTCTGAGTTGTGTTCATTTACAGGCTCAATTTTTTTCCGTTTCTCCTTTTTGATTTTATATGGGGTTTCAAGTTGTTTTTGACTTATTTCGACGTAAATCACAACAACACACTTTTTTAATAAAGCAAACAAGTGTTAAGAGGTACATGTACGTGTAAACTACAATTACAAAAAATTGATATGAAACCCATGAAACCACCAACAAAAATGTAAAGCTAGCTTCCGTACTAGAACATGGTGTCATTCGTCGAGATAATTTATCGTTTTGTTTAATAGATCAAGAAATGTAAATATTCCCCTGTTATTTTTTATAAAATTATAAGAGAAATAAATTTTTTTCTAAATAGTATAGTTTATTATTTTGTAGAAAAACAAAATTTCGAAAATTTTAGTAATGTTTCAGAAACAACCGTTATTAATAATAGGTACCATTTTCCTTAATAAGGTAGAAATAAAATATAAACTATTTCCACGATTTTCAAAGGCCTACAAAAAAATTATAGGTATTTTCCGCTATCCTATAAAATTTATATTTTCTGACTCAATTTCAAAAGGTTGAAGGAATTCCAAAACACATTTTATGGCATAATAATTATTTTCAATTCTACATACTATCTTTAGCTGCTTTTAAAAACGTTCTAAGAAAGTCCAATCAGACCAATTTAATCCCTAAACTATTCCACTCTTTTAAAATTTAATTACCTAAAAATATTAAAAACTATTTAAAATAACTTGTTTAGCAGACTGTACAATAGCTATCTTAGTCACACGTAGCGCGTTCTCTGTCTGGGCGTCGAACACCTCTAGAAATTTGATGAACTGTACCAACCCACTTTTATCATTTTTAATATCAAATTTTGACAATTTTTCACGAAATTCATTCAATTTCTCAAGTTGGCAATTTTCTTGACAACTTCATTGTCAAATGTCAATTGTCACTCAGTCTTTTTTGGAAACTGTCAAGATGGTCACGTTCTCAAAAATATCGTGTACCTACTATTTTTTGTGCCCCAACTTGCCTCCGCCTCACGGTAGCAAATGGAAAAATCTGACTGTCTTCATATTGAAGACCAGCAGTATCTTTTCCTTTGAATGGTTTGGAGTGTACAGTTTTACTTTTTTGGATAAACCCCCACTTCATTTGTTAAAATTCAACCACATGTTCGGTGTGGTTATTTTATGTTTAATTATCCTAGCTACAAGGCGGTGACTTGGGACAAGTCTGTTGCTGTCCCTTTTAACTTAGTGTATTTTTCATGTCTATTCTATAGATTTTGACAAGTAAGTGTTCAAGTTTTTTATTCATTGTTTAGTATTGTTACGAGTTGATTATATTGTTACAGCTCCGTTTTTTCTCTTTGTAGCGTCTTCTATGATGGCCTTATAGGCCGAAAGCGCTTAGACAAATTTTTACAAAGTTTTATTAATAAAACTCAATATACACACTTTAAATACTCTCGATTCATTTCTTATTACCCAGTGTGTACACACCACTCAACCTCTTCATGATTATTTTTGTTTTTATTGTGTTTTCAGCTGTAGCTTCGTCATCAGATTCTACTTATTAGCTACCCTATTACACAAGTAAACTAATCTAAAACTAATTCGTTCAAAAGCTGAATCAGATTTATTTTAAGTAAAATTTTTCTGTATTGACTTCTTTAATTGACGATTCTATTTCTGTGATATCATCTTTATGATTATAAGGAACATTTTTCACTGAAAAACTCCTATTGTGTGATTCTTGAGATATATTGTAACCAGATTTTACCAAACAAAAATTTGATATATTAGACATCGATATTTTATCAAACTATACAAGAAGTGAAACTTAATATAGTTAGATTAAATGAAACTTTATACAAAATATTTATATTAGTGAAAATAATAAAACATCCGTTCCAAATGCCACAGAAATCTTCGGAGACGTGTAACTTTTTCAAAGAGGATTTTTTCAAAAAAATTATACCAAGTTCCCATCTTAGTTTTCATCACAAAATCACCCCAAGTTTTTTTGGTGTTATTTAGATACGGTATTGATATATCTATGATAGCGTTATATTTCTCCCATCTGTAATCGGTGCTACGATTTGGTGTGCTGTTAACCTATGATACGGTTATTTCTTCTTATCTCTACAATCCCATCTCTGATCGGTGTCACGAGTTTGATTCTGTCACTAGAAGATATAATTTTATAAATCTAAGTAATTTGCTGTTAATTAATTTCATTTTAACTCTCTGAAGCCATCTCATTTAATATGGTAAGCTTTGATATGCATATTTTTGCAATGATTACACTAAGATTTATATGAACAAATTTTGTATTTTTATGTATGTGCTAATTAAAAATAATTTTAACTTCTGTAAAATCTGTTTTTTTATTAATTAAAACGTTATTTCATCCATCTTTTTTTTTACCATGTCCTCATTTTATCGTTCAAAAACTATTGAAAGAAAATACAAACTATAAAAAAATATATAATTTATTTAAACTCAACCACACCTCATTACTTTGACAATATTTTTAAAATGTTTTGGTACACTTACCACATTTCTTAGGCTTGAGGCACTTCACACTCTTTCCCAAAAGGCACAACGAAAACTTTTTAGTTTTTAAGGATTTTAAATTAGTGTCCACTTTTTTCGTTGTCGAGTTTACAACTAACTTCCTTGTTCAATTCACATACCCAACTTTTTGAATATTGCCGATTTGCACAATTTAATTTCGTTATTATTTCCTACGTATATTAGCAACTCGGCAGTATTTTGTAATCGTTTTTAAGGTTTAATAAGGTATGTTTTGACTTAAAAATAAAATGAATTTGTTTAATTTACTTTAAAAAAAAAAACTAAGAACAATTATTATTAATATTTTTGGGATTTGTGACCCTATTTCCAGCTCGGCAGATTCAAGATGGGTTAAAATTTGTTCTAAACATAGAAAACCTGCTCCTACTTTAAGTAAATGTTTGTACTGCTGGATTAGATAAACAGATCTATTTACCACCCCCTTCAAGTATCTATAGATCTGATATCGTGCAATAAAAAATTATGAGACCTAATTTTAAACTTTCCTCTACTTCTTGGAAGAAAGTCATTATATAAAGAGATAAGTTTACATTTTTTGTATGCAACTTCCAGCTAAAATTTACAAACTTTGATACTCTAGTAAATTAGCTTTGTTGCCATATCTAAAACACATAATTACTCTTATTAGTAATGATAGTTTCCACGTTTTTATCATCAATGTTTTATAATTTGAATAACATATTTTAAATGTGGTGGGTCTCAGTTTAATTTCTAAGTTCTTGAGTTATTTAATCCTAATGCCAAACCTACGACCCTAGTATTAAAGCTTGAAACATATTTTAAAGTAAAAACAATGTATATCATTCTAAAATTGGCACTCCGAAATTATTTATCGATCTGCAAACAATAGAGTGCATAATAATGGACGGAAGATCGTTGATGACTAAAGTAAATAAAAGAAGTCCTAGATTAGATCCTTGCAATACTCTAGAATGTTCTTCCCATTTTCTAAATAGCTTTATTACATTTTTATATCTTAACACAGGTGTTCTCAAGTAATTAGGCAAACATTAAAGAATGTATTTTGCGTTCTAGGTTTTAAATATTATAAAGAATATTGGTGGGATTCAACTTAATAGAACAGAATGTCATTTCGGCCATTAGACAAGAACGAAGCTCCAAACTTTTGTCTTTAATTATCGAGAAGAAGCAGCAGAGGGGTTTGCAGACGACAAACGGCCACGAGCAATGCAAGACAAGAACCGCGGTAAAACTTATTAGGAAAGTTTTGAAACACATGTTTTCAATTAGGCTGCTTTCCTGGGAGAAATATCCTTACTAAAGTGCGCCTGTTATTTTGTCATTTTCCGAATAATTAACCCTTTGGGAGTGGTTATTGTACGGCCGAGACGGTGTTTTAATGTTTGTTTTTAATCGTAGACTGCAATTTATAGTAAAAGTATATATGGGCGACTATTACAAAACTTACAATGGCTCTCTTGAAAATAAAACAAATATGTAAATGGAAATGGTAAAAATTTAGTTGGTATTACTATTAGTTTCTAAATATATATGTTTCTTGAATCATATTTTTCTTTTTTTGGTAAGCAAAAAGGAATAATTTAAATAAAACGAAATGTCCTACATGTCTGGCCATTTTTTTCCAGTACCTATATAGTTATCTTGACATAATCACTAAGTGACAGACATAAGAGCATTTAGGAGATTTTTTACATCATAAAAATGTATCAACGGCACCTGACTTTGCTGTCTAGCTTATCCTAGGCATAAGCATCAAAACTTTGTAATAATTGGCATTATTCTTTGAAAATATAAAGAATTTACCAAACATTCTAGTACAACTATCACGTAAATTTTGGATTTGAATAGAGATAATAGACAAAAAAAGACTCGAGTGAGGATTTAGTTCAGAACTCTCGCCGAAGGCGCGAGAACTCTTGTTTTTGGGACCTCAAGTCTCGAAACAAAGTAATGTGTAAAGTAAAGTTTTAATACCTTAAAAGTATATTAATAACAGTAGCTAAAGACCTATCAGTTGTAAAATGTGTGTACGTGGTGAGGTAGGAAGGAACGAAAAGTGTTTAGAAAAAATAATAAAAAAATTATTTATTTTTAATAAATCGTCGAAAAACGATAGAGAAATTTTCAAAACGTCATAAAAAACGTGACAGTTAACAGGTGACAGGCAGACCCCCTAGATTGCGCCTCACATGTCTTGAGCATCTCTACCAGTAACACAATCTCCGTCGATTTTCTGGTGCTGCTCTATGTTTTAATGAAATGAAGGATGTCATGGATGACTTTGTCAAAAATGACAAATTATATTGGTTAAATAAAGCAAAATGTACCATGTAGACTATTTAAAACTAATTAAAACAAACTATAAATCATGGCATAATTCAAATAATTGTAAATTTGCCCATGAAAATTATTAAAGGTACTTCTAAATTTTATAGCTATCTAATAAAAGAAAATAATAAAAAGAATATTATGTCGACTTTACACGACAAATTTAAACTAGAATTTCCTTGTAGTGTAATAAAATGGCGTTAATTTGCAATAAAATTCGTTCGTATTTGAAATAATAGTTATAATTAACGTTTAATTACCTTTTATATATCACTATTATAAAATTTTGACTAGCTCTTAAATATTTTATACCAAACATTACTTACATTTAATCAAATTCAGAAAATAAAAAGAAAACAAACCATATAGTTTTCTCAGTCGTGAATTCGGGCTTTTCTAATAGACGCTTTTGGGGAAATAGTTTTCAGGAAACAAAGGGCGCCAATAAATCACTTTTTTATTTTTTAAAAAGCTAGTTAGGAATTATAAACTCTAGCTTTATCAAAAAGACAATTAATTCAAAATTATATAAAATTGAAATAAAAAGAGAATTGTTGTAACTTTTAAAAATAAGATTCAACATTAATATAAATGAACTTGTTTATTTTAGTAATTGTGAAAATGCAATTTTGACAGTGAATCAACTATATTTAAATTTGCATGAACATAAATGATTTGCTGTTACCAACACTAGATTATGATGTTCTTGATTATCTCTTGCACCAGCAGTCCCCATGATATTTTGGAAGCTCCACGAGCCCAAACGCCAACCGCTGTTTTCAGGTAAATCGATAACTGCTCTGCTTTGTAAAAATGTGATGTCTATTTTTACATTCAAAGGTAGAATTAAAATATGGAAGCTGCTTGTATTCGCTCCCTAAACAAAAATAATTTCTATTTTTCAAGAGTCTAACAAAAAGTATAAATATAATTTCTACTGAGATGTTTTTTAATGACATTAATAACTAATCGCTAGTCGCAGCCAAATACACTGATATGATGTTAAAGACCAAGATATGAAGTTAAAAATAATTTCTTGAAGAGACATGGCATTGACCGCCAACTAAAATTCCCACTTCGTGAAATGTCCCTTTCTTAGGAATATATTTCCTTGGGATATACCGAGCCTCTAGTGAGAGATGTGTCGCCTGGAGTTTGAACTTGGCAAGAAGTCTTAGAGTCAATTAAATACTTGTATGTTCAATTTATGTACCCTTGGACAGTACAATGTGCAGTCCAGATAATAGGGATCCTTAAAACGCTGATATCTGGGTAAATGTATCTCAAACAATCTGCCTAACTATCCAGAAAAAGGTGGAAGTCTTGGTATATAAGACGTCGCTTAAAAAATAATGTACTGGTATATGCAGTAAACGTTGATAATGTTACGGTTGATAAAATGATAAATGTATTAGAATGTTTTGGTCTCTGCCAAATAATGGATGCTTCTACGAGAATTATGGCCACTACAGCAACCTTGTTAATCCTTCGCCGGTCGCGCAACGGTACTGCTTGCCCCAATTTAAATTTAATGAATTTTTTTCTCAGTATATTTTCCCCACGCTCCTGGCCGTTTAGGAATGTAACCATGTCTATTTTTGGAAGCGTCTGACATACACGGCTTTTGTTGTGTTTCTGTTAGTACGTTTTGAGGCGTCAAAGTAACCAGTGCGGTATTTCATGCCGCAACGCGACCGGTCATGTAAGTAAAATGTTTGATAATTTTTTTTGTATTCTTTATAAAATAATAGGTATTTTTGTATGTATTCGCATTTTTGTAAAAAAACAAACTTGATGTTTTTTTTTGGGACAAAAGAGCCTTCAGAAAACCACTTACTGAGAAAGATCTACAAAGCATCGCGGGCAACTTGTTTGATTTTGACGACGATATTGTTGACTTTATAAGTGAAAGTGAAGGAGAAGAGGAAGTCGTTGAAGTAGATTGCTACAACAGTGAGTCGGAGCAGTCCGCTGATGAGTTTTGCGAAGAAATCGATTCATAATTGGAAATCAAGATATCAGAAGGGATACACCTTAGAAAAAAGTAAGTCTCAAATGAATAGTTACTTTTATTTAAAATGTAATAAGTGATGTTGATTATAACCTATAATGCTTACCAGATATACAATGGGGCCCTTGGGTGAATGTGCCTGTTTCTAAGCAGGGAATATTTAAGTAAGGATCTAAGTAAACTGTAGCTATGATCCTTATTAAATCCAATTAATCAGAAGAATGTCTAACTAAAACAACTCTTAGTAGTTATCAATAACTTAGTTTACGAAATTAAAAATGTAACAAATTACAAATCTGCCATGCTGGTCTCATGAACTCCTTAAAAAGAATGTCAGATTTAACTTTACTCAGGTATTTACCCATTAAATTACCTATTATTGAATAAATTAGTTAAGAAGTAAGATAGATATCTCTTTGTGTACAGAGAAAGATAGAAAGTTTTCTTTAGATACTCTGTACCAAATAGACTTTTAAGTTACTGCAAGAATCATTTTATAATAGGTTAATTGCACAAGATTTTTTTGCGATCGCTGTTGTATTAATTTTTGTCGGGAACAGTTTTCCAAATGTAGTTATACTGTATATAAATATAGTTTTTAGGGTACCTTTCGTAAATGGTCTGTTAAGTTATATAGTGGGGAATTCTTGAGGATGAATTTCTGAACCCACTTGGCTTGAAATTTATCGGAAAGGGATTTCGGCCATTTTGGACGGCTGACGTATTTTTTTTAGTCAGTGGGTGATGAATCACGAGAAGGACGAATTTTGCGTCGAAGTAGAATTTTATTAATATTTAGCCTCATCGGCTTACCTAATTAAAGGGGATTTTAGATTCTACTTCATGGTTAATTGTGGGTAAATGGGCATTTCGTATTTTTGAGAGGAATTTTAGTGTATTGGTAAATTCCTATGGTCATTGGTCCAGCCCATATCTATTATAGGATTTTAACGCAATAATTGGAAGTTCACAGCATTTGGAGTGTGGAATATTGTTGTGCTGTGGATCATCTCACGTGTTTCTCATCCTTGGAAGGCTACCAAGTTAACCCTTTACGAAAAAGGTATGTTTTGTATATATTTGGTTATGTTACGCACCATGTGGCTGTCAATTTCTTTTATGTTATGGCATGGTGTAACAGAATATTAATTATTTGAGCTCATAATACTGTTTCTGACTCACTGTTGAGCCAATGTAATTTTTCTTCATCCTAGATGCTGAATAGTTTCTAGTTTATGTACATTTTTGGGTAATCCTATAGTTCGGGATACTTGAGTCAATGTGTATTGACATTTTTCTTTGTAATATTTTAAGGGTTTCACCCAGGGGGTTGTTAACCCAGGATACGACAACAATTTTCACCCAGGGGGTTGTTAACCCAGGATTCGACAACAATTTTCACCCAGGGAGTAGCGACTAAGGATTTCAACAGTTGTACACAGAGGGTTATATCGTCCGGAGTTCAACGGTTTCATCGAGGGAACACAGAACATTGGTATGCTAGCCGCCTAGCTTACTTGTAGCTAGATTTACAAGGATGATTCTCGTTCTGGATAGGGAGATGGGAATGCTGTGAAAGAAGACACCCTACTATCAGGTTTTTCTTATACGTTATATTGAAGGTTTCATGCGTGCATTGTTAAACTATACATTCACTTTCAACCGAATGTTGTCAAGGTATTCTCAACTTTATTTATACTTTTGAGCACAGAATGTTCCAGGATTCTTTCACTCATAACTTGAGTATTATCAAATGTTACATCGTTTAATTGATTAATATTTTAAATGTTTACTTAATTTAAGCACTTAATGCTGATGTAGTAATCCTTCGGGTCGCAGAACACTTGGACTGCTTCCACGTTTAAGTTGTAATTCTTCAGTTATTAAGGGCTACTGCCATAATTTTACTTTATTCAATTTATTCATTATTAAATGGACCAGACTTAACGATTAAGTTAAGCAATCTCAGAAGACCCGTGTGGGGGCAGAGATTAAGTAACCTCTTCCAACCAGGGAGTTTAAGTAAATAACCTCTGTGTCTGAAGTCCTTTGTGTATCTTTCATTTATTATTATTATTATTATTTTTTTATTTAAATAAGTACTTAATGCTGGAGTAGTGATTCTTCTAGTTGCAGAACATCTGGGCTGCTTCTACGCTTAAGTTGTAAACCTTCAGTTATTAAGAGCTACAGTCAAATTTAACCTTCTTCATTTTTATATTTTATTTACTCCTTTTATGATAAGACTTAACTATAAGTTAAGCAATCTCAGAAGACCCGTGTGGGGGCAGAGATTAAGTAACCTCTTCCAACCTGGGAGTTTAAGTAAATAACCTCTGTGTCTAAAGTCCTTTATATGTTGTATTTTAATTTTTTTTTGATATTTTTATTTAGTTCTATGAATTATACTTAAACTATAAAATTTCATGGTTTAATAATTTTCTTTTGGGTAGTTTGGTCTTAACTAAAAGTTAAGCAGATATCGCCTTCCAATTTGGAGAGGGTTATAAGCTTATAAGGATTATAAGTTTATTGTTTAGTTTATAATATATGATGTAGTATAGGTGCGGTTATGTGCAAGATTTAAGTTAACTATTATTTTATATTTTATTTTTTTATGTAAGGTGGAAATTAATATTTTGCGCAAGCGTCAGGCCTGGTACCAAGCTAACGACGAACCGTGCCATACTTTGATACATTATTAATTTTTTTGGGTTACGCATATACATATACAGTGTAAATTTTCCCTTTTATTTCCTCCAACTTTTTTTTGGATTATCTAAGCCATTAGGTAATTATTTTGTCCATTATAATTGTTGAAATCTAAAGCCGATATATTTAGTAAATATTTTTTTTTCTTTATAAAGGAACATAAGTTGAGGTTTGTCTTTTATTTCTTTCCTCATTTACTGGGTTTTTGGGGAAATAGGATCATAGTTTGGCCACTATATAGACCCAGTTGGCGCCTACTCATTTGTCTACTATTTCCGGAATTATTGTAAGATATCCACCCCCTAGCTGCCGTCTGAGCGACGTCGAAGGCCCGAAGGTTGACACCGGAACAGCCGAAACTTGTGTAACCGTAGTTGACAACATTTTTAATTGTAGTTAATACTTTAATAATTTTTTTTAGTTTAAAAATTTTGGTGGAATCACCAAGTTCATTTCTTAGGTTACACCTTGTCATATATCTAATAATGTAAACAAACCTATTTTTAAAATAATTTCTAACTTAGTTAGGTAATAAAAATATATACATCTTACTTCTGTATTGTATTTATACTTTTAGATGAATCGCCTCAGGAAAACACATTAACTCCTAGGGTTCAACTAGTTTTAAGTACGATAAATTTATTTTCATGAAAATTCTCTTTTGCTAAATTCGAACAAAAAAATATCAAACAATACTTACAGGGAGATCTTAAACGGTTGTTAATAGGTAATTTTTTCTACTCCTAAAGCCGGTATTTTTTGTAGCTCCGTAAGCATAGTATCCTTGATTCCCTCTAAAACACCCACAATTAGGACTACCATTCGTACACTATATTCTGGATACATTCTTTTCAACTAAAAATCAGTGGAATGTATTTGGCACGCTTTTCCCTCTCAATAAGAATGTTGGTTTCAGCTGGTGCAAAAAAACTCGATGAAAAACATTGAATGACTCTGCTTGTCCAACAGCACCAAATCGGGCTTGTTAGCTTGGATTCTGGTTGTTGTGGGAAAAGCGTAATTCCAATAAATACGGCAACTGTTATTTTCTATTACCGCTTCAATTTCGTTTGGGGCGTATGGCAGAACTGGTGTCTCATTTATACCGTAGTGATCTTAGATTAAAGAAACCGAAGATGTAACATGTATATTGCAAAGAGCTGCGCCGAGGCTGCCAATTATTTTCAGTCGGAACTAGTAAGTAGGGGAACTTAACAGATACGTACTCAGGATAAATAAGTGAAGTGATTGATTTTTTGAATTAATAGGAATAATAAAAGAACATTGGTACATAATTTTATTTATTTGTAAATTATTAATTCTAACAAAATTTATTTTCGATCTAAAATTTATATACAGGATGGCCCAACGAAAACTTGACATTGGGTTTTTGGATATTAATATCGTGGATCTTAAAAAACGTTTGGACACGTCGATTTTAGTTTGAAGGAAGGCATCTTTTTATCAAATCATTAACTGTCATACGTCGTTACTCTAATTAATGCAATTTATATGGAGAAAGTGCCAAGTATGATATATCACTGAAAACGTAATTTTAAGAAGAATTTAGTAATATATGACCATTTATTGCTTTACTTTTGATTTTAGCAGCTTCTGTCGGGATATAAACTGTTACCTATTGTAAAGTGTGGCACTTCATTTGAAAGCTATTTTTATTAGGAATTTAGTGCGTATCGTAAATTTTTTATTTTGGTTGATTGCAATAAAGTTTGTATTTCTTAACTTGTGCAATTATTTAAGTTATTGTTTTATTCAATTATATTTTGTTATAAGACAGCATTAAATTATTATTAAAATTAGTTTTCAAATGAAATGCCAAATTTTATAGTAGGTAACAGTTTTGTATATTGCCAGCGGGCCCTTAAATCAAAAGTAACACATTGAATAGTCATATTACTGAATTATCCTTAAAATTATCTTTTTAATGATGTGTCATACTTTTGGTACTTTCCTTATTTAAATTGCATTGGTTAGAGTAACGGAGTAGAGGGCAATGACGTATAACAATTAAAGATATGATAAAAAGATATCTCCCTTCAAACGCACAAAAAAATAAAAATATCTAGCTTTTCAAATTTGGCAGGCGGGTAGAAAACTAAAATAAACAAAGTTTTTCATTCAACATTTGTCGATATTTTGAGAAAATTTAACTTATTGTATGTTTTTAAATATGTTAAAAGTTAATAGAAGTAGATGATAAAAAAAAATCGAATATTTTTTGTTTTCGAAGTAAAACTGTCTAAATTTTTTAGTCATTTGCGTAAACTATTACAATTTTAGTCATTTATATAGTGATTCAAAAATGTTAAACCTTTGAAATATCTAAATTATTCTTAGTGACATATAAAACAAAATCAAACACGTAGTTTAAAAAAATAGATATACAGTTTATACGTAAAGCGATAATAGTCAGAATGCATTAGTAATTTTTATTACCTATTAGTTATTAGCAACCAGAAAATAATGTAAGTTTAATATAAAATATTCTCTTAGTGTTACTCTTATCCAATAAAGTTTTATTATAATGGTGGATTCTGATATTAATGTAGGCGGAAGCAATTAATTTAATTAAATTAGTAAAATGACTTGTTACAAAGTTTTGTTCGGAAAACTGGACTTTGTCATGTTCAAAGAGTTTTTTATTATTTAAAAGGCTGTATAATACTTGATTATTAACAATATTAATATTTATATATTTACCCCCAACAATAATTTCAGAAATTTCAGTTATTACAATTTATTATCTACAGTCCTGACTCCAGACCTGGCGCACCTCTCCTAGTTTCACTCAAAATAAACATGGCTACTTCGCATAACAAAATAAAATATTAAAAACTTACCTAAATAAGTTAACAGACTTCTTGTCTCTCAAATAATTTGCGCTTGCATGGTAATAACAGTCCCTTATTACACACCTTGGCATTTTTTGTCCAAAATAAACTCACTTAACAACACAGTAAACAATATTTAGTAATTTCACGAAAAGCAGAAAAATGGCGATACACTGGATACACACGTTCTCCGTCAGCAACTTGTTGTCGAGGACGGGTGGTGGCGGGGGAAGACTTCGCTTATTCATTTTAATTGGTGGAACTTGGCAGTGGGAATTGAGGGGAAAAAGGACAGGGTGCGCATTTAACTATGTTACATCTTCGGTTTCTTTAATCTAAGGTAGTGATGTCTCAAATTATAGTAGAGAACTCGCAATGCGGCGTTGTGCCTATAGATATACCCAGACACAGCTTGCACCGGGCAAGCGGACAAAAGATGCGTTAATGTCTCTGGGTATTGTTGGCATGTTCTGCATCTGACATTCGCTACATGCGTAAATTAAGTGCGGTATACGAGAGTAATGATTACGCCATCCTGACAAGCTAACAAGAATCCCTCTGTATCAGACCTCAGGTCAGCTGATCGAAGAAAGAAGAAAGTTAATTCCAGAGGTAGATTAAGATCTTCTAAGTTCTTGTAAAAAACACCGTGTTGGGATTTGCTGACGTGATCTTCCAAGAGCAGCTACCCTAACTAGACGTTTTACTTGAGCGAGTTCCAACCTTGTAAGAGATTGGTTATCTATTTCAAATCTGAGACCTAGTTCATCCGCAGCTTTACCTGCAGCCTTAAAAAAAGCCCCAATACCAGTTGTTTCATGGCCTCGAACCAGCTGCAGTAGTGGGTTCGCACTATTGGCTACCTTGCAAGCCAAACTCACAGTTAATCTATTATGCAACCTCTCCAGACGCAGAATGCCTCTGCTACCTTGATGACGTGAAAGGTAAATGCGTAAGACCGATGAGCGTGGGTGGATGCTTTTGTTTATATGCATCATCTTGCGTGTGCTTACATCCAGTTCCCGTAGCTCCTCTCGTCTTCACTTGGGCACGCCAAATGAATACAAGAGCACAGGAACGGCAAGCATATTACCGACAGCAACTTTGCTAATTCCGGAAAGCTGAGATTCCCATATTTTCCGAAGACGCTTCTTATACTTACTACGGAGCATTTTTTTGACGTTGTTAGTATCGTGTATTCGGTGTTGATCAACACCAAGACACTTGTAAGTTACATCATCTTCCAAGTGACGAAGTATGCTTCCATCAGTAAGTTACTCGTTCTCAGGCTGGTCGAAGCAATGGCTTTTCTGAAGTCTTAGAACGGCGCATTTATCCAATCCAAATTTGTAACGGTTGGAACCATTATTTGGACACAATCACCTTTTAAATGTCATTTGTCGTTTTCTTCTTCCTTTATTCGTCTTGTGAGAATTATTCTTGACTTGGATATCAACGAATCAACTTGATTTGAATTTTAATCTATCGTAAAATCCGTCTGATTTCATAAGGTAAGTTTTAATAATGATATTTTGTTGAAAATATATATTTTGTTCAAGGATTTCTTAAATAAATTGTCAAATTTTAAACATAACCTCAATATCAACACTGAATAACACATGGTTAATTTATATACTATTTTTTTGGAATAAGATATTATACTTTACTATGTTTGAATGTATTAAAATAAGATTTTTTCTTTTCATATTAAATTTAATCTCTGTGAAATTATTGATTTCCTGTCTTAACATTTTAACCCTATTTTAGCATGGCTATAT
Source organism: Psylliodes chrysocephalus (assembly GCA_927349885.1). Lineage (NCBI taxonomy): Eukaryota > Metazoa > Arthropoda > Insecta > Coleoptera > Chrysomelidae > Psylliodes > Psylliodes chrysocephalus. The sequence continues at coordinate 83,803,377 of OV651817.1, read as the reverse complement.
CTAGACGGTTTTGAATTCCTCTCAAGATGTTTTATGATATTTATACCTAGAAGTTTGTTTTGGTTTTGGTACAATCTGAAGACCGTTGTTTGATTCATCTCTAGAAGATTTAGACAGTTTCGAGTTTAAGTTAGAATACCAAATATCACGAGATCATTCACGTTGCAGAATTACGAATCAGGATTTCGAATCCCTTTGTGGAAGTTGCCTAAGGTTATGCCATGCGATAACCCAGTTTTTACATTCCTTATAGTTTTATATAAGTTTTATTTAATAAATCATCTTAATTTTAAATTTAGTAAAACTATGTGAATTACAATTTGCTATTACCTTATCTAAAGCATGGTTTAAAGATTATTTGTTAGTGGTTAGTGATTTTCTATATTTTTATTACTAATCCAGAGTCAAGTATAGTAAGCTTTAAATATAGTGGTGCTCAACTTCTTTTTCAAAGTTATTCGAGTTATTTAATAACCTAACCCACACCCTATCAATTGAGCTAAAACACATATAACAAATAGAATAACTAGAGATCACGTTACAAATTCCATACCGATACCCCGTGTATATTGTAATGAATATATAGCGGGTGTTCAAATTAAATACAGTTAAATACCGCGTTTTATATAAAACGTTACAGACGAAAGTTTTATAGTTTTTTGGGGAAAAATTTTTGGCTAAAATCGTTTTTTTATAGATAACCATAATATAGCCAAAATTTTCAAGTAAGTGTTACTTAATAAGTAAAAGTACAATAAAAAATGTTTCCTTTAAAAGTTACTTATTTTTTTATGAACTTTAAGAATATATAAAAAATGAGGTTTCAATTTGAAAAAAAAGTTTACCTCGATATGGCCATGGTCAGCTATAAAAAAATTATTTTGGCAAAATGTTTGCCCCAAGAAACTATAAAACTTTTGTCTAAAACTTTTTTTATAAATACATAGTTTCGGCGGTATTTAACTGTAACACTTTAATTTGAACACCCGATATAATTAAATGAATCCCAGCTGCATTGTCCTGGTAAACTAACCATTTCTCGGACGCTTAGCCACAGCCAGACTCTTTCATTTTCGACGATATATCGCCGCAAAGCGAATTGATAATGTAAGCACAAATTTTGCAAGAGGCTACGTGCCGTATACGTCAGATGGCGCTTTTCTTAATTACTTAAAAGTATTTTCCCAAAACTTTATGATCACAAATTAAAGATTAATAATGAAAGGTTCGGTGTTGTAAAAGCAAGAATGTTATAAAATCCTCAACTCTCCGTAATATGAAACGTATCTGATCCGTATTTCTATGCATTTTAGTATTTCTTTTGAAAATTTGAAAGGTATTAGATACTTATCTATCCGAATTAGGGTATATATAATTTCAATGTCCACTGAATTTAGATTGAAAGGAGTTGAACATTATTATTTATACTTCTTCACCGTAATCTTTTCAGATCTAATGTGGGATCCTACTGAATGTAGAGCGCAATAGTTACTTGTTATTTTAACTCTATAAAGTAAGGCTGGTAACCGTGATCGGTTAATCGGTTCCGTAGGACCAAAAACCGTTAAATAACGTAACTGGTTTAACCGGAACCGGTTCATAACTGGTTTAACCGTAACTGGTTTAACCGTAACCGGTTTAACCGCATCCGGTGTAACTCTAATCGAACCGGTTAAACCTGTCACTTGTTGAGCCGTAACTGGTTTAACCGTACCCTAAACAAGTTTTAGCGAGACCGTGAACGTAAACGAACAAGTATAGTTTGAGCTCTTAGTAGGGATGCGCATATTTTTTATGAATTCGATACTGACATCGAATGATATACCAAAAACAAAGTATCGATGGCATCAAAATGACCTAAGTAAAAAAAACTATATTTTTAAACATCGATGTTTTTAAAACTTATACATTTAAAAGTAAGTAAAACAAAATAAGACTGTATTTATTTTATAAAAAAATACAAACAAATATAAACATTCCAAATGTAATAATAAAACAAAGCAAAACTAAGAAAATTATTTTTAAATAAATTTACATCCAAAATATGCTAAATATGCCACGATTAAGCCGGCGATGGTTACAGTTAAACCAGTAACGGATAAACCAGTGACGGGTTTAACTGGTCACGGTTACGACTAAACCGCCGAATCCGGTCTAACCGGTCCGATTCAACCGATTCAATTTGATCGGACCGGTTGACCGGATAATCGGACTGGTTAACTGGATATCCGGACTGGTTAACCAGATATACCGACCGGTTAACCGGATAATCGACCGGTTAACCGGATATCCGGACCGGTTAACCGGATATCCGGACCGGTTATAATAATAGTAAAAATCCGGTTAAAACCGAAACCGGTCAAAATCAGTCGAACCGGTTAACCGTTTATCACGTCAGGAAATGACAGCCTTACTATAAAGTGCAGTCCAACGTGGAGTTAATTTTATAAACAACTACATAATATGTTTAGCTAACGTCGCACAAATTAAAGGGTCAAGTGTAAACAAAAATGAAATCAATATTGAAGGAGATCTAATGACAATAGCTGACAAATTTAATAAATTTTTTGCCAAAGCTGCCCCGAATTTATTATCAAATTTAAATGATATTCCTTTTTCTTCCACCATCCAGCCCTATGCACAAGAAATGATATTAAAAAATATAAATAAACAAGAATTACTCGAATGCGTACGAACACTTAAAAACAGACATAGTGCTGGATACGATGAGATCTCCATGAATTTAATTAAAGACACAGATATTATAGGCAACCATCTTTGTCATATTATCAACAATTCCATGAAATTTGGCATACTCATGTGTAAACAAATCATAAACTTTATGGAAACTACAAAACAGCTAAACAACAACGTCCAGCATGGATCTATAAAAAATAAATCAACCTTAACTGCACTATTCCAATCATTCCAATATACAAATCAAATTTTAATCATTATGGAAAATGACAACTTACCACTGGGATTATTTTTAGACCTGTCAAAAGCATATGATACGTTAAATTATGATATATTGTTAAACAAGTTAGACAAATATGGTGTAAGAGCAACGTCACTAAAATGGATTAGTTCATATCTGGATCAGAGAATACAAAGAGTTAAATTAAAAAATGGTCAAGAACAAATTATATCTGATGCTAAATATGTAGGTCTAGGAATTCCACAGGGAAGCGTACTGTGACCAATTCTATTTGTGCTATACAAACTTGGCGTCCAAATTTGTAGGGGTGGTAGTTCGCATAATTTGAGAGCGATTGGCAGATTTCATTTCTCTAAAAAAATTATAATAAACAAAATAGAGCCATTATAAAAAAATCAAAGAGCAGGTCCTACCCTAAGCGCGTAGCGCAATAGTCCTCAAAAACAGATGCGATTTGCAATTTTGTCGATTCTAAGCGTAGCGCGCGCGAGTCGAGGTGGTCCTATCGCTGTGCAGAACCGTACCTGTTTATAATTTTTAATTAATTTTTATTTATTTTTATTTTAAATATTTTGGAAAAATGAAATCTGCGAATCGGTCTCAAATTATGCGAACTACCACATCTATAAATTTAGACGCCAAGTTTCCTCTATATCAATAATATAGAAGAAATAAGTGAAAATGTGGACTGGTGCTCTATAACAAATTATGCCAATGACACAAATGTACTGGTTAAAAGTGGTACAATGATGCAGTTAGAGCAAAGAGCAAGCCATATTCTTGAATTGGGAAATGAGTGGTTTATAAAGAAAAGACAAATCTACTACTTTTTAAAAATAAATGGTCACGAATTGCTGAACCACAAAGTTATACATTACATGATGTTTTACTGGCCCCACAGAAAAGTGTCAAATTTCTTGGAATGATGTTGGATAACAACATGTCTTGGTCTGATTATGTGGAGTACACACGACAAAAACTTGGTAGAGCGACAAATAGTCTTAGAGTATTAAATAATTATCTAGATCTTTCAACCTTAAAAATGGTATATCATTCTACAATTAAAAGTAATATTAGGTATGGTATTATGTATGGAAGTTGTATTGAAATTGAAAGATTATGTATCTGCCAAAAACGAGCTCTGCGAAATATTTAAAGAATGAAAGTAGGAGACTCATGTAAAGGAAAGTTTAAACAAAATAAATGAATAAAATTGACAGCAATCTATGTACAGGAATGTGTTTTTTTTTTTAAATAAACATCTTTTGGACACTTGTAAATCGCAGTCGGTGTATCCCTCAAGAAACCAAGACTATGTCTACCCACACCACAAGTTAACAATGACAGAACGTGGAGCCTACTATAACTGTATCAAAATATTCAACAGTATTTCCAGATATATTAAAACAATTAATGAATTGACAAAAATCAAGAAAGTGTTATTTATATATTTAGTTAACAGGGAACCATATAATCTAAATGAGTTTTTGATGACCTAAAACAATATTGTTTATGTGTTTTGTTTGACTCTATTTCGTTTTATGTATCTGTAACATACTCCTGAAATAGAGAACTATTATTATTATTATTATTATTATTATTATTATTCGCAGTGAGCAGAAGGGTAGGTTATTTGGAGGTGATCACTTGAAGCCTAATACATTATAGTCAAAGTTATCCAGTTCCAGACGTTGCCGAATATAAATGTTGTAAATATTACACAAACAGAACAAAAGTATACATTTTGTTTTAAAACTTAAGCATAACTAGCACAGATAGAAATAAATATTTTATAACATTTCATATTGTACAAGAATTAGTAGCTGTGTTGACAGGTAGGACAAATATAATAATTTAAAACGACTTATATTAGCAAAACTATATAAAATTAGTAAATTTGGCAACACAGCATGAATCGTTCTCTTCATCGTGTCTCAAGTTGGTGCAGTCATGGCTTTTACCTGAGTTCAGTGAGATTTGTTAATGTAGATTAAATGTACAGTTAAATCAAATTGATTATGAGAAAATATCTTTTTTGACGTTGACGTTTTCCGCGAACTGAGTTCTTGAAGAATTTTAAATCTTTGTTTAAGCTAAGCCTTCGTCAGAAAATCGGCGACTTGATGCTCTGCTGAAATTTTTAAAAAATCTTTAGTACTATCCAAAACTAATTATCGCACAAAGAAATGTATAATGCTGAAGTGACTGGTATTTCTATGAAACTCCAAGTTTTGGAACAATTTTTACAATAGATTCGTAGATTAACACTGCTAGTCTTGGATAATTATTATTTCGTTATAAGAAATTTTATGTTAAATCGAAGCTACACTAGCAGCTACTATATCTGCCTCAGTTTTGAAGATGACCATTTAACTTTGTCGCTGGCTGTGCCAAGATACAGCGCCTCCTGCAAAGATAGACAATTCTTCAGACGTTATACGACGAATTGTTTAATTCCCGCCATGATCTGCGTCATTAAAACATTCTAACTTCATACCCTTTTGAGTATCTTGTAGTTGGTACTTCTATTGGTGTATTCAAAAATCCTCTTACAAAGTCGGTATTAGATGAATCCTCAAGGTTCCTTGTAATAACCTGACTACATAGCTAAAGTCAAAGCGTGTACTTTTCATGAGGTACATTAGGACTGCTTCTGTGTATGAACAAGTAAATTCGCAGTCTTCATTAGATACCTCTATCTTTCTTACCTTCCTTTAGTAATAGGTGTGGAAACTACTGTCTTAGATTCTAAATTTGCCCATCTTTTTCTCTATACATTTCTCTATCCGGATCGAAAGACCATGCAAAGATTTGAAAGATAAATTTTGTAATTAATACCACAAGATGGTTTTCATGAACCATACAGTTGTAGCATAACTTCTTCTTTTTTATTAGATCGATTCTTTCAATTATGGGTAGGGCTTCGAATTCCTCACATTAATAGAGTGAGTGGGATTTATTGCAGTAATGACAGGTATCATTACCTTTTGTAACTTTGGTACTGTATGTTTCAACCCAAGATCGAGGGATGAATGTTTTGGCTTTTTCATTTCTGAATGTTTCGAAGGTTCTAGAGATTAAAATCTTTCCAAAAAATCCATTAAACTGTTAAAATCTGGAACTTCATGCGGTTTGCATAATGTTTGTTCATATAACCTCTTGGTATCCCATTTTCGCATTTTTGCATCGGTCTCCATGATCCTGTATCAATGCCAAGGTTAATCATAGCATTTATACATTCCATTGTAAAATCATGGAGTTCTTTGAGTTTATCAGATGCTTCATTATGACCTAGTGGCAAATCCAATATTTTATCAACCAATGTTTCTACTAGTTTTCTTTTATTTTCATAACGCTTCTTCAAAATGTCACAAGCTGACTGGTAGTTGTTTTCGGTTATGTCCAAATGTTTTATCATTTTGCTAGCTTGTCCTTGGACATTCGTTTTTAAATACTGCATTTTTTCAATGGTTGTCAGGCAATTTCTTTCATGAATAACCTTTTGGAAAATATCATGAAATGTAAACCATTGGTCATAGCTCCCATCAAACATCAGTAGTTTTATTTTTGCTAACTGTTTGTTCGATCTACTTTTATCATATTGATTTGGATTCCCATTATTTACAATTTTTTCTTTAATTTTCTTCATTAGTTTCTCTACATATTTCCCCATTTTAGTGAATATCTCTTTTATAAAATATCTGTCTTGGAAAGTTGTTTCAACAACCATAGTCTCCTCATGTAATTCTCAAATCACCCCCATGTCTTTTCTGCTGTGTTTATGAACCACTGTTTATTGGAGTTGATCTAATTTTTATCCATTTCCTTGTATATTTTTTAAACGAGTCTGTTTAATTGGTCACATTTCCATTTTTGTTTTTCAATCTTGTTTCTTGATCAGTGTCCTCAAGATTTAACTTTGTTACTGTCTCTGATTTCTTTCCTCTTTAAATTTTTGGCATTGTACCAGGTAGTCTTTGGTTTCTTCATATTTCTTTTGTAATTGTTTAAAGTATGCATTTTCAAAGTAAAAGTGCTCTGGAATCTTCAACTTTTGGATTTCATCGTCACTAACTCTTATTTCATTCGATACGGCATTTGTTTTTCTTGAAATTGAGTCTTTTTTGGCGTTGATTAGTGTTTGGACCAGTTTTTTCCCCAGGTTCTGTTGATCCAGTGCCAGTTGGGGCTGTCTCCATAGGTGTCAACATCTAGACCTAAGAAGTTGGTAAGTGGCTTGACTTCAATTTTGAATCCTTTCTCTAGATCTAAAAACTTTTTTTTCAATTTATTATCGTTAGATGCTAAGAGACCGTCATCTACATAGAATTCTAGAAGGATATATTAATATCGCTTTTTAATAAACAAGCCAGAATATTGTCTCTAATTGTTTTATTAAAACAACGAGCTGCTTATTTTAGACCATATTAAGCTAAAAAATGATGTGCAGACATCAAACTGTATTATATACATCTTTTGGGTGGCAGCAATGCTCATTAAAGCTTTTATCGTTGCAGTCTTTACAGCAGGACTAAAAGTTTAGTTGTAATCAATACCTTCCCTTTGTGAGTATCCCTTGATTACCAATCCTGCTTTAAACCCATCAACGGTGAAATCAGGAAGGCTTTTAACTCATAATAAATGGCTCTTTTACCTCTTTAAAGTTTTCTTAGAGTGCATATTTTATTTTCTCTATTAAGCTACCACACCAGCTGTTGTGCTTTTTCCATCTAGAGAGATATTTTCTTTTTCTTTTATGACCTTTGTTATCATAGGCTTTATTACTCTGTAACCTGTCACCTGCAATCTTTAACCTTATCTAGAACTTTCCTAGTAATCGTTTTAGGAAATTCATCCCTTTTTATACTCACAACAAATGTAATTTAGTAATATTATCTATAAATGTTTTATTAAAGCAAAGAGATGCTTATTTTAGACCACAATAAGCTACAAAAATGCTGTGCAGACATCAAATTGTGTTATATACATCTTTTGGTTGGCAGCAATGTTCAATAAAGCTTATAACGTTGCAGTCTTTACAACAAAAAGTTTAGATGTAATCAATACCTTCTCTTTGTGAGTATACCCTGATGACCCATTATGCCTTAAATCTGTCACCAGCAATATCAGAAAGGGTTTTAACTTATAAAAAATGTTTTTTTATCTCTTTAAAGTTCTTAGAATCCATATTGAATTATTTATATTTGGCTACCACACTAGCTATTGTACTTTTTCCATCTAAAGACCTTTGTTAGCATAGGTTTTATGACTCTGTAACCTGCAACCTGCAATTCATCCCTTTTAATACTCACACCAAATGTAGTACATAAGTCAAGTTTTTACAAAGCACGTCGCAATTTCTATCGAGTAGGTGCTAGCTCGTAATACATCCATATACGGCGTACAAAAAGCAACCGAGGAAATTCTGCTACCGCATTTAATTATAAAGTTGGTAATGAAAACAGGTCTGTCCTAATTATATTTACACGGATGCTCCCTAACGAGACATTTTGTTTTTATGTTTTGGCAAATTGAAGGAGACGAAAAAGTGGTCGTAAACCGTAAACACAGGCAGCATTAAATATTAGACATTAGACATGGCTTGAAAGTGGAAATGTTCGAGGGGGTTAAGTAGGGATCGGGGTGGGTTGCACTGAAATTTCGCTTTGATATCGGATAAGCGAGAACGTATCAAAAACGTCATTTTAATTGAAGAGTTTTTACAAAGAGAATGCGTTTGTTTTGCGTCGTTCGGATTCATACAGGATGATTTTTAAAATATTGTCAAAGAAGATGATTGAATGTTTAGCCGTTTTTATTATTTGATAGACTAATAATATTTATTTCATAAATAATACAAATTAAAAATAATACTAATAACAATTGCATATAACACGAGAGAAAATAAACAAGTATTAAATGAAATATTGTATTTTTTATCAAATTAAGTTTATTCGTCAAATACTAATATTTACAGTGAACAATAAGAACAATAACGCCAAGCAGACTGAAAATAAAATACAGGAGAGGTGCAGGGAGCTGATCAGGAGCTCAGGAGGTAGCAGGAGGTGCGAAAACAGAGAAGATAGATAGAGAAGATAGATAGAGAAGGTAGATAGTGAAGATAGATAGTGAAGATAGATAGAGAAGATAGATAGAGAAGATAGAGAAGATAGAGAAGATAGAGAAGATAGAGAAGATAGAGAAGATAGAGAAGATAGAGAAGATAGAGAAGATAGAGAAGATAGAGAAGATAGAGAAGATAGAGAAGATAGAGAAGATAGAGAAGATAGAGAAGATAGAGAAGATAGAGAAGATAGAGAAGATAGAGAAGATAGAGAAGATAGAGAAGATAGAGAAGATAGAGAAGATAGAGAAGATAGAGAAGATAGAGAAGATAGAGAAGATAGAGAAGATAGAGAAGATAGAGAAGATAGAGAAGATAGAGAAGATAGAGAAGATAGAGAAGATAGAGAAGATAGAGAAGATAGAGAAGATAGAGAAGATAGAGAAGATAGAGAAGATAGAGAAGATAGAGAAGATAGAGAAGATAGAGAAGATAGAGAAGATAGAGAAGATAGAGAAGATAGAGAAGATAGAGAAGATAGAGAAGATAGAGAAGATAGAGAAGATAGAGAAGATAGAGAAGATAGAGAAGATAGAGAAGATAGAGAAGATAGAGAAGATAGAGAAGATAGAGAAGATAGAGAAGATAGAGAAGATAGAGAAGATAGAGAAGATAGAGAAGATAGAGAAGATAGAGAAGATAGAGAAGATAGAGAAGATAGAGAAGATAGAGAAGATAGAGAAGATAGAGAAGATAGAGAAGAAAATAAAATAGTTATTATCTAAGGTTTTTTATGTAGAACATTATTTTTTTAACAATACATTGTGTATAAAACATGTAAGATATAAGCCTTTCTATAAAAACAAACCACAACTGATGCACTATGACAATTATAACCTACAAACACCAGCTTTCCTAAGTAAAACTGTTTCTTTAACACAACTGTTGCCACCTTTTAGCAAGCATATGAACTTCCCAGACACTAACATGTACTAAGAAAGGAACGGCATGGATTTTGATGCATTGTTGCAATATATACGTTCCCATATGGGAACATTATGCAATAAAGGGTTCACTTTCCAAAAAAAAGTTTTAGATTAAAAATATAAAAAATTAATTGTCCACAAAATATAACCAGTTTGCAAAATGCCTTTTTTTTGGTTAATGATTATAAATTTGCTGAACGAGCGAAGCGAAGTTTTGCAATATAAACGAATCAAATAAATGGGTAATTGGATTTTTTTCTCAAAATAAAATATACGTTTGAGGATACATGAAATTTTATTTCACGCACCAAAGTACCTATTTTATTTAACTAGGTATTACATAAATGAATTTTTTTTTTAAATCAGCTTTTAATATTCACTGTGAACGTGACATTAAATACAGGTTTAACGAATTTAATTGCAAAATGTTTTACCTAAAATAAAATTTACAAATACGAGTATAATTTGATAAAAGCTTTCAACTGCATTTAATATTTCATCATAAATAATTTTATTATTAAATATCTGTCGTTTTTGCAAATATAAATACATATTGTTGGGCAATATTAGTTGAAAGTACGCAATAAAACTTTATTCCAACAAATCATGCTTTACCCATTAATTTTTTTGGGCGGTTTTAAGGCTTATTGGTAGCGGGAATAATGACAATTGTAGCAGGAATAATTTTTGTAAAATTGAATGTAATAAATGAAATAAAGGACAAAAATGGATATAAAATTACTCAAAATTATGGAAATCTATAAATTATAATAATGCTCAACATGAGTTTTGAAATAAGTTTAATGTATATAAAATGGAGGCTTATAAATGTCAACGCTGTTGCCAAAATTTTAGTTCTTACAAATTTGACAAAACAAAAATTGAAAACATAATCGACAAGGGTTGTATTGATTTACTGGTTCCAAAAAGGAACCAAAAACGGCATCGTGGAAGCCTAAATTGAGGTGAATTTATTTTTATAACCCTTGTGAACATTGGAATAAATATTGTGCGTAAATTTAACATGTATAGACTTAGATTCGTAGGATTTCATACGCCATTTCTTCAACTTCTCGACGTAACTTTTGGATTTTCTTGTGACTAGAGGATGGCGTATCATCTGCGAATGTGACTGTTGTTATTATTGACATCGCTGGTAAGTTTGTGTATAAAACATGTAAGGTATAAGCACATCCCCAACTAGCCATTCATAAAAGTGTATCTGTTGTGAAGTTCTCATCATCATCATCTATTGTATAGTCCAGGAGACAGTGACGATTTTCGGTATTTATTTTCCCAGTCAGCAAGCACGAATAGAGAATTGTAGGATTAGCAATTCTAAGCAAAATTCATATATATTTAGAGGGGGAATCCGATGGGCTGAGGCCGAAAATGCGTCAAAACATACGAGAACACGGCCCTTTTTTTCCATTGATAAAAATAGTTTTAGTAGTAAGAGATGTACTGAAGTTAAGTAAAAAAATAGTCTGATTACTCTGCATGGATAATACATTTGGCAAGTGCATAAAATACACTTTCAAACGAGTTATGTACACAATTATTTCTACGACCACAATTATTTAAAGAATGTTCCAGGTGTTTTGTATATTAAAGTGTACGGATAGGACACATAAATAAAATCTTATATCACAATGTTTCACCTAACCAGTTGGTTTATTTATAGAAATTAAACATAATAATTGAAGATATTATAGAAGAAAATAGGGAAATAAATTACATTTCCTTTTACATTTTTATATAATAATTGTTTTATTTAGAATTCACGAATCACTTATTACTCTACATTAATTATAATTATTGTTAGTTTCGTTATGTCAAATCATTTATACTAGAGGTGTGAGGAAAATACAGTGAACTGTGGAACGCCAATATCGTTGGATGCGCGTGGTAGAAATGGTCCTATAATACTGCTAAAAACATAGCTAAATTTTCATGGAAACACTGTACTTTTGACATTTGCGATACTCCGACGCATATGCATTATTGATGTAATCTCATGATTTTACAGTAATAGTTTTTGCAATTTTAGTGTGATTTTTAGGTTATTATGGTTATTCATTTTATTTGGTTCTGATCTTTTGCGCTTTTAGAGTATTTGTCTTTTATAGTTATAGTTTTTAATTTGAATTTTAATATTGTGATCTATTTATATTTGATTGCTGCTTTTCGACTAGTGCTTTATTCTTTTTGTGTTAAAATAAGCTTTATAACCATTAAGTACATGCTTCTAGTTGATATCTACCTAATCGTCATCGGGTGCTTGCAACAATGGGAAAAAGTGTATGGTTTTTTTGTGTAAAGTTAGACGCCTTCATTTTTCAGGTAAGTTATTTGTAGTTATTTTTTACTTAAAAGGATAGCAATACGTCCTGGTTCGGGGTGTGACTTTTGGGTTTTAGCTATCTGAGCCAAATTGTCGGCTAAGTGTCCTCTTTTAGGGCACCCAGAACCGAAAACTATATAGGTATATAATATGTTTTTTTTTAAATTATTTTTAATATGTATGCAGCTTGGATGAGGGCTTTAGGAAGAGATCCTAAGACTGAACAGTGACTGCTATAAATGCCGTTTTTAGAGCACGTTTCATAGTAAGTGATTTCATTCTAGCAGCAATGAGGAAACGTTTAAAAAACATGCTGTACCAGCTATTACTTTAAGACCTCGTCTCTTTAAGTTATTATCACTTCATTCTAATGCATATATTAAAATGGTTTTTAACTTATGTCCTTATGATTAAAAGATGTAGGTATTTTAGTTATGTTATAATAGAAATATATGATACTTTGTATTGACTGACCTACTGGCCACTGGTCATTCCACTTTTACTCCCTTTTTCATAAATTATCAAATTATTTAAAAACAAATACATACCTAGCTATTTTCTGTAAATTACATTAAAATTTTAGTATTAATACTTTACTAATAAAACTTCAGTTAATTTATCTTATATATATACACAACGGAAGAGTTAATTGGATTTTCTCCTTGTTGAGTTTCAAAAATAGTAATTTAACATGATTTAAAAACAAATACATGAAATGGGCAAAATAGGCCTGCAAAGGCACTTTGTAAACAATCTCACTTGTATCGATGTGACGTAATGCGCGAATTCAATCTGGCTTACTTTTGTTAATAGATTGGCGTTCCATTTTAAATATACAGTTCACCGGGAATAGATTATTTAAATATACACGGACCGGGAAAACAAGTACGAAAAAATTCACTGGCTCCTGGACTAGTACTGTATCGAAGGAATTTTTATGAATGAAACAATATACGACCCTCCACAATTGCGGTCTACTCTACTTCCGCTGTTGTCAGACATTATTTTTTTTTTTTGGACAATTTAAAGACCTAACAGTAATTCAAGCAAACGCAATAACATTACTACAGTTAAAAACATCGCAAACTTGGCATCAATATTTTAATTTTATCCAAATATTGCATTTCTGTCGAGGATCATCCGCGTTGACTTCAGAAATTGTGTAATCTGTCTTGGTTATATATATCTATAGTTAAAAGCACGTAAACTTGGCATCAATGTTCAATCCGATTATTGGGTTTCTACCGCGGACACCACCGTTCATTCTTCAAAAATTTTGTAAATAATCCTATCTGTCTTGGTTATATATCTATGGGTATAAGCCCTTTAATAGCCTGCTTTTAGTTACGGAAAAGTCTCTACAATTTTTCGAAACCCTTAATCAAAATCGCGCGATTATTCAATCAGCGGATAAAAAGGTATTTCAGATAAATGAAATTTATTATTTGTTAAAATTTGGAAATAAAATGTTCCATTGTTTTGGTAGCACGATACTGATACGCGCTAATGATTTTGGCAAATAATAATATCTATACCACACATAGGTAATCGAAAATATGCAAAAATACTTTTCACATTCACAGATACGTTGGATGGAATTTTCCAATTTAAAATTTATTTTTGAATATATCGTAGTAGTATAAGGGGTATACAGAATATTTTCTATAAATAAATATATATATTAATATTTATTTTCATGAGCTATATGAAGTTATAACGAAACACAGAGAAGTTAGGTTTTGCATATCTCTCTTTTACTTGTTTTGAAGCATTTTGTTGAAAGCAGTGATATCGTTTTACAATTATCAGAATGTTGAAATACTAATGCTGAAATTTAGAACACTAACCAAGTTAGATTCCAGAAAATTAAAACAAACTCAATTGAATAATCTTTAAAGATGAATTTTATAATTAATATCACAAGATGGTTTTCAAGAATCTCATTTCAGGGATAATTTTGTAAAGTATATTACCACACGTTGTTAGTCAATCTCTTTATTTCTTATTTGTATCTACATTTATAATATCACAGAATAAAAAATATACAATAACAATTAATATTATTTAATTATTTAAATGTACATTAGAAAAATATTATTATTCGAATTTCGATCCCAGTTCAATGTTTTGAAATGATTTTAAAGTAACAATTCAGCATTTTTGTTATTACGATATGCATTGAACTTGAAATGAAATTGGAATAGTTTATAGTACCTGCATATGAAAATAAACATTTTAATTAAATAGAATTTATTTCATATACAGGATGTTAATTTAGTATGTGAATATAAAGAAAAATGTTTAAATCTAAACATCAATAAAGAATAACAATTTTATGTGTAGAGTCAATATAACGAATTTTCTAAGGTCTAGTCTAGTCGAAGAACTGGATGGACATGGAGAACTTGATGGACAGCTTACCAAACTGTCCCAGAACCGGTACAGCTATACTACTTGTCGTAATACCTATTTTTAAGACAGGTGATCCAAATAATGTAATAAATTAATTTTTTGCTGATCGCTAATAGTAAAAGTTTGAACATCCCTACCTTAAATATAAAATTTTTAATTTTACAAAAACTTTTTGTGGCATCGCTTATCCTACAATAAAACTTGATTAGATAATACAAACAATTTTTTTTTAATAAATCAATATCAAAATAAACAATTCGATTTGGAAGCTACCAACTTGATTTTAGCGTGATCAGGACATCAAAAGATTATTTGATTGAAGAATAACTAAATAAATGTGAACAAAAATGTGTTTAAATTCCGGATAAATTAATTGTTGTTTGAAGAGTTCTGCTGGATCGGTAACGTCGCGTGATTTTTAATTTCGTGTAGGTATTGAATGATTGATTTTTGTTTAATAAAACGTTACAATTTTTATACATGGTTGGAATTCATGAGGTTTTATTTTTGTTTGGTTATCTGTAATTAATGCTATCAGCGTGGATTAAAAATTGCAGTTCTCTCTTCAGGTATACCAGGTAAGTCAAAAAGGAATACAAATATTTTAGGAGGTGATAGAATAATGAAAATTAAGGAGAGTTTGCTATATAAACTTTGAAATAAGGAAGATAAAGCAATTCAAAGGGGGAATGGAAAACTTCCAATCGGAGCAAACTCCAAATGTTTTATCTTGTCTATTTTAATGAGAGTTTTACGGTTTCCAAATTCTTAGATTCATTTGTTAAAGAACATCTTCATCATCTTGCTCTAGAAATAACATGTTCTTTTGGAATAAAATGCAACTTGAATAAAAATTTTGTCAATTCTTATGAAAACTGTTATAACTTCGGTAAAGCAAATTGTGCATGCTTGTTAACAGGATAGACTGATGCTTCTTGAACATTTTTAACAACGCTGATGTTCTTATTTTTAGGGTAAGCTATATAATATATTTGATCTTTGTGTTTCAACGTACACGGTGAAGTCTAAGAATCAGTATCCCCTTGATTTAATTTTTCAGTTATTTTCAAAATAAAGAGAAAAGTTTCACTCACTATACAAAAAATATAATGATAAAGCAGCCTTTAGAAAGTTTCAGAGATTTAAGTGTTAAAATTAAGACGGATTTAGAAAAGTTGTATTCTGATCATGTGAAGACAGCTGAATCAAAGATATGTTCAGACCCAAGCAAATTTTGGACGTTGATTAATCAAAGATGTTGACCAACTTCAGTATCCAATGCAATGCATTATAATGGCAATCAGTTGAATGACGCTTCAGATATTGTAAATGATTTTGCAGATTTTGTTAGAAAATTGTATATCCCATCTACATAATATGTTGATGTTGACGCTGTTGATGATGTTTTAGTGCATGAAAAGTCCTTATCAATAAATAATTTTACCCAAGATAAAGTTCTTTCAGCGATTAACCAACTTAAACCAAAAAGAACTACGGGCCCTGATGATATTCCCGCTTTTGTAATTCGCGACTGTGCTTCTTCATTGGCTTATCCATTGAGGTTGCTGTTTAATATATGTATTCGAACTTGTACTGTACCAGTCAAATGGAAATCGTCAAAATTTGTACCATTTTTAAAAAAGGGAACAAATCGGACACTAATAATTTTAGGCCCATCTCAATCATATATATATAATTTTTCTAAAATACTTAAGAATGTATTGCATCAGCACATAAATGCACACATTAGTAGTAAAATTTTACAGAATCAGCATGGTTTCATTAAAAGTCGCTCAACAGTAACGAATTTGCTAAGTATAACGCAGTCTATTGCAGAAAACATTGATAACCGCTTACAAACAGATGTATGATACATTGCCTTTTCTAAGGCTTTCAGCAGTGGGTGGAGGAAAGGATGATCAAATACTTCCTCAACGACTTCCTCAAACGCTTCCCAAACTTCAATGGGGGATCGGACAGCAATTAAAGAAGTAAAAATTATACAATGTAACTTGCAACACAAAAGGGTGGCTACGGCAACTTTATGCCGCCGCCTTGATGAGCTGCAAGATACGATAGCACTCATCCAGGAACCCAGGATAATAAAAACCAAAATTGTAGGTCTAACAAATCTAAATGGTTCAATTTTTAGCTTTTCCAGCCACCAACAACCTAGGACAGCCATTTACATTCCTAGGAAATATAAAGCCTACTCAATGGCACACCTTTCCACCTCCGATTTAACTGCGGTTAGCATGGAATATGCCATCAGGAAAAAAAAACGTTAATCCTGATACTAATCCTGATCCTGATCTGCATACCTCCCCTTCGACGCAACCACGCCACCACCCAGTAAAGAGTTGGAGGATCTGATTGAATACTGCCTGAACCAGAAGTTTGAGCTGGTAATAGGTTGGAACTCAAATGTTCATAACTTCAGTTGGGGCAGTAAGTATAACAACGCTAGATGCAAGTGACTTTATGATTATATAATTACCAAAAATCTTTAAATAAAGGTACCACACCAACATTTTTAAACTGACGCAGTTAAACACTAATAGATATCACTTTATCCATAAATGCTATCTATAAATCAATTTTGAACTAGCAAGTGTCTGATTACATTTTGTTGTCAGATCACCGCTGGTTAACATTCAAAATAAACTTGATATTGCCTAGTTTTGATTGTAAAAGCCAACGAATTGAATAATAATTTACCCCTAAGTAGAGGGTTAGACTGAAATAGGTCGCTTTAATAAGCTCTTTGGCCTGAGGGTGAAAGCAAGCAGATACTGCCAGTCACCCACTTCGATTACCATCCAATCGCCGGTTGATTTGAAATCCGAATGGAAGAAAAATCTGATCGGATATCGACCTGAAAATTGACAAATTTCCTTAATGACATTCTTGAACTGCGTACAATTGCCCGTTTTTTAATGACACGGAACTAGATGAAGCAAAGTAACGCCTTAGAACCTTTTTACTCTAATAAGACGGACAGGGCAACCTGTGCTCACCTTCTCCAAGAGGCTTTGAGAGAGGTGGAGGCCGAAACATCAAACAATAACAATGCTTCGGAAAACTACTTGAATATTATCAAAAGCACAATAAACTACATTAAATCTGCAGGCTAGCTCAAGAGCTAGGAGGTGCCTATTTACTTAGGAGAATGCATAATGAGTATAGTGAAGTCTAAGAGCCGTGGGTTAATCCACACGTTATAGATACAGATTCAGTCTTGACCATGAAATATTGATTCGTATATTAAGAACTTTAGGAATGTCTAATTGTCATCTTAAACTATTTCAATCCTATCTTCAAGAGAGAAAGCGGGTTTTAGTCTGTCGATTTCCTTACATTATCAGGAGTCCCTCGATGGTCAGTTTTAGGCCACTTGTTATTAAATGTGTTTGTCAATGACATTGCGGATGTCATTGATTGCAAATACCTCCTTTACGCAGTTCACTTAAAACTTTTTGTGTCAATTTATAATCTTGATGATTGTGATCGTCTTTACCAAGACTTAGTAAGTGTTATACAGTAGTACTATATAAAAAATTTAACTCTAAATATATCTAAATGTAACGTCTTTATCCATGAAGTTTAACCCCATTTTATTGAATTACGAAATAAATGAGATTAGCCTTCAACGTCTAGCTAGTTTTGTTGATCTTGGAGTCACTCTTGACCCAACATTTTCATTTATTTCCCATATTGACTCAATTGTCTCTAAAGCGTTTAATATGTACGGTTTCATTGTAAGAATCGGTAATAAGCAGAAATGATCTGGAGTCGATACTACGCTACTCATACGAACAAGCTTGAATCTATTCAGTAGCGTCATTGAATCTCTATTCTATATAGGGTGTTCCTAAACGTCATGTCATAATTGAAAGAGGTAATTCCTTGCACAGTTTATATATACATGTGTCCCAAATTGCTTTGTTTCAAAGATACAGGGTGTTCAAATTTTTAAAAATATTCAATTTTTCATTCATATCAAAAACACTCTTCGACCGATTTTGATGAAACTTGGCAGATTCATTTATTATAGTAAGAGACTAATTTTGACCTAGTTATATTTAAATTACTAATTCCAGTGGCTTTCCTAAAGGCACAATTAAAAGCGTTTAATAGCACACGAGTTTGACCATTTTTATTCGTTTACAGAGTTTTCAATAGGTGATAACACCCTCTGAATCGAGAAGTACAGCTTGTATAAAAAAACTTACTTAGACTTTTTCATTGGGTACTGCACGGGAATTGATAATTTCGATTTAATCTATTCTAAATCAGCCTCTTATTCAAACAAACAAATGTACCAAATTTCATCAAAATCAGCAAAAGAGTATTTTTAGTATTGACGAAAAACTAATTATTTTTGAAAATTTGGACACCTTGTATCTTCGAAACAAAGCAATTTAGGACACATGTTTATATTGTTTATATGAACTTTAAGTCATAATACAAGCCAAGAAATTACCTCCTTCAATTATGACATTATATTTAGGAACACCATGTATCTATGATTTGATTCGTATGCCCCTCCTTACTTTGTGACGTCACTATATGCGTTGGGCAAAATAAGGTGATTGTAGTGATTTTCAACAGGTCATTGTTTATTTCACGGATTTGTTAACGTGTTGACATCTCTTTTTAGTTAGAGGCTTTCGGGAAAGCATCTTGCTCCCTCAGGCTCACTCAAAAAAGTGAGTCAAAAAGTCGCGATTAGTCAGAGCGCAGTGGTGTACCAAAAAATAGAGATTAACACGCATGAAAACAATAAAATTATTAAAATTGAATTATTATTTATGTTATTTATTTTAAAATATTGTGATTTTATGAAATGTAACTGGTAGTTCACTGCACAAATGAACCAATAGAGAAACCGCCCCTGTTTGGATGTCAGGTTCTTTTAAATGAAAAACCCTAAAATTACATTTTTACTTTTTTTAATCAATACTAAAACAATAACAATAACAATAAATAAAGAAAAACTTCAAAATAATTATATTATGGCATTTTTAAATTTCCTTCATTAATATTTAAAGATTATTTCCCTCGCCTGTCAGATTTGAAATTTTAACCAATCACATCACAATTTACGTTATCGTTAGAACCAATCAGAAACAAATAAATCGACTATTTTCACTGACTATTTGAAATCGACTATCCATGCATGGTGCTCGATATTCACCTATGTTGACAGCAACTCGTATACTTGATTGTAGGTGTAATATTAAAAGTGGTTACTGTCAAATAATATTAGGTGTCAGACTAAAAATTAATATATTAGTGAAACGTTTAAAATGAACCGATTTGGGTGTGTTAATAGCGAAAAAATAGACAGTTTTATAGACAATAGTACCTCGAAGAATACAATCAAAAGTAAAAATAGTGTGTGGAACCAGTTTATGAAATTGTGCGTTTAGCACAAACATGTTTTATCAAATGATAAAACTGTTGTTGAATTATGTAATATCTTAAAAGATTGTGCTTGGAACATAAAAAAAGAAGACGGAAGCGACTACAAAGAGTATTCTTTAAAGTGCATGTGGAACTCAACTGCTAAGACGTTACAAGAAATATAATATAAAGATAGATCCATTTCAATGTATTGAATTTAAAAGTACTCGCGATGCACGAAGCGCAAAAAGACGGGAATTGCAGAAATTTTCAGAGAAAAGAAAACAAAGTTCTACAGCTCTAAGTTTAAAACATATACACGATAATTATTGACAAATTGGATGAACAAATTCCAGACGGTCTCCAACAGATTTTCTATTATTTGGCTTCCGTGGAATTGGCTTGGCGCTGTGGGGAAGGCGCAACATGTTTAACAGAATATTTTAAATTTGAAACCTCTGAAAAAATGTGCAGATAGTAAGTGGTTGATTCCAAATACTCAAAATCCGCAATACTGCCCAGTTAGATTATTCAAAAAATTGATTGGACAAAGAGGCCCACAATTCACATGTTCACGTTTATTTCTAACTCCAAATCTATTTTGGCAAAATATTAACTCTTTCTGATACAAAAATTCACCTATTGGAAAGAATGAGTTTTCTAAATGGACCAAATTAGGTGCAGAGTCTATTGGATTAGAAGCGTTTAAAGATTACTAACTATTCTTGTCGCTCGACAGCAGTCTCTCAACTTGCAAAATCAGGTGTACCGGAGCAACAAGATTAAAATAACTGGGTATGATAGTTCATCATCTATTCAACCATACTTATAGATGGATGACCAGTATCATCAAAGTGTTATTAACCAACTTCGAGAACATACAGAAAGTCAGGCTTTCACTTTTGTGAATATTGATTTTAATAGAATAAAGTCAAGTTTCTATTGCTACCACGAATCTACTTCATCAAAAGCAGGACAAATGTCCCAAATTATGCAAACTGGAAATGTCACTTACAATAATTGTTCTTTTAACTTTAACTAATTTTTTCTAATTTATGAGTTAAACGTTATTTTCATGTGTATTTATTTTTTTAGTTACAACTAGGGCTATAGAAATAATCTTATTAATATTATTAATAATATAATAATAATAATAATAATTTATTCATCAAAATAGTACCTATAAAACACATTTGATACATAAAAAAAAAGAAATGAATAAATTGGCTCACGTTAAGTGACTTAACACTTGTTACGCAATTTTGATTAGATATACTGTAATACATAACATACATAATATACATATAAAAATAAATACTAATAATAATAATAAATACAAAAAAAAAAAAATAAGGAAAGAGAAATGAATCATACCATCGAGTTGTCTGATATAAATATAACTTGATAAATTATAATACGAAAACATCAATCCTTCATAAATAGTGAGTACTTTTTAGGTTTTATTTTCAATTAGATCTGAAATATATTTTCTTGGGATATTGAAAGTAAATATTTTTAAATATTTCTTGAACAAATGGAAAGTAACCTTGAATTGCACTTCCTCTGGTAAATGATTATACATCTTAGGCCCTAGATATGAAAAAGACCTTTGAGTTAAAGATCTTTCCACCAAGGGTACAAATTCCGGGTTAGGTAAGTTTGAGATGGTATTGTAGCTGTGAGTCTAGTGGGGGTAATATTTTAGATTGGTGAAAACAAAGTACATTTGTCTTATATCTAATATTTTGCTTCCTTCGTAAAGTATATCTGATGAGTATCTATAATTTTTATTCATTATTAATTTCAAAAATCTGCGTTGTATTATTTCTATGTTATTAATGTGACTATGCAGAGCACTACCCCATGCTACAATACCATAACGTATATGACTTTCTACAAGAGAATAGTATAAAGTTCGAAGTTGTTCTAGGGGTAAATTTTTTTTTTTAAATTTAAATTTATAGAGAACAATTTGTAGCTTTTTAACTGTATAATTTATGTAACAATCCCATTTTAAATGCCTATCAATATACACGCCAAGATACTTATATTCTTTTTCGGATAAAATATTATACACTTTTCCATTGCTAGTGATCTTTAAACTTTGAAATTCTGGTAATCCACCTGCATTGCAACTGATGGGTAAGTATTTTGTTTTTTCTAGATTTAGCGTCAGTAATTTTGAGTCTAAGAATTGTTTAATAGAAGCGAAATCATTTTCAGCAACTGTTTTTAGAGTATTCCAGTCTTGTTCCTCATAAAATATTACTGTGTCATCAGCAAATCCAATTATTTCACCGCGGCTTTGTATTGAAAAGAGTCCGTTTATATATGAATTAAAGATTATAGGCCCAAGAACAGTACCCTGAGGAACACAATACTCTAGTATTTCAGAATTACTCGTTTTATTAGCAACTCTAACAATCTGCCTTCTATTTGTGAGGTAGCTTTTAAACATTTTTTGGGTGTTTCCTCTTATTCCCATATCTTTAAGAGACTGTAAGAGTAGCTCATGACTTACAGTATCAAAAGCTTTTGTAAGATCCATAAATACACACATACATTGTCTACCTTTATCTAGAGCTTTGTATATTTTTTCAATTAACGCTAGGATGGTATCTTCTGTTGAAGTATTTTCTCTAAAACCATACTGTTTTGGAGACAATATTTTGTACTTAGACATATATGAAGTGAGTCTAATTTTTATTATCTTTTCAAAGATCTTAGATATATGAGTTGTCAAAGATACTGGTCGGTAGTTATTAACTAAAGTTTTATCGCCTTTTTTGTAGATCGGTGTTACAATTGTTTCTTTTAAAGTATCAGGAAATACACCTTTTTCAAAGCATATATTTATAATGTGTTAGAGTGGGCCCGCAATTTCTTTTGAAATTTGTTTTAGGATTTCTGTTTGTATTTCGTCGGTTCTTACTACTTTTTTATTTTTTAACTCAGCGATAACTTTAATGATTTCGTTTTCTTCAGTAGGAGACAACATCATAGAATTCACTGGAGGTTGCTTTTGATCTTGGTAGTAAGTTTTTGTAATTTTTTCTGCCAGATTCTTTCCCATTTTAATAAATTGTTGATTAAATTCATTACATATATCTTTTGGATTTGTTAGGTGTTTTCCTTCAATATCAATTATTTTATTAATTTTTTCATTTTTCTGGTTCTTACCTGTTAATTTGTTTACAATTTCCCACATTTTTTTAGAATCACCAAAATTAGTTTTAATTTGTTTTTTATAGAATTCAAACTTTGTTTTTGAAATAAGATTTATTAAACTATTACGGTATCTTTTATACTGATTTTTTAGAATTTCATTGCCGGGATTATTTAAAGTTTTTTTAAACATTCTATTTTTAGTATTAATAGACCGTAAAATAACGTTTATTAGCCAAGCGGATAAGTTAGTATTTTTTCGTTTCATTTTTTTAGTTATTGTACTTTGTTTTAAAGCGTCCTTAATAATTTTAATAAAAGTCTTTGTTGCAGATTCTGGATCGGCTTGAGAATATACAGCATCCCACGAGACAGAGTTTATATAGTTAGAGAGTTTTTTATAATTTGTATATGTTTTAGTTTTTATCTGTTCGTTTTTTTCTTATTTATCTGAAAACCTAATCTATAATTTAGTTGTGTAATGATCCGTTACGTCGTTTGTAATTATAAAAGGTAATATATTTTCTGTACTAAATTTTCTTTTAATGAATATGTGATCTTAACATGATTTATATATCGTGGTTGCTTTATTAATTGTTGAGAGATACTCGTGTTCACTTAGGATGTCAATGAATTCTAATTTGTCATCACTATCTTGTAATAAATTTATATTTATATTTATATCTCCTACGAAAAAGTTGTAGTTTTCAAAGCTATTAATTAGCGTGCTGACCATAGTAAAAAATTTTGTACGTTTGAACCCGACGGTCTGTAGCAACCAGTTATATTTATTTTATTTTGACGATTAAAATTTACAATAATTTGTAGAAAATTAATATTTTGTATTTTTACTATTTTATATTGAAAATCGTATTTTATATTGATATAAGCTATAACACCATCGTTTTGATTAAGATTACCTTTATTGTAAATCAAATTATATCCTGGGATTTGAAACAAGTTAGGATCAGGTAATTATCTTGTTTCTGTGAGTACTATGCAATCTACGGGCTTCTCCATATTGTTCAAGAGTATTTTAAATTCATCGAGATTTTTATTGATACTGCGTATATTATTGTGAATTATTGTAAAACTTTTATTGTTTTCATTTATTTTTATATCTCGATCTTATCTTATATCTCGATCTTATATCTCGACCTTAATAAATTAGCGCCTATTTTTAATGTTACTAAATTCTTCGTATATTTTGCAGTTTGTCTCGACAATTTTGTCATTAATAATCAAAGAATAAAGTCCTCAAGCTAAAGCTGTCGGACTCTATTCAGATTATTAATGACAAAATTATGTACGAAACAAATTGGTACCAAAAACACTCAAAATTTAGATACAATAAAAATAGTCGACTATTTATCAAGGTCTCGTTATATTACGCTTAAATATTACCTTTTTTTATGTATAATTTTTTAAAATAGTTTGTTAGAAAACAGCTCTATACTATTTAAAGAATGTATTACTAACTTTACGAAATTTTAGGTATAAACTATCGTAAGTTTTCTCAGTGTATACCTCTAAAAAGCAGGAAGTGTTGTTAAGTAAAATTAACTATTAAAATAAAGTACCCACCTAGCACCTAGTTCGTTAAAGATTTACAACCAACACCGAAATCGGTGCACGTACAACGTACAAGAACAGCGAAAATAAGGTGAGATCAGAGATCAGCATAACGTTGTCGTTTATTCACTTCTCAACAATTCTAGCAAGCTTTAACGCGAAACACGATAAATACGAGTATAAAGCTGCGAATCTGAAGTCACGAGAGGCGGCTGGCGACACGACCCTTTTTCCGAACAATTGCGATAATGCAATTTTCCGCGAAAGTATCCGACTTTTCGCAAATATTCGCTGCTCGAAAAGCGATTTACGGCCGAAATCGAATTTGTATGAAGTGAGGCCACGTCTCGGGAATCCATTTATGGCGGAAACTTTTTGACGAAGACAAGAAGACGCTGCGCTACGGGACGGATCCGTTGCGAGTGTTGCGACAACGAGGTGCAATTTCGATAATTTCGGAATCGACTTAGCGACGAGTGGACGCTTCGTATTTAAGCGATGCTGGGGCTGTGTGAAACGGTTTCCAATTGGAAGCGAAATGTTGATTTTCTTATAGATTGTTGCTGCGCTTAAACATTTTTTGGAAAAATAGAAAATACTTTATTTATTTATCTAATTAAGCTATTGCATAGCTTTTATCGCGGGCTTTGAGTGCGGCGACCGAATCAAGAAATTCCGTAACGACCGTAACAAAAAAAAACCTAACACCCCCCCACTCCAACCGGCACAGCGGTGCGGCGTTAAACAATATTAACTTCTCATTTATTCAATAAAAGAAAATCGAAAAATTGAAAAATCGAAAAATCGAAAAATCGAAAAATCGAAAAATCGAAAAATCGAAAAATCGAAAAATCGAAAAATCGAAAAATCAAAAAATCGAAAAATCGAAAAATCGAAAAATCGAAAAATCGAAAAATCGAAACAGAAATTCCGTAACGAAAATAAACCTAACACCCCCCATTTCGACCGGCACAGCAATGCGGCGTTGAAAGCCGTGCATCGTCTAACGTCGTTTCAGTTCGGCAGACTTCGGCACGGTATTTATGTGCGTGCGACTTTACGTATGCGCGTGAACTAGCTGCTAACTGATTCTATCTCTTTTAGACACAATTTCGAAAAAATTAAATTTGAAAATGAATAATAATCCACAAGAATCCACAACAAAATATGGAACCACCATTGACGCGGTATTTTCCAGATATTTAGAGTCTCAAACTTATGTTTCTTATTTCAGTTACTATGAACCTATAGTTTCAATAATAAAAATTCCTGAATAACCTACATGTACCCAGACAGCACAAGTCAATCCATTGGATGTCCATCGGAAGTCCATTCATGGACATATCGCCTGTCCAAAGGCCGTCCAGCAATTTACCGAAGGACATCCAATGGACATCCACTGGACTATACAAATGTCCCACTCCTGGACGTCCATTTGGACTCCATGAAAGGTCCATATATGGACTCTTTTTGTATTGCTTTTGGACAATTTATGGACATCTGACGGACATCACCACCTATATTAATATGAAATAAAATAATTGCAACTATGGACTTATTTTTATTGTCATAAATAATATCAAGCATGTATTAGTTTTATACGCACTCCTTTCTGTTGACCTTCCCAGCCATTTTCTTAAGACTATTTCGCTTACTTTTTAAGCAGCACCATTGTCTCAGCAGCAGCTAAAAAAAGACATTACATTTTATACGAATATTGAGTCTTAAATCAATCGTTTAATAAACGCCTGATCAGGCAAAAGTGATAGTTAAAAATGTAAAATTTTTAGATAAAATGTTATTAGCTAATATGAAAATATGCATTGACTAATGTACTTTACCCCTATACTTACATATAAACAAAAAACTGCTCATTGTTTCTTTAAATTACCATTTTACTTTCATGCCATCATATTATGTGAATTCTTTCGTAAGGGTATTTGAAATTAGGGAAACAAACTATCTTTTTATAAGTTCGTTATGTACTTGTCCCTGGTTTTGGTAACGGCTGAATCTAAAATTGCAATAAAAATATGTATTTGTGAACATAAAAGAGAAATAACTTATGATACCACTTTTAATGCATTATTTCTTAAACGTTACAAAACGATTCTATTTTATTTAATAAAAGTAAAACTTACAGCTTCTTTAAAAATATTTGTATCTTCTAAATAGCCTTCTACTTCTGCTAACGTCTCATGCAGTACAAATAGAAACTTTTCTTCTGCTTTGAAAGTTTTCTCACCTCTTAGTTACAATAATAATTGTGTTGACATCATCTCGAATTTGCAGCATATTAGTTAGCTCTTAGTAAAGCCATTTTCTTAAATAGGTAGGTACATCATTTGACAAAAGGTCTAAAAGAAAGGGATTCTTTGAATGTAAATCGAAAACATAAAGTTTAAAACATAATTGATAGGTTATATTAGTTTAAAACAAACGATTTGCTTTTTAATTTTTAGATTTTTAAATGATTTAATTAATAATTATACTTATTTTCTTACCAGATAAACATCTATGTGCTACATATAGGCTGTGTATTCAATGGCTGTGTTTTCTTCTTAACCTCTTTCTTCTTTTCTTCTTTGACTTTACCTGAGTGACCTTTTACTTTTCAACAGAGGCGAGAGGAGAGGAAAATTATTTGATTTATTTTAATTAAAAGTTAGTAGTAAATAAATTATACAAGAAGAATTATAATAATTTATTATAAGTTAGTCATTTTTATAATGTCCATCAGGGACATTTTTTGGACATCCATTGGACTTCTGAATGGGTAAATCCATTGGATAACGGAAAACGGATGTCCAATGAATATCCATATGAAGTTCATGGACATCCAGGACATTATTTGGACAAATTATGGACATCCAATGGACGTCGTATGCTATCTGGGTATTGAAAGATAATACAAATATTTTAAACAATATTAACTTCTCATTTATTCAATAAAAGAAAAAAAATTGTTTTCTTATCGGTCACCACGCTCAAAAAGTTTAACTTGAATTAATATCAAAGAAAAAATACTGCATAAATAAATAATTATAATTGCATAAGTTGATAAAAAAATGCTATGCAATAGCTTTACCGCGGCAGTCCCCGAGTGCCACAAATATTTTTTTTAAAAATTGATTCTCACCATGTTACATCACAGAGATTATCTCTCCATGATACGGTAATTTTATATACAATAACACATGGAAAGATTTAAAGCAAAAAGTCGAAAAGACCTTCAATTAATTAAATCCTGGTTTGAAAACCACCTGATAACAATAAATGAGAGTAAAACATTTTTTTACCCATCTCTGCTATCATATCTGGTGGTCCAACATACAGTAATCTTACTGTTACTGATGACTTTCAAATAAAAGTAACATAAAAGTTAAAATATCTAGGGGTAGTTCTCGACAGTCACCTTAGGTGGGACAAACATATTGAGTACCTCCTGAAAAAAATACGTTCTTATCTATAAATTCAACAGCCTAAAGAATATACTGAACTTTACCCATCTAAAAACGGTTTATTATGCGCTTGTTAAATCTTATATTACATATGGAATAGTAGCCTAAGGTGCTGTTAAAAAAACTCATCTAAATAATCTTATAATCTGTCAAAAGAGACTATTAAAAATTTTATTTAAAGAGGTTAGACTTTACCCCACAAACGCATTTTATAATGGCATAGGAGTTCTAGATCCTCGGCAATTATTTTTCATACAAAGTGCTTTAGAACAACACAAAAATAAACTTACTCTTAAATTAAATGAACATCATTATAATACCAGAAATAAAAATTATAACTATTTTCTAACTACAACAAATAAATCTATAGGACAACAATCACATGAGTATCTAGGACCTAAATTATTTTCATATCTACTAAGTGATATCCTAATATTACAAATAATAATAATAATAAAATAATAAAATTATAAATAAAAAGAGTGATGTGATACTAAGAAAACATCACCATATAAGTCCATGAACAAAATGGCTTTAGAGAAACCAGATCAATAATTGACAACATCTAAGATATCGAAAGTTACATCTGTAAAGCATTAACTAAAAACTAAATGTGTTATACTGTGTCTTTTTGATATTATTAAGCCTTCAACACAGTTTGGAAACATTGTATTTTAAAAAAAATTAAAATTAGGAACACATAAGTCAAAAGTTAATGAATGCAACACTAGTCTTTCAATACACAATAAAACCGAAACACTGCATACACTACTAAAAGTTGCTTATCATAAAATCTTAGAGAATGCGTCTCATGATCTACAACAAAAATTTACAAGAAGTTGGCTGTGATGTAGTAACCGGTACCGAATCTCTTCTCTTTAAACTTTTACCAAAAAGTAATATTTCCTTTAGAGAAATATATGCCATATTATAGCACCATTAATTATACCAACAAAGACAATATATCTTCATTTGTCCTTATCACAGACTCACTAGATGCAGTAGAAAATCTTTATTAAAAAAAAGTCAAACAAGAAACTTTCGAAACATATTTTTACCAATTACTTCTTACTTCTTTTTTCAAAATTTTCTTGGCATTTGCGCTTTTTCACATATACACGTGTAACGATTTAACACGCTTTTACGATCAAGTGGTCGTCGGTTTCAACAACAAATGAGGCCATAAAGTAAAATAATCTTTCCTGGGCGCTGGTTCGACTTGCATCTTGCCGTTTTCCCATAGCAGATTACGTAGTTAGTTAAATGTTGTTTGTATATCTGGAACAATTCGTTTCGGCTCATTTTAAATTATTGGTTTTTCCTTTGGGAATGCCCTATATTGTCCCAGCAGCAAGGATTACTCAGAGGATTTGGGATTTTACGGCGATGTCACTAAGGAAGGTTAATTGGAAATGTTTTTTGAATAATTGTAAACGGAAAAACTGCTACATTTTGGTTATAGTCGAATTATTAGGTAAAATAGAAGGGCGCCAATGAAGTTTAAAAAACAAAAATCAGAATTTTATATTATTTGAAAAAAAAAAAAACTGAAAAATTTGTAATCTGTCGAAATATTTATAAATAATAATAATAAATGATTTAAAAGGAACAAACATTTTAATTTCAACAGGCCTTTTCATCATGTGATGAGTGCAAACGCAGCCGCCATGTAGAAATAGCTTCAATTCAAATGTTTCGTACTATATTGATTAATAACCGCTGGAAAAGCAATATTATCTCTACATACAAATCAATAGTGATTTACATTTTTATAACTCTGTGGAAGCACATAGTTCTGAGCAGCTGAAAAGGTGCTTGAAGTGTCGTAGACGTTTGGAACAAGGCAAAAGTGTGCTGATTGAGAGGTTAGGTTTCAATACGTGTTTACTGTGTAAAAAATTGATGAAAACAATAATCACTTTATTCTAATTAATTATGCCAACCAACTATTAGTAAATGTAGAAACACCCAGGGCCGCCGAGAGCCAGGCCGGGCCCCAGGTCAATTCTCTAGAGCGGGCCCCGTGACAAAAAAAGCTCTCCTCTTCTACTTGAATTACTTCTTCCAAAAAAAAGAACCTCAAGCGCAAAAACTTTTCCTCTACTTAATTTTCTAAATAAAAAACTTCCCCCTCTCGTCTGTGTCGAATTTCTCATACAAAACAAAAAACACCAGTTGTCGGGCCCCCCTTATACCGCTGCCGGGCCCCCATTTGAGTCCGGGCCCCGGGAATTTGTCCCGGCTACCCCCCTCTAGTCGGCCCTGGAAAGACTTTAACATGAAAGTTAATCACGAGTATAATTAATAAGATAAATTACTTATTATTTTAAGGATAAATATGACATTTCTAATACTATTACTGTTTATACCGAAGTAGTATTTAATATTAAAAAGATATCGTGTAATACCAGATAAGGATTTTCTTCATGAAAATATTGTGAACAAATATAAGTATCTTTAGTAACATCATCAATCGATGGAAAGCCTTTGTAACTTCGACCACATTTCTTCACCCATATTACTTATTTCAAACATGCATTTTGCCTAAAGTACAAATGAACACTGAAAAAAATACAGCTCCATTATAATATTCATACAACTTGGTTTAAATGACATGTAGACGCTTTTCGTTTGCAGATTTCAATTAAAGAAGTTTCAATACATAACAACCATACCCGCAATTAACTGTTGCTCCATCTGAGGGGGTGCAATAAGGGGTAAAATTAAAAAAAAAATCATAGAAGCCACAAATAGCTTTGTACACCTTTCTACTTGGGATATGTTATGTAGTTTGTTCTTTTGTTCATCCCTGATACCATGTTGGAGTTTGTCGAGCCGTCAGAGGGGATGCAATTAAGGGTGAAATTTAAAAAAATCATAGAAGCCACAAATGGCGTTGTAAACCTTTCTGCTTGTGATATCTTATGTGGTTTGCTATTGTTTTCATCCCTGATACCATGCTGGAGTTTGTCGAGCCGTCTGAGGGGGTGCAATTGGTGGTGAAATGGTGAAGAAAAGAGCAAACCACATACCATATCTCAAGCAAAAAGGTGTAAAAAAAACAGTACGAAAAAGATATCTGATATTGACGCATGTGCATAAAAAAAATTGTGATGAAAAGGCCTATTGAAAAAAGTATAGGAATCCGAACTCAAGATCACAGCGCCACCTAACACACTCGCTCATTTATACAATAAAACAGCTGTTAAAACATTTGTTTATAGGTACGAAAAAACTGTTGTCTTTTTATTTTTCGATTTTTCTTTTATGTTCAAAAAATATATATTATGAATACATACAGGGTGTTTTTAAATTCATGCGACAAAATTCAGGAGGTGACTAAAATTCAGTTTTTATTTTTTACTTTAATTAGGTCAGTCACTACCAATTTTGTCAGGTCAATAAGAGGACCAGGTCCAAAAAGTATTTGGTGAGCTGCTTTCTTGGTCAGTAAATCAGCAAGACAGTTACCTTTCGATTTGGCGTGACCTTCAGTCCATTTTAAGGTTATCACATTGTTGATGGATACTTCGGTCAAAGTTTCGTGACATTCTGACAATTCTAATATCCTCATGAAACCTTCAAAGCATAATAGAATATTTTTTTTAATTACTTCTCAAGTTGAAAATTAAATGTAGCATTTTAGTTTGTTTCCAATATGCCTATCACACAACAAATTTATATTTTAATTAGTTTCTCTGAAACACTAAATAATATAGCCAAGTTTATTTTAAGTTTAACATTTAACAAAACAAAAATAAAAATCTGTGGGATCTCTGATAATTATATACATTTTTTACAGGTTATACCTGTGAACGAACTCAACTCCCTGTATGTCTGTTTATTATTGTAAAAATAATTGTATATGCAGTTATAAAACATATAACATACGCTTCCATTACTATATATTTTCAAAATTGATTAGTCCTTCAAATATTTATATTTTTTGAAAATATTAATTTTTCAAATTCTATTAGATCGTAAATATTAAACTAACAGCTTTTATCATTGGGTTAACTAATTCTAATATGTTTACCTTCTTATTCTTCTTCCTTTCGTCTTTTTCTTCATCTTCTACTTATTTATGTCCTTTACAGAATGCTTGAATGGTAATAATTTTTCATTCATTTGCCCATACGCATAGAAATTATTTTCCGACAAATCTCGAACGGAATCATTTCCTTTCAAATTTAATTTTAATGAAACGAACACCGCTTTCCAATTTTAGAAAAACAATTCAAACACCTGCTTCCATTCTTGGAAACTGAAAATGGAAATAAATTATTTCTTTCTTTTCGCGAAAAGTTTGTTGTAGAAAAGTTGAGAAATTAATCTCTGCATTTTCGGAAACTGTACCTTACTTGATAACTTCGCGTTTTTTTTTGTTTCAAATAGTTTGTTTCAAACGAGGAGAACAATTCATTTACGTACTGAAATTGGTTCGTTTTTTTTTTAACTTTTATGCATCCGTTTTATAATTAATACGTTTGTTAATGAGGAGCATTAAAAATATACTATTACAGATGTAGCTGAAGTCGCCAAAACTATGCTAAAGGGTGTTCTACACTACATAAAATATGCCTAGCAAATAGAAGAACAGATCTCAAATCGTTGAAAATTTTCGAGGCGATCATTTGGATCCTAATACACTATAGTCGAAGTCATACATATTGAGACGTTGCCAAATAAAACATACTAGTGTAAAATTTATACAGAAAAAGGCAGATGGAAATAAAAGTGTTTTCCAATTGCATTGAACAGATATAAGAAAGAATACCTCCAGGTACTGTTGTTAATTCACTTTTCTATGTCAATAAACATTGTTTTCAGTTAATGAATGTGATTTATAAAACATAAAACCATGGAGAAACATATTTTCCCATTAAAATGGTCTAGATATTATTTAATTAAGTGTGAGGAACCTGGTCAGAGGGCCCACAACTAATATATTTTAAAATGAGTATCTGTACATAATGGTGCACATTTGGGTCAATACGTTGACTGAGAATGGTGAGAAATTTGAGCGTTACATTAATGCGATTTTCAGTAATTTATGACTCGCCCTGTAACTAATAATAATTTACGTCGTATGGTATACTGCAAATATTCTTTAATATCAGTAAAACATTATTCTTGAAAAATAGCTGTAATCATAGTATTTTTGTTAAGCAACACGCCGTTTTTAAAAAATAATAAATTTGCAACTTTAACGCCATAGGATTATGTTGTGACTCTTTTTGGACTGATAATTTCTGGTAGCCGAAAACAATTAAATTATTTATTAATATTTTGACATATTAAATCTCTGTGATTAAAATATTGATCATTCTTTATGAAACAACCCATGTATATGCATCAAATCGACATACATCGCAATGTCGATGATATAATCCGCGATTAAACCATGATTTTATTTACAAAACAGCAACGCATTGATAATTAATGATAAGCTCATGTGCGTTAAATAATAAATCAAAACGCTTTATGTATAATAATATTACTAACGGATTTAATTTCGGTCGTTTTGGCAAATTATAGTACGGCAGGCGGAATTTAATTTTGATTTTTATTTATAAAAACTCTTGATTACCTGATATCGAGATATATATAATCGGTTTATAAATTATTAATTGTTCATTTGCAATGTTCGTCATTTTGTTATCAATTTTAGTATAATTATATTTATAATCGCTATATTTTGTGATAAATGTCAGTTTAATAAAGCCCAAAGTTACTTTTTTAAGTTCTTTTTAGCTTCTCGCTAACAGTACAACATCATCGGCGTATGCTAACTTTGAAACATTGCTATTGGAAATGATCAAGCAAAGCCCTCGACCAGAAAGTGTACGGCGCAAGAGAGTAGGTACAGGCTCAGAAGTCTTAACGTCTCAATATGTGTTAGAGCGTCTACAAAAAACTAAAGAGGGTAAACAACTCAAAAAACAAAATACAGTTAAATCAAGGTGCCGCAAGAAGGAAGATATTAGTAGCAATGATGAAGACGAAGAAGAAGAAGAAATAGAATACAGAGAATCAGATAATAAAGGGGAGTTTCTACAGAATAAAGTGCAAGAAAGGGAAATTCAGGACAGAGAAGAAAACGAATTAAATCAAGAAGTAAAGGAAATGAAATGGGTTTTAGTAAAGTAAACGAAAAAGAAGAAAACGAAGCACTATGTTGGCCGTGTAACACGACGTGTAGAAGATGAATGGGAAGTAAAATTTTTAAAACGAATTTTAACTAAACGACAAGATACGATAAGATTTGATTGGTCTCCTGCAGACGATATTGACACGGTAAACGAAGCAGATATTGCATTGACTTTGCCAAAACCACTTGAGGATAGAAGAGGGTTACTTTATTTTAATATCTTGTTTGTAGGATTTAATATTTAAAATGTTTCTTACAATTTACAATTTAAACTACTTACTTAGTTATTTCATGTCAAAATTTTAGTTATCACCTCAAGATGTATATATTTCGGTGTTTTACTTGAGGTTTAGCTGCTAAAATGTTTAATAAATCAGCTTTTTTAGGTTGTATTTGGAAGGGTTGCTATTTTTTAAGGAAAAGAGTTTGTTGGAGGTTTTTCTGTCGTTTATGTAATAAATTTTCGATTTTTCTCTCTAATTTTGTGTTTTAATAAATGTGTTACACGTATTTTTTGAAAAGCTTGTTGCTTTTTTAAATATTAACCGATTTAAATTTCTCGTAATATATATTTCTTTAAAATTTACCCCTTTCTGCCAATAATACAACGTTTATCCCTTTTTCAGGGGCAAATGTAACATGTTGACATCATTTAAAAATATATTCTAAAAATAACATAATGTTCAATGTTAAGATACCTATGAAACAAATGTAACTATTCGAAAAACCTGTTGCATTTACCCCAGCTTACTATATTACTTCTCTTCTAGTAATGCAATTATTAACAATTATTTTTCAATGCTACTTCCAAATCTTTAGAAAATGTTTGCATCGTAATAATAATATCGTCAAGATATTTAAAACAAAAAGGCTCAAGGTTCACACCTAAGATTCCATTAATAAGCCGTTGCCAAGTTGCTGGTGCTGATTGGAGACCAAAGGAAAGTCTCTTAAATTTAAAAAGCCCACGACTAGGTACGGTAAAAGCAATAATATGACGAGAATTGTCTTTCACTTTAACCTGCCAATAAGCTGATTTAATATCGAGAATAGTCGAAACAATAGAGAGGGGATAAGCATCTCCTTGAGTAACACAAACAATCTTACGGTAATCCACACATAATCGCCAAAAGTCATCTTTCTTTTGAACCATAACGTGCCATAACTACACGAAAAAAAATGTGACTAGAAAATTTTACTACAATGTTGTAGTAGTAGACTTGTAGAAAAATACTTAACAATTTGTAGAAAATTTTACTACAATTTATAGTTAAAAACTATTCATTATTGTAGCAATTGAATTGTCGAATAAAATGCTACAACAATAGGAAAGAATTCCACAATGTTTAGTATATTTTACTATTGTTTGTAGAAGTAGAAATTTATTACAATTATCGTAATTACTACTACTAACTTCTGAAAAAATTTGTACAAATATTAATAATTATCTCTACAAAAAACAGTAATTTTCTCTACAAAAAATAGTAATAATTTACATCCCTTCTTATGAAAAATATTCAATTTTGTTCAAAAATATTCTATAATATTGTAGAAATTCTAAGTCATGTGAACAAAACAGAATTCTGCTATTGGCCAACGCTTTCTGACGTCGATCATAAATGGCCAGACAGCAGTAGCCGTTCGCCATGTTCACATAACAAAGCATGGTACATATACGAGTACCTATAACACATTATTATATTATAAGCACCGATGCGTTTGAGAAAATTTTAATAATAAATTCTATTGGTGGTAAGTACATTTATTATTGTTTCTGAATAATTTACCTTTAGATAACTAATTTAAATAACCTTAGTAGATTATTTAAAAAAAAATAGTTGTGCCTAACGATCGAATGTTGTGCCAAATTCGATGAGGTTTTTTTGTCTTAATTGTGACATACCTACTTTCTCATTTTTGTTAGTTATCTGACTTAGTCATTTAATATCCAAATCAGTGTAAAGGTGATAAATATCCCCGTTTTAAGGGTATGAACAGTTCAATTGTTATTAATTTTTATTTCATATTTTTCAGGTGCAGAAAAGCCAACTGAGACTGAGGGTGCTATTATTACTGTTATTTATTACATAATGTAATTAAGACTTTGTATCTTTTATATTAAAACAATAAATTGAATATTTTATTAAGGAACATTTTTTTCTAGGTCATAATTATAATAATTATGGAATACTATTACAAGTTTTATTAAAAATTACAATTTGTATGAATTTTTACTATTTATTGTGTAAAATGTTCGTATTTATTTTCATAAAACGCAATACATTTTTAATATAAATTCATACAATGAATAGCAAAAATTATAACAATTTGTAGAACAATTCTTATGATGCATTTGGATATTTTTACTAAATATTGTAGATAATAACTCTACAATACATTCTCCACAAATATTTGGAAATTTTTACTACAAATTGTCCCTGTCCCTATATGTACTATTTATTGTAGAGAAAAAATCTATAATTGTAGAAATTTGTTCTACAATTTTTTTTCCGTGTATGTGACTACTACAATCACTCGAAGAAGGTTAAATAATCAAAATTAGGAACTATTAAATTCTATATAGGGTGAGTCAAAAAGTTTGGTAGGCCTTGTATCCTGCTTTTAACAAAATTTTATCTATTTTATATCGCGTTTTATCCGTATTGTCCTTTTGATTTTGTTTTAGTTTCCAAAAATTGGCAAAATAACCAAAATATTGAAAATGTATAAGTTGACACGCATTTAAAAGTAATTGTAATTAAAAAATGTAATTATGCTTATAAACGTCATTGTGATTAAAAATGAAATTATAGTTGAAAAAGTAATTGTGCTTATAAGAAGTAATTGTATTTAAATAATATAATTACAATTACGATTTTGCTGCAATTACAATTCCAAAATACTTTAAGAAAAAAGTATTTAAATCAATTACAAATTACATGAGAAAAAGTATTTGTAGATATTAATTACTTTTTAACTAGGAATTACCCAGTTTTGTTGTATAGCTCTATGTAATTTAAAACTGGAACCCTAAAGCCACCCTATAAAATTTGTTAATACATTTTTTAATATCTCGTACGACAAGAAACTTTTCCACAAGATTGGTACACCCTGTACATAAAACCTTTTATATTAGAACCAGTGATGGTGTTAGAACTATATTTTTTTTACTACCCACTGTGTGCAAATCCCCATATTCTCAATACCGCAATATGTGTGCATTTGAAAGGAAAAAACCAATGCATACATAACCCCGGAAAATCCATTGAAAACGCGCGCCGAGAAAATCATAATTCGTTTTCTCGTCAATTAAAAAGTTGGTGGAAAGAAAAAATGGTCGTCCGGACTCGGACCGTTCATATGAGTGTTTGCATTCGATGAGATTCATTTTTTTCCTTTTCTACAAAACGCGTCGAGGCATTTTTCACCGGGAAAATTTATCGACAGCTGTTCAAGTCTCGTAGTGAATAACTACACGCCTTGGGAAACAACGAGTCAATAAATTTCTAATAAGGTTGGTTGGCTGGAAATTACAGCTTCCGATCGGATGTCAATACGATAGGTTTTCCTTGTTTTTTATGATTACGTTTAAAAATTTACGTTAGAAATACTACTCTAGCTTGCCAAATGCAGAAAGAGTAAAAGAACAATGCCATTGGCAGTGGGTTGATAAAAATTTAAGTCTGTTTCTAGCTATTCACTGTAAAAAAAGTCCTTTCAGAATTGTTTACTATAATTACTAAAAAAATAATATAAATAAATGATTAATTTCAAAATTTATATATTTTAGAATAACTATTAAGCTAGTGCCAACACGAAGTTTAAATGCAGAAAAAAAATTAATAACAGGTAAGGACCAGGTGAAACATGTAGCTAGGGTTAGGATTAAAATAATCAAAAACTATTAAACACAAGATATTGGGAATGGGCGGAATGGGAGTGCAGTTTAGGGGTTGAAAACGGTTTTTTGCGTTTGGCAGCGAAAAGTCTCCAATACAAAATTTGTAGATGCAAAAATCTAAAACTTTTGCACAGTACAGAGTTCAAAAACTCAGTTTTAACAAAATTATTAGTACTTCATAAAATAAAAATGCAATTCTAGCATATTATAAAATCATTCTGCAATGAAATTAAAACCCATTGATAGTATTAAGGTTCATTGTCTGTAGAACCCTTTAATATAGACAAATTACTTTTAAATGATTACGTAAATCAACATAAAAGACATACAAAGATATTATACATTAAAAGAAATGAAAATAAAAAAGACTGTGTCGAAAAAATTAATACAGACCGTGAAGATCCCAAAATATTCGAACCTTACCCCACTGCGTATATTAAAAATACAAAAAGACAGAATTGTGCTAATAAATTCGAAAAACCAATTGCTATTAAGTCAGTTAATAAAAATCTAAAAACTGTAACCACTTCAAAACATGGCAAAATACACATGAGCAATATTAAACGCCCACTGAAAAGATTTTATTCTTTCGATAACTAAATTTTATCTTTTTATATTACCTGGTATCAGTGGCGGCTCGTGGTAATTTAAAATGGGTGTTCACTTTTTCCAATAATTTTATCATATGTAAGTTCGGATCAAAACTTTGTACAAGAGTCAATATCGCTGTTTCTTTTATTATTTGAGTTTGTATTAAGTGTAGTTAATATTATCAACATCATTCTGTTCTCAAGCACTACAACTATTAATAAATGAATATTTTAGTTATGTTTGTTTATGATTTTGTACGTATGATTTTGTACGTAATTTGAAATCATAAGGTAATGATTTAAATCAAACGGATCTTCATTATTAATATCCTTTAATTATGTGATTAGGAGTGAATTTTGTTACGGAATGCACGGAATTATATATCTCCATCCTGTATACTAACGTTTTTTTTTTTAAGTGATTCCCTACCATTAACGGAAACCGAAAAATTTATATCATATGGTTGTCTAGATTTAAAAGGAATTTCAACATATAAGCCTATTAATTTCTTGTTCATTAAATCTGTATTTAAATTCATATTAACTAGGTCAGTAAGACCAATAACACCATCGAAAAAATCGTTAAAATCATATATAATGAAATTAATCACGTTCTGGCAAATAAATTCTGTGAATTCTGGGATATCTGCTTGATATCGTATCTGTTTACTCCCAAGTGATGTTTTCAATGTTATATTTGCGAGATAAATTGTGTCAGGAAAATATTGTTCTATAACGAATGGTCTGATTATTGATTTAGAACTACCAGTGTCAATAAGAAGTTTGATTGGTGGGTTTTTAATATCTACATATATGGTAGTGGATTATTTATATTTTAATTATTCATTTCTACTATGTAATTGTTTCTGAAAGGCTGGCTTTCCTAAATTTCCAACTTGTTGCGTTTCATTTTCTGGTTCATTTTTATAATTATATTTTTGATTATCATCATAATTTTCGTACGGTACATCCGTGTATATTT
The DNA here is from genome assembly GCA_927349885.1 of Psylliodes chrysocephalus. NCBI lineage: Eukaryota > Metazoa > Arthropoda > Insecta > Coleoptera > Chrysomelidae > Psylliodes > Psylliodes chrysocephalus. The sequence continues at coordinate 83,763,402 of OV651817.1, read as the reverse complement.
CACATTTATTTTCTAAAGCATAGTTTTGATAAAAAGAATCATCAAAACGTTTATTAATATTTGTTTGTGTATTATTTAATTCTTCGAATGAAAAATTTGGTTTTTGATTATTTTGAAAATAGTTTTGTCTTTGATTATAATTTACGTTTCTCATAAGTGATGGGTTTCGAGAGGTGGTTGATATAGGTTCTAGTTTGGGTAATTGAGTTGAATTAATTTGAGGTTTTAGGTTTTCCCCAAAAACTTGACGATTGGTGAAATATATTTTATTTGTTTCTGGAATTGGTTGAAGAACGTGTATTGGTTGTCGTGGAAATATAGGTTTTGAAAATTGTTGATTATTATTAGAATTATTATATCTTGGATAATTATTATTAGGATAAAATCTTGAATTATTATTTTGATACGTAAAAGGATAAAACTTTTGATTATATATAAATATTTAAAAATAAATGCAATATAAATAACTTACATATATATTCTTTTCTATATTAAAATTCAATATTAATAGTTTCAAAATTCAATATAACTTAAATAGTTTTTTTTTATTTTTAAAATCAAAACTTAATATTACTATCTTTCCTATTTCTCGATGAAAAAGAAGAGGCAAAAATAATTTTGGCACTTATAGATCCTTGGTTCCTTTTCCCGGATCCTTCTGACTTCTCCACTAAGGCTTGTTCCTCGATGAAATTGTCGTAGCTCAGAGGAAAGTTCAATTCGCACTGAAGGCGTCAAAACTGCCAAAGTCTATCAAAAAATCACTGTTAGCACGATGCGAACGTTAATTGTGTTTTTTGTATACCGCGAGAATCCTACTGACTACGCCAATTATAATTTTTTTGAGAGAAAAACCGTTTTTTAAAAAATCTCTTTAATTCCTGAACTACAACGCTAGTGTCGAAAGTACAATGAAGAAATCATAATAATAAACAAGTTACATATATTTATTAGTTTTAAAATGCTGACTAAGCTAAAGATAAAATAATATTTACTACGCTAATTCTGTACATATAACTGAAGATTCACATTTGTTGTGTTTGCTTACCTCCCAGAGACAGGATGGCACTAAATTTATGTTTCACTAAATTTCTAATTAACATAAATGATAACTATATCATTTGTGGCGATTTTTATTTACCACAAATAAATTTGTTTAAAGATACTATCGATAATTACTAGAAACCAAACAAATATAATGATCCCAGTTCTAATTTATTGGTCCTTGGCTGGTATGTATCAATACAATTCTACTGTAAGAGTAAGCGGTAATACTTTAGATCTTGTTTTAAATAATAATTTTCTAATAAAAAATATAAAGTAGTCTACTTTACAACAGGTTGCTGAAGATCCATCACATAATACTCTAGAATTTGATATTAAATATTCTAATGTAACGAAAACGAAAGTAAATAACCATTATGAAAAAAACTTCAATTTAGCAGACTGCACTGAAATAATTCAATGTCAAATTGCAACCCATCAATCTAGATGACCTTCAAACTCTACGAGAAAACACAATCAACAAAACTTCGAATTAAAAACCATTTTATATGTACCAAGCTCATGGACTATTATTATTTATATTAGTTTCCATCTTTCTTGCTTTTTAAAAGATAGAAAAAACTCAAATGAAATCCAAGAGGAACAAAAGAAAGTTTCAATCTACAAGAAGTCCATCTTCCTCGTTAGCCCTCGGAACCTGGATCTTCAGGGGGAGGAGTTATATCACCCATACTATAGAAGAATATAAAGAAGATAAGATTTTGCATAGCTAGCATTTTAAATAGTTTGTTTAAAGTTAGTTCCTAATTATTATTTAAGCCATTAACATATATAATTATTGTATTTAAGTAAAATAAAAGTTTTTAAAAAATCATTTTCGGTTCGAGATTTCATTTCTCGTGGGAAATTTTTACAACGGACAAAATACTTTGCAGATAAGATATCAGTTTTATTGAAAAAATGTTTACCAAAAAAGTAACAGTAGATAAACTATCGATCTAAAATGAATAAATAAAAATCCACAGTATTTATTTACTGACAACGTCGCAAATAGTTCAACTGCGGCCAGTGTACCAAATGTTGTTTTTAAACTTCCAATTTTAATATTAAAAATTCATTCCATCCAAAACACGATTGCAATTCATTTTATTATGCATTTTTATGAATATTATAAACAGCGTGTTGTTAAATAATAAAATAACGATCCGTTTAAATGTTGGATTCGCGGTAATAACTTCGTATTGTCGTTCTAATCCATCCGATACGAATTTTAAACGATTATTGGGTCGTAGAAAAATTAGTCTTAGTAGAAATAAAATAACGTACAAAATAAAAACGAGATCGTTAAAATAATACGTGTATTAATTATTAACTCTGTGTGGACTATAAATTACAAATATATTTTATATATGTAACAATTTAAATTAAAGTGAACAAAGTAACTTTTTGGGCATACGAGTTTTTTGTTTCTACCAGTTTGACTTTAAAATAGGGCGTTAAATTTTTTGGTACTAAAAGCAAATTGAATGAAATTGATAATAATAATAGTGTACATATTTATAGAAAATAAGTAAGGCTAAAAGTGTCAACAGGTATTTCGTTTACTTGCGGCAGTTTTAAATATATTTTTTATCTTTTTATATTAAGCAAAATAAATGTGATTAATTTCAAAATAACTTTTTAAAAAACAATTTAAGAAATATAAATTTTATTAGTTGTTGCTACATTGAAATCTAAATTAAATCTAAACTTTTTACATAAAAGATAAAAAAAAGTGGAATGAACGTGAGAATGCAAGTTTGCATTCTCGTGACATCGTCTTACGCTGGGTTTTCTGTACTGCAACCGTAACTAGCCTATACTTTTATTTAAGCTATTTCTATTAAAAAATATTAAAAGAAGAGTAGTGTTGTGTAAAAAACGCAGTTGTCCTAGGTTTGAAACAAAAGAAAAACCGAAAAACAACATTTTATACGTTAGTATAAACACAGTACAGAGCGGCAGTAATAACTTTTGAAATATCTGATCTGCCTAGACACATCATTATGCATTTCCTAGTTTCCAATAACAAAAAAAGGTAAGCTTCGAAATAAACAAGTTACATCTCCTACAATGACAATTTGTGGGATATTATGACCCTCAATCATTAAAATTTCTGCAACCATTTCCAATAAACACAATGGAATTAAATGTAATTATTCTATAATGTAGTATTATATAAAGATAAAGGTCACATAGTAAAGGGACTAGGGGAGTTCTGGGCCATTCCTTATGTAAATTAACATGGTAAATCGCTAAGGTAATTTTGGTTGCTTTCAAGGTCACGCGTCGAGTTTCGAAGTCGGGGTTATCAGTAAAAATGATTAAGTTAGCTTGCGGTTGAATAAAATCGAGAACTTAAGATGGCAACCATCGTTGTCCCGAACAACAAAAAATATACAATCGAAACAACAGAGCCAAAAAAGCAATAACGAATATCTATTTTATGATTGGTTCGATTCAAACGGGAAAAACGGTATTGTAAAAGAGACGTGACGTAGATTTCCTATAATAGCCGCAGGCTACTGCAGGGTGCTGCGTAACATTGCTCCCTTCTCTCTAGTTATTCGCCCCAAATAACTTGATTACTGGGACCTGGTTGGAGCCAACGGGGAGGATCTGCACCACGATATGGCGCTAACTTTTCAATGTGAACTACGTTGGATTTACTTCTCGGTGACAGTTGAATGCAGCAGATCGGGTCGTTGATTTTCCTTAAGGACGGAGTAGGGGCCTTCCCAGTTCCGTTGCAATTTCTGACGAAGTCCTTCTCGCTGTTTGAAATTGCACAGCCATACCTTGTCGCCCCTCTCAAAATGTGTATCTGTGGCACGCCTGTCGATTCTAGCTTCTGCTTTATCGATGTGGGCTTTCAGTCGTTCCCGAGCGAATCCATAGACCCTTGCCCTGCCATTGCATACATCACATTTTCTACACCAATCCGCTACATCCCGCCGGCAATTGACCCAATAAAATCTTTCCCGAACTCGTGCCAGTGTCCTTTTAGTATCAAAGTGTCCTCCTGAACGGCTGCTATGAAGCTCCTCCAATACATTTCTCACCTGTGACCTCAGCAGTATCACTTAGCGGACTACATGTACTCCATCGGGGCTCTCGCACTTCCGGTGCTATAGGCCATCGTGAAGAGACAGGGAATCCCACTGGGTACAGTAGTCTTACAGTTCTATTGTATTTGCCAAGTAGGTGTGACTTTATTCTTAAGCCATTCTCGGACAACCTTTATATCATTGTCTTTCGTTTGTCCATGTCTCAGACTTTCAAAGGTAATTTCTTTTTGGTCGCCCTCTGGCTTGATAGTGGTTGCCCGAAGAGTAACTTTATCTCGTGCTTCGAGCCTTTTACCATACCCAAGCATTGTTCCTCTAAACGAGGTTGTCCGAAGAGAATGTCTGCGTTGCTATGGAGACCTATTCGATGCCCTTCTGGTTATTGTTAGAAAGCTGGCTCGGTGTGGATGATTGACTTCTTCAGGACGCATAGCTGCTGTAATTATTTCTTGTTGGTCTTAGTGATGGGCTTGGAAAGATTGATCTATATGATTTTCTATTCTCATTCGCTGATTCTCGATTTATAGAATGAGCCATGCTTCTACAGGTTCTTTGAAGATGCCCGATTCTACCGCAATTGAAGCATCTCCTGCTTCCATTTTGGCTCACCTGTAAGTCAAATGACATTATCAATCATCTTTAGGTCACTATAGAGCGCCACGGCAAATGATAATAATAGCCGTCCCTTCTCCACACAAGTTCAGTAGGGTTTAGAGGTTGAAATTCACTCGTAATAGATTTGTTTGTTTTCATATTAGGTTCTTTAATAAAAAACCTTAATATGATGGCGCCCTAATAACGAAAACGGTAACATTCAAGAACCTCAAGCCAAACATCGACCTGAGATTAGCTGTGAGCATAAATAACTGTTAAATTACTACTTAATAATAACATTGATATGGTAAGTAACTCCAATTATCCCCTTTTCTAACATCTATAAGTAGTAATATAAGGTGAAGTCGTAAATAGACGTTTAACACTACAAAGTGGCGCCCAACATAGATGTTTAACACTACAAAGTGGCGCCCAACTTGTGTCTGGTATAATGTCTAAAAAGGAATTTTTACACAAATTATAGAAATATTTTTGTTTAAAATATAAAAGTATTTTCGATTAAATTTTCTTTATTATAATCTTGAGATTATAAACTAATAATAACATTTTTCTTTCCAACCCTACACCCGTTCCTTTCATGCTGACAAAAAATTAACGTACCTTAGTTTATATTTTAAAATTTTTTAAATTGATATCCATAAATATTTATTGAATGAAATCTCTATAAGCTTTAAGATTGTAACGACACAGCAATGAATGGCTAAGCTTTCTAAAAACGTAATCTAATTTGTCAAACTCTTTTATGTAAACCGCGCGCCGAAGATAATTTCCTCTATAACGAAGCAGCCACATTTTTTAATAAAAAAGTTCAAGGATATTGAATATTCACTTCGAGTAAGAGAAAATCATTGGAAAACTATTACCGGATCAGATACGCCGACTCGAGTGCGAATTTTATGGAAGACCAGCATGAAGTTTGACTCTTATCTACTAAAAAGGCTTTTTCCGGCAAATTAAATGAGAAAGATTGGACGTCAGTCGTGAAAAGAAGTTTTATCGGAGACTAAAAGGAGGATATTCAGAAAATGTACAATGTTATCAGATGGCGAAAAATCCTCTTCCTGTTTGTTTACTAAGTTAAGATTAGTTTCTGAAACTTTTGTCTCGTCCTCGTTTGTCACATGTTTCGGCATGTCTAGGGGATGAAAACTAATTTCGTCAGCCTTCTTTGTGAACTGATGGGAAAAGTAATGAAAAGGGGTACTAGTTCATTCATTACTATAGTTAGCAAGTAAATTTTTTAAATAAAAAAAAAAAATATAGTTGAAGCAGCAAATTTAAACTTGTCCTAATTCAAAATGATTTGTATTTCTGGCTTACAGCTTAAAAGCAATACAAAATGATCAGGAATTTTGTTTATAATGCCCTAAGAAGCGAAAAATACTTTTAAATTTTTTAAAACATTAGAGTATATGGGTAAACAGAGGAATAATGATAATAGTACGGAAGCATTGCGTGTCCCGTGGAAAAGTTAATGAAAGTAAGGTACTAGTGGTACTATTCGATAGATAAAACATGTACTGCAATAATTTTGATGGTGACACTTTCACAGATGTTGCGTGTGGTTATGATAACGTCATCCAAGATGGCCGCCGCTTCATTATGAACCAAGTGACATATCTCGGTCCCTGCTGAACCGATGTCAATTTATTTTATTTTGATCGAAAGGACTAGCTGAAAAAATATTCCTAGCATGCATCCAGATATTTGACATGAGTTTCAAAAGGGAAACTGGGTAGTAAATAAGTCTGAAATACTTTTTTGTACTCTAGCTTGTGATGAGGCACTAGAACATAAAAACAGAGCAATAAAAGTTATGGGAGGACTGGTTGGAATAATTTAGCAACCCAATGCTCTTGTCCATTTTTTCTTAACAACACCTGAAGTGCAAAGTATATCACAAGAAACACTGAGTATGTGTGGTAGTTCATCAAAACCGGAAGCAAGAAAGCACCATAAAACTAATGAGACCGCTACTAAAGCTCAATATAAAGCAATTTCAATTTTATCGGGCGAACTGGAGCGTATTGGAAATCCATTTCTAATTGAGGGTCTCGAGTTTCTGAACATAACCACAGAAGCTGTATTTAGCGAACAAATTACATCAGATGTCAACCGGATTGAAACTAGTTTGTATAAGGCCTTCAAGACAGATAGACTTCATAATGGATCAGTCAGTCTTTGGGCACCTATAAAAAAAATAAACTTAAACTATGTTCTATTAAGAAAAAACAAATAAAAGTGAAAATTGCTGGATCCTTTATAGAGTTAATTGCAGACCGTCCTCTTTTTTCTCGACCTTAGGAAAGTATGAAATGTCAGCTGTGCTCAGATCCATGTTTACATTAGACGGGACAATGCATCAGTGCCCAGCTAAAAGTAAATTAATTTAAATCTTGAAATCTGTAGTGGAATCCACTGTAAAAGATTTTTTGTCATCAATCAAATAACTGCGTTGCAATTGTAGATGCAATATGGGAGAATTGCAGGCTCTTGATAAAACTAGTGCAATGAAAACTTGTAAAGAACTTGCAGATTTGGTCACCCAAAAGATCCAAAGAAAATACTGGCATTATGATGAACTTCATGTTATTTTCGACACGTACTTGGACGAATCAATACAAAACCTTACTATGGATAAGAGGCGTCATGGCGGTGTCGCAACACAGTACAAAATATGTGACACAACTGACATATAAAAGATATATAACCAAGTACCAAGGATGAATTAACCACCTATCTTGCACACACAATTCTACGTCAAGCAAAAAAATGTGTTGTTTCATGGCGCACTGAAGTTTTTGCGACGCACTGCTCTTTGGATTGTTTAAAGAGTACTCAAGAAGAAGCCGACACAAAAATTATAGAGGTGCAGATATACCACTAGTGTTTGCTAAAGATACAGATATTTTAGTTTTGCAAGTGAGGCACTATGTTAAGTTTCCGAAAAACACCTTTTTTATACCATCGTCAGGCGAGGCAATATCAGTTAGAAACATATATGCTTCACTCGGACCACTAAAATCTTCAGCACTGCCCGGGTTCCATGCAATATCAGGTTGTGACACCACCGGAAGTTTGTTTGGAAAAGGAAATTTATCATACTGGAGATCATTTGTTTTAGCGAGTGAAGAGAACTTACTGCCTTGCAGAAACTTGGTACCAGTGAATTAGTACCTGATGATGTTTTGCATCAGCTAGAAATATTAATTTGCAGAATTACGATGGTCAATGTTTACTGTCAAAAAAGCCATTGGAGGATAAGTTACCCCCCACTAAAGGTTTTTTTGTACCCGGAATTAAGAGAGCTAACTTTCAAGCATTTGTGTGGTCAAAAGATGATGAACCAAATGCAGTCATCCCTAATACAGTTGGACACGGCTGGTATTTGGAAGAGGGAGAGCTTACCCCTGTTATATGTGAAGAACCATGTGCTCCAGAATCTCTTCTTTAACTAATTAGATGTTCGTGTCTTAAAAATCGATGTTCGCCACCATGTAAATGTTTAGCAAACAATATGCCTTGCACAGAAATGTGTAGTTAAAATGCTTGTGATAATTTTTATCCGCCTGATTTTGCCGACGGAGGTAGTGATGAAGTTGATAGTGATGAAGCCGATTTGTAATTTTATTAAAATAATAATAAGGCTAAAATAATCGGCGAATGGGAACTATATAGAACCATACGCACCTGTTACAACATAGCCTTACGAAAAGTCAAGAGAGAGTCTTGGAGAAGACACTGTGAGAAGATAGCAAACACAAATGAATGTGCCAGGCTCCAAAAAATTATCTCCCTTAAGAATGAACTGAGGGAGTACACAATCACAGGGAAGGAAACAGTAAGGGAACTCTTCAGGGTTCACTTCCCTGGTGCACAAACCATAGCACACACACCGGCTAACCGGAATCTAAACGGACTGGAAGCTCATAATAGAGTCAACAGGGAAGACTGAAGGATAGCCAAACAAGTGGTGAACTATGATAAACTTAAATGGGCAATTAGCTCATTTGAACCATATAAATCACCGGGCATGGACGGGATTTATCCAATAATGTTACAAAGAGGTCCTGATATTTTATACAGCAGACTCTGTAACATACTCAGAAGTAGCCTGGCCTTTGGACATATACCAAAAGCTTGAAATATTAGGGTAACTTTTATACCAAAACCTGGGAAAATGGGACAGGAAACGGCAAAGTCCCTAAGACCAATAAGTCTTATGTCCTTTGTACTTAAGACTTTGGAAAAAATGCTAGATAGGCATATTAGAGACGGGATATTGGTTCAGAGGCCAATATACCAAGACCAATATGCCTATAGTGCAGGGAAATCAAATAAAATAGCTCTCCATCAATTAATAAAAAAGGTGGAGAACACACTGGAAAACAAGAAGATAATGCTGGGAGCATTCTTGGATATCGAGGGTGCATTTGACAATACCTTCGTTGAATCGATCATTAGATCTCTCAAACACAGAGGAATCAAGGACACATGCGTGTCCTGGATCGACTCTATGTTAAGGGAGAGAACCCTTATGGGAGAGATAATAGCGACACGGGTAGCGTCTCCACTCCTGTGGAACCTTGTAGTAAACGGGCTGCTTAGAGCTCTCAAAGATAAGGGACATAGAACCCTGGGATATCCCGATGATCTAGTGATCATGGCACAGGGAAAATACAACACTATAGTAAGAGATGGAATGCGAGCCTCTTGCAAGAGGCTCTCAATATAGTAACAAAATGGACAGAGGCGGAAACATTAGCCCAAACAAATCTGACATAATTGCATTCACCCGCAGGAGGAAATTGGAGGGACTAGGGCCTCTAAACCTAAGAGGTGCAAGCATCCAGCTTAAGAAGGAGGTAAAATATCTCTGGGTTATGATTGACTCGGGACTTACCTGGAACCAGCATCTAGAAAAAACCACAAGGAGAGCGAAAACCTCGTTAATGATGGCAAGGCGATCCTTTGGAAAAAAAATGAGGGTTATAATCAGACATGGTATATTAGCTTTATAACATGGTGGTGAGACCGATAATAACATACGCAGCTTTGGTGTGGTGGCCAAAGACACAGCAAAGGAAAGCACTAACGAGGCTAAGCAAGGTACAAAGACTTGCCTGCCTCGGAATAACGGGGGCAATGAAAACAACCCCCACTGCTGCAATGGAAGCACTAATAGGACTCCCACCTCTTCACTATGTGATACAAGGGGAGGCAACATTAGGTGCTTACAGATTAGGGAATACACTGGGAAATCTTGATATTAGGCCAGGTCACATGAGTATCTCAAGGTTAGTGACAGGAGACGTGCTAGACATGAGATCAGACCACACAACCAAGAGGTACTCTTTTAATACTCCATTTGAGGTTTAAATACAGGAAAGAGCGGAGATCACCATAAGGGAGCCCAATGCCCAACGACAGGAACAAACCTGGTATACAGATGGGTCTAAGACTGCGGAAGGCACTGAGGCAGGAGTATTCTCCAAAAACCCTAATACTAACCATAGCTATGCTATAGGAATATATTCCTCGGTATTTCAGGCCGAGGTATTCGCAATTTTGCAATGTGCAAAAACGAACAATGAAAGAGCTGTCGAAAATCAGTATATTCAAATAATGACAGAGACAGCCAAGCGGCACTTAAGGCCATATCGAGTCAGAAAGTTACGTCGAGGCTGGTATGGGATTTCATTGAAGAACTAAATACTGGCAGACCGAAATAGAGTAAAACTATTTTGGGTGCCAGGTCACCAAGTGATCGAAGGCAACGAAAAGGCTGACGAACTTGCAAAAAGAGGGTCAGAAGAAACACCGGAACCAGACACAAACCCAGGAGTACCAAATAGTACAGTCCGGGGTTTCATAAACTCCTGGATTCGGGAACAACATATCAACTATTGGGGAAGCGCCCCAAAACAGGCACATGGAAAAGCCTTCATAGGCAGACCATGTCCCAAAAAAACTGGAGAACTACTCTTAATAAACAGGAAAGTGATAACAGGGTTCATGACTGGGCACGCCCCAGTAAAGGGATACTTGAACAAAATTGACATGTACAATGAGGAACTCATTTGCCGACTATGTCATAAGAAACCAGAAACGGCCAAACACATACTGTGCGAATTCGAAGTTCTAGATCGCAAAAGACAGGCTCTTTTTGGACAACTCCAGGTTGATCCAACAACGTATAGAACCCACTCACCCAAGGATCTGTACAAACTTGTACAAGGTACAAAGGTGACAGAGTGGGTGCTATGAACTAACATGGGGTAAAACACAATAAGCCAATAGGCTTCAGTTTTATTTGGAGACACATAGTCAGACGAGTTCAGGAGCAAGAAAAAAAAATAACGTAGACCATATTTTCTTTTGGTAAAAATAAGATAACACGATATTTTTCATTTTTTTTTTACTTTAAATCCAACCAGCAACCAAAATATTGTTTTTTCGCAATACTTTCAAGAATTAATCGTTTTCCTCTTTACATTAGGTACCTTTCTAACAAGCTAAAACATATTGAAATGGGTTAAATAGCGCACATTGTTTATATTGCTATGGCGGTTATTTTGTTTGACGCACTCCAAACAAACGCAACATCTGTGACGGTGTCATCATAAAAATTAAAGAAATACATAATTTTTCTGATATAACAACACCACTGGCACCTTCCTTTCATGAAGATTTCCACCGGGAGCTATTTTTATACGTTGGATATTACCTTCAATTTAGGATCCTTACAAAATTAATAATGCATTTATTTCTATTTTTAAAAATAGCAATGAGACATGTGCTGAAAAAATATTACACTATCGAACTAATCTCTTTTACTACAATTAATATGTAGATATTTCTGAAGATGGTCATGTTGTCCAAAACTAGATTTTGGAACAAACTTATATTGTGGTATTAATTTTGTGCTTTATTTCCATTTAAATAAATAAAACGATGCACAAACTTCAACTTGTGATTTTAAATATTTGTTTGTGTCCGGATTTTCAATTCTCGTAACACAATTAAACGACTCAATGCAGCAATTTCAAGAGAGACAAATATCGGTATTAAAATCACGAAGAGGAAAATTATTTTAAAGTTGGTTAGTGTGTTGTCGGTGGCTTGGAGATCGGTCTAAATTACGAACGCAGGTCAGAAACGTGTAGTTTCTGGATTCGGTATTAATTAAATAAAGTTGCATGCATGCTCTTCGGTTGGTCCGTGAGCAAACAGAAAACTCTCTGGAGTTTATACAATTCGACTATCAATTCGATGTTGCGAATTGAAGGAAATTTATTTAAAATCGTATTCGCTTACTTTTAGGCAAATTCTTGTTATTCTAATCCGCAAAATTGTTATCTTTGAGTTTAGTATACATAATTACAATTGAAAAAAATATTTTTTTTTATTGATTTATTTAACTTCGGAATAATTTTTACTACAAGGTTTAAACCATAGATATATAACCAAGACAGATAGGATTATTTACAAAATTTCTGAAGAATGAACGGTGGTGTCCGCGGTAGAAACTCAATAATCGGATTGAACATTGATGCCAAGTTTACGTGCTTTTAACTATAGATATATATAACCAATACAGATTACAGAATTTCTGAAGTCAACGCGGATGATCCTCGACAGAAATGCAATATTTGGATAAAATTAAAATATTGATGCCAAGTTTGCGATGTTTTTAAATGTAGTAATGTTATTGCGTTTGCTTGAATTACTGTCAGGTTTTTAAATTGTCCAAAAAAATAAATAATGTCTGACAACAGCGGAAGTAGAGTAGACCGCAATTGTGGAGGGTCGTATATTGTTTCATTCATAAAAATTCCTTCGATACAGTACTAGTCCAGGAGCCAGTGAATTTTTTTGTACTTATTTTCCCGGTCCATGTATATTTAAATAATTTATTCCCGGTGAACTGTATATTTAAAATGGAACGCCAATCTGTTAACAAAAGTAAGCCATATTGAATTCGCGCATTACGTCACATCGATACAAGTGAGATTGTTGACAAAGTGCCTTTGCAGGCCTATTTTGCCTATTTCATGTATTTGTTTTTAAATCATGTTAAATTACTATTTTTGAAACTTAACAAGGAGAAAATCCAATTAACTCTTCCGTTGTGTATATATATATATATATATATATATATATATATATATATATATATATATATATATATATATATATATATATATAAGATAAATTAACTGAAGTTTTATTAGTAAAGTATTATTACTAAAATTTTAATGTAATTTACAGAAAATAGCTAGGTATGTATTTGTTTTTAAATAATTTGATAATTTATGAAAAAAGGGAGTAAAAGTGGAATGACCAGTGGCCAGTAGGTCAGTCAATACAAAGTATCATATATTTCTATTATAACATAACTAAAATACCTACATCTTTTAATCATAAGGACATAAGTTAAAAACCATTTTAATATATGCATTATAATGAAGTAATAATAACTTAAAGAGACGAGGTCTTAAAGTAATAGCTGGTACAGCATGTTTTTTAAACGTTTCCTCATTGCTGCTAGAATTAAATCACTTACTATGAAATGTGCTCTAAAAACGGCATTTATAGCAGTCAGTGTTCAGTCTTAGGATCTCTTCCTAAAGCCCTCATCCAAGCTGCATACATATTAAAAAATAATTAAAAAAAAAACATATTATATACCTATATAGTTTTCGGTTCTGGGTGCCCTAAAAAAAGACACTTAGCCGACAATTTGGCTCAGATAGCTAAAACCCAAAAGTCACACCCCGAACCAGGACGTATTGCTATCCTTTTAAGTAAAAAATAACTACAAATAACTTACCTGAAAAATGAAGGCGTCTAACTTTACACCAAAAAAACCATACACTTTTTCCCATTGTTGCAAGCACCCGATGACGATTAAGTAGATATCAACTAGAAGCATGTACTTAATGGTTATAAAGCTTATTTTAACACAAAAAGAATAAAGCACTAGTCGAAAAGCAGCAATCAAATATACATAGACCACAATATTAAAATTCAAATTAAAAACTATATGAAAGACAAATACTCTAAAAGCGCAAAAGATCAGAACCAAATAAAATGAATAACCATAGGAACCTAAAAATCACACTAAAATTGCAAAAACTATTACTGTAAAATCATGAGATTACATCAATAATGCATATGCGTCGGACTATCGCAAATGTCAAAAGTACAGTGTTTCCATGAAAATTTAGCTATGTTTTTAGAAGTATTATAGGACCATTTCTACCACGCGCATCCAACGATATTGGCGTTCCACAGTTCACTGTATTTTCCTCACAGCTCTAGTATAAATGATTTGACATAACGAAACTAACAATAATTATAATTAATGTAGTAATAAGTGATTCGTGAATTCTAAATAAAACAATTATTATATAAAAGTGTAAAAGGAAATGTAATTTATTTCCCTATTCTCTTCTGTAATATCTTCAATTATTATGTTTAATTTCTATAAATAAATCAACTGGTTAGGTGAAACATTGTGATATAAGATTTTATTTATGTGTCCTATGCGTACACTTTAATATACAAAACACCTGGAACATTCTTTAAATAATTGTGGTCGTAGAAATAATTGTGTACATAACTCTTTGAAAGTGTATTTTATGCACTTGCCAAATATATTATCCATACAGATTAATCAGACTATTTTTTTCTCTTACTACTAAAACTATTTTTATCAATGGAAAAAAAGGGCCGTGTTCTCGTATGTTTTGACGCATAGAATTGCTAATCCTACAATTCTCTATTCGTGCTTGCTGACTGCGAAAATAAATACCGAAAATCGTCACTGTCTCCTGGACTATACAATAGATGATGATGAGAACTTCACAACAAATACACTTTTATGAATGGCTAGTTGGGGATGTGGTTTAAACACCGATGCTGATGAGTACGCTATCCCGAATACAAGAAATTTTGTCGAATCGTCTGGTATTCTAGAAGTATCTTTAAAGAGACCAATATCTATATCGACTTGGAACCGACGGCTTTACATCTCCTCCGAAGGGTGGCATATCCACCTCGTACCCAGTGACATACCCAAGTAACATTTTTAATAGAATAAAGTTTTATTTATGTTTTATTAGGATTTTGTAAAAGCACAAAAATTAACAATTATTTTATTATAGGTATTTTTTTGCTAATAAGTCTGCAGGATAAATTGATCTTATTACTTGGTTTTATAGATTCCTTTAAATCTGTTTAAGAAAGCTAGTTTATCCTAAAGTAAACTATGCTTTATCGCTGTCCTGTAAGGGTTAATTAATAAGTAATTTTAGAACTATTTACTTTTAAGATACTCTTAAGATGTGTTTGGTGTTAAAGAGGCATACTTTTTTGCAGTTACCTTAAGTAGGTTTTAAAACTTACTTTTAAATTAAATTGATCCCAGAACCTTTTGGGTACATTTTCTACAATTTTACAACATAACTCTTATAATTTATTTAATCTAGTAAACCATATAGGGCTCTTTTAAAACTACATAGTTTTAATAAGAACTAAAGTTTGTTTTAGAGCATAACCTAGCTTTTCAACCCAATCACATTATGTTGACGTTGGAAGATATATTGTTCAAAATAAAGAAAAGTGGTAATTTCCATAGAGAATGAAAAAAAAATTTATATGTTTCTTCTTCTTCTTCTCAGTGTTTAATAAGTTCATTGTGTTTAACAAATATCAAAACATTCCTACGCTCCTGATATTCTGGAAATGATCAGTGAAACAGAAAAATGGATAATATATTATTACTAATTTTTATATTTTGAATGACTTGTTACTAGAGCACGGTGGACTATAAGGTGCATCAACTCCCATTTAAAAACAAATGAAAATGGTGATAAAACCTGGCGTACTTCCTAGCTAAAATCCGCTAGGTTCGTTAGTGTCTATCCGGCGAGAAAGTAAATAAAAGATAAAAGTAGGAGCTGCAATTTGAAAAGTGTTGACAGATAAATATTTTTTAAAATCTTAAAATATATAAATCATGGTGAATTGTTATGCTGTTTTTAATTGTGATTATGGGCGAGAGTCTTCAGCATATTAATAATAATAATAATAATAATACTCTCCCTAATTCACCCCCTTACGAGTGAATTTTAACCCCAAAAGCTGAGCTTGTCCGGGGAAAGGGACGGCTATTATTATTATTTGCCGTGGCGCTCCGGGGCGACTTAAAGATGATTGATGGTGCCATTTGACTTACAGGTGAGGAAAACCCGGAAAACCTCACCCACCATCAGTTTTATAATGCCAAAAACAGTTATACAGAATATGGTGCAAATTATTTATTGGTGGTACGAAAATAAACATTAAACCCAAAAGTTCCATTTGTGAAAAACATTTTAATGTAAATTATGTTATCTGTGAAAAAGTGCCGAGAAATCTACTAGGAAACGTTATTTTTTAAGTAAATATGATTAATGTCTACGTTTTAAATAATTGTAGGTTATGTAAATAGGTTATTCAACTTTGTCTTTTCTGTAATAAAAAGAATTATTAGCATAAAGTTTTACTATATAAATATTTCGTATTATTTATCCTTTCTCCTTGGTAGTAATAATGTTATGACTTGGACCCTATATAATGTGTTCATGATTTAAATTTCATATACATAGGTAGGTATTTTTTTGATATTTTTCTGACCCTGCGAATAAATAAAATCTGTGACTTATTTCTTTTAGCCAAAAAGGAAAATATCGACGCTTCAGTTTGGTGAACTGTTGTCATGTGCCTGGTCAAAATTAGCAACCATTGACAATGCCGTTTCGGCATTTCAGGCAACATGCATCTGTCCGTTGAATCCAGTAGCTATACCCGACTACGTTTGCAACCGTTACTGACACAACTCTTGATGCAGCTTCAGCTACGAACTTATCATCCGTCCAGCAACAGAGAGCCACTCAGCAACTAGCAGACGAGGTTCAAGAAGAGCATCAACAGAAAGAGTCGAGTAACGTCCAAGAAGCAATTTAAGAAAATGATACCCCAGGGACCATGTTAGACAAATTTAATCCCATACCAAGTACATCTTCCACGGACACTGAAAAGGTTAGGAAGCGAGCGAAATAGGTGGCAGCCATTTTAACATCACCAGAGCACATTAAACATTAAACCAAAGAATAAAAAGAAAAAGGGAGTAAAGAAGAGGGTCTCCAATGAGTCGTCAACGGATGACGAGAATTCAGATTTTGTTCCACAGGAGTCTGGTGATAGCCCTTCTGAAAAGGATGAGTGCGAGTGCAAGGGATGTGGTGAAAAATATAGTTAGACCGGGAGGTAACGACAGAAATTTTCGGGTCATTTTCGCAAGTTTAATTTTTTTTATATGAGTTATGCAAGTAATATGTAACTCTAATATGAACGTCTTCCGACGCACCCGTACGACAGGGGGTTGCAGGAGGGTTGCAATTACAGTAAAAAAATTATAAAAAAAAATCATTTTCGCATGCATGAAACTTTTTGTACACGTTAATTTAAAGAAATAAAATTTAGAAAATATCGTCTTCCACCTGAATTTCACGACAAAATACGTCTTCTACCCACCTAAATAAGCAAAAAAAAAAATGAAAAAAAAAATTATATTCGCAAAGCTGAAATTAAGTATGATGTTTATTTTTATAATAAGAAAGCTAAAAATAATAGTCTTCCATCGATACAATACAACAAAGGTCGTCTTCCAAGCTGATAAAGGGGCGCGTCACATACGGCACGTACTAGTTATAAATTCCAAAACGGAACTTTTATTTAAAAAAATTTTATTAAGCAAAAATACACTTAAATAGATATTTAAGACAACTCTGAACTAATGCCTATACTAAAGCTACCTCAAATAACAATAATAAGAATGTTTTACTCCTATTTATAAACTAAAAATGATTATTTAGCAAAGATAATTTAATTATGACATAAAAGAGTCAATTATGTTCACAATATATAAGTCCTCCCTGCTTAAGTTTTAAAAAATATGGAGTTATTTTTCAAAACATCTTCTGAGGGATTTTCTAATTCAATTTCTTTGTTTTTTTTCTTCTATATCTTCTTAAAAGTTGTCTTCTATATTTAATTAGTATTAAAATAATTATACAAATAAAAATTGCAAAAATTGTTCCAAAAGTCCTTGAATAATTAAAATTATTTTGAATTTCTTTAATTGCCCTTAATTGTTTAGAAATTTGATTAATTTCATATAAATCATTAAAATCTAATTTAGTATAGGTATAAGAAAATTGATAAGATTTTGAAGTTTTGACATTTTCTTCATGGTAGAATGAAAGGCTTTCCTGCTCAATTGAATGTTGTTGATATATCTTCTTTCGTTGGTCCAAATTTCACAAGATTTTGGTATTTTGATTAATTAACCCTAATTAAATTAACATTTAAAATATTACAATTTGTCAAAGTTTTTCTTTCAAGAAGTTGGTGAGTATTATTATCTCTGGGGATGAAATTCTGTAGACAATAATACATTTCTTCAAGGGATGGACATTCTTCTCGTTCAAACTGTATATCTTGATGTTTTTGTGCCAAATAGGGGAATAAAGGTGTATATATTTTTTGGTTTTCGATAATTGGGAATAAATGATAAAATTCAAAGGTATTGCTGTTAAAAATAGGAAAATGTATTGCAAAAATTAACTTAGATTCTGAAATTGATACTTGCGTTCCTAAGAACTGATAATACGTTAATAAATTATTATATATTTTATGTAAATATTTTATAATGTTTTTTGGAAATTTTGCAAAAGTTATGGCATTTTATAAATTATCTATAAATTAAATTGTCATTTGACAATCTAAATCAATTTGTGATATAATAGCCTAAAAACTAATATAACTTTCAAGTATATCGATTCTATTATAAATAGCTGCTTGAATTTTTTACATATCAACTTTAAATTTTTCTTGAATTATGCTTAAGATTGTGATTGATTTATTATAATAATTAACAAGCCTTTTGTACAACGAAATTTGAAGATTTGTTTCACTGATAATATTTTTTTGATTTACTTGTAATATTTTGATAGTATTAATATCTTTCTTCGTCATCAGAATCAAGATTCCCAAATACCCATTTGTTAATTTTTCCAATTGCATTTATTATTAGAGCTCTTTTATGTCTTACATGAGAAATTAAATTATAAATCTTTTTCTGAAGAGTAATTATTAGATATTAAGTTCTTGTTAACATATTTTGCGATAAGCTATGATAAGATATATGATTAGTTGCATTAAAATGAACTGTACTATGTTTTATCGATTCAAAATGATTAACTAAATTATTAACTTATTTAACTACTTCTTCTAAATCTAAATAATGTAAAAATTTATGTTTGAAATATATAAGTTTAGCGTTTCCTAACTGAATAGGAAGCATAAAATTTTCAATCGGAGTGATCTGTATATCAAAAGATGTACTATGTATTTGGTATACATAAATGACTTGTAGAACTTGTACTTGGAACAGCGTCGTTATCAAAATGAATTTCATTTTCGTTGGTATCCTGTAACAATTTTTATAAATTATTTTTCGATCTTCTAAAAATACTTTTATGATAAGTTCTCTTATCCGTTTTTATTAAAATACCTTCAATGAAATTTGCCTTTTTAAATTTTAGTAATTTTTTACTGCTTGATTTTGTTTTGACAAAACATGAATTTTGATTGGAATAGTTACCTAGTTTTGATTTCTTTTTATTTAATTTGTTTATTAAATTTTCTTTTACTTCTTCGTTACGTTGTTTAATTTTGTTATACATCTGTTTACTAATTTGTTTATGATCTTGTACATAATTAGAAATTATTAAGTGATCGTCTAAATCAAAGGGATTTGGATTATCAATAAAATACAGATTTTTTAATTAGTCGATCCGGTGTGAAATGTTTGTTTTCTTCTTGTAAACATCTATAATGTTCTAATAGACTTGAATGAAACCGTTCCACTGTGGAATTTGAATTATTTTTGTTTTTTGAAGTAGTGATCTATAGCTGGATATGGTATAGTTTACAAAAATCTTCAAAATCGAAATTTTTTAATTCTGTTCCACTGTCGGTAGTAATTTTTTGTGGTAGTCCGAGATGTGAAATGTGAAAAAGAGTTTTTCTACGACTGATATTCCTGTTATACAATCTAGGGAATAAGCCTGACCATATCGCGAAAAAGAATCAATTATAGTCAAATATGATTTACTAGAAATGTAAAATATATCTAAATGTATGTGTTCAAAAGGTTTTGTTACAGTGGGTGTCAAATCAAATTTTACTACTGGTGGATTTCGATCATATTTATTCTTTAAGCATGTTTGACAGTTATTAAATAAATTTTCAATATCATTAGCCATTCTAGCCAATAATATTTGGAACTAGTGCTAAGCTATTTCATTTCATTTGTACTACAAAAGTACAATATATTTGGTTTTTAAAAATTTGAAAGATCAGTCTATTTTGAAATTTATTAAAGAATTTTATGAATTCTTCATTGTGTTCTATTTTTAATATTTTTCTTCAAAGAGGTAGTTATTTTGCAAAAAAATTTAATTAATAATTTTTTTTAATAATATCCTATATGGCCAAGAATGATTTGATATTTGATGTATATTTTTTGTATTTTAATGAAATTAAATTTAAAAGAAGATATATGAGTATGTGTTAAATTAAACTAGGTTTATCTCTGTCATTGTAGTACCTAATACTTTTTGAATTTTGTTCCTTTTCTCTTAATATTTGAAAAACATTTAAATTTTATTCTCTTGTTATATTTATATGTATCCGGTGTTTTCATTTTAGTCTTAATTTTATTATTAGGTAATTTGTCAAAAAAAAAAAAAATGATAAGAAGATCTATAAAAATTCCAATAAAATACATATATTTTGTGCTTTTAAATTTACTTTCTTTGACTAGAGAAATTATAAATACTCGAATTTATCTCTAAATTATATTGCAAATAATTAATGTATTGCATACTTTTAAATCTACAACAGAATTTTATCGTATTTCATCTATTTACTAAAATTTCGATTTTGACGGTAAAATGTGCAGTTATAGTAATTGAATGAATAATTTATAACATAAATATTAACTTCGTAATAGTTCTTTTAACATTTTACACCAATGATCATTTTTCGAAAACGTAAAGATACTACGTTCTTGCTGTCGAGAACACCTTCATCAGCTTGGAAGACGACCTTCGATGTGTTTTATTGGTGGAAGACTATTATTTTTATTTTTCTTACTATAAAAATAAGCATTACACTTGGTTTCACCTTTGCGACTATAATTTTTTTTTATTATTTTTTTACGACTGTTTATGTGGATGGAAGACGTACTTTGTTGTACAATTCAGGTGGAAGACGACATTTTCTAATATTTTTATGTTCATATCAACGTGTACAACAAGTTTCATCCATGCGAAAATGATTTTTTTTTATAATTTTTTTACTTGAATTGCAACCCTCTCGCAACCCCCTGTCGTACAACTGGAATGGAAGACGATGATTTTACTGTTAGATGCTATTTAAATAAAGCTTGCGAAAATGGTTTATTGAAATCTGTCATTACCTCCCGGACCAAGTGGTACGGTGAAGAAAGATGACTGGGTACACTGCCTTCATTGTCAGCGCTGGTTTCATGAGGGCTGCTTGAAATATATCAATTTTTGTGACATGTGCGGAAAGGTTTTGTGTTGCAAAAAATAATAAATATTAGTTTTTTCCTAGTGGACCATCTCACCCAAGCATGTCGGGTGAGATGACACAGGTAATGAGAATAGATTATATTTGTTTTCCAAGAATTCGTTTACATTTTTATACTTTGTTATCTCATTTATTTCTAAAGTTATAATAGGTTTAAAAAAGTGTGCCAACCTCCCGAAATTACTTAGATCTATAGCAGAATTTTATCGTATTTACTTAAACCTCATTTTCAAGGTAAAATGTGCAGTATAGTTATTGACCAATCTTTATTAATTGGATGAATAATTTATAATATAAATGATATATAATATTCTAGCTGTTAGCACGCGCCGCTTGTCGAGAACACCTTTGTCGGCTTGGAATACGACCTTTGTTGTGTTGTAAAGGTGGAAAACTATTATTTTTATTTTTCTTACCATAAAAATAAGCATTACACTTGGTTTCATCATGTTTTTTTTTAAGCCTATTTATGTGGGCTAAAGACGTAGTTTGTTGTAGAGTTCAGGTGAAAGACGATATTTTCTAAACTTCTTATGTTCATATCAACGTGTACATTAAGTTTTATGCACGCGAAACTGATTTTTTTTATAATTTTTTTACTGGTATTGCAATCCTCCCGCAACCCCCTGCCGTAAAACTGGAATAGAAGACGATGATTTTACTGTTAGATACTGTTTAAATAGAGTTTGCGAAAATGGTTCATTGAAATCTGTCATTACCTCCCGGACTATATATATTTCTAAATACAAATTTCAGTGAATACGGAACTGAGCCGTAACGGATTTATCCTAATCCCTACGGCTTTTTTTGCGCAAAATACGAATGTCGACCTGAAACCATTTGACTTTCAAAGCACAAAAGATGCAGCTGAAAGATGAGTAGCTGATAGCTAAAGCTGTGGTAAAAAGTTATATGTAGGTACCTACTGTGTAAACTTTATCTCTGACTTTTTTAAGCCTTCACACAAGATTCACATTTATTTTCTAATCTGATAAGCTAGTGTGTTTTTTCTTTGTTATCTATTTATGAAAATTTGTAATTTTATTGCTGTATTGTCCTATTATATAAAAGGCTTAGGTTCTTGAATGGTGTATTTATAAATAAATGAAGAAATAAAAGAATAAAAGACTATCCATTTTCTCAATTGTGTTCAATGGTAAAACCTGTTTTAATACGAACTTATTAATAAACAATAGAAATTGGTTGATAATAAACACTATTGACAATAGGTTTAAAATACGTACACTTTTCGTAATTTTTTCCTAAGATAAAACAGAGAAAATCGAGTTTTTTTGGGTTTTTTAGGTTTTTAATTTTTAAAATGTTTAACATAATACATCTACGTAACTTTTAAATGAAGTTTTTGGATTTTGCTGTCATATTGTAGTACAATGTTACGCTCTATACAATGATATCTCGTTTTTTGAAAACAGTGCCCTTTTGTACAGTCTAATTTTGGATTAACTCCGTATTTAGAATCTTTAAAATATTAGTTTTCAATCCACTAACAATTCAGCCCCCATCAAGCGTAGTTTTCTTACAAATAGCATCATACTAGTTAGTCACCCGTTTTTTATTATTAAATTTATAATCCCTTTTTTCTTAATACATAATTTTTATTATACAGCCTTTGCTCCTGTACTAAAAATTCATAGTTAAACCAATTAATGTAAGAGATATATGTATATAATTTCGAACAAAAGTTTAAAGTTTAAAGGAGGTTTGTCTGAGAGAGATTCTATCTCCGAACTAAGCGACACTAATTCATTTGCGAACTTATCTTGATATGCGGCATTCACCCAAGAATATATTAAATTAATCTTGGAGGAAGTTTCTTGCATTCGAATCGAAAAAAGGAAGACTAAACAGCGCAATTAATGTAACCTGTAACAACTTGTATAATTCGTTCCGCAAAGTTATGCTAGTTTTATTAGTTGATAGAAGTTAATTTACTTAAAGGTTCTATTGCTTTGTTTGACGTCCTAACATTTTGCGGTTTTTAATAAACTTCATATAGTCATAGTTTCAGTGGTATGCAGTAATTATATAAAAATTAAAGACAATTACTATTAATTGTTGATTTGGATAAAACAAAGACATATATACAGGGTGTATCAAAATGATTGGTGTTGAAAACTCTTCTTCAATGTTTAAAAAGTGTGTTCAAAAATTGGATTCTCTCGGAACATTTTTGGAGGTAACCCAGTTAAGTAAAAAATATTTGTTTTCATTTATTCTAACTTTAAAATATATTTTGCTTACTTTTCGAGTTAGTTCGTTTTATTTTTCAGGTTAATTAAATTTCTATAGCTAAAACTATTATAATAACTATTATTTCTTTTGTTCTGGATACCAAACAAAGTCAAATGAGCGCAAAAACTCCCACCAAGAAAACCACCCTTTGTCCTATTTTTGAAAACCTTGCCGAGATGTCCCAGCTAAGACTTTTCACGAATGCGAATGTAAATCGACACTGCTTGTTTGTCAGGAATGAGAAAAAAGGCATCATGGCAGGCAAAGATCCACCAGCTTTAATAATAGCACAGAAACTGCAAACACCATAGTGGACATCTGGAGGAAGTCATCAGTTCTAACAATTACATTTAAAAAAGTTATATAAAAAATTGAATACTGACTATAGGACTCTACTCAAACCATATAAGAACAGACAGCAATCTGAAAGCTACATAAAGAAGCTCAAAGATTTAAAAGTTAGCTGAGAAGGAACTCTCTTTGATATTGTTAATTGTAAATGTAAAGACCTCAACGATTGCCATTGTTCCAACGAGAAGAAAATTCCAGCTCAAGAAATTGAATTTGTAATAGATCAGCGAAGTACCAGAAACCTAGTCATAAGATCAATTGATGTAGCATCCTCCAGGAAATTAGCAAAAAGAAACCAAAGAAAGATGGAACGATTCCAAGAACCTGAAGAACAATTTGAAAAACGCCCAAAATTAAAGTCTAAAGATACTGCATCTGCGCCAGGAGACTATGAAAATGAATGATTCTGGAAAGTTGCCTGACTCTGATCCCCAGCCCTCTTGTTCATTCACAACTGCAGACGTTTCAAAATTGCAAATGAGGGCAAATCTCACAGCTTTTGCTAGGGAGTGCGATCGTTACGGTGTTTCAGACAGAAGCACTTTCTTCCGCTCTGTTACAAGATTTGGATATCACTAATGAACATGACACTTCTAAAATTATAGATCGAAATAAAGTTTTGTCAGAAAAGGAAAAAGCACAGGAAAGAATTGCAAAATAAAAACATGGAGGTAGTAAAAGCGTTATATTTTGATGGACGGAACGATAAATTCCTGACACACACTAAGAAGGGCGATAAGTATTACTATAGTACCATTTTAGAGAATCATATATCCTTGGTTAAAGAACCAGGTTCCATTTACCTCGGCACTAACGTCAATACAGAAATAAACGCAGGAATAATAAGACTCCTAAACGAACTTTCCTTACGCCACCTTTTAATCCAACTTGATGGTGTTACTCAAGGTCTGAAAGCTTTCTCTGGTGCCACTGGAAAATCAATACAAGCTTGTGAAACCCTCCCCCTAGTCTAGTCTAGTCAGATTGGGAGTAACACCATTAATTAGACAGTAATGATCAGCAATACTTGTATAATATGTTGCATGAAGTATCATCTGGGGAATGCAGCGAAGACCTTGCGAGGATTAAACCAGGACCAGTCGTACATTCAAGATAGGTGACAACGGCGAGTAGAATCCTTCGGTTATATGTCGCATCAGAGCATCCCACAGAAAATCTGGTACACTTAGCTACATTTATTATGAAAATATATGGTCCATTATGGTTCAATATCAATTCAAATTATGGCTTCCGAAATAACGGGCATTAGTTATGACCTAATTTATAAATTAAAGGTCATACTAGAAACAATTTCGGACATATAATTGATCCGTAAAAATATGAAAAATACGCATTAGATGCTGCTCGCTTATATGTACAGCTCTACTCTTGGTACCCAATGACACCAACGATGCACAAAATACTTATTCATGGTGCGGTTATAATAAAAACTGCATTGTTGCCTATTGGGCAGTTGTCTGAAGAAGCCGCGGAAGCACGTAACAAGCATTTCCACTCATACTGCCAAAACTTCGCGCGATAATTCTCTAGAGAAAATTGTAACACGGATATTATTAATCACCTGCTTATAAGTTCAGACTCTCTCTTAAGTAGCATGAGAAACGTTAAAAGAAGAAAAATAAAGTCTTTACTAATATCTGCAAAGCCGCTTGAAGCTGATAATTCTTCAGAAAGTGAAGATGAACATTTATACGAATATGGTTAGATTCAATTGTATATCTATATTTTTTAACAATAAATATAGTTTAATTAAACATTAAAACCTTTATTTTATTTATTAATATCGTTTAGAATTGATATAGACCAAAAATAATTTTGGCCGCGTAAATCGTAAATCGTAAATCGTAAATCGTAAATCGTAAATCGTAAATCGTAAATCGTAAATCGTAAATCGTAAATCGTAAATCGTAAATCGTAAATCGTAAATCGTAAATCGTAAATCGTAAATCGTAAATCGTAAATCGTAAATCGTAAATCGTAAATCGTAAATCGTAAATCGTAAATCGTAAATCGTAAATCGTAAATCGTAAATCGTAAATCGTAAATCGTAAATCGTAAATCGTAAATCGTAAATCGTAAATCGTAAATCGTAAATCGTAAATCGTAAATCGTAAATCGTAAATCGTAAATCGTAAATCGTAAATCGTAAATCGTAAATCGTAAATCGTAAATCGTAAATCGTAAATCGTAAATTGTGTATCGTAAATCGCTGGTGCAATTTAAATCCTGGACTTTTGGATTTACAAGTCCAGACTCTGACTACATAACCACGCATTCCTCTATTTTTTATGAATAAAATTATCCTTACGTGGGAATATTGGTTAAATATGGTAACTTTAAATGCCCATTTTAATAAAAATATTAATAATTGAAACTTAAACAAAATCAATCCTACATCTTGTTTCTATGTTTGTCATTATTGTATTAGTCGTGGTTGATAGATTTTAAGATTCTATGGAACTATCCAAAAATTCAAAACTATTTAAAAACCACATCTCTCTGTCGACAAAACTCTCTCCCAACAAACAATGAAAATTTAATGATTTTAGCTGGCCAAGCTCGAACGTAAAACTAACCTTTCGTTGATATAAAGCCAAAGCAAGAAGAGCAAAACATCCGCAGAAAGAAATTACTCGCAATTCGGACTGCAACACCTCCCATTTCGAATCCTCGGAGTGTACTTTGACTTACAAGTTAATGCTACTTTTTCATCGGTAATGAACCGTCGAAAAACACGGTAGGCTAGCCGGGATACTGCAAATTTTATTATAATTAAAGACCGGACAATTTAATTTATTCTTATCAGCGAAGTAACGGTAAGAGCGGACCTTCGATTTGAATAATACATTCTGAATAAAACAAGTTATTTACTGAACTGGTCGACACAGTAGATAAGATATTGGATTTTTATCGCCCGGGCGTAACATTTGGGGCGGGCTTATTATTACATTTACATTGCAATAATTATTTTATTAAATTTTAGTTCAAATTTGGTTGGATATTATTATATAATTACAAATGATATTATTATTTATTTTTTTATTGTGTTGTGGGATAATGTTGTTGGCTTTTTCTGTTAATATATTATTGACTAATAAATATATCAACGAGGATACACCATCATTAGTTTTATGTTTAGAGTGTTCCAATATACACTCTTTATCCTAAAGTAGCAAATATACAATTATATACAATATATACAATACAAATTAATATCAATCTTCTTCATTTGAAAAATATGTTTGTATGACTGCATATTTTTCTAAATTGTCTTCAGTGAAATTACTTCTTTTAGAAGTCAATAAATCTTTAAACCTAGAAAACGATCGTTCTACGTCACAACTCGTTACAGGAGCAAATGAAAAATGTGGAACAAAATCACAATATTTTAAAGCAGTTTCATAATCGTTAAAATTGTTCAGGGAGATTTGTTTCAGAGTCTGTAAATTTGGATTTCTTTTAATAACACAATCTATTTTATGGTTAAATTTATCTTGTAAGGGCCACTTTACGTTTTTTAAGTGTAACAATGTCGATTCAAATTTTTCCATAGCAACCGATAATTGTAAGTTACGGGTTTCAAGGAATTTTATAGTTTCTGGGAGACACGAAAAATAAGTCGCAAGAAAATTTAACTCCGACTGCAAAGTTGTTTTTGTTATTAAACCTTTACACTGAGTGATAGAGAGAGCGTCCTCTGATAAGTTGGAAATAAATACTTTTAGTCTGTCGAAATGCTCCGAAAAAAAGAACACAGCCTGTAACCAAGTTCCCCATCGTGTAATAACTGGTTGTGGAGGTAGGGGGATATTCGGACATATTTCTTTATATAAAGAAACTCGGGACGGTGCTTTTAACAAAATTTTTTTAAAACAGCTAATCAACGAATTAATGTCTGGAAAGCTGTCACGGATAAACTCACAAACTCGGTGTAACGCGTGAGCAAGGCAAGTTACATGCAGCATGTTTGGAAAATGTTCTTGTAATAGTTTCCCTGTTTTCAACATTACACTTGCCGCGTCTGAAATAAACAATAAAACTTTTGAAACGTCATTATCAATTACATTGTTCAATCCACGTTTCACTATTTCATAAATCATTTCAGCGTTCACAGTTTCACGAAACACACTAGAAACTAAATACTGTTGTGAAGTATTTTCAGCACTTAATAATCCTACAACAACATTAACAACACATCTACCCTTTATGTCAGTCGTTTCATCTGCACTAACCCAAATATATTTGCTGGAAATTTTCGTTTTTATTGCCGTCATTGCTTTATCGTACTGATTTTGAATATAATGTTTTCTAATTGTGGATTCATCCGGTATTTTACGTTTAGTATATTTACAAAGAAAATTTTTGAAAATTGTATTATTTAATTTTGTTAATGGAATATTTGCAGAAACAAATGCGTTGCATAAATCTTCATAAAAGATTTTGTCTGGACATCCCTCTAAAGATTGCATGTGTTTTTGTGTTTTCACATGTTGTGTCATACTTGACTTTCCATTAAAAACTAACACCTGATCACAATTGCGGCAGTATAATTTGTTGTCATTAAAACGACGAAAACAATCAAAGTCCGATAATAAATTTTCCATATTTACGTTTCCAGTTTCTATCACTTTTCCCTTTGAACTAAACAAATATACTCATTGGAAAAATCTAGTGATATTTTTACAAGACACTTTCTTCTCAAATCTCCTGTTTATCGACTCTTTGTTATCTTTTTACATTTTGTCAACCAACAGATACCTATATAGAGTGAGCAATTGAATTAATACATACATTACAGAAATTTAACAGACATTTATTTTATTGTCTCATCGTGTATAAGTACCATAATATCCACAGGAAATAAAAACATAAATGTTTTGTTACAAAAAATCGGTATGTACGGTATCGATAAAAGCCAAAATATTCATAAATATAATATAAGGATTGACTTTATTTGAATAAAAATATCACCGGCAACTAACCGACAATGGATCGAGAAAGTATAAGACAACATATGATGGGCCTATTTGACATTCATTTTAGGCCCTCTCTACAGCGTCTTAGTCCAAACGCTCGTAGAGTCCTAATATTTGGCCCCGATGCAATTTCTCCAACAATGAATCGGGACCAGCTAAGGCTAGAAATTTCCAATTTTCTGGAGGAAATAACAAATTCGGGGGAGGCAGCTGGGGTCCTCGATCCTCATTTTAGGCAGGAGAGTAGTGTACCACGCCAAAATATTGAGGAATAGATATTTTGTAATTATATAAGAGATAATAATAAAAAAAATATCATACAGAATATCGTTTACATTACTACACCTTAAACTCGCTTATGAAAAGTTTAACATCTTCATCAAAAAAGTTATTTTTTTTTAAGGAAAATTTCTCAGGCCACAAATTAAAGGATCTGAGGTTACTAAAAACTTTTGTAAAATATCCTACATATCCTCGGCGTTGGTGAGAAGAAAACATTAAATTTGTTTAATGAAAATGATTCAAAAGACAAAGAATATAGGTACACGATAAAAAAAATCTCACTTTTTTGTATTAGTTTTAATGTCTATGTATATATCAGTACACTTTTTTTATCTTGTTTTAATAAAAAAAAGAGGTTTGTCCTGATAGTATTAGAATCTGCCGCACTGTCTGCCGTCTTAAATAGCGAACTCAGAATGAGACGCCTATGTGATTAAAACCAATTATTTGAACGCGATTAAAATGTCCGGTCTTTAATTATAATTGCTTTGAATAGATTTTTAAATAAACGAATATGTTATTTTGACAGGTAGGAGTTTTGGTAGGAGATATTTTGTTAATTCTCTTTCTAACCTTATTGGTTCCTATAATCAAATATAAACGACATTTTCTATCACCTTCAACTGTATTTTGTAAAATAACAACATTTTAGTGTTCCCTTTTATTTTTTTTTTTTTGATACGCCTATGTGAACTCCAGTGAGTCTATTTAGTTCAGTGGAGTTGACCACTCTATTTGTTTAAATGCTAATTTGCGTAGAAAATGGTCGACACCATCGCCTCCACCTCCTAACAACACAGATATATGCATGCTTTTCGAAATCATCCTGTAAAAGGGATAAGGCTTTAGGCGTATCTTCATAATTATAAATATTTTATGTGACAGAACACTCTCACCTCATACAATCAATATAAAATTTGGTATTATAAACTCCGGAAGAAATAACGTAATTTCTCTTTATTACACCCTTGACACTTCACCCTAGAGTATTGAGGGGGTTTAAAATATTAAATTATGATCCGCCAGAGTGAAATTTGTTTTCAATTAAATTTTAGTAGAATCCCTTCTTACATTCCCTCGAGTTAATTTTTATATTCTTAAAAATATGATGCGGTAAATAAGTAGCTTTATATTATACAAGTAGAATAAATTTAAAATATATCGGTACTTACAGTATATCCAATGCATGAAGTAAGTTATCCCTGAAATTAAAAAAAATATAGTTAAAATTGATTATATGAAAAATAGTACACTTGAGAGCAGTGGCGTAGATAGGGGGATCAAAGGGGTCAATGCCCCCCCCCCCCCCCCATGAATGTATTAATAAAGGGGATCTTTATCTTTTGATGTTAATTAAGTTGTGGAATAATTATTTAATGTTAATGTACTTTATTTTAATTTAATTTAAATTATAACTTTTAACATTGTATTAATATTTGATTTTGTAGTTTTACTTAAAAAAAATTAATAAAAATTGAATTAATGTAATTTTTATTTAATATCAACTTCGTGTCATCCTGTATTACTATTTTACCTTCAACCATTTGATGATCGTGCTGGTATCCCAGGTCAGTTTACCTAGAACTTTTCTAGGTGGTAGCAAGCAAATCTACGTCATTTTTTAGTTTATTGTTAAACATAACCTTCATTTCGTAAAACGCGATTTAAAATAGGTTATAATTTCCATTTTAAGTCTTATAAGCGCAACGCTGGGTAGGTGAAGCCGGTAGTACGGCTATAAACCTATGTTTGAACCCTAGGGAGCCCTAGAAACCATTTACATCAAAACTTAATGGTTTTCGAAGCTAAAAATGTAGGAAGCATTTAAAAGCCAGAATAAGTCCAATATACTAACCTGGGGATCAGCAACGAGCTAGAATCAGGATTGATCCTGGTAAAGACGGCAAAAGCACAAAAGTGACCGAGAATACAGAAGAAGCCACCAACAAAGTCGTTTTTACCAAAACTTAGGGTTGTTGAAGCAGAAAACGTTTGTGGAAAGCAAACAAAATCAGAAGAAAGTTGAAGAATAACACTTAACTCACGAGAAAGATAAAAAACAGGGGTAGCAATACTACAGTTCTGTTAACAGCAAAGAATGGTCAATAAAGGGTGTTAGTATGGAGGCAAATACAAATAATAAATCTTCCGAAAAAAAGTATGGAGAACACTGAAAAAACACCATAAAACGCATCGAATTACCGACAGGAAATGTTATCAGAACCCTGGATTTTGTACCAGCGGCAAAAGAGGCCAAGGCCCTTCATAAAAACATAGAATTAGTATCTATATTAATAATGACATGTAATTTGTAAATTTGTAAACAAAGATCTTTGAACTTGAACTTGGTATCCCAAGTAACAAAATTGCAAGTACCTTAATAGTTTCTTGAAAAGTAATAATATAATAATAATATTTATTGCTTCTAAACCTGGGTCCCAGGAATGAGTACATAAAGATTTTAAATCATAAAAACAACATTATTCATTCAGTTCAAAAGAGCGCAATTTTAATATATTCCAAATATATTCAGCAATTTTCCAAGACAAAAATTGTTATATTATGTAAAGTATGTAGCAGTGTGTTTAAATTTTCAAGGCAAGGGATATTTTGCTTCATTCTTAAGTAAATAGGACAATCAAAAAGTATGTGAAAAATAGTTTCTTTTTCATGTATATTATACACAGT
Organism: Psylliodes chrysocephalus; assembly: GCA_927349885.1. Taxonomy (NCBI): domain Eukaryota; kingdom Metazoa; phylum Arthropoda; class Insecta; order Coleoptera; family Chrysomelidae; genus Psylliodes; species Psylliodes chrysocephalus. Next base: position 83,731,376 of record OV651817.1, on the reverse strand, counting down.
ACAATCTAGTTCGGTATCAATAACATAACCAATAACATTTAATGTAAATTTAATCCTAAAATGGTTGGACATACACAATTGAGCAAGAGTACGGGTATCCTGGATTATTGGTAATTTAAAGAGTAAGTATGTACTTGATTCGCAGGAGGCAGAAACATAATTATATACATTTATACCCTATCTAGTTCTATGTTCTATACAGCGATTTAAATTAAACACGGCGTTCCACAGGGATCAGTTTTGGGACCAATTCTTTTCTTAATCTATATTAACGATTTAACTAAGATTAGCATCTCCGGAAAATTTACGTTGTTCGCTGATGATACAACTCTCCTCTGGCATGGAAGGGATACGGATACTCTAAAACATACTGTGTCACATGACCTACACGTAATCAAAAACTGGTGTGACTCCAATTTTTTAAGTCTTAACACAAACAAAACAAACATATTAACTTTTAAATTTGCATATGATCAACTTCGTCTTGGCGAACAGTTGATTATAAATACACCCTGCTCCAGATTTTTAGGCCTTTACATCGATAACCAATTAAAGTTTGATGAACATGTTGCAATCTTAAACAAAAAACTGGCATCCGGGTGCTTTGCAGTTAGGGTTATTGCTAAAGAGCTGGGAAGTTTGTCAGCAAGAAATGTGTACTTTTCACTAATAGACACTCATTTAAGGTATGGTATTGTATTCTGGGGAAACTGCTCACAATATCTCCTTAACTCGGTATTTATTTTACAAAAAAGAGCTATAAGATTCCTAGCCAAATCTGATTACCGAGATCATTGCAAACCTTTATTTATCAAGTATAAAATATTGACTTTAACTAGTTTATTTATTCTAGAGACTGTTTGTATGATACACAAACAAATTTTAAATCTACCTACCCAGTCGAGACATTACAACACTAGACAAAATAATAACTTATTACTTCCGATTCCACATTCATCTCTAATTAAGAATTCAATAATCTATGAAAGTCCTAAAATATTTAATCATCTACCGGATGCCTTAAAATCAATTAGATCTCCATCATTATTTAGGAATACTATAAAAAATATATTAATAGGAAAACCATATTACAATCTGTTGGAGTTTTATAATGACGAATTTTAAAATTAGGCATTTTTTTCTGTTGATTTGTTTATATATATATATATATATATATATATATATATATATATATATATATATTCTTTTTTTTTTTTTTAATTATTGTAATCAATTTTAATATTTTTTAATAACGTGAACGTTGATATCTATTTGTTTTATTATACCATTAGTATTAAACTTTGTCCATGGAATCATGTATTCTCTCTGACAATAAAGTATATTATTATTATAAATGTTGTTTGGGTTTTATTTTAAGACAATTAATTTTTGATTTCCATATAAAAGCCAACGTTTCCATTTTCGTCCCAAGTTTTATCTATTACGTATTTATCTCATATTTAGCAATATTGATTTATTTCAATATTTATTTGTTCCTTAAATATAAATTGATTATGTATTCTTGAGCCAATTAGTCATATACATATTATGTTACTGTTTATTAACTTTTAGTATTATTCTCTCCCCTCTTTCCAAAACCAATTAAGAAATATTTCGATCATTTGTGAAACCTCGGCGTTTTTACCCCTAAGGACTAGAATATACTATAACTAGTTGCCAAGAACCGCTCGACTATGCTATAAATGGATTATCTTGTTTCCTTAATTTTATTTTTAATTATTTTTTTGTCTCTGGCGAATGGACGTTTTTTCCGGACTCCAGGACTCTTTGGCTGATGACAGCGCTGCCTTTTTCCTTTATAGTATATTGACAAAAGTAGTTAAAGACCTATCAGTTGTTATAAATGGGTCTTTAGACTAGTTGGTTGTTACACCGACTTAATTGGACATTGTATTTTTTACGAAAAACTTCTGAATTTTGTATTTCAGATAACCTTTCAACTTTTCTTTTTTGTAGTATTTGTCTAAAAAATGTAACTTTCGACTGATATTTTATTTTTTATATGTTTTATTAAAAGTTGCATTTTTAATTATTGTATATCTTGTCTTTCCAAAACCACCCTCTTTCATGAATAAAAAAAAATAAATAATGAAAATATAAATAAAACAAAAAATGCATCTGATAGGTAATACCTTGAACACTTATTTATTTAGGAGGGAACAAAACTCACAAAAATTAGTCAAGCGACCATTTCATTAATTATGTGAAAACCAACAGCTCCCAAAGTACAAAAGGGCTTTAAAAGAACTATCTAGCATACATACAAATGATATATAACAAATTTTTACAGTGTTGCCAATATTAGGGTTTGGTAAGACCGATTCAACATCAAAAATAACTCATGTATATAAATTATATATACAAATGGAAGACTGCGCCGCCTGGTGTCAGATGCGTTGAACTAAAATAATATAAGAAACGATGTTGGTCCGATTTTTGAGACCCAGCTGAAATTTTGTCCGGGAGTTCCTACCACATAGGTCTATCTCAACAGCATTAAGAGCTTTCTCAAACCCGCAAGTGGGTCTGGTAAGGCAATTTGGGTCTGGTTAGTTAGTAATTTTTAATTTTGCCCACTAAGAAGAAAGTCATTCTTGGACCGGTCTCGTCCTTATTAGGACTAGAATTATTTCCTTTTTTAAGAATAGCTCCCCTGGCGTTTATTACACCTAGGTACTACAGCGACCTTTGATTTTGCTTACTAAGTATAGATGGTGGTACCACTTTCGCTCGTTGAATATCTACTCATGCTGAACCCGCCGTAATTGAGTTCGATCAAAATTGGTATTGCAATCAGACTCCATTAGAGACTGGAGTCGAGAATTTCTATTTATTGCTGAAAAGTCCTAATAATAATAGTGGGCAAAATCATGGCGATATTTACTCCGAAAACACTTGAATTCTATCTAAACTAAATAATCCTTCTGATTTAATAAAAATCATAACAATATTTAAGTATATTTATATATACATGAAATTTTCGATAACCTCCAATTGTGAAAGCTGTCTACGCCACTGCTAGAGAGTTTTTAAAATACCGAAAACACCTTAATTCCGAAAATACCTTAATAAAATTGTTCTGGTACTTTACTACATAATCTGCTTTTAATAAGCTTAAATTCATCAAAATGTTTATCAAGCCAATCAAATTTGTTGAATATAACATTGAAGGATGATTACAAAATAAATTTCTTCCTCAAGGAATTTCCTGCAGCCTCACAGCTTTTCTCCTCGAGACAGTTACAAATAGCACATATTTGAGAAACAAGGACAACCTACTTATAGGAAACTGGTTAGGACGCTCCTGATTTTCCGTTCCCCAAGTCCTCCAACTGTTCCTAGAGCGTTTCAATTTTATGTAAACATCTTAATTCTTGTGATCGCTCAAACCCAGAAGAATGATTGTGCATCTTCGTTGCTACGGACATTTTCATTTTGATGAGTTGTTCTACCAATCATAAACGTAAATGATTAGATTCATAATTGGTCGCTTGACGAAGTAGTTTATCCTTGTGATTTTCCTTTTGAATCTCGTCGTTCGGTTAGTTTCTAAAGCAATTTCAGATTGCCAACGGATTTCCGCGGTTATTTTTGCTACTTGTTAATTATCTGAGAAAATACTTTCGTACTTTCTCAACTTGTATACCAGATATAAGGAAAGAAAATTGTAAGTCATTTACCAAAGGATTTTATTTTTAATTGGCTACTAGTTTCGGCCTCTATGGGCCATCGTCAGGCCTAAAATTGTAAAGTAGATAACATGATCGAGAGTATATAAGCAAAAACTTTTTTTAATAAATGGTCTATAAACTTAACTAATATTGTTAAAAAAGAGGAGAGTAGGTAAGTCTTAGATTAAATGTCCAATAAGTTCTAGTCCAGAAATTGTCTGATTATGTACTAATTGGAAAAGTCCTTAAATATAAAATCAAAATTGAATCAAAAAAAGCACAAGTTAAAAGGGGTATTCTTTTTTCATTTTGATAAATTTATTAATACCAATTCTTTCTATCGTTCTAATAGTTTAAAAATAGTAGTGTTAGACGACTACTGATGTATTTTTTACATATTTTTTAAAAATGATCAGTAATTAAAAAATCTGATGTGTCCAACACATGACTTTCCTATCTAGTTATTATAGGCTTTTTCCAGTTATTTTGTACAATCTATTGCAGCATCTCTATAAATGTTTAGAGGATAAACTAAATATATACATTTTCCACATACATCTACCTCGAAACATTTTTCTATAGATATTCATTGAAAACGAAAATACTGAAAAATTTAAATTTAGCACTTTTCCATTACGGTCCATTTTAGAAAAATCATGTATAAACAAAAATTATAGAGATCGATATCGCAAACACCTTTTAGTTCAACAATTTTCATAAAAATCAGAATTTTGCACATTTTGTCAAATTTCTCGAATACGGACCATTTCAGGAAATTTTGATATAAAACAAAAATTATAGATAAGAATATTAGAAGTAACTTTTATTTAAACAATTTTCTTCTCCAAACATAAATAACATCTTTGGCCTACCGAAAGTATTTTTTAAAGAGTTACCCAAATCTATAAAAAGATTTAAATCTTTTGACAATATTTATTTCGTTTAAAAAGATTTAGATATTTCGAAAAGATTTAAATCTTTCCTAAAATGATTTAAATTGTAAAAAAGATTAAAATCTAAAAAAGATTTTTGATTTAAATCTTTATTTTTAAAAAATCGATCTTTGATTTAAATCATTTGTTCAAATGTAAACGATTTATGATCTTTGATTTAAATCGTTTTTAAAATGATCTTAAACAGCTCTGGTTTACCTTTTATTATTTGTTTAATATTTACTTTGTTATTTGTATAGGAATTTTATATAACTAATAAACTGTAAAATAAAAGTCGTTATGTTTTGAAAAATATTTATGTTTTCATTTTTTAATACCTAATTATTGTTTAGGTAGTTAAAATAACTGTCTTAATATAATCCTTTAAAGCAAACTTTTTTTTTTTTTTTTAAGGCCTTCGAGTTTGTACTCACATAGCCAGATACACGAATTGAGTTTGTTGACTTAATCTATATAATATTACATTAGAAAGCAAACCTTAATATTATTTTTTAAAAACCTTACTCATCTGATGTTTTAATTGATTCATGCTTATACATAGAACATATTACTGACTGATATATTTCTTATTGGCTAACATCACAACGATTTACAGCTGCTTTTCTTTTCTGTAGCTACAATTGTCAAAGATTCCCCAATTATTTTCAAAATTTGGCAACAATGTGGAGCTGTGACGGTCTAAAATTTATTACGTCATCGTTGACGTGCATTGGTTTTTATATTGTATGAAGTATATAACACTTTGGGGTGAAAAATATCCAAATAAGTTCTTATGTATTTAAATTTATATAAAACGTGTTCCTAGATTTGTCTTTCATTATGTCTGCATTTACTGCATCTTTTTTTTTACCAATTTTTAGTTTTTCATCACCCTTTTTTTTAAGTTTTTTTCAGTACGGAATTTACTTCACTGTTCACTGTTGGGTGCTGAGTCACAATTAATTTAGCTTCATGACGACTTGAATAAATAATTCCAAAAAAATTAATCCACTAAAACAAATGTGTTTTAAATACATTCATTTCCATTTTTATCGAGACGCCACTGATAAAATGACTGTAGTTTAAACCCTTTTCCAGAATATAAGCTATTCCTTTCGCTTGGAGGAGTGTGATGAGTTACGAAACGATTGGGAACCATAACTCGAATCCATTTATCTACTGTTGATTTAGGTGAGGTGTCTTAAGATGAAAATTGTTACGGTAAATTATAATACGGAAATAAATAACAAGAAAATTATTCTTAGAGCATCAGTTTATCACGGTTGAATTAGCACATTTACTTACTTCATTTATACAGTGTGACCCTTTGAAAACGTACCGCAAAATATTTAAATTTTGACTTGTCAAATAGAAGTAAGACGTAATGGTGGATTAATACCGAACGCCTCTTGATGGAGTGTTTTTTCATAAAAAAACAGAAGGACATTTAAAGATTCAATAACTTACTATTGTTGCGAGGATCATTTTGATGTATGTGAAATATATTATAATATTTAGGATATAAATATAATAAAATATTTTTTAGCTTAAAAAGTAAATCAAGAAAATTATATGGAGGTAAATTGAAGTAAATGGAGTTTAGCTTTAAGTTTAATATCTTTAATAATAATAATAAAAAAAATGAAACTGTGGAGGAGATTTTTGTTTTTAGTTATAACGGTGTATATAGGGACACAGCAAACAAAAACATCAGAAATCGTTCCTTATAATATTTTGAGGTGAGGAGACGGAAATGCGAATGTGAATCGATTTTTTTGCTCTTAAATATTATCCAGGAAGAGTTTCGATGAAAGTGTACTCGTAAAAAAGGTTATTTCCAATAGTAAACAGCTCGATATTCAGCATGCACAAAAGCGTCATACACACCAATCGAATGTTAATTAAAAGAGCTTGTTACTAGAGTGTTTCTGCCACGTTTTAGAAAAAAATCAAATTTTTATTAAATTGGTTCCCGTAAAAGGCATTGAATGAAGTATTTCGCTTTTCAAAGAGAACTTTGCAATTACTTTCACATAGCGAAACTAAAAAAAAAATGGAAAAAAGAATGCTGTATTGCCCAATATTAGAATTCTCGTTTGGTTGAATTTTATTGCAATGACGAGGTCGAAAAGAACTGCGTTAAATTATTTTATTTTTACACAACCTTTTAAAGTAAAAAAAATCATTTACAGGCAATATTGAAGTAGATTAATTATTTTAGTTAGTGGTATTACATGTATTCGGTATCAACCAACGAATAACTCTTAATATCTCAGTAGATATACAAAGCTACTATGGGCCCACATCGGGAATTCAATGTGTAAGAGTGAAAGGTACATATTCAATGCGTAAGAGTGAGATATATGGTCTGAGGGTAAAACGGGGGAGTGGGAGATTAAATTTATATTAACGCCAAAAAGAAAATCATGCGTAGAACGAAAGCCAAAAGGGCCTAAGCCTGAATCTCCGTTATTACTGGTCCGATTCAAATAGGAAAAACTGTGGAGCGCGGGAAATTAAATATCCATTAAAGCGAAACAGAAAACTCATAAGAATTGGCAGGCCCAAAGGGCCTAAAGCCTATATATCTGTAATTATTGGTCCGATTGCAATGGGGAAAACGGGGGAGTGTGGGGAATTAAATCTCTATTAACGTTGAATAGAAAAATCCTGCGCAGTAGCAATGCCTAAAGAACCTAAGCGCGTATCTAGGCTACTATTAGTCAAATTTAAACGAGGAAAACGCATATCTAGAAAAGATGAGAACGTTAAATTGAAAAAGTATGCTCAGTAGCAATGCCAAGAGCGTGTATCTCGACTATTCTTGGTCGAAATTAAACGCAGGTTTCAACAAATTTATAGTTACGGTGTTATTCCAGTTCGAAATCATCTTTCGACAGACATTTACTAATAAAAACGTTACTATCACATACGCGATAATTTTAACAATAAAATATAGTATATTACATTACGAGTGTGGAAAATCACTTTTCACACAAGTGATGTACAATATTTTTACTACGACCACAAAATAATGTCATCAAAAAAATGTAAAATCAAGGTTATTATTACTATAATAATTAAAATGTATTTAAAAAAATAATCAACAATAATCGTATTTATTCAATTTTCATATTGTCTAAACAAAAAAAACTAAAAAAAAAAAAATAAAAAAAAATTCTGCCCCGCCAGGATTCGAACGCGGTCGAAAAATGGCAAAGTTGATAAGTTCGACGTCCTGAGCTAATAGCCCTTGTGTCAATTGAATGATCTAATCGGTTATGTATTTAACCAGAATAAAGAGCAAACATTATTTTAAAATTATTTTAATAATAATAATTGTTAAAGATAAATATCTAGGATCTAATTTACAACGATTTCAATAATTTAACAATCATATCGATTTTAGTATTAATATGAACATTACATAGATCAAAATAGAAATTAGGTGTTGGACATTTTGTGACAACTACTGCGGAAAGTAACATATTCTCACTCGGGTGGAAAGTAAATTCTTATTCATACGCGTGTGATATAGGGCACTTTCCATAGGACTATATAGTGTAATATGTGTCACTTTCCTAAGTGGTCGTAGGAAAACATATTATTTATTGGTAGACACATCTATATGAACCTACTACTAGCTAATCTAATAATTATTATGTACACTATTTTATTATGATTTATACCCGCACCTCACGGCCTGTTACTATATTTAAGAATACACTAGAGTATCAAATATGTACGTAAAGTAGAAGAAAGCAATTTCTTATCAGACTGGAGATTACACATATCTGAAATCTATCGACATCCTCAAAACGTAACAACTTTTTTGATATTTTATTCAAGTAAATAATAACTTATACCCTCACCTCTTGATATGCCACCATATTTTAAAATATTTTTAAAAACTAGAGTGTCAAATATGGACCTAAACTAGAAGAAGGTCAAATCTTTCTTATTCAACTCGAAAATACCTAAATCTGAAATCTATCGACATCCTCAAAACTTATCAGATTTTTTGGTATTTTTTTCCAATAAATTTACAACTTATACCCCCACCTCCAGATATGCCACCATATTTAAAAATATTTTTAAAAACTAGAATGTCAAAGATGGACCTAAACTAGAAGAAGGAAGGTAAAATCTTTCTTATATAACTCGAAAATACCCAAATCTGAAATCTATCGACGTCCTCAAAACTTATCAACTATTTTGGTATTTTTTCCAATTAATTAAAAACTTATACCCTCACTTTAAGATATTCCACCATATTTAGGAATATTTTTAAAAACTAGAGTGTCAAATATGGACCTAAACTAGAAGAAGGTAAAATCTTTCTTATTCAACTCGAAAATAGCCAAATCTGAAATCTATCGACGTCCTTAAAACTTATCAACTGTTTTGGTATTTTTTCCAATAAATTAAAAGCTAATACCCCCACTTCAAGATATTTTACCATATTTAGGAATATTTTTAAAAACTAGAGTGTCAAATATGGACCTAAACTAGAAGAAGGTAAAATCTTTCTTATTCAACTCGAAAATACCCAAATCTGAAATCTATCATTATCCTCAAAACTTATCGACTCTTATGGTATTTTTTTCAATAAATTAATAACTTATACCCCTACTTCAAGATATGCCACCGTATTTAAGAATATTTTTAAAAACAAGAGTTTCAAAAGATGGACCTAAACTAGAAAAAGGTAAATTTTTCTCATTAGGCTACAAAATCTATCGACATCTTTAAAACGTAACAACTTTTTTGATATTTTATCCAACTACATAATAACTTATACCCTCACCTCAAGACATACCACCATATTTAAGAATATTTTTAAAAACTAAAGTGTCAAAGATGGACTTAAACTAGAAGAATGAAGGTAAACTTTCTTACAACTCGAAAATACCCAAATCTGAAATCTATCGACATCTTCAAAACTTATCTACTTTTTTAGTATTTTTTCCAATAAATTTATAACTTCTACCCCTACCTCAAGATATGCCACCATATTTAGGAATATTTTTAAAAACTAAAGTGTCAAATATGGACCTAAACTAGAAGAAGGTAAATTTTTCTTATAAGGCTGCAGAAAAGCCATATCGGAAATCTATCGACATCCTCAAAACGTAATAACTTTTTTGATATTTTATCCAATTAAATAATAACTTATAACCCCACCTCAAGATATTCTACCATATTTACGAATATTTTTAAAAATTAGAGTGTTAAATATGGACTTAAACTAGAAAAAAGTAAAATCCTTCTTATTCAACTCGAAAATACCCAAATCTGAAATCTATCGACATCCTTAAAACTTATCAACTTTTTTGGTATTTTTTTCAATAAATTTACAACTTATACCCTCATCTCAAGATATGGCGCCATATTTAAGAATAGTTTTAAAAACTAGAGTGTCAAATATGGACCTAAACTGGTACAAGTGCTGGTGACCGTTACAGAGAGCCAGCAGTTAGAGCAAGTAGGAAATAATTACAACCAGCGCACAGTGGAGCACTACTATGGACGAACCTGGCCAAAAGTCAGAAAACTCAACTCTATTGTTTTGCATTGAAAGTTGTTTATTTGCGAAGTCAGATAACCACATCATAAACAGGCCACTTGAGTTACCGCAACTCGCTCCCCATCTGTTTCGTCAGTCGCAATCTACGTGCTCTTACCGATGCACGTTATTGATTTTTTGAGCTCTCGATTTACTGCGTCATTCAGTTTACGTTTACTGTGCTTTTATTGCAATTAAGTAAATATTTACAATGGATATTGAAGAAGAAGAAGAAGGTATGTGCTTTATTAACTAGTATTTAATTTAAACGTTTCTGTTAATATAGTCAAATAGGTGTGATTCATATTTGCTGTTGAAATAGGTCATTTTTTTTCATAAAATTTATCATACTCAAAGCTTTTTGTTTATGTGTCAGGTTTTTTGTCGGACAAAATTTATTGTAGTAAGGCAAAGTTTAAGTATTTTGTAATATTTTTATGAAAAAAAATCTTGCACGTACTTGTGCCTTTTCTTTTATGGCTAAGAGATAAAGTATACTAAATAGTATTGCATTTTAAGAATGTTAATATGTAAGTTCTTTATTTCGTTTCCAAATTTGTCAGGGGACATAAAGACTTTCTCCCATGAAGAACTTTATGGTTTCATTAAAAATTGCGCCATGAAGAATTTGGACAAGAAAATTTTGTTTATGGAAGAAAAAGTCTTAGAAATTGTTTGCTATCCGAAAACCGAAATAGATACAGTAAAACGTTCCCTGCGTTATTTTAAAAGTTATTTCAAGAAAAAATGGGAGGAATCTTGAAGAAAAAGTGACCGGAGGATGCCGCTTTCCAGTGAAACTATGCAACTTATAATTCCAGAATCGCGTTACGTGGAAACAAAAACAAGCACAGAGAAGACGAAAAGTGGCTCAGAAGCAGAGAAAAATAAAAAAATTGACCAAGAAAAAGAAATAATTGAGTAGGAAAACTAATATGGTGAAGACGAATCTATTTTTTTTTAATTGCCGTTGTAGTTTTTATATTTTCCCAAATAAAAGGTACTTTTGCATATAAATAGTCTTTTGAAACAATTTTGAGCATAAAAATTAATTTACTATATTTTAGCCAGAAAGTTGATATAAATATTCCACTGTGCAGCGTTGCGAATTATACAACCCGATCGCTTTGTAACGTTCGCCAGGCCGTATAGGCTAGCATCACTGGTGAGTTTATTTTCAAAACTAAAATACCTACTAAAATTTTAATGAAATGATGCATTAAGTTTATCAGTAAATTATTTTGAAATCCGTGTTGTGAAATATTTTAATATTGTATTATTTTTTAGTTTAGTATACCAAGAGAGGCCGCTGTAGTGGCCAAGCATATATGCAGCAGAAATCGGTTAAGGTGGGCCGTAAACACTTTTAAACCGTTTAAGTCTCCAGGTGTGGATGGAATATTTCCTGCCCTGCTTCAGCAGGCACAGGAGGAATTACTACTACACATAATCCGGCTATCCCGGAGCAGTCTGGAGCTGGGATATATACCAGAAGCATGGAGAAGGGCCAGAGTCACCTTTATTCCAAAAGTAGGGAAAAAGGATACCACACATCCTAATCTTTCCATCCAATCAGCCTCACATCCTTTGTATTAAAAACAATGGAGAAGGCTGTTGATAACTATATCAGAACAGAAGTCCTGGAGAGGGTGCCACTCCACCACAGCCAACACGCGTACCGAGCAGGAAGATCTACAGAAACTGCCCTGGTACAGTTGACTGATGTAATCCAGGATGCACTGACAAACAAAGAAACGGTCGTGTGTGCCTTTCTAGACAGAAGGAGCTTTTGACAACACGCCACACGAATCTGTAAAAAGAGCACTTGCATACAGAGGAGTAGATAACATCACATCCAGATGGATGGCTTAGCTGTTATCTTCGAGAACTGCAGAGACACAGATAGGGCAGGACACCATCTCCATCTGCACAACCAGAGGATGTCCACAAGGAGGAGTTCTATCCCCACTAATGTGGAGCCTAATCGTAGACGAACTTCTATGCAGATTGACTGACCTCGGCATACCCTGTCAAGGTAATGCCGACGACATAGTCATATTTGCTAGTGGCAAGTTTAGTAATATCCTGTGTGATATAGTCCGAAGAGGACTAGAACATACCAAAAGATGGTGCCGTGAAGTGGGACTTAGTATAAACCCTACAAAAACAACACTAGTAGCCTTTTCAAGGAAAAGAAAACTTAATCTCAAAACCGTTAAATTAGACGGGATAGATATAGAATCGAAAAATTAAGTCAAATATCTAGGCCTAACCCTGGACAACAAACTTCTCTGGAACACACATGAGAAATAAGGCCACAAAAGCCCTAATGGTATGCAGAAACATGGCGGGTAAACGATGGGGATGTAACGCAAACATACTGCGATGGATGTATACTGCAATAGTGAAACCAATCATCACTTACGGGGCTATAGCCTGGAGTAACAGAACTAGTTTAGTTACCACGAGAGCTAATATCTCAAAAGTACAAAGACTAGCCTGTGTTTGCATTACTGGTGCAATGAGAACCTGTCCTACGGCCGCAATGGAGGTGATCTTAAACCTCACCCCTCTACATTTGATGATAGAGAATGTGGCAAAAAGGACACGATATAGAATGATCAGGAGCGGAGTAATCAGACGAAAGTCTACTTGCTTCAGGACTAAAGATACCTGGGACATGCCCCAGGATGAAATGCAAAAGAAGTACAGTTTTGTGAAAAACTTCAAAACCACAGAGCTGGGCTGCAAGAAAGAATGGAGCCAAGAATCCATCGCGCTTGCAACCGAAAGACGTGCTATTCAGTGGTACACGGACGGTTCCAAAACCATAGAAGGAACTGGAATAGGAGTGTATGGGCCGAGAACCAAGCACTCCGAAAGCTTGGGAAAATACCCAAGCATCTTCCAGGCGGAAATTCACGCCATCGAGAAGTGTATCCAGTTTAACATCGAGAGAAACTATCATAGACAAGAGATTATCATCATGTCCGATAGTCAAGCAGCCATCAAAGCGCTGAGTTCTTACGTAATCAGCTCAAAAATGGTATGGAGATGCCTAGAACAATTGAATGAGCTAGGCGAGAAAAATAGAGTTACTCTCACTTGGGTCCCGGGACATAACGGGGTACAGGGTAACGAGATTGCAGATAGTCTTGCAAGGAAAGGGGCTCAAACACCCTTTGTAGGACCTGAGCCGTTCTGCGGTATCAGCAGTAACATAATATTAGAAGAGATTAAAAAAGAATTGGGTAGTAGAAGAACCGATAATTGGAACAATCTCTTGGGGCTGAGACAGGCCAAGATACTTCTGGGTGAATATAACCAAAAACGATCGGAAGCCTGCATCTGCCTGAGCAAGAACAGGCTACGTATTGTAACAGGGATCCTTACCGGACACTGCCGACTAAAAGGACACCTAAGTAAACTGAGAGTAGTAGAGGATAGTGAGTGCAGATTCTGTGAGGAGGAGGACAAAACCTCCATTCACATCCTAACTGAATGTGTAGTACTCCAGAATCCAAGGGCACTATATCTAGGAGGATATCAAATAGAAGAGGGAGACTTACCTAACTTGAAGCCACTTCAAATCCTACACTTCCTTGAGAAAATAGGATTGGAAGGGTCGCTATAGGCATTGAGACATTTCCTTAGTGCAGTGGCGACAGAAGGGGGCACAATAGATCTTTTAGGTCGCAGTGTATTAACACCCCATTATCAACATAACATAACATACCTGTTTTTAATATTTGTCAATCTTTCCAATATACGTGTAATTAAACATTTTTTAATAAAAATATTTTCTTTTATTAGTTTTTAAAACACCTTAAAAAATATTAAAAGATTTTATTTTTGTTAACTCTAAAGTTCATTATCAGAATATATATCGTCGGGTTACTGCCAAAATAAGATAAGTACCTACATACATTTTTACCATTTTTGCATTTCCGTATTCAAGATGGTTATAAAAATATACTGTAAAAACCAGATAAGTGTTGGACAATGGAAAACTACTGAAAAATGTAGGCTTGTTTTGGCAATAATTAATTTTGCTCAAAACTGTACAATTAAAACAAGTTAAGTGCACATTTAATGGAAAGTAAGAATTTCATGTGCAAAAAGGGAATTAATTCTTCTGGAAAAACAGGTTAAGTGCCATTTAACTTATTTTGGCTGTTGAAATTCAGAAAATTGTTAGAATGCCTATGCGTATAAAATAAATGTCAATTATTTTATTCTTGCAGTTTATTTTATCGTTACATTAGCATGCTTAGAGTGCAAAACCAAATAAATGTGTTTTCTTTTTTTCCTGAATTCCTAATTTCAACCAAAATTGGTTAAGTACACAAAAAAAACTGTTCCACTACATTTGCTAATTATTATTTTTTATTTCTGGCAACAATTATGTTTATACTACCACAATCTATGTTACTTTATAACTTAATAAATGTTTTCTTTCATAAAGTTGTTTCAGTGTAGGTTAAAACTTTTAAACTTAATTAACTCAAAACTAATAAAATGTAACTTATCTTTTTTTGGCAGTAAGCCGATGATATTTAAAGGTCATTAACTTGACAAGACAAAATTTCTGTTGGGATGCGATATCGCTTTGTGCAAGAGGGGCCTTAGCCCGCCCCTTCTACGGAGATAATAACATTATTCAACCGCCAAACAGAGATTTACTACCTATTATTATTCAGTAAAGCATACAAAGGCGCGAATACTTTCCCGCTAAAGGCGAAACAAATAAATAAAAGCATAGTAGAGCCCCCGTATACGTCTCCGAGAAACTCTTGACTACAAATGGAGGAGAAGAACTGAAATGTTGATTATTGCAAGGCACGTCCATATGCCATATCCAGTGGTGGATCCACCACGGGAATCTCAATAACTAACATTCCTTTAGTGCGCCCTTAATATGTCCAATATGTAAGAAACAATCCAAATTAAATTGGGGAATTGAAAGCAATTTTGCCCTATTACCAACTTTATTAAGAACCTCTCTAGTGCGCCGCAAGGTTCTAATTTATTAATAAAAACAAATTGCTCTAGAGTTGGTCTTATCGACAAAAAATATTTGTTATACCTGTGATAATTTCAACACTGTCCGTCCAACTTTTTACACAAAGCATAGAAACGTATGATTCCTAATCGAATGAAACTGTTTGATGATGGTGAATACTGCCATTGTTTCTGATTAATGTTACATTTTTATACTTATACTGTGTATTCTGTTTCAGAGATAATACTCTTCATAATGTTAGGGGCACAATGATGTATTCTGAATTAGGTAGCAGTCATACATAATACATTTTAAAATATTGGATTTGTATATGTGCAGTTAATTGTCTACGTCCAAAGTTTAAGTGAAAATGTATTTCATAAAGAGAAACCGGATAAAAACTGTGGTGACCTAAAAAGTGCAACCTGTGTCCAGTGTGATAAACTGCAAAAAGATCTTACTAACGTAAATAGTGATTTTGCAACTGTATGTAAATTATCTTATCATTTAGAAAAAAAAACACAGGAGCAAGAAGAATTGATTTCGTTATTAAAACAATGCAATAATTATCATAATAAGAATGCAGCTAATTCAATAGTGGTGGCTCCATCTCTTAGCAAAAATTTAAATCCAGCTACCTCTCATATTAATAATTAATTGCACTAGCAGTCGAGATCACAAAAAACCTGCCATGAATCCTTTTAACACCTTCAATCAAGCGATAAGAGCAAATCCAAATCATGATAATGAGAGACTAAAAACTAGTCACAATATCAACAATACAAAAAATGGGAACTCCAGTCCGAATCTCCCATTTTATAAAAACGTGCCATATGAAAATAAACCAATCATAGGTTGCAATGAAGCGGCAAATTTTAATACCATACCACGACAAGGACACGTACATGTCTCTCGCATAAGAGCCGACATGACTTGCGAAGATATTCTTAACTTACTAAAAAAGACAGCGCCTAACATATCTTTCACCTATGTAGAGTGGAGAAGAAATGAACATTCTTCCACATACAGGGTAACATTCCCGTTGGACAAAATTGATGATGTTTATAACCCAACTATATGGCCCAAGGAAGCTGCTGTAAGAAGATTTAACTTCAGAAAAAATTTTCAGCCTCTTCAAAAAACGGAAGAAGAGAATTAAATATGAAATACGATTCCAATATTTTAAAAGATTTTAGTATTTTAAAAAATGTAAATCAGCAGAGTACGGTGAGTATGTTTCATATAAACTTACAATCCATCTCTAATAAGGTAGAAATGATTAACATTTAGAAAACTGATATTCTTCTGGAAAAACTAAGTTTTTATGGAGTTAGGGGAATTCCGCTTGCACTAATAAATTCATATATCAGTAACAGACAACAGGCTGTGATGAGTAATGGTGTTCTGTCTGACTTTCGGGCTAGAGCTTCAGTACAAGTGGGCTTTGAACCACGCCCTAATTCAGATAGATAGAAGGTAAGGGCTTCCACAAGGTTCTGTCCTGGGCCCCCTTTTATTCATTGTTTATGTTAACGATCTAAGCCGTTTTATGCTACCTAATAAATCAGTTTTATTTGCTGATGATACAACACTCATCTTAACAGACAAAAATAATAAAAATTTAATTTCTTCATTTGATGAAATTGCGGACAAAGCAAACACATGGTTCTCACCCAACAAATTAAAACTTAACAGTGAAAAAACTCAAAATATGCAGATATCTGCCAATATTCAAATAATCTAAAAATGTGAAACAAAAAACGTAAAATTACTTGGTATTACATTGGATAACAAACTCAATTGGTCGGCCCACATTAATCAGTTAAAGAAAAAACTTTCTAGTTCTTTGTTTATTCTTCGGCAGTTGAAAAACTTACCAACTTAAATACCCTCAAAACTACGTATTTCTCTGATTTGCTGAAACAGTCCAATATTCATAATTACAACTTGTTTAACATATTACCGCAGAACTTTAAAAATTTAAGTAATAATGCTTTTGAAAAACATTAAAAAAATATCTATTGAGACATTGTTTTTACTCTGTCAATGATTATGTAACTCATTTTCGGTCTGTATGAGACATCTCACTGTCACTCTGCCTCATCACATTACCTTGATAAGTACCTAATAATTATTATTTATATTTATACTGTTCAAATTCTGGTACTCTAATAATTATTGTTTTATTTGTTTTATTTATATTGTTCAAATTCTGGTACTCTAATAATTATTATTTTATTTATATTGTTCAAATTCTGTTACCACCTATGACTTGCTATAAACATAATGACTTATGTAAAATAGTTAATAAAAAATTATTTTATTCTATTCTATTCTATTCTATTCTATTCTATTCTATTCTATTCTATTCTATTCTATTCTATTCTATTCTATTCTATTCTATTCTATTCTATTCTATTCTATTCTATTCTATTCTATTCTATTCTATTCTATTCTATTCTATTCTATATAATTATAATAAATTAATTTTTTGATTTTGCTTGTTTTTTTATCTAAAAACTCTTAGTTAATATTGGTTTATGCAACTCAATTTTTGCTTTATTACAGCGAATATCGCTATAATAACACAAATTGCAGTTTGTGTGAACAAATCTTAATTTGGCTAACAGTTTTTAATGCGAGTAATTTTTACTGTCAAATTTGAATGGTCCCACGCTTTTCTTCTCTTCTCTTTTTTTTCATGTGGCCTCTTACCCGATAAGGACTTAATTGAAAAAAATCAACCACGTCCACTAGGTGGCGCTGAAATTCTATCACCGTTTTCTAACATGGAAGTTACCGTTCTAAGAGTAAGTGTTCTGTGTGAGTATGCTTTAATCCTGTAACAAACTATTGAGTAATAGTTTTAGGGTTAATATAATATGATAGAAATATGGTAGAAAAAGTACAAATACTTTTTGTCAGTGTCTATACAGACTGTAACGCATTTTTTGTTAGCAATTTTGTACAGTTTTTATTTAAACATTTCTGGTTACGTCTATGGTTTTCATTCAATCTTATTCGACTTATTTTTTTTATTAGTTTTATACCCTTCACACGTTCGACGTTCCAGAGAATGGATCAGAATTCAAAGAGAATAGATAATTACATAATAATTTATGAATAGTCAAGATTCTAAGGAATTCGTGCATTTTAAATGGAATTTATAAGGCGTAATGGAAGAAATGACGTAATTACGACCCGTTATTAGTAACAGTAACTCAGCTGCTCAGGAATCTACCTAAATATTTATTATAGTTAAGTAGACTGAGAGTGGTGAAATAAAAGTGGAAACGGTATAAAAGTGTGTAAAAATTTGAAAACCTTTTATTATAAAATTTGACAGCGCTTTCAGATTAATACAGCCATCTTCAGAGCCATCGTCATTGGTTACGGGTCACTTGCCCAGTTTTTGCGCGAGAGAGAACAACATAGAAAGAGAGCTCCTGCTAAGTATGGCAACATCGCGAATAGGGGTGGAGCTATGAATGCTAATTACTAGTAGTTCCATCCCCGTAAAAGTCACTTATCCACTATTATCATATTTATCCTAAATTCCTATTAGGAACATTGTGTAAAAAATTTAATCTATTTCGTGGAAAAAACTGATACAAATAGAACCGAATAAAATAAATCCCGAACTTAAACCGGAAATGTTATTCCAGCTTAAACTATTAATTATTATTAAATACATAAATATTAACTATACCTACCAATATCTATGAAAATTCTTTGAAAAACAAGTTTTGAAGATTTCAAATAATAAGGGTACCTAGGTAGATTATTTGTCGGCAAGAAAATGTTACAAAAATTAGTTTGCAATCGATTTCCGACTGATAGTCAAACATCAATAGGTCCTGTTATTTTCACATTATTGCCTAACAAAAAGTACAACACTTATAACATAGTTTTTCAAAAACAGAAACAGTATCTACCGGAATTGAAACCAAGTCGTTTTATGTTAGATTTCTAAACTAAACTTATTGAAGCTTAAAAACAAAATTTTAAAAATTCTGTCATTAAAGGATGCCACTTTCACTTTAGTTAGTGTTTATGGAGAAGAATCCAAAGCGTAGGATTACCTTCTTTATACAAGAATGATATGGAAATCCAAAACCACATAAAAATGTGTTCTTTGCTGGCTCATTTACCTATAAATCTTATTGATGAAGGGATGGCTGGAAATAATGAAGGATTGTCCAGTTAACAAAAAAATAGAAGAGTTTAACAACTCTTTCATAAACCAATGGCTTGAAAATAACTCATTGCCTAGAGCTGTATGGAATTGTTTTAATTTAAGACACTGTGCAAACAATGTCATAGATGGATGGAATAATAAATTACAGCTCCGAATAAGAAACAACCCCAATGTGTATGAATGAATTAAGTTTCTTCGATTTGAAGCTGAATTCCAAGACAACGAAATACTTCGAAAGGAGTTTGGGCTATCATTATCGAACAGAAGAAGAAAAGCATACATTGGTATAGATAATAAAATCAAAAACTGTTTATTAAAACTTAATGAAGACGAAAATATTAATAAATGTTTAAAAACTTTAAGCTATTTACAAAAATTATATTTTTTTATGATTTAAGTTAAGTAATATTTAAATATATTGTTTTATATTTTTTTGTAAAATATATTTTTTTAAATTTGTATATTTACCTACAATGCCATTATTTACAAATATTTAATAATTTTTTTTTTTAAATATCTCGAATAATTAACTTATTTTTTACCCCATTACGGTTACATATTTACATAAAATGCAAGTAAATACATCTCATCTTTATTTTTAAATACAGTTCTAAGAAAATAGAATTTTTATTTAAAATTTCTATTTGCGTCTGAAAAATTACCGGTATTACCTACCATTTGCAAATAATAAGTAAGTAAATGCTTGAAACTTTTTGTAAAATTTTATTGTTTTTACATATAGGGTGTTTCAGAAAGTACTGTTAAACTGGGGATTTATAGATCTTAACTAAATATTTGGAAAAGCTAAATATAATTTTCCTGTAAACGTCCAAGTTTTCATTCTACAGGGTGATAAAGTGAATTTATTAAATACATAATTTTAATTCAAACTTTTTGAACACCCTATAGGTACTTAAGTATTTCATAAAAGCTGAAATTAATAAATATTCTTCACGCAATTTCTTACAAAAAATGGACTCTTGGTTGATCTCTGTAGAATATTCCATTTTCAGGATATTTTACTTTTAATCCCACTCAAACATGAAATATTTACATTAAAATATTCAAAAAATGCAAAAAAAATTACTAATGGGACCATTAAGTCCATAAAAACTTGGTCCCATTTACTAATGGAATTTTTAATATTTTTTATGAAATCGTTTGATAAAATTGTACATTTATTTCATGTTTGAGTTGGACTTAAACCGAATAATCTCAGTAATTTAATATTACTAATTTTAACTCTTATGAAATATAGGGTGTCCAAAAGGGTTGGATAAATATTGATCTTAAAACCCTTGATTCTACGCCAATGGATTATCGTAGTTTATAAAAATAAAGTGTGTTAACTAATAATGACGATTAACTAACATCATATTTGTAAGTTAAAATATTTACCGTATGGATAGATATTTAGAAAATTTTGTGTTTATGAAGTTTACTTTATCACCCTGTAAAATAAAAACTGGAACGTTTAAAGGAAAATTATACTTAACTTTTCATATTAATTTGTTAAGATCTACAAGTATTTTATGCTTGAAATGCAAGAATTCACACTTCGTCTATTCGAAGATTAGGTTTATTTCTTTATTTTTTAAAGGTAATTTTATTTATTTATTTTTATTCACTTGTATTTACAGTTACTTTTTTTATTGTCGTAATATCTAAATAAATTATTGTTTTCTTATCCCCTACTTCTTAAATTTCCTTTGCCAATACTACTGATGACGTGATCCTATACCTCTAGTGCAACGTTACCGGATCAAAATGTACCTGAAAAAAACTGGGCAAATGTCCCGACACCTCGTCATTGATACCTTTCACATGGAATCGGTCAATTATGTTTCATTTCAAAGAAGATGGCTCTGAAGATGGCTTTATTAAGATTTTTCTCTTTCATTTCATTTATTACAGTATTTCTAGTCAATAATTATTATTGTAAAAGAAAAAGGATAAAATGAAAACAAAAAAAAATTATTGATAAGAAGTGCAAATCACCTAAACTGAACCTAGAGATAGGGCGCCCTAGAGAAACAATTGCTTGAAGAAGGGTGGAGGTCGCAGTCGAAAGAGTGGGTCGCAAAGTTTTGTCCTACTTGATTCAGTTAGCATCATAGAGTGGACGAAGAAACACCGCGTGTCCGCTGTCGAGGTATATTTTAATCCATTTACATTTTATTATTGTGCCCCGTGGCCGTTTCTGAAGTTTCTGAAACACCCATGAAACAATCGACAGCTGCTCAGAAACACGACCACGGAGCGCAATATTGAAATGTATACGGAATTCATGTTGCGTGGAGATGATTGAGAGACCCTGTACTATTTAACTTCGTAAATAAATTTTCGTATCATCTGGCTCTTATGAGTGGAAAAAGTCTGAAAACATCCAATTTTCTCGAAAATGGATCCCTTAAAATTCTACAAAATTTGTGAATTAGGACGTATGTTCCTGTTTTTTTCATAATATTGATCACACTTTGGTTTTCAAAAACAACATAAAATTAAAAAAATATGTAAAATCTAAAGCATGATAGGTTGAATAAGATTAACAAGTAAATTAAAAAAGGAATTTATATGTCCCTAAACCTCCACATCCCAAATTTTTACATTTCTGAGAAATCTCTTTCGACAAAAAGGCGATTCCAGACTTTTCTTTATTCTGTATATTATTTAAAACAAATTTTAATTACCAAAATTTACTGGGAAATAGTATTCGAAAAAAGTATTAGAAACAAAAAAATTTAAAAATAGTATTCGAAAATAGCATTTAAAAATAATATTCTAAAATAGTATTCGAAAATGATATTCGAAATTAGCACTCGAAAATAGTATTCGAAAATAGTATTCTAAAAAAATATTATAAAATAATATTCGAAAATAGTAGTCGAAAATAGAATTTAAAAATATTCGAAAATAGTTAGAGTCGAAAATAGTAATTGAAAACAGTAATCGAAAGTAATATTCTTTAATGTTATTAGAAAATAGTTTTCAAAAATAATATTCGAACATATTATTGCAAAATAGTTTTCGTAAATTGTTTTCTAAAATAGTATTCGAAAATAGTATTCGAAAATAGTATTCGAAAATAGTATTCGAAAATAGTATTCGAAAATAGTATTCGAAAATAGTATTCGTAAATAGTATTACAAAATTGTATTCAATAACAGTACTCGAAAATAGCATTCGAAAATAGTATTAGAAAATATTATTTGAAAATAGTATTTGAAAACAGTATTGAAAATAGTTTTTGAAAATAGTATTTGAAAATAATATTTGAAAATAGTATTTGAAAATGGTGATAGAAAATAATATTATTAAATACTATTTAAAAATAATTTTCGAAAACGATATTCAAAAATATTAATGAATAATAGTCCGCGCAAATAGTATTCGAAAATAGTATTCGAAAAAAGTATTCGAAAATAGTATTCGATAATAGTATTCAATAATAATATTTGAAAATAGTATTCGAAAATAGTATTCGAAAATAGTATTCGAAAATAGTATTCGAAAATAGTATTCGATAATAGTATTCAATAATAATATTTGAAAATAGTATTCGAAAATAGTGTTCGAAAATAGTATTCGAAAATAGTATTCGAAAATAGTATTCGAAAATAGTATTCGAAAATAGTATTCGAAAATAGTATTCGAAAATAGTATTCGAAAATAGTATTCGAAAATAGTATTCGAAAATAGTATTCGAAAATAGTATTCGAAAATAGTATTCGAAAATAGTATTCGAAAATAGTATTCGAAAATAGTATTCGAAAATAGTATTCGAAAATAGTATTCGAAAATAGTATTCGAAAATAGTATTCGAAAATAGTATTCGAAAATAATATTTAAAAAATAACATTCGAAAATAGTATTCGAAAATAGTATTCGAAGATAGTATTCGAAAATAGTATTCGAAAATAGTATTCGAAAATAGTATTCGAAAATAGTATTCGAAAATAGTATTCGAAAATAGTATTCGAAAATAGTATTCGAAAATAGTATTCGAAAATAGTATTCGTAAATAGTATTACAAAATTGTATTCAATAACAGTACTCGAAAATAGCATTCGAAAATAGTATTAGAAAATATTATTTGAAAATAGTATTTGAAAACAGTATTGAAAATAGTTTTTGAAAATAGTATTTGAAAATAATATTTGAAAATAGTATTTGAAAATAGTGATAGAAAATAATATTATTAAATACTATTTAAAAATAATTTTCGAAAACGATATTCAAAAATATTAATGAATAATAGTCCGCGAAAATAGTATTCGAAAATAGTATTCGAAAAAAGTATTCGAAAATAGTATTCGATAATAGTATTCAATAATAATATTTGAAAATAGTATTCGAAAATAGTATTCGATAATAGTATTCAATAATAATATTTGAAAATAGTATTCGAAAATAGCATTTGAAAATAATATTCTAAAATAGTATTTGAAAATGATATTCGAAATTAGCACTCGAAAATAGTATTCGAAAATAGTATTCTAAAAAAATATTATAAAATAATATTCGAAAATAGTAGTCGAAAATAGAATTTAAAAATATTCGAAAATAGTTAGAGTCGAAAATAGTAATTGAAAACAGTAATCGAAAGTAATATTCTTTAATGTTATTAGAAAATAGTTTTCAAAAATAATATTCGAACATATTATTGCAAAATAGTATTCGTAAATTGTTTTCTAAAATAGTATTCGAAAATAGTATTCGAAAATAGTATTCGAAAATAGTATTCGAAAATAGTATTCGAAAATAGTATTCGAAAATAGTATTCGAAAATAGTATTCGAAAATAGTATTCGAAAATAGTATTCGAAAATAGTATTCGAAAATAGTATTCGAAAATAGTATTCGAAAATAGTATTCGAAAATAGTATTCGAAAATAGTATTCGTAAATAGTATTACAAAATTGTATTCAATAACAGTACTCGAAAATAGCATTCGAAAATAGTATTAGAAAATATTATTTGAAAATAGTATTTGAAAACAGTATTGAAAATAGTTTTTGAAAATAGTATTTGAAAATAATATTTGAAAATAGTATTTGAAAATAGTGATAGAAAATAATATTATTAAATACTATTTAAAAATAATTTTCGAAAACGATATTCAAAAATATTAATGAATAATAGTCCGCGAAAATAGTATTCGAAAAAAGTATTAGAAAATAGTATTCGATAATAGTATTCAATAATAATATTTGAAAATAGTATTCGAAAATAGTATTCGAAAATAGTATTCGATAATAGTATTCAATAATAATATTTGAAAATAGTATTCGAAAATAGTATTCGAAAATAGTGTTCGAAAATAGTATTCGAAAATAGTATTCGAAAATAGTATTCGAAAATAGTATTCGAAAATAGTATTCGAAAATAGTATTCGAAAATAGTATTCGAAAATAGTATTCGAAAATAGTATTCGAAAATAGTATTCGAAAATAGTATTCGAAAATAGTATTCGAAAATAGTATTCGAAAATAGTATTTGAAAATAGTATTCGAAAATAGTATTCGAAAATAGTATTCGAAAATAGTATTCGTAAATAGTATTACAAAATTGTATTCAATAACAGTACTCGAAAATAGCATTCGAAAATAGTATTAGAAAATATTATTTGAAAATAGTATTTGAAAACAGTATTGAAAATAGTTTTTGAAAATAGTATTTGAAAATAATATTTGAAAATAGTATTTGAAAATAGTGATAGAAAATAATATTATTAAATACTATTTAAAAATAATTTTCGAAAACGATATTCAAAAATATTAATGAATAATAGTCCGCGAAAATAGTATTCGAAAAAAGTATTAGAAAATAGTATTCGATAATAGTATTCAATAATAATATTTGAAAATAGTATTCGAAAATAGTATTCGAAAATAGTATTCGAAAATAGTATTCGATAATAGTATTCAATAATAATATTTGAAAATAGTATTCGAAAATAGTATTCGAAAATAGTGTTCGAAAATAGTATTCGAAAATAGTATTCGAAAATAGTATTCGAAAATAGTATTCGAAAATAGTATTCGAAAATAGTATTCGAAAATAGTATTCGAAAATAGTATTCGAAAATAGTATTCGAAAATAGTATTCGAAAATAGTATTCGAAAATAGTATTTGAAAATAGTATTCGAAAATAGTATTCGAAAATGATATTTAAAAAATAACATTCGAAAATAGTATTCGAAAATAGTATTCGAAGATAGTATTCGAAAATAGTATTCGAAAATAGTATTCGAAAATAGTATTCGAAAATAGTATTCGAAAATAGTATTTGAAAATAGTATTCGAAAATAGTATTTGAAAATATTATTCGAAAATAGTATTAAAAAATAATATTCGAAAATAGTAATCGCAAATAGTATTTGAAAATAGTAGTCGTAAATAGTAGTAGAAAATAGTATTCGAAAGTATTATTCGAAAATAGTAATTGAAAATGGTGATAGAAAGTAGTGTTAGAAAATAATATTATTAAATAGTATTCAAAAATAATATTCGATAATTGTTCGAGAATGGATTTATTTTCTTTATTAATTTCTTAATTTAAATTCGCGTTATCTATTTTGACACTTTGCCCCACCTAAACGGTTTTCGAAGAACCAAGAGATCTCGATGTACCGCCAACGCAGTAATAAGTTCGTTCGCCACCGCTTAATTTTTGTGCCTTCGCTTTATGTGTGCCGCTCGCCTACGAGTCCAATATTCCAAAAAGGTAAGGTGTCAAATACGTTTATTAATTTATTTTTGATTATTTGAATCAGCCCTTCCGTTCTATCTCAATAATAATATTTGAAAACGATATTCAAAAATATTAATGGACAATAGTATTCGAAAATAGTATTTAAAATAGTATTTGAAAATAGTATTCGAAAATATTATTCGAACAAAATATTTGAACATATTATTAGAATATTCCGTCATAATCAGCTTTTTATTTATTTGATCTTGCTCAGTTTTCGACTATAATACTTCTTTTATTGGTGGCATGTTGACTATTGGATGTTTAAGCTTCCTAGTTATTTTCCACGGAGAGTATTCAGTATCGTTATCATTCCACGATTTTCTGAGATATTGATTGATTTTTAATACTGCTATTATTTTTCCCGATTCTCCATTGTAGTTTGAATTCTCTATTTTAGGTTAGTAACTAACAAAACATATATTTTTACTAATTGCAAATGATTAAAAACTTTATAGACAAATAAATTATCTATACATCTGAATTTTTACACCATCCCGAGATCCGAGATAGAGTTGCAATCCGTCTCTTTCACAACCCGTTGAATTCACTAACTAACCGTCAACCACGGGCGATATCTTCCCTAATCACAGACGAAAATCATATTTCCCGTCTCATCAACGTTATTCTACGCGAACCCTATTTACTTATGACTTCAACTCCCCATACATCAAATTTCAACTTAATAAAAAAACAACTCTCATTCCGTCTGCCCGAGAAAAAGATGTTGAAGAAGGAAAGTAATGAGCGTCGGGAAAATTAATGGTCCCCAACATAATTCCGGGACATCGCGATCTGACGTTTTTTTGATAAGCCACTCAGCTAGAGTAGTGAATACGATATACTCTATATATTCTTAAAGTTTATTCGCAATTGTGTCTGGTATACAGTACGTTATTTCAGAACGGTATAGAAAAACGATGCTGTTGAATAGACAGAAATAGAACAATATATGTAGAAGTGTAATTATTCTTTTAAGCGTCCAATCATGCAGGTGAGTAAGTACGAAACATTCGCCATTTTAGCCTTTTTTTAGGATACTGGGAGTTATACTTTCCACTAGGATATTAGTTTACTGCTCTTTAATTACCATGTTTCTCAGGAGCACTACTTGTTATCTGTAAATGTCTGATATATCAACGTATTGCTTGCACGAGCATTGATTACCTCCTAAAGTGGGAAATATATATCCCAGTAAGAGTTCTCGTATTGTTTTTTTAAAGGATAGGTTTCACAATTTTAAAATTATTGCAATGTCTGTGTTACATTGTGCAGTGATCGTCAACCGATTGTTGACAGCAATATCCCCTCCTTGCCATCGAAAGAACGTAGTTAAACCAAGTTACTCTCTTTATGCCTCTCACAAATATAATTAATCTTCTGATCCTTATTTTGCTTGATGCGTTCGTTAACGTACTATATACTATTTTTTATACAACAGTAACACCAGTAATCTTAGCTATAATTGTTATTACATCATGAAGAAAACGATAACCACTACCTAAAAATTTCTGCATTAGACAGATAGGGTAGAAACTCGTTCCAAGGCTTTATCTTAATATAAAACAAAATATTAAATACTGGAAGCACTTAACGTAAGCGCAGATGAGTCCCTGTAAGTAAATCCATAATGTAGAACTTACAAGCCTATTTATTTTATACCCTGGTTTGCAACACAAATGTTTAATGTATAGCTACAAAAAGGAGAATATCACTTTAACCTCAAAATTAAAATATTTGTGTCAAATTTGTAAAAAATAGTGTTCAACGCAGAGAAAATGTAAAAATTATCGAATAACTTCCGTACCAGTACACAATTAAAAGGCGATTAACAGCAAACAATTTCAGAATGCATGTCTGACTTTCTTGAAGAATATTCTGAATTAGTGGTTCACTATAATGATTTTTACTATTAAGAAATGATAGTCCCAATCAAGCCTACATACACATTGTTTTATTAAGTACAATTACATTTGAAAAAAACTATGATATATACCTAACTAAAAAATTATTACAACTCAGTAATTTGTTTTACAACTCCTAATGTGAATATCACACGACCACTTCCTAAACCATGGATGGGAGGTGTTACTTTAATACAAGACGAAAAATGGTTACCAGATACTACATCAGGTTCTAGTCTAATACATTATAAGTAATACATTAAAAATTCAAAAATATAACTTAAAAACAATATTAGATTATTGCAAAATTATATGAGGAACTGAAAAATGAGAATTCCACTCTAATAGGTAGACCAGTGCTGCTCTGCTCAGGTCCTGATGATTTGGTAGGACGGTGTTAATCAAAATTACAGAACAGGAAAGTGTCTTGTATTGAACTTCTTCATGCTTCCAGTAGGAAGAATAAAGGATAGGAAAGAGAAAGAATAGGAAGGATAAAGGTCACTCCTATTCCCTTCGTGAGCCTAGGTAAATTACATGATAGAAAAGTGTCCTGTATTGATCTCCGGTAGGAAGAATAGAAGAAGGATAAAGAAAAGAAAGGATAGATGTCACTCATATTCCCTTCGTGTGCCTGAGTACATATTCGTTGACACTGTTGTGACATTACTTAATCCATGAGGCCAAATCCTTTTTAATATATGATGGGGTTCAATACACGACATTTTCCTGTCCTATAATTTTGGTTTACACTATACTACCGACTCCTCATGACCAAATCAAAGCAGTAGAGATTCTTTGATTAATCAAGTCCTTACAGGTTTGTAATAATTCTTAAGTCAACATCAACATGTATTTTATTATAGTTTTATTTACGTTTTAGTGCCGAAATTGGTTGGCTCGTAATTTTACCTAATAAAACGAGATTTGGAATATTAGTTCTAAATTATTAAAATGACCAGACATGAGCTATTAGTGGCTACCCTCCTTTGGTTTTTACAATATTTTCACTAATTTTTAGATGAAAATATTGAAGAAATTGTGTATGTTAATGATGAAATAAAAAAATTATCTTTTTAAAAAAATACATTGTCATGTATACAATGTACCTATGAGCTTTTAAAATGGATTTTATCTAAGACGAGTAGAATTTTTTTGATGGTTCAAAAATAACATAAACAGTGAGGATATCCTTGAAATAGTTTTTTTTTTTCAGATGAGTCTTAGTTTTATCTCTCGCGATATGTTATTTCGCAAAATATGAGGTGCTGTTAAACTAAAAATTCTAATTTTTTTGTTGGAGAACCATTGCAAAACCAAAAAGTTGATATTTGAGTTGGAATATATCGAATAAAATTATTAAACCACTTACTGCTTTACTGTAACAAAAACAGGTTCTTGTGAAACAACCTTAAGTCTAAACAATAGATTGCTTTAAATGTGGCACAAAGCATGGTCCAACAAATTGTATAACTTTTGGTGAAATGTGCACTAACTGTCCATGGTTGTAAAAATAAAAACAGAAGGTAGGAAAAAATAAAGGTATTACTCTAAGAACAAACAAAGAACTGTTTATAACAAAAGAGCAGAAAGTGACAGCGTACAATACAATAAATCAATTATACTGGATAATGTACGCAATACTAAGCAAGATAATGATATTTGAAAAATCGATGTATTGATAAATATTGATTATATAAATTTTAAGTTAGATTCAGGTGCTAACTGCAACTGTATTCAACTGAAAGTAAAAAAAATAAATTTGAAGACAATATTGTAAAAAATAAATTGGCACATATGGTAATAATTAAATTGTAGCTGTTGAATCACATTATTTTAAATTGTTTTATGAAAAAAACTAATTTCAACAAAATTTATCGCAGCAGCAGTATCGCAGTATAAGATTGTCTTGAATAAGAAACCTCAACCTGTAACTAGTTTTTGTCGGATGGTCTGATGCTTTAAAACCACGTCTTTAAGAGGCTCTAACATAGATCTTATAAACGAGAAAGAATATCTAAAGTTAAAAAGCCAACTGAATCAGTTAATATTGTAGTTATAGTGGAAAAGCCATCAGAGGTCCTACAAATATGTTTAAATTAATTTCCTGCTCCTACTAAAAGACAAAAAATTACTATGTGGTTCTACCAAGTTTACCTTAATTCAAAAAGTCCAAAACAATGTACAATGTACAGTACATATATAACACCGTCTGGAAAATTTTCCTTTTAGACTATCTTTCGGTTTATATGTAAGTCCTGCAGTATTTCAACGCATGAATGTAAAAACATTTGAAGTTTTACCCATACGGATTTATTTTGAACATTTTATTAAAAGCGCGTCAACAGAAAAACAGAAAAAATAGGTTATTGTGAACAGCCTGTCAGTTGTAAAGTCACGTGATATGTTCTAGGGTGATAATAATAATTAATAGTGTCACAGTCAAAGTTACAGTACATATATTTAAAACAATAATTTATTATTTTATAATTTTTCTATAATATAATCACCCCTCTTTTAACCGACTTCAAAAAAGGAGGAGGTTCTCAATTCGTCGCAATATTTTTTTTAATGTATGTTCAGCGATCATTCTTTAACACGGTGTCCAATTTAAATGAATTCTTTTTCGTTAAAAAGGGGGTACTTCAGAGGTGGTCCCATATAAATTTGGTCAGAATCTAATCATTGGGTCCATGAGAAAATCCTCAAACTCTTCATTTTTATGTATGTTTAACGATAATGCTTTACCACCTTGTCCGATTTATATGATTCTTTTTTTGTTAGTAAGGGGGTACCTCAAGGGTGGTCCTGTATAAAATAATTGGTTAAGATGTGGTGATGGCATCTGCACGTTTTTGAAGTCGGTTTTTTTAATTTTTAATTTCTAATACTAAATTTTATTATATGATTATATCGTTGATGAATATAATGAGCCCTAATGGACCCAATTTTGAATCTTGCAGCACACCAGAAATTTTATCAAATTAAGTTGATATGGGTCCATTAATTTAGAATAAGTAAGAATTTAGACGAAGAAAAAGAAGAAGAGAAACGAAAAAGGAAAACCAGAAGCTTAGTGCTGAAGATAAGGTAAGTAGAATGGTTTGTTCGTAGAAGAACTGGTCCGAATATGGGCCCCCATTTTTATTTTTTTAGACAAATATCTTCTCTTTCACCTGAATTGTTAATAGTAGAATCATGAACTTCATTGATTTTGTGCTTATTGCTAATTTTTTAAATATTATTTAAAAAAATATGGAAAAATGTATTTTTGGGTACCTGACCTGAGTTGCTCCTAATATGGGCCCCTCACAAAGTTTCAAAAGAAAGACCAAGAAAAGATATTTAATGCCTTTATTTTAACTTAAATACGCTCTACATGTGTGCTTTAAATATTAAAATAATAAACTAAAATTTAAATGCAAAAATCACAAACGTAAAAGTCTTTTTCTGCACCAGAACAAGCCTCATGAGCCCACTGAGAACATTTAATACATTGAATCCACAGTTCTCCACGTTAATCCTCCGAAATCCGACCGGAACAAAACATGCACCATTTTTTGAAATGTCACCTATTTGCTCTAAGTCATTATCTTCATCGTCTGGCGTTAAATCTTCAGTAACTTCTGAGTCACTTGAAAAATCATCCTGCTTTCTTTGTTTCTTCTTGGCTGATTCTGTTTTTTTTTATGAGTTCGTTATCGCTATCAAAAATTCTTTTTTCCCTTTACTGCAGCTTTTGAGGTTTTTGTTAAAACTGGCATTTCTGTCATTTTTATAAGGTGATGAAGTTATAATTTGAGCATTGGATGATTTTCTGCCTCGATTAGGAATTTTTTTAGTTATAACTGGTAAGGGTGATAATTCAAATGGTGAAATAAATTTTTTAGGTTCTTTGTCTATCGGTTCCTTCAGGCAGCTGAGAGGTGGAGTTAAATCTTTGGAACATCCAGGTTTTGGCTTCGTGACATGACTGGTGAAAGAAGAACATCTAGGTTGTGGCGCAGTGATCTGATCTCAGAAAGTTGAACCTGCAGTTTCTGGCTTCGTTATCTGAATTTTGTAACTTGAAGGCTTCTCCAAAGCGGTTTCGGTGTCGCTGTTGAACCTGCAGTTTCTGGATCCGTTATTTGAATTTTGTCGCTTGAAGGCTTCTCCAAAGCGCTTTCGGTGTCGCTATCATCACTATCAATTTCCAGTAAAGTAGCGCTGCAGTTTCTAGCTGCATTTTGCCTTTCAGCAATAAATATAATGGGCATCCAGTATCAAGAGGACTGGTGATTCTTTGGTTGGCTTGGCAAATTTTATGAAATGCTGGAACCATTCAGTGAAAATCTCCTGACCGCTAGGATGCACGGCATATGTTGATCCATGTGGAGCTCCACGAATCAGCTAGTCATCCCTATTTTTTCTTGGAAATATCAGGAATGGGGGAATATGTTGCCCACCAGCACTCATAAAAAAATCGCTGTTACAGTGGACCCACGTTCTGCCGATGTGAGTGCAGCTATCTGCCTTTTTCCTTTACGACCAATAATTCTTGGTATTTTGCTTTGAACCACTGACAAGCCTGGCTCATCTACATTGTAGATTCTGTGTGGATGAAACTTTTTTGCTTCATATTGGGCTTCCAAGCAAGTCAAAAAATTCTTAAACGTTCTCCTTGTTGAAGCCAAGTGCTCTGGAAAATGAAGTTCCAGTGGGTCTACGTACAGACAACAATGCTTTATGTCTCTCTAAAAATGCGTCCAGCCAACTACGACCAGCTGTTTCATTCTGAAAAGGATGATCAATGCCATTGCTAACAGCCAAAGTATAGTCCATCATACACAAATCTCTTTTGGTTAAACCATAATACACTCTTCCCAATTTTGATTTCACAGCTTCGGATGGATCAACATTGGCATTTATGTACCGTCCTTTGGAAGGTTGATCTGGGAACATTAAATTGTTTTACCCTTTTTTAGTCCCACATCTTTTCAAGAACACTGCGCACTGCCACTTCCATATCACCTTCGCACCAATTTTTTCTTGAACTTCGTTTCTTACTTTTTCGGTCCTGACCCATGTTGCACCCGCAAAAAAAGTTTTAAATAAAAATCTTACAATCAAAGCGATATATAGTTAACGTACCCCGATTGTTCGTAATATGGACCCGGGCCCATATTTCAAACATCAAAGGGGCACACATTTCGCACATCATGTGGTCCGAGATTTTTGAGTGGTAAAAATTTTATAACCTATATCTTCTAGCATATTCATAATCAGAACAGAAACTTAATCCTTCTAGTGTGAAATACAAATGACAATAAAAAGTTTGAGCATATAGTCTATAAAATTTGTTAAGTTACTTAACTTTTCGTAAACAAATAATCGGGCACCTTCACTCCACAATATAACTAACGAACAATTCTCGGCGTAAGAATTGGTAAACAACACCGATAGACAAAGCTTAGACACTCGAAGCATAGATGTCACTAGTAGTTCCAGAGAAACACTGAAAGCCCATATTTCGAGCAGGTGCTCATAATCGGAGCAGTTCCTCTATTCATTGTAAATAATCTATGATCTCCCCAAGTTTTAACGTCGAGAAAGTCTAATTATATTATTTTCAGGTTCTGCCATGTATTTGCGAAGTAAAAAACGACTGTATCATCAGCAAACTTCTTGCGATTTGATGGAGAATAGAAAATAAATTTCTTTCAATCGTACAGTTTCAAACAAACCTTTTTTTCTGCATATCCCCACGTCTATCTACAGTCTATCATCCCACAGAGCTTCTCCCTCTTAAGGACAGATTTCTGAGTACTTATGTGTAGCGAAGGGGAACGAACAAGTGATGAGACAACTGATTAAGGTCACTTCCGAAAAACGAAAAAAAAAAGTGGAAAAATATTTTCTCGCAGGAATAGTCGCGAAAGCACAGACGGAATATAGCCGGCAGCGGAATTTAGATGGACCTCGACATTCGGTTTATGTTGTTGACGTTTGACCGAGAAGTAAATAGGAGAAAAAATAAGTGCTGGGATAAATCCTGATTTATTGGTAACGGGCTGCAATGAGTATGAGAGATTTGAGATAGGCGATATCAATTCTGTGCTAAAGTAGAGCTACAGACGGATGATGTGAAGAATTTTACTACAAATATTAGAAGATGAAAATAATTTGATATATATTATTAAAATTTCACTTTAAGTGTCGTCCAAAAAAAGCATTCACCTTAAAGTAAGAAAAAACATCATCTACATAAGCAGTGAAACAAGGCTACAAGCAAAATTTATTCAATTGTGTTAATATACGTTAAAAACAAAATAAAAATAAATCAGCTAGGGGTGGGTGGCTCATTGGTATAGTCTCTGCCTGTGGATCCAAGGGCAAGGCTGGTAAGGGCAAGGCTGAGGTCGCAAAAATATCAACCAGACTTTCACCTGTCTCAATATATATTTAATTTAAGATATAGAGCATGTATGTATCGCAGTTTCAGTTGACTTTTTGCTTGGAACCCATGTTAATATTAAGGCTAGTGCACACCTGAGCATTCTGTGCAAAAGAACATTCGTAGGGCATCGCATGCCCATCTGAACGGAATAGTAGTAACGAAAAACATGAGCTGTCTTTTGGACCTTGTAATAATTGGCATTATTATTTGAAAATATAAAGAAGTTACCAAAAACTCCAAAAAAATTTTAATGTTTTAAATTGATATTCAAATGTAAACAAACGTATTGTAATAATGTCAATAATTAGACTATTAATCTACTCAGTAACTTATATTGAACTAGACAATTCAAGGTAGAATGTTGGCATTCTAACAAGAACAACTATCACGTAAATTGTGGGTTTATATAGAGAGACGAGACGACAAAAAAAAAACTCGAGTGAGGAACGAGGTTCAAAAACTCTCGCCGAAGGCGAGAACTCTTATTTTCGGGACCCAAAGTCCCGAAACAAAGTAATGTGTAAAGTTTTTGCGCAGCGATTTGTGAACTATGGATACATATTTTTAATTTATTATTAAAGTGTTTTGTTTGAGATAATTAAGTTACATATAAATCCAAATTTTACATTATATATTGTATATTATTATATACCTAAATTTTCCAATGCTACTTGTAGTCCAAACTATATAGTTCAATAAAATGTTTATCTAATTGTCATAAATCTTTATTTAAAGTCTGGATGTATTATCAAATATTGCTTTATGTATTGAAAACATAAACACGAACGTATGGTGACCACCCCTTACCCTTATCGTTATTCGACATTTTTTTTTTAAGTTGAATTATCATTTTTTTATTGATATTTTTAATTTTTCACTGATGTCATTTTTTGAATTATAAAACCTTTTAATTCACGTTGCAGGCCATTATTCATTCAGTTCACTACCGTGTATATTCCTCTACAGGTTATGGGTCCAGGCATGCTGTGAATGCAATAGGTTGGTCTTGCAAAGTCAGTTTTTAGTATTTGGAGTAGTATCTTGTTTACACGTTGTGTGTAAATTTCTTAAGTATCTAACTTTCAAGAGTTGTTATTGATAAACTTTGAAGGGCAGTCTAATTAGATAGACTGTAAGTTCCAAATAAGAATTCAGTTACAGAGTCACAATGTTATGCAAGCAGTTAATGGTCCTTTGGAGTATCCAGAATAGTTGGCACCGACTGCAACTGCAATTCCAAAGGCAGAATATCGAAAAGCTCTCTCCTCCGCAAAGCTCTCTCCTCCGCAAATAAAATTGATACATTAGCCCAAACAAATCTGACATAATTGCATTTACCCGCAGGAGGAAATTAGAGGGACTACAGCCTCTAAACCTAAGAGGTGCAAGCAACCAGCTTAAGGGGGAGGTAAAATATCTCGTGGTTATGATTGACTCGAGACTTACCGGGAACCAGCGTCTAGAAAAAACCACAAGAAGAGTGGAAACCTCGTTAATGATGGCAAGGCAATCCTTTGTAAAAAAATGGGGGTTAAAACCAGACATGGTATTTTGTTTTTATAACATGGTGGTGAGACTGATAATAACATACGCAGCTTTGGTGTGGTGGCCAAAGACACAGCAAAGGTAAGCAATAACGAGGCTAAGCAAGGTACTAAGACTTGTCTGCCTAAGAATCACGGGGGAAATGAAAACAACACCCACAGCTGCAATGGAAGCAATAATAGGACTCCCACCTCTTCTCTATGTGATACAAGGTGCTTACAGATTAGGGAATACACTGGGAAATCTTGATATTAGGCCAGGTAACATGAGTATCTCAAGGTTAGTGACAGTAGACGTGCTAGATATGAGATCAGACCACATAATAAAGAGGCACTCTTTTAATACTCTATTTGAGGTTTTAATACAGGAAAGAGCGGAGATCACCATAAGGGAGCCCAATGCCCAACGACAGTAACAAACCTGGTATACAGACGATCTAAGACTGCGGAAGGCACTGGGCGGGAGTATTCTCCAAAAACCCTGATAATAACCATAGCTATTCTATAGGAATACATTCCTCGGTATTTCAGGCCGAGGTATTCGCTCCGTGCGCGACAGCAGCGCCAATTCGTTTTGGTATTAATGGACTATTTCTGCGTATACTGATAAATGCATTTTTTAATAAAATTCGTAATTAAAAGGTATTTATGTTAGTTTTAATAAAAGTATATGGATTTGTAAAACAAGTAAAACATTAATTTATTATTATTATTATATATTTTTATCTCTTAAATTAAAGAAAATTATGTATAATCAATAAAAATGAATAATAAAATATAGGCAGGCAACATGTGTTCATGACTGGCACGCCCCAGTCAACAAAACTGGCATGTACAACTTGTGTGCCGACTATGTCACAAGAAACCAGAAACGGCCAAACACATACTGTGCTCTAGATCGCAAAATACAGGCACTTTTTGGACAACCCCAGGTTAATCCAACAACGTATAGAACCCACTCAACCAAGGATTTGTACAAACTTATACAAGGTACAAAGGTGACAGACTGGGTGCTATGAACTAACATGGGGTAAAATACAATAAGCCAATAGGCTTCAGTGTTATTCGGGGATATAGACGAGCCCAGGAGAAAAAAAAGGTATGCAGATCATGACGAAACCGCTATCAAGAGCTAGGTTAGAGAAATTAAGAAACTCTCTTGCACAACATACGGCCCGCCATTGTCGTTTTGGCGGCCCGTCGGCCGTAGACCAGTTTGCGTCAAAGTATACAGTTGACATTAAGAAACTAGCATTTAGGTTTTTTTTTTAAAGCTTGGCAAAATTTAAGAATTATAATGTGAAGACCATTTTTATTAGAAATCTGAATAGACCACTATAGGCTCGTAGGCTCAAACCTCACTTGGCGGCCCTCGTACAGTTGCGGTTTTTCAAATCTGGTCCTTTAAAAATCTGAGTCCGAAACTCAACTCTTAGAATGGAAACGACCTTTAAATTGGTATGGCAATCTATCTCTCTTTTTATTTTGATGTTCTCTGTCAACTTTCTCATATGTTGTTGGTAATGTCATGAAATTCCTAATCCGACCCTGTGTCTTAAGCAAGCGCGACCTTCAGCTGGCACCCGACTCATGCTCGAGGCGACGGAACATTCAGGAATGCCGCTGACGTACTAGAAACGGCTAGAATGAGCGGAGAATGCCGTTGAGTTAGAGATGGAATTTTCGGGACCGTCTAGAGTATTCTGGTTACAGTTTAGTATAGAGCATTGTAATGAAAAATTAAAGTGTAATAAATAAATTAGAATTGTTAGTTAGTGTCTAAGTATTATATAAATTAATAACGTCTGAAATAAATTGTAAATAGTGTGTTTTAAATAAATTAACTATAAATAAATTAGACTATCGTAACAGTAATCTGCGACTCTGGTGTGAGTATGTGTCTAACTAATGAAAACATCAATATCCTTAATTTTCATCAGAAGATATAATACTGGCACGCAGTTTACATGTCTGTCTTCAAACAATCTTAGCGAACGTCTGAATACTCGTCGAAAAAAATCAGATTCTTTACCATTGTGCATTAATTTCCAGCAATTAGCAGCCCTTTTTAAATGTAACTTCTCTCGTCATTACGTAGTCTTCATTAAAATATCCTTGTTCCTTATAGCACTTTCCATCCCTATTGTCGCCGCGATACGCCGACTTTTTATTCCCGGGGTTTAAATAGTAATTAAGGAACGCTTAAATGTTTCAAAAGGCAATTAAAATTCCATAAGCGAGATACTTGCACTGTCTACCTTAAGAAAAAACGAATAAGAGTCTGGGCTACTCTGTTTTTTTAAGTAAATACTTCGTTCGGAGTTGTGAAGAAACAGAGATTACTAGAATTAATAAACATTTCAAAGAAGTATTTTATTTGGTATTTTTATATGAAAACATCGTATTTACTTAGAAAGAATTTTATTTAAAATATTTTTTGCGAAACAGCTTTGTCTTACAATAGAGTTTTCTTTGATCTTAAAATGGCTGAAGTAGAATAAGAATTTTTGTAATTATTGTTTTCCTTTGTTTTCACTTATTAATTTATATACAGTTATATACAGATCTGCTTCAAATTTTTTTCTACACCCACAAGAAAATGTTGAAAGTAGAGCCAATTCACAACTGGGATTTTACACTCCAATATAATTACAGATAATATGCCTAAACCAACAGAGCTAGAAGTCAAAAGTTAATATGTTCAATTATCACCAGTGTCACCTGTCATTCTTCTTCTTTCATCTTGTACGAACAGATATAACAGCTTTACAATTTATTCTTAAACTTACAATAAAATCTAAAAAAAAAGACAAGATGTAAAAAACTGAGGACAGCAATTTTCGCCCGAGGTGATTTGTTAAAAAATATAGAAAATGATACTTTCTCTAGGTCTGTACGTGCTGTTTATGTATTATGAATGTAAACGAAAGGTACTAAAATGGATGCAAATAAATTGTTTGCGTTGTTATTATTGTTGAAAGAGGAAGAACAAGAGGAACTGGCAATTGCAACCGTCAAAGTTTCCAATAAGCCAGTGGATGAGTTGTTTTTGTGTCGCGATATAGAAGGTGCCTTTAATATTATTGTGCAGCTGAGGTTTTTTGGAAATGAAACCAAATTTAGGGAGTATTTTAGACTTTATACAGATATTTTTGAATTCGTGTTGAGTTTTATAAAGGACATAATTTCCAAGAAATCTAAAAATAAAGTCATGATGTCATTTGTATGTGTGAATTTGTCACCCATTGTTTTAAAATTAATAACAATATAGTCTCCGCACACGCCGACGATTCCGCTGATATCAAACTCAACAGATATCAACCGACTCTTCGCGACAAATCAGCGGCATGACGCCGTCCTGCTCAGCTAAGCGGATTCAAGAAAACCATTCCCATTTAAACACTCTGGTTGGATAAAATCGTCAAAACGCGATGGTTGACGGACTGTCCGCTCACCGTGATGAAGTGTTCAAAGAAACCAAGGCTTTAGAAGAAACAGGCATAACGGACACATGCCTCAAATTATTTGAAAGTTATCTTACAAACCGACAAGTTAAATAATAATAATAATAATAATAAAAAATTGCCTTTATTTGCTTGTAATATACAATGCACATAAACATCATGAGGCGAAGTCTAGCTTGCGCTAATCAACTTAACCTCAACATAAATATAAATTTAAAATAATCAAAAGGTATCCATCATTTACAATATAAAAAAATAAGAAATTTAATATACAATTAATTTATGATTAAAAATGTTAACCCTGTATTTAATCTAAACTGAAATCAATGGAACTTAAAATACAATTAAATAAGGAAAAATGTTTGAAATTAATAATATATTAACGTTAGCACTGTATTCATTGCTCAACTAATAGCAACGTTTTATAATTTTGTTTTAAAAATGTCAGAGAACATGTCCTAATTTCCCTAGGTAGACTGTTATACAGTGCGTCCATAAAGTAACGCATAAATTCATTATTGGCTAAATGAACAATAAAATTAGGAATTCCCAAAACAGGTCGATTTTTGATTTCAATTTACTATTGTTTCAAATCATAATCTAATATACAGGGTGAACCACTTTCGTGTAATGACGTCATCACCATTTTTTTCAAATGGAACCCCCCCCTTTTTTTCAATTTCCAAATTGCCTTTGCTGAGCTGATTCCAAAAATGTATAATATGTTGCTTCAAATTGGTACAGGGTGGGCAAAAATGCAAAAAAAAATATGAAAATTGTTTATGGAAAGTAATACGTTACTGAATGTAATAAACAAATTAAATGGAATTATGTAGTTATGCAATTAATGTGATACACTTCCAAAAACAAACAAACGAACGTGTTATGCTCTGTATTTCTTGTCTGATTCGGTCTTGTAGTTGAGGGATATTTCCAGGTCTGTTGAAGTAGACTTTAGATTTTAAATAACCCCATAAAAAGAAGTCTAATGGGTTCAGATCAGGTGATCTAGCAGGCCATTCCA
Source organism: Psylliodes chrysocephalus (assembly GCA_927349885.1). NCBI lineage: Eukaryota > Metazoa > Arthropoda > Insecta > Coleoptera > Chrysomelidae > Psylliodes > Psylliodes chrysocephalus. The sequence continues at coordinate 83,690,858 of OV651817.1, read as the reverse complement.
CTGGTCCCCTTCTTCCTATCCACCTTTGTGGAAAAGTTGTGTTTAAAAAATTGCGCACAGCTACTGCGTAATGTGGCGGTGCGCCATCCTGTTGAAACCAGATTCTGCGGTCTACATTAGTGGGTATTTGAATATCAGGAAAAAGCTGGATCAGATCAGGAATTAATGTATTTTGTAGGAAATCCAGATATAATGCTCCTGTTAAGTTTTCATCGAAAAAATATGGACCAATAATTGTATTTCTCACAATACCAGCCCATACGTTAGTTTTTTGTGGTCTTTGCGTATGGTACTTTTGCATCCAGTGTGGATTTTCATCAGACCAATAACGGGTGTTTTGCCGGTTAACATGACCGTTCAAATAAAACGTTGCCTCGTCCGAAAATAAAACGTTATCAATGAAATTGTTATTTTGGTTCATCATATACTCGCAGAATTCAGTTCTTCGGTCAAAGTCGTCTTCAGCCAATTCATGGATGAGACGTACTTTATAAGGATGGTATTTTACCTTTTTGAAAATGTTTGATACTGAAGACTTTCCAATACCAAAATCCCTAGACAATCCTCGCACTGTACAGTGTGGATTTTCTACAGCCGACAAAATTATGTCTTGTTGAATATTTTCATCAATTTTTGGTCTACCTTGCCTTGCTGCATCCCTCACATGTCCTAATTCTCTGTATTTTCGCTCTATTCTACTTACCGTAGATTGTGAAATAGGTTCACGATCTGGGTGCATTTCATGGAATAATCGGCATACCTCTTGTTGAGTCCGCATCTTATCGCCAATACCAATCATCATTAATATTTCAATCCTGTCACTTTCGGTTAAAGGCATTTTGTAAAAAAAGTTCACGAACGTACCTTCTCTACAGCGTTAACAATACGAAACTGTGCTTCAATGTTTTTGACAGTGTTGTCAAATAAAAAAAACTGGTATGTCAAATAAAAAAAACTGGTAAAAGATAATGCCAAACAAAAAGATTTTTATAGTCCAGGGGCTTGGATCACTAATAAAAGCTGTAAGATACAATTATTAAGAATAATGCTGTATGTTCTTGATAGTTTATCAAAGTAGTTGTAATAACAATACGTAATTTCATTTAATGTGTTTATTACGTTTATTCGTTATTTTCATTACTTTGTAAGTAAATTTTTGCATTTTTGCCCACCCTGTACCAATTTGAAGCAACATATTATACATTTTTGGAATCAGCTCAGCAAAGGCAATTTGGAAATAAAAAAAAAGGGGGGTTCCATTTGAAAAAAATGGTGATGACGTCATTACACGAAAGTGGTTCACCCTGTATATTATATTATGATTTGAAACAATAGTAAATTGAAATCAAAAATCGACCTGTTTTGGGAATTCCTAATTTTATTGTTCATTTAGCCAATAATGAATTTATGCGTTACTTTATGGACGCACTGTATATTGAAATGGCGTTATATGTGAAAGATCTTTTGAAAAATGATAATCGGTAATTCGGAATCGTTAAGTTGTGTGGATATCTCAAATGTAAACTGTGCAGATCTTTCCGATATATCAATTTATTTTTTAAGTATATGGGAGTTGAGGTTAAAAGAATTTGAAATACCGTGGCCGCCATCTGATATTTAAATAAATTTCCTATATTGAGCCAGCTAAGTTCTTTAATTTTATTTGATATTCTATCATACTTTCTGATAAGAGTAGATGGATGGTGTCTACAGTAATCCATAACTTACGGTATCTCACAAAGTACAATACTCGGTCCTATTATATTTAATCTTCATATCAACGAATTATTTTCCATCGAGAGTTCAGGGGAAGTTTTGGGATTCACAGACGACACTTCAATAATTTATAAAGCTAACTCATGGTTAGAACTAAAGCAAATCTCAAAAGCTGGTTTGACAGTAAGTTACTGATACTAAATGTAGATAAAACCCCCTACTTTCCATTCAGTAATAACATTATAACAAGACCTCCATTTAACAAGATAAAATATATAGGTGTTTACATGGATACAAATCTCAAATGGAGAGAAAACATAACTTTTATATGTCAAAAATTAAAAATGATAATATATAAATTTAAAAATGTATGAGATTATCTACAGCCACATCAACTTAAAATCTTGTATCATAGCTTAGTAGAAAGTCATTTAAGATATGCCATCATTGTGTGGGGTTGTACTTCACATTTACCACTTGAAGTTCTGTTAAAAAGATTCTTAAAAATGTTACTTGAAAGGCTCTACAAACTCATTGTTTGTTGAGGCAAATTTTATGGATCTGAAACAAATTTTTTATTATATAATTATTATATTAATGTTAAATATCATTAAAAAAAAAACAACTATTTAACTTACAATATAATTGTTATTATTATCATCATTGTTGCTCAAACTACCATTTCTCCACCACTGCCTATTTAGCTTCCTCCTAAATCTTTGAACTCCTTCATTAGTAGTTAATCATTTCCCATTAACTCCGAAACTAAAATTTGTTGATTTATAAAGGCGAACACCCTGTAGCGTCGACCCATTAATTGGCTCCCGCGTTCACTTCAGTTATTCTAAGTGCAATAATAGAGTTTTGAAAGTCCTTAAGAGCAAAGTACGAGGAAGTTGACTTTACAGCAACCTTAGGTATAAAGTTATGTCGAGTGGAACATCTTGTAGTTTGACATATCAAAACTTGTAAGCAAACTACTCGCCGAGTAGCGAGGCGAAAAGTTAAAATCACGGTGGACTGTTGGGGGAGTTTTGAATCGATAATATTAATTTGGAATTAGCTTAAGCATCATAAACATAATATCAGCACAAATACACTTTGGTTTCAATTGATATTTATTTCACTATTTTTGAAAATCTATTTATAATAATAACAATAATATAATAATAATAATCTTTATTCATGTGCAAATTGGTTACAGTGAGAGAATATTAATACATAAAATATTACTAAAATATATCATCATAAATTAAAATAATTAACAAAAGTAAAAAAAACAAAATTGAATAAAGATAGAATACCGATAAGTGCTAAAACACTTGTGTCGGTTAAGACAATAACATAATAAATACTAATCTAAAATGACTTAAACAGATTTAAAAATTAAAAAATATAAAAAATAGTTAAATAGTTAAAAATAAGACGATAAGTGGTACCTATGTATCTTATACATTCTCCATTTAGTTTTCGAAGAAATGGTTTATGCCTTCATCGGGATTTTCTATAATGAACTGTCTTAAATTCTGTTTGAATAGGAACTTACTGACTAGTGTTGTAATTTCATGAGGAATCATGTTGTAAAGTTTAGGTGCTAGGTAAGTGTATGTTGATTGTGTAAGCACTATATTTATTGGTATGTTGTTTATAACAAGACGCAAAAATAAAAAGTTGTCTTAAATTTAAAATTTTTGTTTTGGCATGAAGCAATTATGTTGTATACCTAGCGTTTTTTTCAAAAATTAATTTAAAAATCTACGCTGAATTACTTCAAGCGGAGCTATGTGCGTATTTAAAGCTCCTCCCCAAGCTGTAATCTCATACCGAAGATGGCTTTCAACAAGTAAAAAATATAATGTTTTTAGGTTTTTCAGAGGTAACAATGATTTTATAAACCTACATCTATATAAAATCGTTCTTAGTTTATTTACATTACGTGAAATATGTATATCCCATCTCAGATGAGAATCAATAATAATTCCTAGATATTTAATTTGTGTTTAAGGTAAAATGGTAAATATTTCGGTGTTAATATTTATTTTCATTTGATTAAAGTGAGGAATACTAGCAGAGTTACAGGTAAATGGTGGGTAATTCGTTTTTTCTACATTAACTGTTAGCAATTTTGATTGTAACCAGTTTAGAATAAGGGTAAAATCCTGCTCCACTTTATTTTTCAAAGAATACCAGTCTTCATCATCGTAGTAGATGGTCGTGTCATCCGCAAATCCTATAATATTACCTTTGGTTTCTAATGAAAACAACTCGTTAATATAAATATTAAAGAGCGTAGGTCCTAGTACCGACCCCTGTGGTACACCAAATTCTATTTGTTTTGGCACACTGAGCGCATCACCTATTCTTACAATCTGGAACCGGTTGCTTAAATAACTTTCGAATAAATTTAGGGTATTTCCTCTAATTCCGATGTCTTGCAAGGATTGTAAAAGAAGTTAATGGCTTACGCTGTCAAATGCCTTTGACAAATCTAAAAATACACATAGACTTGGACGGGTAGAATTTAAAGATTCTGTAATTTTATATTTTAGTGTTAATATAGTATCTTCAGTTGATCTTTGTTTTCTGAAACCATTTTATATTTTTATTTATTTAAATAAATATCTAATCGTTCTTTTTTTAATTTTTTCAAAAATTTTGGATAGATTTGTTAATAATGATATCGGTCGATAATTAGAGGGCTCAGTAACATCTCCTTTTTTATATAACGGAGTGTTTCTGAAACTTTTTCTTATAGAAATAACAATCCTTTTTATTGCAATAGTAACATTTTAATTTTGGTTTACTTTCCCATTTACTTTTTCTTTCCACCTTTAAAACTTCATTTTTATCAATTTCTGGTTGTGAATTTTCTTTTCTTCTTCTGTACTCTTGTAATAATTTTTCTTTGGCTATTTCCAATGTTAGATCTTCCTCTTGCCGACTTTCTAGAGCTGTGACCATTGAACTGTAGCTATCTGCAACAATGATATTTCCTCCAATTTCTTCCCCAAGTGTCTTTAATTGGTTTACCAAATCTAACATTATTAAAAGATGTTCTTCCATGTTACCACCTTCTTTTAAGGAGGTACACTTTAACAAAAAGTTTTTTATTTGGTTATCTTCTAGAAAAAGTCCAATTGTAGCTCTGGCTTTACTGTCTCGTTTAGACCACTCTGCAGTAACAGGGGTAGGTTTATCCACCGATCATACAAATCTTCTTTAATTAATACGAGTTCCATCTTAAACTTTCAAATCTGGTAGTTTGATCCATCCAATTTTATAAATGCGAATCGTGTTGAATCTGCCATTTTACCTTCTAGTGTATGGTGACTAATTAAATTAAATCTTTTTTTCATGCTTAATAACTTAAAATATATATTTTTATAATTTGTAGATTTTTGTTAGTGGGTTGTTATTGATTAGTTCGTTATCTTGTATTTTTCCACGTTTTATCATGTTAAACATGCTATATATAGGGAATGTCTACTTGTCAATATCAGCTTACAGACACGCAGCAGGCTGCTGCATGGGTCGTAGAAAAAATGTTCTGTACAACTTGAGTGGATTGTACACGTCCACTCTTGTTGTACAAACTACTACTTTAATTATCTGACCACACATTCTCCGAACAATTATTGTGGACCTATGTAACTTTGGTTTGAAATTTTTTTTGGTTACAAATTTTAATGCTAGTGGAATAAATCGTTACGCCAACTTAAGACTCTTTCTAAAAAATAATTAATAAAGACATACGATTTTTAGATTAGTTAACAATAGCCCAAACAAAAACATAAGTAACTTTATCATCTAGTAGGTAGGATATTTTTGAAACCTTTAAAATGTATCGAAGTTACAAAAAACTATATTGTAAAATATTGACTTATAAACCTCTAAAACTTATTTTCCTGTCATACTGATATGCACTCCCATCTCGTCCAATATCACAAAACGAGCAAAGCCACCAACGTCTTTCCCGTTCATAAAATAGTCACGGTAGACAGCGTCTTGCCATTTCGCCAGCTTGCGTTATATGTATATGCAATCCTTGCCCGAAAGGCTCTTATCACGTCCGACGGCCAAATCCCCCTCCCTCCTGTCCCCCGACCCACAATGACCATCCTTTTGTGGTAGCCTGCTCACAGTAGATGGCTCTTGATAGCTCCTACATCAACTCACTGTACACTAATAGCACCCACGACGATAATTCCGAGGCCTAAAATTGACGACAAACACCCTGCTATTGAAAGTTGGGGGGCCGTTCGGGGGTTTACACTACAGGACAGGTCTTAAAAATTTCGGCGTTTCTATATAGGCCAAAAAAAAATGTTTAAGAAATGTCTACAACTGTATGTAAAAAACTGAAATAAAAACGATGACTTAGAATGTAAAATATGATAATTACGAATACATTCCACCAAGGGGCATCACTTAAAGTGGAGTTTTAAAAATCCACTAAAAATACAAATTTGGAGCCATATGCGAATTGTTTAGATTAAAGGTAGAAAAAGAAAAAAGTTTCTTTATATCTCACAAAGATCTAATATTCTTAATTGCTTAAACGATTTTTAATTTTTTGCAAAAAGTATTGGTCGCTGTTTTTCAAATATTTAACATTCAACAATTAATAAATCAAATTTGAAATAAACATCCAGCTCGAAGGACCACAAAGAGGTGTACATCATTCACAAACCAACTAATAGAAAAATCATCACTTTTTGTCTTTTTTATTTGATATCTTTGGTAAAATCCAATCTTCGTCATTACTATTATTTCCAATTTCAAATATATATTGTTACGGTGTGTTTGTGTTATGTAGTAGTTTGATTTGTGTAATTGTTTTGTTTATTTTATGTATTGGAACTTATCAGTGTGTAGAGTCGACTTTTGCACAAAAATACTTTCAATTGTAAATAAAATATAATTAAATAGAAATTTGTAAGTAAAATACAATAGGAAATTGTATTAAAAAAAAATAATACAAAAATAAATATCCTGGACGCCAGCAGAAGCTCGTATATGCCACACCTATCCAGCCTCAGTAAATACCACAGCACATAGCAATATTAACTTACTCCTGGCTAGGTATTAAAAATAAATTATTATTTCCTAATTTAAAAAGAGAATCTCTTAGGTCTGTTTTCTTAAATCTAAGCCCAATACTTTTAATTTAAAGGTAGGTTCTAGGTCCTTCGCTTGGCGTGAAGTTGTTGCATTAGTGTGACATATAATTTGTTATTGTCGTACCTTATGTACATTTTTAAACTATAAAATATTTCAACAAAAGTTTTGTCGGTTACAATATATTATTTTTGACTATCTGTTAGAAGGTAAACAAATTTTTGTCTGATTACTAATTGTAGTATTGTAGAGAACATCGGCAGTTAAGAGCGGGGGAATTAATGCGATAGTAGCGGACCGTCGTCGACGCTTCCCCAGGCAGAATGATTTGAGTCGCCTTGAGTGTCTAGTGTGATTAGCTTTTGCTAATTCTCACGCGTTGTGTTCTATCGGTAATCACTTGGTTACTAAATAAGTATTTGACTTTATAATTAATAAAATCTAACATATTAATAAATAAATAGAAAGTAAGTGATTTGATATTAAAACATATTTTCTATATCACTATAATATGAACACATCACTAAACTCCCCGTAGGCGGTGATAACCAATGAATTACTTAACCAAATGATGACGTAGCTTATAATCGGACCCTAGTACCACCACTTTTTCCTTCGATGCCTAATACGGTCCTGCCGATAGAAATAAAATGAGTTTACATACGGAGGGCAGGTAAGCGAGTGACGAGGACCTGAAAATGAAGGGACAAATGACGGCAGGTAAAGCCCGCAGGATGAAGTTTCGCGCGATCGTCGTGAGAACTTTGTGCAGGATATTCGCCTCGTCGAGTGTAATCGTTTAGACTTTGGACGACGCCGATGTCAAAAGTTGAACGAAAATTACAGAAGTGACACGTGACTTTTGCGATATAGATTAGGAGAGTTTGGAACGTTAAAATCATTTATTTATTTTGGAAATTCTATTAAAGTTCAGTTCGGGAAATGGACTCCTTTTATTCTTTTCACTCTAAATCTAACTTTACGTTATAGAATTAGAATGATTTAGCATGAATTGAAGCTAGATTTGGAGTAATAAAAGTAAAGCGAGTCTACTTTCCAAACTCAACTGTAATAATTGAATTATTCTGACTTGTCAAATTCAGGTGTCAGAATATTTTCAATGAAAGATTCTTATACAGGGTGCGGCAGCATAACTTCCTTTTTTGAAATGCGCGCCATTCAGGCGGTAGGGATCGTAGCATGGTGGGAGTAATCGCATTCGACAGGCGTGGCTCTAAAGTTTTATTTCCTTCCACGTCAGTCGCTGCAACCCAGCGCGCCTTCCTAAATCACTTCAATATAGCCCCATTGGGCCCTGTGTCGGACCGCAAATCAATTTTTACATGGGTCACTACGTTCAGACAAATCGGGAGTGTGGCAAGACGAAAAACTGGAGTCCTGAGAACATTGAGGCAGTGAGAGCTTCAATTCTTCACTAATACCTTCACTTCCATCCATATAAGTTGGCGATTGTGCAGGAACTCTCCGAACGCGACTTTCATTCTCGGAGGAACGCATGTTAAGCGCTTCTCGAAAACGTTCCAGAGGACGCAATTGTTTTTTTTTAGCGATGAAGCCCATTTTCACTTGAATGGATGCGTCAATAAATAGAACACGCGTTACTGGGCTGATACCAATCCCCGAGAATTGCATTCAAAGTCACAGTGTGGTGTGCAATTTCCTCAGTTGAGATTATTGGTCCGTGGTTTTTGAAGAAAATGAGGTGAATTCAGATCGATATGTGAACATGCTAGAGCAATTTTTTTTTCACGGTCTTGATGAACTGGATTTAGGAGACATTTGATTGCAACAGGACGAAGCAATGGCTCACACTTCAAGGGCATCGATAACTGTTTTGAGGGAACACTTCCCGGAGCGCCTCATCTCAATGAGGGGCGATTTGGAGTGGCCAGCCCGCTTCCCCGATTTGGCACCGTTCGATTTTTTTTGTAGGTTTTTTTTGAAATCCCGCGTTTATGTCAATCGCCCAAAAACCCTACAAGACCTAAAGACCAACATCTGGGCAGAAATTGCCAACATACCCGCTGATATGCTGGTAAAAGTCATGACAAATGCCAGAAATCGACTTATTCAGTGTATGGACAATGGGGGGCGTCACCTACTTGATATGATTTTTAAAACTGTGTAAAACAAAACTTTAAATATTGCACCTACATTATAAAAAAACAATAAAAAAAAACTGATTCATAAAATGGGTTTTATTGCATTTTGTAAAAAGGAAGTTATGTTGCCGCACCCTGTATAAAAATTAGAATTAAAAAAAATTAGGAGTTTTCATAAACAGTTATAATAAAGTTCTTACTAAAAACTATTAAATAAAAAAAAACTGAACAACGAAAATAAGGGCAAGGTCGAGTTGTCTTCCGTCTTGAGCAGGTAGTTTTTTTATGGGTCGAATTGTCTCCCATCATAGATCGAGTTGTCTCTCAAGCTAATGTACATTAAAATATATTAATTTTCACACACTACACCGTTGTTGCCAAATCAAAATTTTTATTTTTAAAAGTAAGTTGAACTATTGATACCTTTTTCTTTTTGAAAAATGTCTCTCAGGATATCTCCCTTGAAAACTTTGAAAATGCTATAAAACAAGCTGCTAACATATCAATTGGGAAAACCTCCTATTTTAAACGAAATAGTACAGTACAATGGTGGAACCAATAAATGTCGATCAGCTATCGAAGTCAGTAACAAATATATAAGATATAAGACCACAGAAAACAAAATAGAATTTTCGAGGCTACGTGCTAAAGCTAGAAACATCATCAAAAATGTCAAACGCAGCTTCTGGACCGAATATGTATCCATCTTAAACCCTGAAACACCAGTGGCAGAAATATGGCAGAAAGTTAGAAGAATATCTAGACTAAAGCAGTTTCAACATATTAGAACTTGAAACAAATAACAATAAATGATATTGTGGCAAAATTAGCAGAAACCTACAAAAACAGATCTAGTATTAACAACTACAGCCAATTCTTCAGGTGCTACGAAATTAAAGAAGAACAAAATATCATCTCAACGAACTCAAATAATAATGACTCATTAAATCTGCCTATTTCTTCATCTAAGTATAAAGACGCTTTTTCAAGTTTGCGTGAAACCTCCCCTGGACCAGATGAAATGCCGTTCAGCTTTCTCAAACACCTCCCACCAAGTGCTCATGAACATCTTCTTAATTTATTTAATGTAATCTGGCTACAACAAAAATTTCCGAAAAAATGGCATGAATCTATAATTATTCCTATTCCTAAATCAAAATGTTCAAAAACTGATCCAGAATCTTACCGCCCAATCTCACTTACATGTGCTATGTGTAAATTCTTAGAAGAAATTATCAATAAAAAATTAATGTGGACTCTCGAAAAACGGAATTTAATTATACCGGAACAAAGTAGATTCAGACATCAATAATCTACAATAGTTCTTTTTCGACATGGCATGATTTTATTATTAAGAAATTGCACAGCTGGGATATAAAAGGTCATTGCCTATCATTCGTTAAAAGCTTTTTACAAAACCGAACAAACAAAAACAAACAAAACAAACAAAACAAACAAAACAAACAAAAACAAACAAAAACGAACAAAAACAAACAAAAACAAACAAAAACGAACAAAAACGAACAAAAACGAACAAAAACAAACAAAAACAAACAAAAACAAACAAAAACAAACAAAAACAAACAAAAACAAACAAAAACAAACAAAACCAAACAAAAACAAACAAAAACAAACAAAAACAAACAAAAACAAACAAAAACAAACAAAAACAAACAAAAACAAACAAAAACAAACAAAAACAAACAAAAACAAACAAAAACAAACAAAAACAAACAAAAACAAACAAAAACAAACAAAAACAAACAAAAACAAACAAAAACAAACAAAAACAAACAAAAACAAACAAAAACAAACAAAAACAAACAAAAACAAACAAAAACAAACAAAAACAAACAAAAACAAACAAAAACAAACAAAAACAAACAAAAACAAACAAAAACAAACAAAAACAAACAAAAACAAACAAAAACAAACAAAAACAAACAAAAACAAAAAATATATTTGCAATGGATCAAAAATTTCAATAATTAATTTTTGTTTTCTTTTATTTTTTTTTTGATGTTTAATGAAAAAAAAGTTTTTGGATCATAATTTTAAAAAGTTACAAGACGGCAGTATTACCAATTTATTTGTAAAAAATATTTCTTTTAAATGCAGAATTTAATTTATATTATAAGTGTGTACAGTCAAAAAAGTTTTTATATCAATTTTGTAAACATTATTGTCTTGAAATACAATATATCCGTTATTATAATAGTTATTTATGCAAAAAGTAAGTGTGCGACGTGAAAACGAGGCCGTCAGGCCGAGTTGGACAACACGTCGAGTGCAATAAACACTTTTTGCACGATTTGCATACAATATTTTTTCTACGTTCATGCAAAAACCAAAAATGTTTTATAGAACTGCAGTTGTATTATCCAAATCATAGTAGCCGTGACCGTGTACCTTTGTTTGAGGCATTTATTTACGTTTGGGTTCATAATTTGTAATGACATTTTTAATAAAATACATTTTTTTTATTAATTTATTTATTAAATGATTGAAAATAATATAAAATATGCAATTGTTTTTAAAACGTAACACAAAAAATTAAAATGGACTAAATATTTGGCGTTGATTTGAATATTTATGTTTGTCATGATCATAAAACGCTGTAGTAAAATGACAGATGAGTGCAATAAAGTTTTTATTGCACTAGTGCAATAAAAAACCAGTTTTTTCACTAAATATAGTTCAATACAGTTTTGTTTTTTGCATGAACGTAGAAAAAAGACATTTTTTATTGTTTATTTATTTGTATAGAGTGTATTTTGTGTTATATTATATAATAAAATAATTATAATTTCCTAATTACCGTTTTATTTTATCAAAATTAGGACATACCATCCATCGATTTGACAACAACGTTTAGATTTTAAGGTATTATAAGTACTTATACTAATTACGTATTAAAATCATCCGGGAGACAATTGGACCGTCACCATTTTGAGAGTCAGGTAATAACTTGTAAGTGGTCCACCCTGTAGGTACATTTGTCAGACCTTTGAGACACCGCGTATAGAAAAACTCGCAAGTACAAACTGCTTAGCTATTTATGGAAAAATCCGAATACTCGAAAAACGTTTCCTGAGGCTAAAATTACTTCTTACAAGTACTAAGGATGTTCATAAAGGCCACATTAAATATTTAGGAAAAGTATACGGCTTTCAGTCCTCATTTTTGTTGTTTTGTTCTTTGTTGGAAAATATCCGATGTGTGGTAAAAGATAAGTACCTCTACGTCTAGAAAGTTTGGAGTCTGCTTTTTCGTTTGCCGTAGAAACAAAGAAAGATTTAGGGGTATTATGAGGGCGGTTGTTTACAAATGGCCCTTATATCCTATGAAAAAAATCCAACGACTCGATTGGGATTTCATCTTTTCGTGTTCAAGGGTTATAAATTATTTGTAGTTGTATCGATTTTAAATATTTTCTCTCAATAACATATAGAATTTATCTCTAAATACAGGCAGTAGCTGATGATTAAAACAACGTTGACATCCGAGAATAACGATCAAGGAGAAGCGACAGCTTGGGGTTTTTAGTGTACCGTTTTGTAACGCGCATGTGCGAAAATAAGTTGTGTATCACTCAAAATGATGTTATATGTCAAAGTCAGTCCAAGTTGTGTTTAGTACGTGAGCAATGTTAAGTGATATTTTTTGGTGTTTGTTTTGTGTAGTAACAAGATGAAGATTTTTACACACTTAGGTATTCTAATACAGATATAAAATGTGCCAAAAAATTACTAGGAAACTGAGAATTTTATCACATGCATAAATATTAAGTATAATGATTTAATCATTTTTGACATTTTATTTTTCATATGTAGGTATTGTATTTTGTGAAATATATGTTTTCTTCTTTTAAATAAATTTAATAAACAATGAACTAGAGATTTTGTTTATTTTATTTAGTTTAGAATTGTTCAGAATTGTTCAGAATATTTCAAAATTGGTAAAAATTGTTCGGAATTGTTCAGAATTATTCGGAATTAATCAGAGTTGTTCGGAATTGTTGATAATTGTTCAGAATTGTTTAGAATCGTTAAAAATTGTTCAAAATTGTTCAAAATCGTTCAAAATTGTTCAGAATTGTCTAGAATTGTTTAGAATTGTTTAGAATTGTTTAAAATTGTTTAAAATTTTTTATAATTGTTCAGAATTGTTTAGAATTGTTCAGAATTGTTCAGAATTGTTTAGAATTGTTCAGAATTGTTTAGAATTGTTTAGAATTGTTTAGAATTGTTTAAAGTTGTTTAAAATTATTCAGAATTTTGCAAAATCGTTCATAATTGTTCAGAATTGTTCAGAATTGTTCAGAATTGTTCAGAATTGTTCAGAATATTGTTCAGAATTGTTCAGAATTGTTCAGAATTGTTCAGAATTGTTCAGAATTGTTCAGAATTGTTCAAAATTGTTCAGAATTTTTCAGAATAGTTCGGATTTGTTCAGAATATTTCAGAATTGTTCATAATTGTTTATAATTGTTTGGAATTGTTCGGAATTGTTCGGAATTGTTCAGAATTGTTCAATATTGTTCAGAATTGTTTAAAATTGTTTAGAATTATTCGGAATTGTTTAGAATTGTTTATAATTGTTCATAATTGTTCAAATTGTTCAGAATTGTTCAGAATTGTTCAGAATTGTTCAGAATTGTTCAGAATTGTTCAGAATTGTTCAGAATTGTTTAGAATTGTTCAGAATTGTTCAGAATTGTTCAGAATTGTTCAGAATTGTTCATAATTGTTCAGAATTGTTCAGAATTGTTCAGAATTGTTCAGAATTGTTCAGAATTGTTCAAAATTGTTCAGAAGTTTGTTCGGGTTTCTTTAAAACTCCATGCAAACCGTCCGAGAACCAGTGGAACAGTTGAATTCCAAATTATTCGTCGCATACAACTATTAAACTGTCCACTGGTCATCTAGTCCTCTGATAGTTCTCAATGTATTTTTGAAGAACCCGAACAGACCTCAGAATTGTTCAGAATTGTTCAGAATTGTTCAGAATTGTTCAGAATTGTTCAGAATTGTTCAGAATTGTTCAGAATTGTTCAGAATTGTTTAGAATTGTTCAGAATTGTTTAGAATCGTTAAAAATTGTTCAAAATTGTTCAAAATTGTTCAAAATTGTTCAAAATTGTTCAAAATTGTTTCGAATTGTTTAAAATTGTTCATAATTTTTCATAATTGTTCAGAATTGTTTAGAATTGTTTAGAATTGTTTAGAATTGTTTAGAATTGTTTAGAATTGTTTAGAATTGTTTAGAATTGTTTAGAATTGTTTAGAATTGTTTAGAATTGTTTAGAATTGTTTAGAATTGTTTAGAATTGTTTAGAATTGTTTAGAATTGTTTAGAATTGTTTAGAATTGTTTAGAATTGTTTAGAATTGTTTAGAATTGTTTAGAATTGTTTAGAATTGTTTAGAATTGTTCAGAATTGTTCAGAATTGTTCAGAATTGTTCAGAATTGTTCAGAATTGTTCAGAATTGTTCAGAATTGTTCAGAATTGTTCAGAATTGTTCAGAATTGTTCAGAATTGTTCATAATTGTTCAGAATTGTTCAGAATTGTTCAGAATTGTTCAGAATTGTTCAGAATTGTTCATATTTGTTTCAGAATTGTTCAAAATTGTTCAGAAGTGTTTAGAATTGTTTATAATTGTTCATTGTTGTTCATAATTGTTCAGAATTGTTCGGAATTGTTCAAAATTGTTCAGAATTATTCAGAATTGTTCAGAATTGTTCAGAATTGTTCAGAATTGTTCAGAATTGTTCAGAATTGTTCAGAATTGTTCAGAATTGTTCAGAATTGTTCAGAATTGTTCAGAATTGTTTAGAATTGTTTAAAATTGTTCGGAATATTTCAGAATTGGTAAAAATTGTGCGGAGTTATTCAGAATTGTTCGGAGTTGTTCAGAATTGTTCAGATCTGTTCAGATCTGTTTAGAATTGTTCAAAATTTTTCAGAATTCTTCAGAATTTTTCATAAATGTTCAGAATTGTCCAAAATTATTCAGAATCGTTCAGAATTGTTCAGTAAGTTGACAATTAATTGTCAAATACCACAAATTTTAAAAATCCAGCTCTCTGATCCTTAGAAATTTTTATTATTATTCAAATGATTTAGAATAAATTTCCTTTTACTCTGATATTTATTGTACCATGATTAGAACATCAAATCATATATTTCGACGTGCCCCAAGGCTCAGAAACTGCCAGCCGGCAAATTTTAATAATATTTGTAATTAAACTTCATAAACTGAAGAGAAATACACCATCCCTAGATTCGAAATTCGAGCTTTGATACTTTACATTATGAGTTTTTGGGTGAAGGGATTTTATACAAAGAATACATTAAAAGTTTTGCAAGATTTTGGAGAGTTGAATTACATGTGCCCGGGATCCTTGAGAACACTCGTTAAGTCATATTCAATTTATGAATCCATTAGCGTGATTTGGGTTAGATGGAAACTTTTATATTTCTTAGGAATTTTAAATTATTTTTTATTTAAACATAAAGCTAATAAATAGGATCAAGATACCCTTTATTATTATTAACCTAAGTAAACCTTTAATACTGATTATTGAAGGTAAATGGGATTTTGTTTCAAGGTAAAATGTTTGATATTACTTTCGAGATTATTAAATAAACATTATAGTTATTAAGTTCTTTTTAATATTTCTTTAATTTTGTGTTTACTCTATAAAAAAGTCATGTCAATTTTTTAAATTGTATCACGACAAAAATAGCTAATTTTTTTCTAGTGTCATTTAATAACAAAATAGAATAATTTCGTTGGGGTTTAAAGTATTTTTTATTTCGTTTATTTTAAATAATATATTATACATTTATTGAATCTATAATTTATTGGTAACAAATGAATACCAGTATTTTTTGTATTTACTCAATTTGGGAATTTGCTAAATAAATAATAAATATCTGCCCAGATGTATGTTTGCAAAATCATTAAAGGATTGGTTGACAGACTTTGTGTTTTTCAATCAATGTTGACTTTTTCCCGTAATCATTAATTGAGAATTTTCAAATTTCCGATATAATCGCCCTACATTTATTCTCTCTAGAATTCTTTGCCTAACAAATTATATTTTTTCTTCTTCTCATTTCAAAATCAATTTTGGAGCACGCATTTTCAGTCCTTGAATGCATCCGGTACAACGGGAAAATTCATAAAGGACCATTTTCTTTTCGGGCATGCGGCATCATCAATAAAAGCACCCCTAAGAAAAAAATTAAAATATAAGAATGGTTGACAGACTTTATGTTTTTCATTCATTGCTGCCTTTATATTTTTTTTGTAATCATTAATTGAATATTTTCCAATTTCCGATACAAAGAAAAGAAAATTGTTTTAATGTACTCAAAAATTAGATAAGAAAAAATGATAATAAGCGAAGATTACAATTCTAAAAATACCATTTGAGGTTTAACATTAATCACAGTAAAAAAAAAGAACCGCATCAAAATGCAGCAGAGCTAAACTTTTATAGACATATCAATTTTCTGATTTTCTAAAAAATGAGATTCCAAACATTTTGGATTTCTTTATTTTAAGAGAAAATGTAACCAAATAAAAAAACATATAAACATTTATAAATTCAGACAATCTGTATCTGTAACGTGTAGAGAGTGAGTTATCCATCAACACTTAGCCTCATTAGGCTTCTTGGGTATCCTTTAAAGGTGATAGGCACCTCCTAGCTCGTGGCACAACCTACAAATTTAATGTAGTTGACAACATCGCCAAAAGGTGTCGTGGTATTGTTGATTAAAAATTGGCTTTAACGTCAATTTCATCAGCTAGTTCTCTAGCATCAAAAATAGGTTCATTAAAAGATTTATCCGATCGAAGATCCTGAGAAAACTTTTTGCAATTTTGCAAAAGATCAAGTGCAGATGCTTGATCATAATGTTTTGTCTGCAACAATTTGCTTATTGGATTAATATAGTTTAAAATTTTATACCAAAGAACTATTGAACACAAAAATTTAAATTGTTTAATATAATTTAATAAAGCCGAGGCTTCGTTCCTTATTAAATTATCAATTTCTTCATTCTCATAAGCTTAGTAAGGCGTCGTATACGCCTCCAATATAAAATTGCCTGAAATAAAACTGGCGAATATTCGCAGTGGGAGGAGTTTAAAAAAATATTTAAAACTATTATCGATAATGATGAATCTCTGTCACAAATTCAAAAATTTTATTACTTGAAAAGTTGTTTGTTTGTTAATCAATAAATTAGAGGTTACTTCTAACAATTATTCAATAGCTTGGCAAATTTTAAGTGAAAGATATGAAAATAAACTATTGCTAATTTATAATCATATTCAAGCTATTTTTGATATTCCAAGTCTTACTAAGGTTTCTCATACAGATTTACGTAATTTATATGACTCTATAAATGAACATATTAGAGCTCTTAACAGTTTAGGGAAAAACACTAGTAGCTGAGATAGAAAAGTAATTTTTATTGTGTGCAGGAAATTCGATAATGCAATTTTGACCCATAAAATAAAGGGGCACTTCCCATATTAACAGATATGGAGGAGTATTTAAAAAACCATTGTTCCGTATTGGAAAAAATTGACAAATTTAAAATTTTATCTGATAAAAATAATGTGACTGATTAGAAAGGATTTGAGAATAAAAAATCTCAATTTTTCGCTCCTACCTTTCAAGCTGAAAATTATAGCTATTATATTTGCCACAGTGATCATTCTGTATTTATATGTCCAACCTTTTTGAATTTAACAATCGAACAAAGAATTGACAAGGTAAAAAACTTGAGCGCAATACAAAACAACTTGAAATTACCTGGAACAAGCAGTGCTTTGAATTCTATTTCTAGTTGTAAAAGGTTGGAGGGTGGTAATATTCAAACACTTTTGCCTACTGCCTCAATAGAAATTAAAAATTTTGACAATCAATGGATAACGGTTAGGGCTTTATTAGATTCGGGTTCACAAGGTAATTTTATTACGCACAATACGGTATGTACCTTAAATGTGCCGAACATAAATTTAAAACACACTCTTGTAAACATTGGACAGCGCTCAACATTTATTTCGGAGCAAGTAGATCTTGAAATTAGATCAAAAAGTAGCGATTTTAATTTAAAAATAAGATATTTAATTTTAAATAAAATTTCGGGAGACTTGCCGACTATTCTTAAGAATTTGGACTGTAAAACTTAGGTTACAGTCCTAGTAACACATCTAACAGTTGTTGTAAGACAATTTAACAGTAGCAGTAAAAAAATTTACAGCTACGATAAACTTTTTAGTAGTAACACTTTCTTACTGAAGCGTTTTCCTCAATATATCTCTAGTTTTTTTCTGTTGATACAAAATAATTACCAATTTAAAAACTTTGCAGTTGGTTAAATTTTTTCGAGTCTCTAGGAAAGGCAGCTGATCCCTGCTCCTCCTTGGCGACGTCCTTGATACTTGTAACTCAATTAAAATAAAAAGTGAGCTACTACAGTCTTCATTGCAATCGAAGAAATTATTACAGTATAATTTTTATCGTAATGCTTCTTCGAAGCTGATAAAACAAACACAAAATATTAGATAACTAGTAGAAGATTTATACGAGAGTAAGTAAATCGACTAAATGCTAAATTCAGCTATCGGATATCGTACTCAATTAACGATCGACGATACCTAACAGATAAGAGGCCGAAATTAATAGCACACAATCTTGCGGCGTCTAATGATCTGGAATATCTTCAGATACCGACACACATAATGAGGGCTACCTTACGATAAGATAGGGGCTCGACCCAGCCGTCTTTGATGATGCTGATGCCCGAAAATGGTCCTTTATGAATTTTCCCGGTGTTCTGGATGCACTAAAGGAGTGGAAATTGATTTTGTAATGAGAAGGAGAAAAAAGCGCTTGGGAAATAATTTATTCTGTTTGGAAGCGTTATCTGAATCTACAATTTTAATCTGAAAATATAATTTAAGGAGTCCCCATTGGGCTGACATAATTATTTCTATTAAAAAAGTATCACAAGTTGGCTGACGATTTATTATACTGTTTTACACTATCACTAACATCAACATGCTTCCTTTTTTTCTTTGAATATTTTGTTGCGTGCCGAGTTATCCAGTAATTGACACGCTTCATTATTGACATAGAAGTGGAGTCGACCGTCATGTTTCGCAACAAATGTTACTGGCTCAATACTTTTGTATAACAGAAATTTTAAAATAAATAAAAATAAATAAAATAAAGAAAAAAAAATAAATACAGTTTAAAATAATGCTAATAGATATTTAATAATTATTTATTTTACTTGAATTATTGTTTACAAACAATATTGACCTTGAACTTGAACTTTATTTCATTTTTTAAATTTGGAATTATAACTCAATGAGGGCGATTATAGTGTTTTTTAATGTTGAATATTTAACATCTAAACTACGTGATATCCAACCAAATATCGAACAGTTTAAAATGACTTATCTTTCAAGAAAGAACATAATAACCATCCGAAGACTTCGAATCTGTCATACTTGACTAACACACGGTTACTTAATGGCTACCGAAGATCCACCGATGTGTCAGAGCTGCATGCTTCCCCTAACCGTCCAGCATATCATCATAGACTGCCCAGACTTTGCGAACCATAGGAGAATCTACAACCTACCACCAAATCTGAAAGAAGTTCTTAGTTCTCAAGACCAAATAATTAATATTATTAAATTCCTAAAAGACATTAATATCCTTCAAAAGTTATAAATAATCAATTATTTCTTTATAATAATAATAATAATAATAATAATAATAATATATTATTTTGTACCTGTGTCAATGACCCTGGCAGTCGGGACACTTTCATTTTAAATAGAACAAAAAAAAAGTTGAATATTTGTATTGAATATTTTATCTATAATAATCACCCATTTGTTAACCACAACAAAATGAGCAAAACTTAATAATTAAGTAACTATACATTGTTTTATGAATGTTGTACTGTATTAATTTAAATGTACAAAATAATGAACATAATTTTTTACAAAGCAAGTATTCACTCGTTTCTTTTAAAATCGCACACCCTAAATTTCGACACAACAATAAATACTGTTCCCCCAGTTTTAACTCGACGAACTTTTCCACAAGTTTCTTTATCAACCGAATCTGAGAATAAATAAGCGAAACTGCACGTCATTTTTATTGATAGGTTTTTCTTTCTTTCCACGCCGTTCGTTGACAAAGGTAACGGATTCTTGTGTCGCGTTTTTCTCGGGCGATCTCTCGCAGTAAACAGAAAAAGAAGAATCGCCTAATCCTGATAAAAGTGTAAAGTGACCCCATTTTTCAGGATTCAAATCGGCTGATATTAAACGAGTTCGCATCATCAGATTTATTCGAGCGTAAACAAGTAGATATTTATATTCCTACAAAAGTCAATTTATTCGGTTTACAATTTATTTAGTAATCCGAATGATTAATCTTGAAATAGTGCCCTAAAAATTTTGTGTAAGGTATATTATTTGACATAATAAATAAAAATAACCGGCATCAAATGCTTTGCCGCAGTAATTAAATCATAATGTTAAAGTACAGGGTCAAGAAAGATAAACAAGAGCACCCTTGAATATTCGGGGAGTTCCTTTTGGTCTTTGTTGACGAACGGTCGAAATTATTCGAATTAAGTGGATTCCTTTTTTTTGTGTCCGAAAGTAGAGTCACGGGTCGCGATTAGTTTTTTTGTAAAACCATAGTGATAAAAGTAACGGGTGCTTCCGCCAGTCTTGCAGTCCAACAGATAGAACATAGTTTTAAGTAGTTTAATTTGGTTTTTTGTGTATTCAGTAAAGACTATGTGATCGCGAAAGCAATATTAGTTGTTTTTATTTGTTAAATAAATCACAGTATTTGTTTTACGCTTGTTTCAATTTTCTTTGGTTTATGAAAACTTACGATCATTCAAAGGCGGGGGTATTGGCTTAATCCTCTCTGAGAGAGAGATACTGCCAAAGGGAATAGTTCCTGTAGGACAAACCCTTTGCCCGTCCTCTAAATAATCGTCAGGAAGTTGGGGTTCCTTCTGAACTTAACCCCCTAGCCGTGTGTTGTCTAGAGGCCAATTTAAATACAAATTAGACCCCTCTATATAACTCGTGGTTACCGCTAAGAGTGGACTTTAGGGTCAGTCAAAAGGGCCTATAATCTCACTCTTAACATTATTATTATTATTATTATTATTATTACTATGACCAATTAGGCATTCCAACGACCTGTCAAATAGCTGCAGAGCTCGTATCGTATTGTTACTTCCAATGGTTGCCTCTAAATTCAACTTATGAAGGTAATTTACATTTTAGGAAGGTCTACAGGTAACGCAAATAGTCTGATGAACAGCCCTGGCTCCTGTTTCGCTCTGAGTAGAGAAAGACGTGGTCTGTTTAGTACCAAGATTTAAAGTGTTCTAATAAGAGTGCCAGATCGATTTAAATAATAGCTAAATATATTTCCTTGTCCCTAACCTAATTCTATCAAACAATAGAAATTAATTAAGACGAAAGCTGCTGCTTATATCGTTTAATTCGTTGTCAAAACTTATACCATACAGTGCAAATTAACAATGTACCCTGAGGCTTTATTATAAACACACCCACAGTAATAACTTTAAATATAGAAACATAATAAAACATTTGTCGTTACAGCGTAAAAATAGTAACTTGTCCTAAAATAAAAGAATGTCCCTTGGACAGAAATAAAACCAATAAAGTTTACCTAGTCCACCAAAAAAAAAGACTTGCCGGTCAAACACATGTATTCCCATGTATTTTTCGACGCTGAATCCGATCCTAAGCTCCGAAATGGCCCTTCACGTCTAGAAATGGCCTCAGGTGCCAAAAATGGCCTCTATATGGCCTGAAAGGTAGAAGAGTCAGGACTAGTCCAAATCAAATTTCTGAGGGTTTTCGAGGTCGCTGATCACGATTATGATGTTCAAATTGAACCACAAATGACCTGGAGCTCAGGAACGCCGATGATCGTTATCTACAGGGACTATCCCAAAATTCACGCGGGTAAGGAGAGAAACTCGGCGCTTGGGGGTTTTTTGGGTTACTGAATTTAAATATAACATCGACGAACACCCCCTGGATACCTAGTGTGCTGGAACCGGCACGTGGACTTCATCTCCGAGAAGTTTTTTGCCAAGATTGCCAAAAACAAGCCGGAAAACCTTGTAGGGTTATTTTTTGGGGCCCTTGATCCAAATTTCACGTCAAAATCGATCTCCAAATACCTAGTGCACCGAAACGTCGTCTCCAAGGGTTCTCCAGACACAATCGCTAAAGATAAACCGAAAATCGTCATAGGGGTTACTAGGCACGCGGAATCCAAATTCTATCACGAAAACGTACCTCCGGAGACCTGGTGTACCGGAACTCCGGCCTGAACGTCTTCTGAGAGGGTTTTCTTCACACAATCGAGACTACTGTGTCTTATTAGAGATCCCGTATACCTCACTGTATGTATATACTTCCGTATGAGGAAGTAAAGTCGGGGACTATATACTGTATCGTTTAAACTATGCTTTATACTTGACAATCGAGCGTAGAGGAATACATGGGTAAAGGATAGACGCATTAGAATCGGTTGATGGGGCATTCGGGATCTTTTAGATACCGGTGAAAACTATCACATAGGATTAATTCTTGAATTAAGGTCGTAATCGAGCTTGATGAAACCTTCTCGACGTCAGATCTATTCGCAGAGAAGAAGAACATTGGCTTCACTCAATTTTCTTTAGAATACCATTCGATTACTACGTCCCCAATACGACTTTCCGGCCCTTAAGGGGTCGTTTTCCCGATATCAAAGGAGGAATTCCAGTTGGCCATAAACTTTTCGAGCACAGTCTGAGTTCGAGAACTAGGACATAAATAAGGGCACAAAAATACCACTGTATCGATTGCAACGTCCGAAACACGATTTTCCGGCCCCCAAGGGGCCATTTTCCCGGTCCCAAACGGTGAATTATAGTTGGCCATGAACTTTTCGAGCACGGTATTTATTCCAGAATTCAAAAGTACATAAAAATACCACCAATGTCATTGCGACGTCCGAAACACGATTTTCAGGCCCCTGTCGGGCTGTTTTCCCGGTCCCTACCGAGTCATTTTCCCGGCCCGCACAGGGAATTCTAGTTGTCCGTGAACTTTTCGACCACAAACCCAACTTTGGCTTTAAAATGCACCTTCAACCACGCATCATCTCGGAATCTACCTTTCAGGCCATATAGAGGCCTTTTTTGATCTCTGGGGCCAATTTCTAACGTGAAATGCCATTTCTGAGCTTGGGATCGGATTCAGCGTCGAAAAATACATGGGAATACATATGTCCGACCGCCAAGTCTGAACACTTTTTTTGTGGGGCTGTGTTATCTTTTTTGTGGCGAATAATGCCATACAGCATTATTAAGTAAAACTCAAAGTATCAGGGTTGTAAGCGTTGGTACCAAGGCATAGACTTTATGTGGTTTTTGCACAAAGTAAACTAAAGAAATATTGATAAATATAGTAACTTGATTTCAGTCGTACAATTACCATAATCTAAATTAAATTACTAAAATCCTATGTATTATCATATATTAAATCAATTCCCTTCCTAAAATATTAATTAAGAAAATTAAATATCTACCATAATGTAAGACATAAAAAGTTATGAATGAAACGAAATAATATAAATAAATCTTTCTTTCTTAAGCCGGTGTCCTCCATCAGTAGACATAACAGCTGTAATGTAAATACATAGTCCTCAACCAGAAGCGAATAGATGAAACTATGTGTGTTATTTTTTTTAAGTATATGTGTAGTCGCTCCTTCCAGTAAGTGAATAAAGTGATGTTAATTTCATCAGCGTTTCATTATGGATAAGGACGTATCAAGGTAAAAATACAGTCCACCAGCACAGCTCTTTAGTCAATGATTAAATGTTGAAGTCAACGAATACAATCTCCAATTTTGCGACATTTATTAACAAATATATTATGGTATTAGTAAAAAATTTCCTTCTCTAACATTTACAGAATTCGTTACTAACTAACGCTATTGTAATTATATTACTTTATCTTTCTTTGTGCTTCATGAAATAATAATTTCGTTTCAATGAATCATCTCGCACCAGTTCCTAACTCATGATCACTTTGTTTAAAACTTCCGAACGCGACTCTGGTATAATCTCCTAAGAGCTGTTTGTGTTTCGTACATAATATAGAGATGGATTATATTGATGGAAGCACTTTTCTCAGACACCGGATGTAAAACTAATTGATCGATGGTGCGGAGGAAACGCTTCAACTGGTTTGTTAGCACTTCTCATGCATAAAACCATAATTCGAGATAATATAGTGTGTTTTCAAGGTTCGTAAGCTTCATAGCTTCTACCTATCTATTATAATAATGAGGTTGTTATCTATATTGTTATATTTTTCATTTAGCTCCAATTTGCAATTTTTTATTTAATTGTAGAAAATATAGAGATTGCAGTTCATTCTTTAATAGTAGCAGACAGGACAGGACTCTTTTTTATGTTTTATTTTTGTAGGTTATAAGCGACAGGACTCTTGATTCTGGCTAAAATGAATAAAGTTAGGAAAGTAAAAAAGACTTCAAGATTAACTTTAACCAAACCTTTCGAAGTATTACATCTATGATTGCTAAGAGAAATTTAATAGGTGAAGTAAAAGCAGTTTTTAGATGTTCAGAACAAAGATATGAACAAATACGTGAATTGGGTAAGGATCTTTTTTATTTCATTTTGGAAGAAATGATGAGTGAAGCCAAGTTAGAAGTAGAAATTCATACTGCAATTAGGTTTAATATTGTAAGAGAAAAGCTCTAGTCTTCAATTAAAAGTTCCGATGATGCTGTGTCTGTCAGAAGTTCAACTTTACAAAATTAAATTAAAGAAAATTTAGTGATGGTCTCAGCGATTGTCTTCATTTTTGTTTGGGGATTATTTTAAAAAGTCGATCAAGACCACACCATTGCTGATAAGAAGAAGTTTCAGTATTTAATTCACTCAATTTTATCTAGATCTAGAACTAGGGTTGTCGTTGAAAGCTTTTCATCTACTGCAACAAACAACACTAATGCTATAAAAGCTTTTATCTACAACTGTCATTATATGGATGTATTATATGCGTATCTAAGGCGACATAAAGCAATCCATATATCACTAATGAGAATATATTCATATTACACGATTTTTGTCAATTATACCCCACTAGAATTAAAAATCATTAGATCTAGTATGCGTTTGACAAGTTAGTTGACAGCATGTTGACAGTTATTCGTTGTTCCCGATTCTTTTTTGAAATTAAACTTAAAATATTAAGCCCGTTTTAAGTATTTATCAATTAAAAAAATGAAAGACGATGATTACATGGAACTAACACCTCCTGAAATACGCGACGCTGCCAAAATGACGTCGTTGGAATTATTACCTGAAATATCGAGGAAAAATTATGAGATTGCATACAACAAATTTATGTCGTGGAAACAAACAAAAAATGTATTCTCTTTTTCCGAAGACACTGTGCTTATATATTTTATGGAAATTTCTAGTAAATACAAATCGTCTACTTTATGAACAAACTATTCCATGCTAAAAAGCATGTTAAACATCAAGCACAATGTCGACAGTCGACATTGATAAATATCTGAGATTACGTGCTTTGTTGAAAAGACGATCCGAAAATTACGAACCTAAGAAATCTGAAGCTCTGACTGGTGAACAAATTGAGAGGTGTATAAAGGAAGCCCCAGATTTTAAATATCTTGGAAGGTAAAAACTCGAATCGAAAATCAAAATTCTTTAACTTAATCTACACATTTTTTAAGGTTGCCTTGATTATGGGGGTCATGGGTGCTTGCTGATCCTGTGAATTAAAGAATATGAAAATTGGGGATTTAAGATGTTTTGAGGGATGTTTTCAAATAAACGTGCCACACACAAAAACCAAAGTCCCAAGGAATTTCACAATTGTGGATAATTTTTTCAAAATCGTTAAAAAATATATAGACCTCCGGCCCGAAAGTGCACCACAAGATTTTTTTTTTATTTTCAAAAAGGAAAGTGTACAAAACAAGTGATAGGAATAAACAAGTTTAGCGCAATGGGAAAGCTACGTTTTTACAATTACCAAACCCTAAGAGATATACTGGCCATTGCCTCGGGCGTTTATCTGCAACATTGGTTGCTGATTCTGGAGCTTCAATGACAACATTAAAACGTCATGGAGGCTGGAAATCCGCCTCCACAGTTGAAGGGTACATCGCCAATTCAAAAATCAAAAAAGAACAAAATAGAAACAGCTCAAGCAATTTTAAGTCAAATCAATAATGAAAATTGTGTTGGTGTTAATAATTCATCATCTTCTGACAGTGATCGTCATGATTCTGTACTCATCAATAGCAACACTAATTTTTCTTTAAAAAACAATAATCTCAATGATATTACCGGAGCTATTAATATTTCAAATTTTAATGTTACTATTAATTACATCAATAAATAACTTTAAACGAGTTCCTGTATAAATTGGCGTTTTATTTCACACGATGGCTTAAATACTTCTCATTTGAAAGGTCTTTTAATTGTGAACAATCTTGTCAATACTATTTATAACAACTTTAAAGAATTTTTTCTAAAAATCCCCTTTTTGTTTTCGGTGAGCCCCCATATTCAGTTGTAGATAAAGTATAGTATTCAATAAGTGTATAATGTTGACCATATTACACGAGAACACGATCGAGCGAGTTGTAAATATTATAATAATAATATTCTATTAAATCTTGCTTTGGACGAGAAAAATTATGATTAGTGTTACGTTAGGAAACTGTTGAATTTGGTAACCTCTCAGACAGTTTCTTTAGTTTTCATGCGAGAGAAATTGAAATGGACATTAAGGTTTTTAGAATCATTAGGAGAAGCTTTGGATAAATGTTTACTTACATTCTTCCAACATTGAATTGCTAGTGTAGTGTTTAGTTCTCTACTTACCTAAAAAAAAAGAAAAAACATCTATAATAACGTTATAATTCAGTTATTCAAAGTACTAAAAGGTTTTAATATACCTCTTAAAAAACCAACATTATTGAAAGTATGAAAAATATATTTAAGTAATATCTTAGTATTAGATGAAACACACTGCATATCCTACACATCCTACCATGACATGTGTTTGAGATACAATTTTAGAGGCTCAAACGCTCTAAAACAGTGGTAGATCTGGAGGTCTTCAGGGGGCGATAGCAGGCTCAGGGGGAAATGGGGGATATATCGATTTATTGAATTCTGACCCTAATTGCCTTAATTCCTTGACTCCAGGACATTTCCTGATTGGTCGCCGATTAACAGCAGTACCAGAGCCTAGTTTAATGAAAGTACCCAAAAACCGACTAAAGAAATTTCAAAATATTCAGAAAATTGTCGAGCATTTCTGGTTTCGATAGCAGGACTCCAAATTCGTTCTTAATGGAAAAAACGATTCCCTGAGGTTTTAATGATTGGTTCCTCAGTACTACTACAAGGTAGCAATACCAATTTTGTGTCTGAGAGGCAGCTAGATCGTGTTCTAAGACTGTATCCTGGACCAGATGGTGTTACTCGAGTGGTAAATTTGAAAGCTTAGGCGAACAGTGACAATTATTTGTGTCCTTCCTTTATTTAATTAGTGAACAAATTATGTTATTTATTGAGAAACTTCAAAAACATGTATCCTTTTTTATTTATTCCGTTCAGAGAAAAAAACATTCTTATTTAAGCTCAGAAATAGAATATCCTTATTGGAATGTCAGAATGTCCTAAACTCGTACCTTTTTAAGAGATTTCAAAAAAAGAAGCTTCTGTATTCGTCGTGGACCTTTTTTATGTATGTTCGCGAATTTTTCGGGAACCACTTGGCTTATTTTGATGTTTTTGTGTTCATTTTGTGCGGGACTTCTCCAAGTTGGTCCCATTTCAGTGTATGTTTTGAATTCGGTTCTATTTTTTATTTATATTTAATTACAGGTGTTTTTTAGATACTTAGATAAAATATACTTAAAAAAATTTGGGAAGGCACTACACAAAGTGAGCAGTGGGCAAATAACTTGACAATCACTGTAGCAACCTTGTCATTTCAGTATTCTAAAGGTAAACAGGTTCCCATATTATAATATCTTCTGTTGAATATATTTGTGATCTCAATAAACTAACAGGTTTCATTTGGGCTAAAGAATTTTGAATTTTTTTGTGCAAACTGTTTGCTGTACACTGTATATCTCTTTAGTCTAATTTATAATATTGAAATTTGAATAACAAGACCTAAGTTGTATGTATGAAACGATAACTTGGAATATGGCCACTCTTGCCGACGTTTAACACGAATTGATGTTTTCTAATACCTCGTAAATTTCGCAAAATATCGATAATATCCCTTAATCGGAGCATTTATCAGTACTAATATACGTGTACGTTGCAGATACTACTAGCACAACCCGACTCCAGAGCGCAATAGATACACTTCCCCGAAAGTTTACTGATTATTAATAGTGTTTTCAGAAAGTCCATTATATAACACTATAATTAATTTTAAAGGGGATGTAACCGTTTTATCAGCATCTATGTGATGCAGCAGTCAGATGCGCCCGTCGCTGCTTTCAAATGCCCGAATACGGATAATTGGATTAATTTCTGTATTAATTTAGATCGTCAATTGAGAGTTTGCTGCTTCGACATGATACTGTAATACTTCCAGAAATTATTCACTTTACAATAAATTTATTAGTAAGGATCTATTTCAATAGTAAACAATACAGTGACGACAATCGCAGAAGAGTATATTCTCTAAGGTTGAATTGAAACGAGTAAAAGATTCAAAACTCAAGCATAAAGAACCACGGATATCGGATTTTGATTCCAAATAAGTAACAAACTATATTTTTTCCGCGGCCACAGATACAGTAGGAGTAGAATATAGAACATAGATTTCAAAGATAAATTTTGTAATTAATACCAAAAGATGATTTTCATAAATCTCTTTATTTTCTCATTATCACCTAAATTTATAATATAATAAACAAAACAATTTAAAATAACAATTAGAGTTATTTGATATTTAAATATACATTAAAAAAATATATTATTTTAATTTCGACCTCGTTCAACGTTTTGAAAATAGTTTTTAAATTAAGTCAGCATTTTTATTATTATAATTTACCTCCTATTACTATTTTCTTTGTGTGTCTTTTTAAGTCTGCTTTCAGAATATTAATGTAGTTAGTAAAGTATTCTAAATCTACGTTAGGTGATATATAGCATCCATATATGACCAGAGCTTGCAATTCTATCCATACGAAGCCATGACCATAGCCTCTCTAATACACGCTGATATTTTTATTAGGAATGTGTATTGCAACATCTTGATCTAGATCTACTTACCACTGGGATTTGACTAATTATCTCTTATTGGGTTCCGCCATAATAACTAAGTCCACTTTATAATCTTCCGAGAATTTGTATAACATGTCCATCGTAGTACTGTTATTTTCATTAAAATACGCTAAACAACCTCACCCTTTTCTCCTGCCTTTGCTGTTGAGTATGCATTCGATACTCTGGATATCTCATTGTCTTTGCTTTGTGTCCTTCGGTGTTGCATAGGTAGAATTTTACCATGTTTTTACAGTCTTTTCTTAAATGTCCGTGTTGTCCACAATTATGGCATAGGTCCTTTGATTCCTTTTTATTGCAGTTACTTGATATGTGACCAACCCTGTAGCAGTTATAACACTTTTGCACATTTTCTACTTCTTTTACTGTCCATCTATTCCATCCTTCTCCTATTTTTCTTCTAGATAGTAGTTTCTGTGCAGTGTCTGTGCCAACAGATAAGAAAGCATATTTTAACCCTCTTATATTTGATTTAGCTGCCATCCTGATTTGCATGCCAGCATATTGTCCTCCAATATTTTCGATCTCTTTTTGAATGAGCTCTTGGGCTTCTTCCATTTGAATGGTATCATCTATGTCTAAGATCCTTACCGTTTGATTTATTTGTTTTGTCTCTACTTTTCCCATGTTGCTTAGTTTTTGGGTCAGCTGTTCTTTGAATGCGTGCCTGTTTCTTTCCTCTTGTCCTTTTATTTTTATATGTATATTTCCTTCCTCTGATTTATTCACTCTGTCTATTAGAATAGTATTTACATCCTTTTTCATGTTTCTAATTATATCGGCGTAAGTGCTTGCCTCTGTTGGTTTTATTATAATGGTTTCTATAATCCTGTTTTTCTGGTTTCTTCTTGTATGTAGATGGTACTTTGACGTCTAGTTTTACTCATATAAAGTGCAAATATATTCCAGTAGGTTTCCTGGTTCCACAAACGTTCGCGGTGAATAAGGACACATATTGTTATCACTCCTTTCAAATCTACACATACACTTCTGGCGCACCGATTCCTATATTTATCTTATTGAACTATCTTGACAGAATCACTATAAAAGTCTGCCTTCTGGTAGAATATTGGAGACAAATAATTAATTATACATTCAGAATTGATTCGACTTTATGGTCTGATTGCAGAAATACTATTGATTCAATGGAAACAAACAAACAGGCACTTACTTGATATTGCTGCTTATAATAATTGTGTGTCTTGAAATGCAGTTGAATCCACTGAACTAATAATGGTTTCCATTTGAAGAGATTAACGAGATACGTATACTTACAGATGTGTGTTAAATAAGAAACATAAATACGGGGTTGGTTTAAAAAATAATAAGGAAACATAAAAAGTTTAACCAGTACTAATTGTTTTTATTATATTAGTTCTATGTCAGAAGTTAAAATTAACATAAAATATCAGAATATCTTGTAGCTATGAAGATCAATAAAGAATTTAACAAGCAATATTCCAGCGACGTCAATATTTATACACATAAACAGTAAATTTTAAAAAAGATATAGGCGAAAGTAATTAATAAGTTCCTCTTTTTTTTCTATTTTTTCTCCGAATTTTGGATTATTTCAGTAAAATTATTATTTGCTTTAGTATTTTTGTTAATCAGATTACATAAATATTTTGTATAGGTACTGTTAATTTATTTTAATTTAATAATAGCATCCTATTTGATTTTATTGGTATAAAAATATGTGTGCCGCATTATTCGCAATTCATTTACGTAGTCATTGTGTGAAATGCAACGAAATTTCATTACAATAGAAGTGGTAGTAGCGCTATTATCGAAATTACAACAAAATATTTGTGTCAATTTGGCAACGTAATAGCGTGATTCGCCTGCAGCCAAACATGTAATAACTTTGGCAGTTAATCGATACTAAATTAATTAGAAATATACGCTGCGTATGTTACGTTAGAGACATTTCAACAAATATTCGAATCGAATCAGTCGATTTACCACTGAAGATAATAGTTTGGTTTGGGAATAAGATTTTTCCAATTAGGGAAATGGAAAAATAATAATTACACCATTTTTTTAGTTCTCTTGATAAAATTAATAGCTGCTAATTCGTCTCATAAAGATATTACAATACATGCTAGTACAACTATTAGTATAATTAATAGCTTAAAAGAATAAGAATTTAACTAGTAGTCTCTGGGATGTCATAAATTATTTATATTGGCTCACAAAGGCAGATACGGGAACGGGGAATAATAGTAATAATTAATAAATGTAATCACCAAAAAAAATATTGCAAAATTAATTGATAAAAATGAAAAAAGCTTGAGAGAACAAAAATTGCAGTGTCCAAAACTTTTAATTTAATAGCTTGTCTGTAGACCTGATGAATTTATATTTATTTAGGTCAAAAAATGATAATTTAAGTTTAATTTCAGTTATCTACTCGACTTAATACCTATACCTTTTTTACCCTTAAAATTCCAAATTTAATTAATTAGTATTTATCTTATATATCATTTGATATATCATAGATGCGTAATAAAAGTGTTACATCCTTAATACTTGTAGTATAGTCATTAGATTAGATTGGTGTTTGTCAATTAAAGAACGAAATCGATTACATAATATTTATAAAAAAGACATAGAAAATATTGAAAAAAAAGAAATCTTTTTAAATTATAGGCTAGTAACAGATAGGCTTATTAAAAAATCAAAAAGAGAATATTATACAAAACAAATAACACAAAATAAAGAAAACGCTAAAGGATTGTGGAAAGTTATTAAAGAACTGCAAGGTAATAATATAAAAAGTAACAATAATGAAATACAAGAAATACTCACAGAAAATGGCCATGCAGTAACAGAGCCAAAATTACTGGCAGAGGAATTCAATAATTTTTTTGCCGAAGTAGGTATAACACTTGCTGATAAAGTGGGAATTCCATATACACATTCCCCTGTCAGAAATGTACAAAAAAATTCTATGGTCCTGTTACCAATGAGTCAATTAGAAATAAAAAATATTATTAGATCACTTCCAAATAAAAAATCACCAGGAATAGACAACATTACCACTGAAATTATTAAAGAAAACACCGAAATATTTACACCACTGTTAACACATTTAACTAATCAAATAATTACAAAAGGGGAATTTCCTAGTGAACTTAAAAAATCATTGGTAATACCAATATTTAAAAAAGGCAACAAGAAAATGTTAACAAATTACAGACCGATAACATTAATCACAACGTTTACAAAAATTATAGAAAAAGCATTAAACACTAGATTAAAGGATTATTTAAACAAATACGAAATCATATCTAATAAACAATTCGGGTTTCGAGAAGGGCTCTCTACAACTGATGCAATTCTGGAACTGTTGACAAAGATTTATCAATCGGTAGATGCAAATAGGCCATCCCTAACTGTATTTCTGGATTTTGCAAAAGCCTTTGATACCGTAGATCACGGACAATTATTAGAGGCCTTGGAGGATACGGGAATACGAGGACCGACTTTAAATCTCTTCAAAAGTTATCTTGAGAACAGATATCAGAAAGTAAAAGTTAACAGCGAATTTAGCGGAGAGAGAATGATAAAAACTGGTGTTCCCCAAGGTACCGTCTTAGGACCCACATTATTTTCAATATATGTAAACAACTTATACATACAAAAGACTGCAGGACAAATAGTGAGTTTTGCCGACGACACAGCCATTTATTATGAAGCCGACTCATGGGAGGAATTAAAAAAAATATGCGAAAATGATATAAAAGGAATAGTGGATTGGTGTACGCATAAGAAACTAACAATAAATTATACAAAATCATTTTTTTTGCCTTTTGCTAGCTATATTAATCATTTACCATCTTTTAATGACCTCAGTTTTACATATAACAACGAAACACTCACACTACAAAAAAAAAATGAAATAAAATATTTAGGCGTTACCTTAGATTGTCACTTACGATGGGATAAACACATAAATAGCTTAACTAACACCTTAAGAATGTTATTATTTAAATTTAAATATCTTAAAACTATAATCAGTACTACATACCTAAGAATGATTTATTACTCGTTGTTTCAAAGTAGACTTCAGTATGCTATCATCTGTTGGGGTGGCGCAACAAAAAATCATATTAACAAATTGGAAATATTACAAAAAAGAATACTAAAAATAATACATAATAAAAAGGTTAGATACCCCACAGATCATTTGTTTGATGAAGTCAAAATTATGGATGTTAGACAGCTGTATGTATATGCAGTCACTTTATATACATACAAAAATAAACACAATTTACAGAAAAGAACATGTTCTTACAACACCAGAAATAAATATTTAGTATATACTCACCTTGTCAATAAATCAATTTCCCAAAAATTTTACCTATATTTAAATGGAAAAATCTTTAATTTTCTTCCAGATATATATAAGACATATTTATATACAATAAATTCCTCTAAGCTATTTAAACAAATATTGAAAAAATTCATAATAAATAGTGACAGAAAAGCTATGAGAGCGCTGATCGATTAGCAAAAAAAAAAGAAAAATTTAACTGTGATAAAATGTGTTATTAGATCTTGGTGTTTGTACTGTATTGGTTTTTTTTTTGTTCACTTATTCTAATTATTAAAATATATTCAATTTATTGTTTTTATTATTATTATTAATATTATTAAAATTATTTTTATTATCATTATTATAATTATTATTATGATTATTATTATTATATAAGTCTATAACTGAGTTATTATATTGTATGTTTCTAGTTATTTTAATATCCGTTTTATATTTTTTTTTTTTAAATGTATTTTAGAATCAAATAAGCACACAATATTAAGTTAACATTAGGTAATGATTTGGCAGCCCATGCGCAACCAATTGGTCATAAATGGGCGACCAGTTTACATATTATTTGAACTTTTTAATGTATTTTATTATTGTATATGGATACTGAATGCTAAATAAATTTATTATTATTATTATTATTATATATAAATAAAAGATGCCAGAATTATATGTTGTTCCAGACAATTTTGAACTTTTATTAGTGCGTATGTAGATTCGGCAACAAAATGTCAATCTTTAACAAATTGACACGATAAAGCTTTGTACAACTCCAATGAATGAAAATGAAATAGTGGAGTAGCTAGATTGCTAGGAAATTGGATTGGTACCAAAGTTTAAAGTTTCATTTCAATTATGTTCAAATGCAAACAAAACCAGTTTTTTACGAACATAGAGATATCCAAAGCGTAAGGAATATCTTCAAGTAGATATACTTAAGATCTAAAAGTATAAGATGAGCAGAACAAAAGATATGTAGCATTAAATTTACCCTCGTTGAACATGTGTTAAATGTTGGACGCTTAGTAATAACAGACAATTGGTACACCAGTATTGAACTTTTAAAATATTTCTACGAAAGAAAGACTAATTTATTATGTACTATAAGAAAAAATAGGGCAGAGCTGTCAAAAGAAATTGTTAACATTCATTTGCGTAAAGGAGAGATTGTTGCATGACAAATGAACTTTCTAACCTTTTTCAAGTGGCATGATCAACGAAACGTGTGTATACTTTCTACATGCCATGACGATCAAATGAAAGTTGTAGGCAAAAAGGAAACGGAAACGAGGTAAAGCCTGTACAGTTCATCAAATTTCTAGAGGTGTTCGACGCCCAGACAGAGAACGCGCTACGTGTGACTAAGATAGCTATTGTACAGTCTGCTAAACAAGTTATTTTAAATAGTTTTTAATATTTTTAGGTAATTAAATTTTAAAAGTGTGGAATAGTTTAGGGATTAAATTGGTCTGATTGGACTTTCTTAGAACGTTTTTAAAAGCAGCTAAAGATAGTATGTAGAATTGAAAATAATTATTATGCCATAAAAGGTGTTTTGGAATTCCTTCAACCTTTTGAAATTGAGTCAGAAAATATAAATTTTATAGAATAGCGGAAAATACCTATAATTTTTTTGTAGGCCTTTGTAAATCGTGGAAATAGTTTATATTTTATTTCTACCTTATTAAGGAAAATGGTACCTATTATTAATAACGGTTGTTTCTGAAACATTACTAAAATTTTCGAAATTTTGTTTTTCTACAAAATAATAAACTATACTATTTAGAAAAAAATGTATTTCTCTTATAATTTTATAAAAAATAACAGGGGAATATTTACATTTCTTGATCTATTAAACAAAACGATAAATTATCTCGACGAATGACACCATGTTCTAGTACGGAAGCTAGCTTTACATTTTTGTTGGTGGTTTCATGGGTTTCATATCAATTTTTTGTAATTGTAGTTTACACGTACATATACCTCTTAACACTTGTTTGCTTTATTAAAAAAGTGTGTTGTTGTGATTTACGTCGAAATAAGTCAAAAACAACTTGAAACCCCATATAAAATCAAAAAGGAGAAACGGAAAAAAATTGAGCCTGTAAATGAACACAACTCAGAAACAAAAATAGCTATCTAATAATAAAAAAATAAAATTTGATTCTTGTGCATCTTCGTTGTGAAAATAGATAATACTTTTTTGATCTTAGGTACAGATATAATTTTAATGGTCTTCCGAAAAACTTTTCTCAGTTTCCATATCAGATTCAAAATCAGTCTCACTGTCACTGTTTAAGTTAATTATAAATCTATCAGTTGCCTCATCCAAAGTAACTTCTCTGTCATAAAATTTAGATTCCCACATTTTAGCATTATTACAACGAGATTGCCACTCCTCTTTAGAAAACGTATCAAAAAAGTCTTCACACAACAGTTGTACCTCTTAAATGTAGTGTTGTTACTAGCTACATATTGTTTTAATGATGCCCACACTAATTCGATCGGATTAACATCGGGATAATACGGTGGCAAACGCAAATAACTAAAACCATGTTCATTTATCATTTCTTCAATTGCATAACTCTTAAATCGTGACTTATGCAATAGCACTAAACTGTATAATTGCGTTTTGAGCATATCCTCTTCATAAGCAATATTATGATTACTTAACCAATCCTGCATGTCGGCTTTTTTAGAAGTTGACGTTGGTGCTTTATTTACCTGGACATTATGGTAATGAGCATTATCAACAATAATGACGCTTCTTGGAGGGAGGTTCGGAAACAGCTTTTCTTTCAACTATTTAGAAAAATTATTAAAATTCATTTCATCGTGGTAGTCTCCACTTTTGGTTCCAGATTTTAAAATTAACCGGGCATTCGGAATAAAGCCCATTTCACCTCCTGCATGGACAATAATTAGTCTATCACCTTTATTAATTGGTTTCTTTAATCCCTCATTTGAATTATCACTCCAAGCTTTCTGGTGTGTGTGGGAGGCATGAATGTATGTTTCATCTAAGTAGACAATTGAACGGCCCTCTGCTCGATAACTTTTTAAACGAATCAGATAGTCTAAACGTAGCTTTTGAATATCAAACCTTTCCATTAATATTTTTCTGTTTGTTTTTGTTTTCCGCCAACGAAATCCTAGCGACTTTATTATTTTTCTTAAACTTTCATAGCTTCCTTTGTACCCTGTAGCTTCTCTAAATTTAGTCAGAATTGTTTTTAATGTTGGAACAATATTTTCCGAGATTAACATGAACAGAATAATTCTTTTTAAAATACCTTTGTCAGCTTCATATATATCATTAACTGTTTTTGGTTTTTTAATGGTTTTTCTTGGTGATGAAAATTCCGATATCTCACGGCAGTGTTTTTAGATACTCCTGTGGCTGCAGCAACACGATCATTTACATTTTTAAATGGTATTGAAGGTGAATTAAAGTTTCCTTCTCTTCTCATAAACTCTATAACATTGGCTATTATTTCGCGAGATTGACTGTTAATCACGCGGCCTCTTAATTTGCTATTAAACTCCATACTTAGGTTCTATTAAACTGTAATGAGCAAAAAACACAAACGAAAATAAAAGAAATGTTTTAGCGAAATTTACATCTGACATTTACGTCTGAATAAAATAGTGAAATACTTGATGCGCAGAGTGTACTTTCATTGCGTAAATCCGTCGGCCCCGCCAACCGATGCCTCTCAGTAGTGCTTTCTCTGTCTAGCCGTCGAAAGCCTCTAGAAATTTGATGAACTGTAACTAGAATAGATTACAACGGAAAACAAGGAGTTGATATATCAGATCAGCTCCTCAGTTATTATATTTGTCTACGAAAGTCACTAAATTGGTTCATAAAAATTGCTATAAAGGTAATCTGTGGCACACATGTTGTCGATACTTTTGTTTTGTATAACTCCGTATGTTTGTCACAAAATCAGTTATCCATGCTACAAATTCAGCAATCTCTAACTCATAGCCTTTTAGAGATTATCAAGCAAGATACATAACCAGATCCAGATACGCCAAAGAACAAGAAAAAAAGAATGAAAAAAAAGAAAGAAATATACAAATTGCACGAGCTGTCTAGAGGAGATGATCAGAAAACATACAAAAAATGTTGTCAAGCATGTAAGGAAGCAAAGAAAGTTATTACAGTTTATTCTATATGTAAGCAAACATATTATTGTATAAAACGTTTTTTTTACCAAAATATAGCATTTGTTTGAGACAAGGTGGAAAGAGAACAGGATATCCTAGAAGCTGCATATATTATATCTTAAGTTGACAATAGCAATTGGGGATCACCCTTAGTTGCAATTCCTAAAGCTGATGGTGGAGTTCGTATATATTGAAGTTAATGACAGATTAGTCTCAGCGAATTATCCAATTAGAAAAATTGAAGATATTTTAAACAGCTTAAAAGGTTCAACATATTTCTGTCGACTTGATTTATTCAAAGCATATCTAAATCTACAAGTAAATGAAGAAGGTACCTATATTTAAACTATTTCAACTCATCAAGGGACATATCGAATGCATCGTCTTTCTTTTGGTATCAAAACTGCAACTTCTGAATTAAACAGAATCATTGATCTACTATCTGATTTACCCAAAACTGATTCTTATTTTGATGATATTATATTTCATGGACCAACTAAGGAGGAGGAATGTCAAAAAAATCTGATTGCATTATTTCAAAGACTAGAAGAATTTGATCTTTACCTAAATTCCAGGAAATGTACATTCTTCGAGTATCTTTGACATGTTATTGAGCATAATGAAATATCAAAAACTCTAAAAACAGTTCAAGCCATCCTGGAGACACCACAGCCAGTAGATGTTGATGGAGTTAGAAGATTTCTTAAAATCGTTACATATTATAGTAGATTTATTCATAAAATGTCTACTAAAACCTATCCTTTAAGAAAGCTATTAAAAAAAAATTAAAATTCGATTGGAATTTTTCCTGTATATTTGCTTTTATGAACATTAAACAAGACATAGCAGGTGATCAAGTTCTAGTTCCGTATGATCCAAATTTACCCTTTGATGCTAGTGCTAGTGCTACAGAAATTGCTGGAATTCTTTCGCATCTCATCAATAATATTGAATTGGCCTTAAGATCACTGATCTCTAGTGAGCAAAATTATAGTCAATTAAACCGTGAATCATTAGCAATAATGTTTTCTGTTAATCATTTCTATATGTTTCCATTAAACTTACAACTGACAATAGTCCACTCTGTAGAAGTTTTCATTATATTCAAAACTTCCAGCTATGGCATCCTCTAGACTTTTGAGGTATTCTTCATTGTTGCGTTTTCATGTTTAATTTAAGTTTAATTTAAATAGAAAATAATATTAATTTATTCTCAACGACTTGTAGTGTGTTTATATTATTTGTTAAAGTTATTTAGATTTTAATAAAGTGGGTTATTTTGTCGTGTGTTATGTTTTAATTATTTTGTGCTGATTTAGAATGGAAAATAAGAACCGAAACAACTGTATTACTAGGTTGTAAGTTTATATAAATTCTATTTTTATAAGCCAACCGGCCTTCTTTGATATAGACTTTCAAAGAAGGTTTTTTTTTTCATTTTCTTTTCGCAACGGGTGACATAATGAATTTTTCGAAACCAGTTTTATAACGTTAAACAATATGCAACTGGTTAGGTACGTAAAGTAGATCATTTTGATAAAAAATGTCACTATATATGTCAAATTTAAAAAAAAAAAACGTTTTCTTAACATCTTCTCATGTCACAATTCCAAATTGCAAAATTGAATCTCTTCATTTCTATACTTTCCCAATTTTTTAGCAGGAGTTTATGACTGACTATGTCAAAGGCCGAAAAAATACATAGACATTTATTATCTACTTTCCTGGAATCCAAATTGCAATAGAAAAAGTGTGCTGTGTTTTCTTAAAAATGCCGTTAAGCGTTTTTAAATCTTTTTTAGAATTTTTTAAATATCTCAAGTCAGTAATATTGTTAATGATTTTTCATAGCGATCTCTGGTTAGGGGATAACAAAAGTAAAAGAGGATTCTTAAGAAAATAGAAGATGTATCAAATTTTGGAACTGAAAGAAACAAATTCAGTTGTAGAAAAATACAATAATACTCAATCCGATTTATAAAAAGTAAAAGCCAGTTAATTAAACACTAATTACATTGTTAATTTGGTAACCTAATAGTGTGGACAAACATGTTATACCTTTAGCAGTTAATCGATATTAAATTAATTAGAAATATATACTGCGTATGTCACTTTAGACACATTTCATCAAACAATCAAATTGAATCAGTCAGTTTACCACATCTCCGTATAGTGAGAATAAGCACGTAAGTTAAATTGTTATATATTTTTATTAACTTAAATTCAGCCTCAATAACTAACTATCAACACATGACTGTGTAAAATCATAAAAGTCAATAATGACGCATAAAAAAATATTTTTCCTACGACCACTTAGGAAAGTGACACATATCACACTATATAGACCTATGGAAAGTGCCCTATATCACACGCGTATGAATAAGAATTTACTTTCCACCCAAGTGAGAATATGCTACTTTCCGCAGTAGCTGTCAGAAAATGTCAAACACATAATTTCTATTTTGATCTATGTAATGTCCATATTAATACTAAAATCGATATGATTGTTAAATTATTGTAAATTAGATCCTAGATATTTATCTTTAACAATTATTTTTAAAATAATTTTAAAATAACTAAGATATATTTGCTTTTTATTCTGGTTAAACACATAAGCGATTAGATCAATCAATTACCGTAAGGCCTGTTAGCTCAGTTGGTTAGAGCATCAACTTTGCAATTTGAGACCGTCCAACGACCGCGATCGAATCCTGGCTGTGCCAGATTTTTTTTTTATTTTTTTTTTTATTTTTTTTATTTGTTTAGAAATTATGAAAATTTAATAAATACGATTATTGTTGATTATTTTTTTAAATACATTTTAATTATTATAATAATCTGGTTTTACATTTTTTGATGAAATTATTTTGTGATCGTAGGAAAAATATTGTACATCACTTGTGTGAAAAGTGATTTTCCACACTCGTGTGATAGTCGCACTCGGCTTACGCCTCGTGCGACAATATTTCCCACTCGTATGAAAAATGTCACTTTCCACACTCGTAATGTAATATACTATATAAATAAGTCACAATTATGTGGTTTTACTCTTCTTGACTTTTGTTCTTATTCACACTATACGCAGATATTTTGTTTGTCAAATAAGATTTTTAATACTACGGAAATTGAAGAAAATAATTAAACTAATTTTCTAGATCTTTTGATAAAATTAATATCTATGTTCGACTGATTTTCGAATATATATTTAACTCGCACGCATTATAAGAAAATAATATTTGCAAAAGTTTTCGTACCTACAAGTCAACTCAACTGACGCTACGTCTAAGCAATAGAATTTAAAATCCATCTATACCAAGCCGGCGAAAGGGAGTAATAAATAGAATGAGAACGAGAATCATTACATTCTAAGCGCCTGCTTCTCCTTTTCCTAATTCCCACTTGTTTGCAAATCCGCCAACACTATTTTGCTTAACACAACTAGGCAAAGACTCCCAAATCCTTATACTCATACTGCCGTATCTCCCTCATATCAGTTCTAGGTAAATTCCTTAACTTTTGCTCAAGGAAGAACAAATAATTCCTTGATCCTAACAAGGTTTCAGATCTCATCACTCTACTCAGAACGCAATCTCTTCACTTCATACAGCTCTAGTTATAGCAGTCAATCCCCTCCAAATCTATTTAGCCGTTCTTCTCGCCTAAAATGCAGGATTAGTCAAAAAGCCCATGAACAAAGGTCTTCCACTCAATATATCCAAATCCATACCTTACACAACTATCATATTCAAAGTAGGCAATGCCTTGTTAGATCCATTTACTCCACTTGCTTGAATACCAAAATATTTCATCCTGGCCCCTTACCAATACCTAATTATATACCCAAATCACCCATTAAAATGTCTTTTTATGCCGATGATACTGCTCTGCTCTTGGTATCTAAAAATTATGGCCAACTGAGTACGTGAACCTAAAATCTACTGATATAGCAGATGTAGGGTTTCACTTGTCTCACAAAAAACATAAAATCATCATTTTTAAAGATCCAAACTCACAAAGAATCTTCCAGCTTCCCCAAAACGTTAATGTAAATCTCCTGTGAGATAAACTTGCCAAACAAACTGAAGTTGACTTTTTGGGAATGGGATTCTCTCACACTTTTAACTGGTCATCTGATGTCAAACGTAACCTTTATCAGATGTAATCCAAACACTTTATTTATACTTATAATTTACCATAGTTCCCAAGTACCCAGAAAATAGGTTTCTATTCTATTGTAATCAGGACAAACTACACTAAAAAGGGGGATACCTCCTACATTAGAGTTTTAGGAAAATTATATGTCCTAGAAAATGTAGTTAAAACAAAATAAATAATAAATCAAAAAAAAAAATAATAACATACCTATTATTTGTTTTCACTCTCATCTACACGCACTTTAAAAACATTGAACTTTCATTATCTTAGGCTGAAATTTTACACTAACCACAGTCGAACTAATGTAAGAGAAAATTGAGGAAAAAACGAGATACATTACTTTGAAGAATATTCTGTTGATTATAAAATTTTGAATATTGCATCTTTAAATAAGTCACATGTTAGTTATGCGGGTACTTTATCGAGCTATATTGAGATTAATCATATCAGAAATTATATATTCATAGAATAGTTAATAAAATC
Organism: Psylliodes chrysocephalus; assembly: GCA_927349885.1. NCBI lineage: Eukaryota > Metazoa > Arthropoda > Insecta > Coleoptera > Chrysomelidae > Psylliodes > Psylliodes chrysocephalus. The sequence continues at coordinate 83,648,278 of OV651817.1, read as the reverse complement.
TAGTAATATACATATTGAGTAGCTCATTTGCAAAATAGTTTCCATGACCTGTCTGGCGGTTTATTAACAAGCTAAATATACACAAGTAATTTATTTAGTATCTTTTTGAACATATTTAAGAATAATGAGAAAATGTAAACAAAATGTTACGAAATATAAATAAAGGTGATATAATTAACTTAATTAAAATAAGACAGAAATACCACTCTACTGTAAGTTACATAAGACATAATAAGCTATATATATATCGACAATAAACCTTATAAAATAGAAGATCTGTCTGACTTTGAGAAAAAGGGAGACGAGGACGAAGAAATAGAGGAAGAAAGACATAGAAGCGATCCTGGAACACCTACTGTCGAAAAATATAACACGCTCATATCAAATAACCAAAAAACTATTTTAGTAAATACAAACATTCAGCAATTACCCAAACAACAGACTCATCCACAACCACCAACACCCAGAGAATCAAAACAACACCAACAAGCAAACCAACATCAACCTCCAAATCATCAAAAAACAACAACAAAACCAAAACACAATTCGCACTAGATTACAATCACTAAATAATAACTCGACAAAAAATTCTGCAAGTTTAATAATTTTAAATTTAAGATTTAATTTTTTTAATATTTTGTATGCAAAAATTTATGTTCACAGAAATATTTTATTGTTATTTTTTTTCTGCTGTTTAAGAAAATACGTTTTGGATCATTAGGTAATCTCTCATATTTAGGTACTCATTAAAGTAGCTCATAGCTATATAGATATAACATTTAAAAAATGGATCAATCCATTAGAGATGTTATTTATGATGTCTACTACACCTTAGAACTAGATAGAATTAACGACATATATAGAGATAAAACTACTATTGAAGAATGAACAAGAATTTTGAGTGTTCCTGTATAATATTTGTTTTGTTTTTAGTTATGATTATGATGATAATGTCAAGTATTGTCAATTAATAAAAGTCTTACGCTTGTAGCTGCTTTTATTTTTTTCCCGTTATCATCATCCGCGACTGTAACTTCATTGATCATTGAACTAGACCAGCCGCCATATAGTCTAGATTTTCTTTTGTCTGCCTTTTTCTTTTTATTCAGATAGGTGCTCTGTATGCCTGTATAAAAAAAGTAATTTTATTTTTGAAGAGAAAACTTTCCCATTTCCCCTCGTACACAGCCTTTACAAAAGATATCGAATAACGTGAACCATCCACCTGTATATAGAAAATTTCATTTCTTTACAATTATTAAGTTTTACAACCAATAGGTATGGAATAAACAAGCTCATAAATTTTAAATTTTAAATCAAGAGGTAATAAAGGGAAGATAAAAACAAATTCCCTTTGTAAATTATAAATTATTATGGAATATAAAATCTTATTTGTTATTCAAGCCCCGTTTTTAACGAATTGCGAACAAGATTGAAATAATGCAGATTGTAGGCGTAGAGAAATTTTGTAAAATCTCGACAAAGATCTTATTCTAATATTTCTGTTTACTGCGATCCATGAAATGATTGTAGATTAGAGGCACGTATAAATTGGGAACCAATTTAAACAATCCTTTGCTATTTAAATTGGGGTTAGTGTGTAAAGGGTACGAGGTACGTGTAAATTGAGGAGCTAGAGGAATTGTTGATTTTGAAGTCTGATATAAATATTAATATTAATAATTGTGGAAAATAAATAATAAGAAAACCAAAATAATTAAATTGAGAAACTAGATAATAAACTAGAATCAAGATATGCGGGGTGGTCCAGATTTAATTTGCTTGTTCAGAGATCTCGTAAGCCACTAGATATACAATGTCGACAATATATTATCTGGATGAAACATGGGTGAATGCTGGTCACACAGTGTCTAAGTTCTAAGATCCAAGTCCCGAGTGCATGGTCCCAGTAAAAAGTATAAAGTTTTTAAACTAGTGTGCGCATTTTTCAAAATATCAATTTTAAGAAACATCCAAAATTTGCTATTTATCGATACCCGTTTCAAAAATATTGTCAGGGGTTGCTTCCTTGTAAGGCATTTTTGGATACATGTTTATAGGAAATTTTCTTAAAATAAAACACTTGTGTTGAATTATCAGCATAGACTGAACTTTATTAACAGAAACAGTTTTACCAACATGTTACAAAACAAAGACAACAGGGCGGGAAGTTCAAATATGATATTATATTTCAACACCCCCACTATATCAAATTTGAAAATTCATAGTTACTAATCCCATACTAGACAGAAAATGATAGTGCTTTTCACAACTTAAACTTTTAGTAAGCACATCCGCAGGCATATCTGTACTACAGATATGCCTGCGGATGTGCAGATTACAGATTTTGTAGTAGGTAAATAAACAATTTTAATAAAACCATTAACAACGGCCTCACGAACAAAGCGATGCCTCACATCAATATGTTTGGTCCTCTCATGGTAGATATGATTTAACGATAATTTTTGAGTGCTTTGACTATCATTAAATAGTGTTGTGTAATTCAAAGACCCTAACAACTCATACATTAGGTTTCTAAAATAGATAGCCTCTTTAGAAGCCTCAGACATTGCCATATATTCGGCTTCGGTGCTTGATAGAGCCACTGTTACTTGCTTCTTATTTTCCCAGATTACAGAATTGCAAAGCTTAAAGGCAAAACCAGTATAAGACTTTCGGTCCTTTTCATTACCTGCCCAATCTGCATCAATATAAGCTTTCAGTTCTGTATTCTCTTTCACAAATCTTAAACAATAGTTTTTAGTACTAAGCAAGAACCTTAGCACACGTTTTGCACATTTCCAGTGTGATTCATTATAAATATTATTGTATTGGCTAAAAAAGCTTACACTATAAGAGATATCAGGACGGGTCAATACAACTAAATACATAAGGCTACCAATCAGCTATTGATAAGGAAATTGTTCACTATTAACATTATTTTCACTAAAACTTACCTTTGTTTCAAGAGGTGTTTTTACTGGGTTACAATTTTCCATTTTAAACTTACGCAACAGCTGGTTTATGTATTGTTCTTGATCCAAAGTGATTGAACCATCCTTATTTTTCATAATTCGCATCCCGAGACACATTTTTGCCTCACCCAAATCCTTAATTTTAAATTTAGAACCCAACTCTCTTTTCAAAAATTCAGTTTCTTTATAATTATTTGAAAATATAAAAAAGTTATCAACATATAATGCAATAAACGTTAGAAAATTATCTTTACTATTTTTTACAAATACACACTTACACAGGGTTTCAAAGCAGATTTGTTATAACTTTCAATACATCATTTACTTTTCTGTTCCAAGTTCTGGAGTACTGTTTGAGTCCGTAAATGGCCTTTTTTAACTTACACACCATATTTTCATTGCCTGGTATTTCAAAGCCTTCCGGCTGACACATAAAGACAGTTTCCTCTAAAACTCCATTCAGGAAGGCAGTAGTTACGTCTATATGAGTAACACATAAAACGAATTTAGCCGAAACGGCAATTAACACACGCAAGGTCGAGTGACGAACTACAGGTGAAAAAGTTTCGTCATAATCCACTCCTTATTTCTGCGTAAAACCTTTCGCTACCAATCTAGCCCGATACCGCATTTTACTTTCACATCCCGTTTTTTTAAATACCCACTTGCACCGCACTACACAACCATCTTGAAGTAGATCTATTAGTTTCCAAGCATCATTTTCTTGGAAAGAATTCATAGCTTCATTTCACTTCTGTCTATCAGGTCTTGCTAGTGCTTCTGATACTGTAACAGGAGCAGCATCCAGGTCTGAAGTATCTGCAGTACACATATAAGATACATAGTCAATTAATATTTTTTGTTTTGGTTCTCTAGTTGACCTTCTCAGTGTTTTTGCGGTTAAAATTTGTTCATCTTCTAAGGTATAATCACTTTCATTACCTTTTTCACTTTGACAGTCTGTGAAATCTTCAGAATTATCAATAATTCCTTGATCTTTCATTTCACCACTCTCCCCCACTAAATCCACTACTTCGGTTATTTCTTCTTCTACTGTAGATATTATCTGTGGTTCTTTTAAATCTTCCATGACGATCATATCTCTACTAGTGACTACCGACTTATTTGTAGGGTTATACAACCTGTAACCTTTTGTGTTATCACCAAAACCAACGATAATTATTTTAATCAATTTTTTGTCCCATTGCAATCTATTTGCCTTGGGTACGTGGGTCATGACTTGGCTTCCAAAAATTCTTATATTGCCAACATCTGGTTTTTGGCCAGTCTACATCTCGAAGGGCGTTCTATTTTGTAATCCAGAACATACTGACCTATTTTTCAAATGTATAGTAGTGTTAACTGCCTCTACCCAGAACAATTTCTCTAAACTTGCATCGAATAGTAAGCATCTTGCTTTTTCAACTAAACTTCCATTTGTTCTTTCAGCTAAACCGTTTTGCTCCGGTGTATGGGGGTTTGGTCTTTGGTGTATTGTACCTTTCATTTGCAAATTAGTATTAAATTATTTACTGCAATATTCGCCCCCATTATCTGATCTCAAAATCTTTATTTTGCAATTTCTTTGGTTTTCAATTTCATTTTTAAATTTCTTAAAATATTCCAATACCTGGTATTGGGAGCTCAGAAAATAAACAAAAATCATTCGGCTAAAATCATCTTCAAATATCAAAAAGTAGTTGGATTCATCTATTGATTTAATTTCCATGGGCCCGCATAGGTCACTATGTACAATTTCCAATAAAGATTTTGCTCTGGTACCAGGATGTTTGAAAGGCAATCTTGACTGTTTACCTTCACAACAAACAACACAGTTTTTACGAGCACGATTAATTTCACCATAACAGACCATACCATTTACTGCTCCATTTTTCATTTCTGTCAAATCTGAGAAATTTATGTGGCCAAATCTTCTATGCCAAGTATCGGCTGATACTTTAGTTGATGTAGCTAACAAACAGTGATTTATCATCTCAAGGTTTAATCGATAGACATTATTAACTAGATTTGCTACTGCCACTAGTACTCCCTCTTTGTTAAAAATCTTACAACATTCTTTGCCAAAACTAACAGAGTTTCCATTCTTTATTAGCTGGCTTACTGATAATATAGTGGTTAAGCCTGGGACATGCTAGACATTTTTTATTACTATCTTACGTCTTTCATCAGCGACTAAACATGTTATATTTACATCTCCAACACAGGTAATACTTAGTTTTGTTTCATTTGCGACCATAATCTCATCAATATCTGAATGGTTTGAAACATTTCTTAGCTGGCTTGCATTCTGAGTTAGGTGAAAACTCGCACCAGAATCGATGTACCAGTCACTTTTATAAAACTGCCCACTCATAAATATCAAGCTAAAAGCGTTTACATTCTTATTTTGTTCGGTATTATATTTATTTGGACATCGGATTTTAAAATGACCTATTTGTTTACATTTATAACACTTGACGTTACTGACATCTCTTTTGGCATTGACATCATTGACAGAATTGACAGACGATTGTTCATGGTGTCCACTGTAGCCAACATTACGTTTTGATTTATTACTGAATGATTTGCAGGCAAAGGAACCACCTATTTTACCGACATCAGGAATATCATCGGCCATGTCTAATAACTTTGCTTTAATGGCATCTACGCAGATGTTCATACCTGTTCCACAGCCATTATCATTAGGGAAAATTTCTCTGGTAAACCTGCCAGTAGTGGCGATCCCACCCATTCCTCGTCTATTTTAAAACCAGTTCTTCTTAATTTCTGTGAATTTTCCACAATCTGGTTAACATAACTCGCCATTGATTCACAATTTTCCAACCTTGTTGAGATAAGCATGCGCAACAGGAATATTTTTTTGGTAAAGCCGCAATCGTCGAACAGAGATTTAAACTTATTCCATATCTCTTCGGCGGTCGTGCACTCTTTGATGTGGACATAGAGATAAGGATCAACAGTTAGTATTAATTTTACTTTCGCTTTTGTAATTTTTGCAGCTAACGTCTCCGTACCGGTGATAGTGTTTTCAAGGCCATCCAGCGTCAGATAACGGCAAAACCCCACTTACCATAGTTCTCTCGTCCTAGTAACTTAGGAACGCTCGAAAGATAACTACTAGTCATACTTGTGCAATTCAACAACTTTAAAAACTGATTAAAAACACGGGTCTGGGCCCATAACCACTAAAAATGAAACACTTGTGTTGAATTATTAGCACAGACTGAACTTTATTAACAGAAACAGTTTTACCAACATGTTACAGAACAAAGACAACAGGGCGGGAGGTTCAAATATGATATATTTCAACAAATTTCTGTCTTATTTTTACCTATATAATGCCCTGTTAAAATATTTACCTTCAATTTTGAAATATAGCTCCTATTTTTGATTTCGAACCTTTACCTCGTATTCCGAAAATTAATAGCACGCCATAATAGTTTTCCACTCGAATATTCTAGTGAGTATTAAACCGAATGACTATAAAGCGCATATTTTAATTAAAAGACGATCCCTCACAAATTAAACAGTCGTTTAACAAGCAGAAATAAATATATGTTTCATGACCTATTTGTCTCAACGCAATGAAAATAAAACACATCCAACGTTTTACTGTCTTTCAACCGTAATTTAGTTCAATGCTGATTATTTCCAGTTCGTCGCAATGTCATTCCCGACTCCCAGACGCATAGAGAACGAAAATGCATCACTAAAATTTTCGAAATTAATTAACTCGTTTAATGGAATTTAAGACACCGCTTGCCCGACTAGCTGGCTGGTCGGAATTCCACGGTTAATTAAGAGGAATTTTCTAGGTGCAGCTCTGGATTGAGTAGTTCTATTGACGTTTGTTATGATTAGTGCTTTCAAGTGAATTAAAACGGCTTTTGAAAGCTGAAAGTCGACTTTGCTGATTTTTTTTTATTATTATTAATTAACCTTTAATTAGATTAAATTTATTTATTTAGAACCAGACGTATCATTAAAGGGTTGATTACTTAGTTACTGGCTATATGAGTCGGTGACGTAGCGGTCTCACGCGCTTATATTTATTTATAGGCAAGTTTGTGGTCAGAGACAGAGAGGCTTCGAATTCTACACCAGACTATGTGGATTCTTAATTAAATTGCATGGTTCGTTATAGGATTTGATGTGTGCCGTATTAAGGGTATCCTGTCACCGACACATAGTTTTTGAGGGGTTTCGATGCGAGAGACGAGGTATTGACAAAACTCGTTGGAGAAGGCAATTTATTTACGGCTGCAATGATATGCAGACCCGGACTCTTAATATACATTTTTATTCTTCGAGATTCCAATAGTTTCAGGAAGAAACCGCCGGCAAGACGTCTCTAAAACATCGAACTGTGCACTCGAAGATATACATTTAAAAAAAAATGTATAATTTGGGGAATGACATTGCGGATTCAAATCCGGAGGGCTCCATTAAATTCGTAATTGCAAAAAAGAATAAAAAAATATTTTCCAATTATTTTGAATTTATTGTAAAAATCCTATTTTTTGTGTTTAACTCGAGATTGTGACGCCATTTTCCAATATTTTTTTAAAATTCTTGTAGCAATCGAAAGTCTAACTATTGTAAATTTTAACGGTATGTCCAAAAAAATTAAGATTTTTATATATATGCGAATTAAATTACGGGTTTTGAGCTTAAATTAAATTGTAATTAGATTAGATGAAACAAAATGGATTCTATGTATTTTTAGGTGACCTTTTTGAAAAAAGGCAAAACAAAATGTAGCTGTTTTTCGAAAGTGCCTAAATTTTGGATTTTGTCAATTTTTGAGTTTTACGCAGGCAAATGTCGGAAATAAATCAATACTTTCAAAACGCAGTTTACGATATTTGAAAGCTTAGGAAAAATTCTAATTTTCATGTGTCTTGAGATATCTTCATCCGATGCACCGTTCTTGCGGTATGGACGATTGAAATTTGTTTAGTATTTTGAGGCGGCGAAGGTCGAATAAATGAATTTGTTAAATGTTCAAACACAAAATTCTTCATAACTTTGGTAAAAATTAAGATATTTGAAAAAACAAAAATGAGTTTTGAACTTAAGGGATGTGACTATTGATTCCCAGAAGGGGGCAAGAGAAATCCCAAAATTGGGCATATGGCGGAAGGGCAAAGTGTACCGCGGGCCTAATTTCATTGTTTGCCTATAACGGCCAAACTATTTGAATTTTTTAAATGACACTTACAGAACTTATGAATGTGAAGTTTTATGTGTGTGTGTGTGTGAGTGTGTGTGTGAATTTCACAGAAATCGGACTATAATTGGCCAAAATATCAAACAATTAAACAAATTTTTTTACAAGATATCAAATTTGTCAGCAGTGCGTGAGGTATCTGATATTGTAGCGCCCCATATGGGTAAAAATTCTCGTATTTTAGAGGCTAATGTATCCTCCACAGATTGTTAAGCTGGCTCTTCACCTTCGCTGATCTCTTTCATTAGATTGATATCTTCTTCATTATTAAATTCTTTCCTCGGTTTATTCATTTAATTAAGCGGTTCCTGATGATCAAGTTGTTTATCCTGAATAAATTGTTGGTCCTCTGAAAAATTGGTTGTTTTCCTTAATTCATATGTATTGAGGTTGGCATTTATTCTTAAAGAATTTAAACTGTCGGTCTTTATGTAGACATAATCTTTTTTGCCTGTAATAGGAGGCAGTATATTTAAAGGCTCGTTCCATTTTCAATTTAAAACAGTTTTATACATAAAATTTTAAAGTTATGTTATGATCATTCAGCATTCAGGTCTAAAAGTAAGGTTAGTTTTTTTTTCTCTTGGGCTTGTCTGACTATGTGTCTCCGAATAACACTGAAGCCTATTGGCTTATTGTGTTTTACCCCATGTTAGTTCATAGCACCCACTCTGTCACCTTTGTGAGCGGGTTCTATACGTTGTTGGATCAACCGGGGGTTGTCCAAAAAGAGCCTCTCTATTGCGATCTAGAGCTTCGCATTCGCACAGTATGTCTTTGGCCATTTCTGGTTTCTTGTGACATAGTCGGCACATGAGTTCCCCATTGTACATACCAATTTTGTTCAAGTGTCCCTTTACTGGGGCGTGCCCAGTCATGAACCCTGTTATCACTTTCAACTAGTTCCTATTCATTGAGAGTAGTTCTCCAGTTCTTTTGGGACATGGTCTGCCTATGAAGGCTTTTCCATGTGCCTGTTTTGGGGTGTTTCCCTAATAGTTGATATGTTGTTCCCGAATCCAGTCGTTTATGAAACCCCGAACTGTACTTTTTGGTACTCCTGGGTTTGTGTCTGGTTCCGGTGTTTCTTCTGACCCTCTTTTTGCAAGTTCGTCAGCCTTTTCGTTACCTTCGATCCCTTGGTGACCTGGCACCCAAAATTGTTTTACTCTATTTCGGTCTGCTAGTGTTCTTAGTTATTCGATACATTTCCATACCAGCCTCGATGTAACTTTCTAACTCGATATGGCCTTAAGTGCCGCTTGGCTGTCTGGCATTATTTGAATTTGCTGATTTTCGACAGCTCTTTCATTGTTCGTTTTTGCACATTGCAAAATTGCGTATACCTTGACCTGAAATACCGAGGAATGTATTCCTATAGCAGTCTTAGTCTTAGACCCGTCTGCATACCAGGTTTGTTTCTGTCATTGTGCATTGGGCTCCCTTATGGTGATCTCCGCTCTTTCCTGTATTAAAACCTCAAATGGAGTATTATACCTCTTGGTTATGTGGTCTGATCTCATGTCTAGCACGTCTCCTGTCACTAACCTAGAGATACTCATGTAACTTGGCCTAATGTCAAGATTTCCCAGTGTATTCCCTAATCTGTAAGCACCTAATCTTGCCTCCCCTTGTATTAGTGCTTCCATTGCAGCAGTGGGGGTTGTTTTCATTGTCCCCGTTATTCCGAGGCAGGCAAGTCTTTGTACCTTGTTTAGCCTCTTTATTGCTTTCCTTTGCTGTGTCTTTGGCCACCACACCAAAGCTGCGTATGTTATTATCGGTCTCACCACCATGTTATAAAGCCAATATACCATGTTTGGTTTTAACCCCCATTTTTTCCAAAGGATCGCCTTTCCATCATTAACGAGGTTTCCGCTCTCCTTGTGGTTCTTTCTAGATGCTGGTTCCAGGTAAGTCTCGAGTCAATTATAACCCCGAGATATTTTACCTCCCCCTTAAGCTGGATGCTTGCACCTCTTCGGTTTAGAGGCCCTAGTCCCTCCAATTTCCTCCTGCGGGTGAATGCAATTATGTCAGATTTGTTTGGGCTAATATGTTTAGTCCTTCCGCCTCTGTCCATTTTGTTACTATATTTAGAGCCTTTTGCATTAGATCTCTTACTATAGTATTGTATTTTCCCTGTGCCATGATCACTAGATAATAATAATAATAATAATAATAATAACGTTTATTCAGTAAGCCAATGGTATAAAACATAACAGCATTATAATGTAGCGGATATCAATAAGAATATATAATAATAATATTGAAAAAGGAAAATGAATAATACAATAGAAACCTACCAAAATATGAACTTACTGAAAAGGACATATTCATCGTCAGTCATACAAGATGAAAGAAGATGGTTTTCAATATATCCTGATGTAAAAAGCACAAAAAAAATTATAACAAAGATTATAATAATAAATCCAACAACAAAGAGACAAAAAAAAACCATTAATTAAATAATAATAACTAATACCAATATCTAATTATAGTACCTATCTAACAATAATAGTCATATTACAATAATTGATGCGAAGCATCAATGAAAATATTTTTGATAAATCTTAAATTTTAAATGATACTTCCATGTCACCATTTAATATTTTATAACATTTTATTTTACGCTTTAATGCAGTTACAGATAAGTTTTTAAGTTCAGGGGGGAGAGAATTGATTGTTTTATACAATATGTAAGTAAAAGAGCTTTCAAACATCTTAGTCTTGTGTTGCGGGATTGATACAAAATTTCTTCTACGGATATTAAGATTATGAACATCGCTTCTGAAAGCTTATCTTGTTATGTAAATATGACGGCGTTTTAAATAGAAAAATTTTTTGAAATAGGCAGCAGGAATGCAAAAAACGAGCTTGACTTACTGTCAGCCATTTTAGTTCACTCCTTTTACGAGAAACCCGTTGATTTTTTTTTAGTTTATAAATTAATCTAATGCAGGTATTTTGAATGCGCTGAATACGCTGGTTATTGAATTGAGTAATGTATGGTCCATAGACTGAATCACAAAAGTTCAAGTGAGAAAATACAAGCGATTCACATAATAAGATTTTAGAACGATGATTCAAGGTGTCTTTATTGCCGTAAATGATTTTTTGCGATATGTGTATTAGGCAATATTTCATTATTAACTTTAATTTTTAGTTGATCATTGTAATTAATTCTATCTTTTTTCCTGCCAAACAGCATAACATGAGATTTAGAGGGATTTATATCTAAGCAATAGTCATTAGAACCAAGCAGGGAATGAAAGGTAAATCTGAGTATCATCCGCATATTGGTGAAAATTGCAATACTTCAGTGAATCTGGGAATAAAGATGTATAGATGCATTCTATTTTTAAAATAGTTATCTTTAAGACATTTCGCATTTTCATTAAAACCTAGGTGGTGTAATAGCCCTATTAGCATTGCATGATTTATTCTGTCAAACGCCTTGCTATAGTCTAATAATACTAAAACTGTAAGGTGATTTTGGTCAATAGCTCTAATAATATCGTCAATGACTGAGAGTAGGGCAGTGTTGCAACTGTGATTGGGGCGAAAACCAGATTGATTAATAGGAATATCATCGGCATATCTTAGGGTTCTATGTCCCTAATCGTTGAGAGCCCTAAGCAGCCCGTCCACTACAAGGTTCCACAGGAGTGGAGACAGCACTCCGCCCTGTGAGCATCCTCTTGGTACCCGTGCCACTATTGTCTCTCCCATAAGGGTTGTGTGTATAGTTCTCTCCCTTAATATAGAGTCGAGATTCCTCTGTGTCTGAGAGATCTAATGATCGATCCAAGGGGGGTATTGTTAAAAGCACCCTCGATATCCAAGAATGCTCCCAGTATTACATCCTTATTTTCCAGTGTGTTCTCCACCCTTTTTATTTATTGATGGAGAGCTGTTTCAGTTGATTTCCCTGCACTATAGGCGTATTGGTCCTGGTATATTGGCCTCTGAACCAATATTCCATCTCTAATATGCCTATCTAGCAGTTTTTCCAAAGTCTTAAGTACAAAGGACATAAGACTTATTGGTCTCAGGGACTTTGCCGTTTCTTGTCCCATTTTCCCAGGTTTTGGTGTAAAAGTTACCCTAATATTTCTCCAAGCTTTTGTAACATTATTGTTTAGTTTAGTTGCAAAGGCGACTCCGCAAAAACGTTTTTAATTTAACTTAAAAATTACCCACAATTAGTTACATTTCACAACGTCGGCTCTCCGTCGGGAAAACGTTTAATGTAACTAAAGTTGTCATTTTAACGTTTTTAGAACGTTATTCCCATTCCCAAAATATTTACTACTTGTAGTTGGTTGGGTAAACGTTTTATCAACGTTTTAGTTTAACATTGTTTAACTAAAGTCATGCTCAACGTTAAGACAACGTTGTCCGGTGGTTTAAAGAGCGTCGTTTTATAAATGACCAATTTCTACACCAAGAACAACGTTAATTTTGGTGTATTATGTGGTTATCGTCGCAAAAATGTTACTTGGGGCATCCAATTGGACAATGTCAAAAGTGTATTGTAACTACTTATACAATGATAGCAGTTACAAAGTGGGTTATGATTATTTGTTTGTTGAATCCAAAAATGCACCGCATAATCTCAACCTATTCAAATATCAATTAATTACAATGAACCGTGTTAACCGGAGTTAGAACAGTCAGGTAATTGAAATTGACCCGGCTGGTCCCCTACGCTGTGCAAATCTGTAACAGAATTTCACTAATGTATGTAGAGTGTACCCTATCCGGGCCGAACGGTGTGTGTACAATTAATCCATTCACAGACAGAAACAAGAGAGCGAGCGGGTGGGTGGCGGTGAATAAATAATGAAGGTAATTTGGGCCGTCGCGGGAACCACGCGGCCTCATATAAAATTCAAAAGAAATGAAACCGCAAATCAGCCGAAAGGTTGAACTGGCCCGTTGAAAATTGTACGCACGCATATATAAATAACTTCCCGGTTTTTGGAATGATGGATTCGTTTGTTTCGCAAAGGATGATCAGAGAATCGATCCTCGAAATATTTGTTCAATGAGCGTACCCGTTCGTGATGTTCTAATGTAACCAATAGGATTTTTTTATATTTATAAGCAGTTAGGTTCAAAAAAATGGAAGAATTTGTATTTAAAGTGTTTATAATTAAATTAAAGTCGAGCCCTTTCGGTGCATCCTATGAATTCATTATTTTAGAGCAGTGGCGGCTTGTTGTAATTAAAATGGGTGTTCACTTTTTCCAATAATTTTATCATATGTAAGTTCGAATCAAAACTTTGTACAAGAGTCAATATCGCTGTTTCTTTTATTATTTGAGTTGGTATTAACTGTAGTTATTATTATCAACCTCATACTGTTTTCAAGCACTACAATTATTAATAAATAAATATTTTAGTTAGTGTGATATTTTTTTGGTTTTTAATACGTTGAAAACCATCTAGTCTGATCAAAAAATAACCGTTATTTTCAAATTTCGTGAGTTACGTATGTTCGATTTTAGCATTTTTTTTTCTGTTATGTTGGTACACATATCAGTTATATATGTTGGCAATATCAGCCATTTTGGATTGTATGATGAATAGTATTGATTGAGTTTAGAATATTAGAAGCCGTGTTGGCGTTACCATTTATTAGGCAAAAAATGTCATCCACATATCTGTGGTAGATTAAAATATAAACTAGTTTCTAAATGATTCATAAAGATATCAGCGATTAGAGGGGATAGGCCACATCCCATAGCAAGGCCATCCGGTTGTTCGTAGGTGATATTGTTAAAAGTAAAGAAATTTTGTGATAAGCACAACCGGATGGCCTGTGAAATAAAAGTAATACATAATTTAAATTGAATTTAATAGAAAAATAAATGAAAGTGATATATTAACAATATTTTCTCAATTTTTTCAATGAGCATTAAATTATACAAACGTTCTTTGCTCAAAAGAGAAATAATGATATATTAACAGTATTTACCCAATTCATTTGATGAATCAAACTCTAAAAGTAATAAAATTGAAAGTATTTTCTCAATCCACTTATCAATATTTAAATTTATAAACGGTAGAAGCAATATATTTGAAAATACACAATTAATTTTTAAACAGTTAAATTTATGGTCAATAGAAATGGTGTAATTGAGAATATCCTCTCAATTCATTCGCCAATAGTTGGAGAAATATATGAATTATAAAATAAGAAGGTTTATTTATACCTATCCGATTGTTAAAATTAAGGTATATTGTTTTGAGTACTCAAAATAATATTTACAAACTGGTTGTGAATAAAAGAAACAGTATTTGAAAAATTAAATCATACAAAAAATAAAAAAACGCCCGTTTCAAAATATAAGTATAAGTGTCTAAATAGACATTGCGAACATATTGTTAAAATTAAAGAAGAAATAATAAATACTAAATTATAATCCTAGGTCTGACAGCAGCACTAGAAAGAGTCCTCTGTTAGGCTACACAGTGCACATTGAAGCCCATCATGTTACAGGACTGCTTGGGGCACTGGACCATCGTAAGAACGTTTGAAATAAAAAGAAAATCTCTGCTTCGCAGGGTAAATAAAATGGACCAGCATATTGGCAAGACAGAATTCCATTTTGTAGCTTTCTGAGAATAACCACCCACGGTTGATGTGGCTCTTTTGTTCATCCACGGGAATAACCCTATATATATTAAAATATGAGTGTTTTGCCAGACAAAGAAAATGCAGGAGCAGCAAAGTTATGCTGTGCCTGTAGACAGATCAAATGAACGTAGCTATTTGTGAATTGTACTAGACTGGCAACACTGGTTTGGCAACCTTGTTCGGCATATCGTCTCACTCGTGTTAGGCTCACTCATCATAATGCGCCACAGACACAGTATACTTAGGTCACATACTTTGATTTTCTTTTACTATACGGAGAAAGGAGATAGAAAACTCCGCCATTTTGAACCCTTATTACGTGTTGCCTACATCATGGCGCAATATTTTTAATAGGTGCGTTTTAATCATCCGCTTCTGCTTCGGAATTGTCGATTTTCTTGTTTTAATCTGACAGGTTAAAACGACTAAACCGACAATTCCGGTTGCAGAAGCGGATGATTAAAACGCACCTGATATTTTGCTTGCTTCTGTCAGTGTCAGTGAATATTATTTTTGAAGTCGCAGTTTATTGCTAAAGAATCAGTTAGCTCACTCGGACCAGTTGAAAGTTTTAAAATATAATCCACTCCAGGGATACAAATTCAGGATACGCAGAAGACTGCTGTTTTATTATAAGCGGTTGTCATATATTGTATTATGCGAGTTGCACAGTGTATAAACTGAAACATTGAGATCAAAAGTGCCGACGTAGAGTAAACGATCTGATTCTTTAGCTGTAAACTGTGTCACAGGATTCAAAATGGCCGCGCCCTATTTTGGGCGTGTCGGACCTCTCTCTTGCCTCGTATAGTAATCAAAGTATGTGGACTTAGGTATACTGTGACACAGAGACGCGATCAGCCAGAGGACAATGATGTACAAAGAAATATAGATTAACACGTATGAAAATAAAAATATTAAAATTAAATTTATATTTTTATGTTATTTATGTAATATTAAAATAATGTGTTTTTATTAAATTTAACTAGGTGGTCACTGCACAAATGAACCAATGGAGAAACCGCCCCTGTTTTAGAGAGATTAAAAGTCTATGATAACAGGGGGTAAGATTGTAGTGTTGAATGTTGAATAAATTATAAAATTTGATAAAAATGTCGATTGTTTTTTAACGGATGACATGGGACACGTCACCTGTCAACCAAAATTCATGTTCTTTTTACAATTTAACTTAGATCAGAATCTAACTTTTAGTTAGTCAAGTAAACCTGTAAAAAGAAAACGACTAATATTAAGCACTACAACTATTAATGAATTAACAAATGAATATTTTAGTTATTGTAATATTTGTTTTGTTTTTAATACATTGAAAATTATCTATAAACATTATTTTTAAACAAGCAATCCTTGTTATAGTCTACCTTTCTGTTCAACACCGTTAGATCTAAACAATTGAAGATTAATTTTTGATTGATTTTAACACGTTAACTACCTGTTTTATGACTTCATCATTCTACGCCGTTTTATGGGTCAACATAAATTTTCTCAGCAACGTTGTTTTGTGCTTTATAGGTGTTGTATAGTAAATTAACAATTACCTTCCGGTCCAAGCGTCACGTCAATTATGTTTTTCGAGGGTATCATGAAAAACTGGGTAGAATAGAGTAGAGAGAAAGCATTTAATGTATGGCTCGCGTTTTTCGGATAAATAACTCATTTTCGTACAAAAAAAAAATGACAACGACATGTTGATTAATTGCGCTTTACGTTGATGTATATTTTTGATTCGCTTTTGTTGCTGCTTAATGTATAGGAATAGTTAAAAAAAGGTTTAAATTGTTTAGATCTCAATAAACGCAAATTCCTTAATATTACATAATAACACTGTTTTGTTTTTGCTAATAGTATCGAAGCATGATTTAAGATTTTAATATTTACTCAACAAAGTTGCCGGAGAGGCTTGCCGCAAGCTTAGTGTGCATCCACGTATTCGCAACAGTTAAGCAGTGATCTTTCTGGTCACGTCGTGGATGGGTGACCGCTGGGAGGTTCCACCATGGGCCGTGTCACCATGGGATTCATCCAACTAGCGTTTAATGAATGAGAATGAATGAGAATGAATGAGAATGAATGAGAATGAATGAGAATGAATGAGAATGAATGAGAATGAATGAGAATGAATGAGAATGAATGAGAATGAATGAGAATGAATGAGAATGAATGAGAATGAATGAGAATGAATGAGAATGAATGAGAATAAATGAGAATAAATGAGAATAAATGAGAATAAATGAGAATGAATGTATGAATGAGAATGAATGAATATGAATGAATAAGAATGAATGAATGAGAATGAATGAATGAGAATGAATGAGGGTGTGAATGGGAAAGTAGTAGAACCTTCAAATGGTGGTACAATAAGCCGCACGCTGCAGTGCTGCCAGACTACAGACGGATTAGGGTGTAGAACGGGAGGTCTGAAGGGTGTAAAAAAAAACAACAAAGTTGTACGACAGATAGTTAGTGGATGGTTGCATTTCATTTGTGTAGTGAACATCCAGTTGAATTTCATGAAACATTATTTTAAAATCACAAAAATAACATAAAAGTATAAATTTAATTTCAATATTTTTATTATTTTCATACATGTTAATCTCTGGTACGCTATTACGCTCTAGCTGGTTTCGTCATTGTCGGTGTCCTATGCTAATTGATTACGAGAGGTTTCCGCAAATGCCTGAAGTTAAAAAGAGATGTCAACAGATCCATAAAACAATGTGATTGCTTAAAAACGCGCTATTTTGTGCATCGCACATACACAAGGGGTGACGTCACAATGTAGGGCAAGACATACGAATCTTTGCAATCAATAAAAAAAATAGACACTATGACGATACTAAAAGTGTCAGCACTTTTACGTCATACGTCAAATTCCAGCTAGTCAGTTTTGTTTAGATATTCCAATGATAGTTTTTAGTGCTTTTCCTACGCCAAGAAAACTTCAGAAGATGGACTGGATAATCCCAAAAAGTGTACATTATAACACAGCCTTGAGTCAACTTTTGCAAAGTATAACTTCAGTAATTGATTTAATTCTAAGATTTTTTATTCACAAAGAGTTAATTTTGAATTTGCAATGACCAGTCCATGTCAAGCATTCATCCACTTGGAGGTCCAGAAAATTGGTGGAAGTATTATTGATGGCTATATCGTTAAGAGTAGGGTTTATCGGTACATTCGGACATGTTCTGTATCGGTTATGTAACCTAATGGAGAGAGTTAAATTAGGAATGGGAAAAAGCATATTAGCATTGGACCAATCATTAACTTTATTAAAGATCTCATTACATTTTAGTTGTAATTTAGTTTATATGTGTCTGGTCCTATTAATGAGGTGTCATCGGCATACACAATGGGAAGCAATTGAATAGATAGGATCGGTTGAGTCATTAATGAACCCTAATAGCACTGATTTGCCAAAAATATCCCATTTAGGTTCTATGTATGCATGTACCGCTGTTATTGTAGATTTTTTGTAAAAATCCCTGTTGATTTTCTGTAAATATTTTATGTTTATTACAATAGCACGAAGAAATTGTTATTGAGATAATTATTTATAAGCTAAGAGTTGCCTTTCTTAAAACTTTTAATTTGTCTGGAAATAGACATGTTCCAAAAATAAGTAAAAAGTGTGTAAAAAAATGAAAATATTAGGTTAAGCGCTTTTGGCTTAACAGAGCCATCTTCAAAGCCATCCTAAGAGGCGTTACAAATTAAAGATTTTAAATATTAACGGTGACAAAAAAACTTACACGTCTATGATACCTTCCACATAGAGTCAATAAGGTTAAACATATAGTTGTTAACAAAGAATAGAATAGAAAAATATTTAGGGGTGATAAAGACACCATATTCCAATAAATACGTTGAAAGTATAACATTAATAGTCAGGGCCGCCGAGAGCCAGATCGGGCCCAGGACAATTCTCCAGATCGGGCCCCGCGACAGTTTTATAAAAAAAAAATTTTAAAGCAAAAAAGTTTTCAATCAAAAATTTCTCCTTTCTACCTAATTTTTTTTAAAAAGAAGGTGCTCAAGCAAAAACGTTTCCTTCTTTACTTGAATTTCTAAAAAAAAAAGTCCTCAAGTAAAAACTTCACCCGTCTCATGCCCTTTATGTTGCTGCCGGGCCCCCGTTTGCGCCCGGGCCCCGGGAATTAGTCCCGGCTGCCCCTGTTAATAGTTAATAATACTAAGGGCCGATCTTTTCGCCTCTGAATAAAGTTACATGTAGCTTTACTTGACAGATTAACAAACAACAGCTCTATAGTTTAATTAGTAATTAGTTACTTTCAACTTTACTCAGAGGTAAAAAGACTGGGCCTAAATTGCAAAAATAATACATTTTTTCCGGTACAACAGATGACAAGCGTACCTAAATTTGACAAATGACAGCAAATATATTATGACATAGACAAACTAACATAAAACAATAAGACAAGTAGAATAAGCGTTCGAGTTGTAGGCGATTGTTGTGTTCGCAACATCTGTAGACGAAGTGAGAAAGCGGGCACAAGGGAAGGAATTTCTCTGTAAGAACACATATTGTCCAAACTTTTTAATTGTAAAAAAACTAAAAATTCAATAATTTTATTATTTTTAAAATTCTCTTATTCTCTTATATATGTCCGATGCAGGAAATAAAATAAAATCACTGTAAAGGTTTAATTTTTTTAATTAAAGAATAAAACCTCAAAATCAATACAGAAGCGACTTGTTTTGGCCTCACGGGAACATCTTCAGGCCTAAAATATAATAATAGGAACAATATAAGAATAGGTTGGTCACACACCATTAAAATTAAATAGTATAAATAACTGTAGCGTTACAGTATTGTAAAATTAAAACTGCGGAAAAATAAAAATAAAAGAGCAGTGCATACTTAACTAAAAATTAGAAAAATGGGTATGGAAGCTACAAGAGAAGAGGTGAGAATGAGCAATTACGAATGCATTTAATTTGCTCGAAATAACAAATAAAGCTAATAATGTAAAGTAGTGGTATAGCCCCCGTTAAATAGAATCTGGATATGTGAAAGAGGTCTCGGCGTTTTCTCTCTAAATTATAAGAATGTAAGAATAAAGGTAAGACGAATCTTGCTGGCTCAGGTGTAGATAGGCTACGAAAAGTAGAGTGTAGATGAAAGCTCCAGTAAATATAGTAATTTTAGTCTAATTCTTTATTCTCACTTGCCGTTTTGGCTTTATCGTCGTTATAATAAAACAACGTGAATTTATTATATTAAATAAGCTAATAAACGTTTTTATTATTTAAACAGTATGTGGCAAATGGACACCGTCCGAAGCCATATCTCTCTCTCTCACACACACACAAGCTAATAAACGTATGTTTCAATGAAAATACATATATGTGGATATAAAAAAAATAGAAATAGATAAGATTAATATCAAAATCAATTTGAAAATACAAAAGAGATAAAATGAAATAAATTAATACATGTACAAATAGAACATGCCTTTTTAAAACACATTTTAAGTAGATAAATGTTTAACGAGTTCTTTGAACATAATTAATCTGACATTTTCCCCTTATTTAATATTATGAAGGTTTTTGTAGTTGAAATCAAAATTATAATATATTTTTGGTCCTAATAAAAGTTTAAACATAGGTTATCAAAGAGAAAAATACATATAGAACTTCATAATCTTAAAGAGTTATTAAAAATTATTAATGGTAAAACTTCAAACAATAATTAGATTTCTAAACAAATTTCTTGTTTTTGTTTTGCAAAAGACTTTTTAGCCTTCTTCGGTTACCTTTGCCACTTTTCTTTTAGTAGTTTCGAGGAGAATTTCACTATGAAAACCAGGAGAATCATCAATTGGATAGTAACATTTTGATATTTTGGGTCTGATAAGAGGAAAGTCTTGTTAAACTTTCTTCTTAGGTAGCTGTAACCTTTTGGAAAATAAAAATGTAATGTTAGATCAAAAGCTCTTAATTGAGAATAATATTTGTAAAGGCCAATTTAATATTTTCAAAAGTTCTTGGAATCGTTGTTAATAGAAACTTGCAACAAATATATTTTAAATAATACACAAAATTAGTCGATTAAATTACAGTTTAAAAAAATTGTCAACAAAAAAAAAGCATTGCCTTATTCCTTAAACATTCTTTTCGAAATAAACTTAAGTTTCTCTGCTTCACTTGCTGTTTTAGTATTTTAGTAGCAGATGAATATGGTGAGGAAGTAGTGACAGGATTGATTAATATACTTCTATCGTCGAGGTATGTAATGAAAATATTCATTAGCATCCAAAGTTATTGAGGTGGTCACTCTAGATCCATACTAGACCAGAGAACTTAAAGTAAGTAGACCATGAACCATGCATGGCACCTAGTCGAAGAAAGAAGGGTAAATTAGAAAGAAAGCAGAAAAGAAATGGTTATAGAAAAGAAAGAGTTATAGAAAAGTAATTAAGTTATGGTAAAGACAAATTATTAACTAGATCATACTAGGCAGCAACCAAGTAAAGTGAAGTTATACATTGTTATAAGACAATTTTAAGTAGAAATATCTAATTGAGTAAATGATTATTACTGAAATAAAAATAAAAATTAGGATTAAATGAATTGAAAGAGTTTATTTTTAATTTAATTGGTATGATTCCCAAAGAGTTTTAAATAAGGGGTTATAATTACAGTTTAAGTGAATTTAAGTATCAAGACAATTACCAGAATTCGGGTTCATCTTACGAAGGATCTTCAGATTTTCCAGTAGGTCCATTTTCTTAAAGTTGTTAACAGGAACACTGTGTAAAATTTGGCTATTTGACGTAGAAGAGAAGTTATGGTCATTAAATTTAATGTGATGACCAAAATTGGATTTTGCAAGTCTAGAGAGTTCTTCCTTAATTCATGTCTCTAGCTTCACATGTGTTACATTGTAATTTATAAATACCACTCCTAGACAACTTGTCAATCTTGTCTTTAGTTTTTGAAAATAAATATTTAATAGTGTTCTGAGTTTTAAAGAAAATTTAAAGTTTATCGACGTTATTCTGTAATATTTTAGCTATATCACTACAGATACAAAAAAAAATAAGGTAAAGTTCTATATATTATTTATCGTTGTTGGATCATTGTACCAGAAGATACTTTAGAAGTATAACAATTTTATTATATGTTTTATTTGAACAAGGATAATTTCTTGACCGAATTTTAAATGAGCAATTGTTTTATTTTGTAGGTTGTTCCTAATAAATTTGAAGTTATAGAAACATGCCCTATCAATAAATGCTAGAAGTACTGATAAAAAGTGTCAGACTGATGTAGTTACTCAAATGATGGCATAAAAAATAAATATTGCACTAGCCTAAATTAATTTAAGAAACTAAATAGTTGTATCTATGTTAGGTATGTACCTGTATCATGAAGACTAAATTAAATATTTACTGATATTAGTACCTGGGAGGTAAACTAAACTATGTTGACCGTGACATTTTAATTTGTAAATAATTTCCCTCAAAAATGAGACTGGATATTTATATGATTTTAATTTCTGCAAAGGAACAAATGATTTTTGTAGTATTTTTTCCAAAAATTACAAAACGAAACTTGCATCATTAATTAATTACATTTTTGTTCATTCAATTTCCCAAAATTAAGAAAATCGACATTTTTTTTGTTATCGTCTAAACCGACTGGTTTAACAAAAAATTATATACAATATTTCAGATATATTCTTTTTTATTTCATAATGCGGTCTTCGATGCGATATCTGGCTTCAAATTAAACACACTAGAACACTTCAAACCCCTAACAGTTCGGCAGAAAAAGCTCCGTCCACATAGCCACAAGATAATGTCGATGAAGAAGAATCGATCTTATTGTGAACGAATCTGTCGGTGTTGAGCAGACGAACAATCATAAAAAGCAAAGCGAACAAATTGACTTTGAACCAATAATGCGGAAAGAAGTCAATGAAGAGTAATGGAAAATAAAGATAAACGTAATATGTGGCAATTGGCGTGTGCAGTCGGACGATCTTTTATTGGATTCAATCACGCATTTCGATCTCGAAAAATAGGTCATAAAAGCGCGACTTATTCATAGTTTTATTGTTAGCTACAATATACTCTTTTATCTCAATTTAATAGCCTGAAGGAAATTCAAGAGTGTCGGGGCTTTTAAACAAACATTGTAGATTTTATATTGAATGTCAAGAAGAGTCTGATGTATAGGGTATTATAAGATATAACAGGCATAATTTATATATAGTATTTTTAATACAAATCCCGATGCACGTCAGAGATCATTTATGACGTCATGGCCTTGCAGTGTTGCCTAATCGTCAGAATAGTTGAGGAATTTAGAATTTTTTAAAATTGTAAGATTATGTATTTGTTATGTTACTAGTAGGAACAATTAGATTTAAATGTATATAACTAATGGAAAATATTGAATTCCTTTATGAATAATAAACATCTGAAAAAAAAGCTTTAAACATATTATGCAAGTCATGGAAAATAAAACTGTAAGGTAGTATAATAATAATAATAATAATAGTTTATTTTGCATTTACGGTGTACAATAGAATTACATCAATAAAAAAAAAAAAAAAATAATTACGCAAATACAAAAAGAGAACGTCCAGACAGTTAAAACTGATACAAAGTGGACGCCCTCGGTTATGGTTTTGTTCGCCAGTCGCCAACCCCGGATAGCCCCAAGAGTTAACATTAGTATTAAAATATTAAAATCGTTTTAAGTACTTATATCCTCTCTACTTGAAGACTATCCGAAGACGGCGGCAAACGTAGAAACTAAACAAGGGTTTTTATACCTATAAGTTACAATGTATGAATTGTAAGAGATAAAAATAAAAATATATAAAAAATATATATTTCACTCGCTCGACACACACCAGGTCTCAAATTCCAAAATTATATTTTGTTTAAAGGAGGATGAGTACATAAATGCTAAGCGGTTTATAGTCTAATTAATTAATCTCCTATACGACTTTTTAAAGGCTGATAAATTTAATAATTTAATAGTTGCGGGAACTTTATTATATAAATTGTATATTTGAAAAGAAAATGATCGCTCGAAGATGGAAGTGCGATGTAATGGAGGAGAAATCAAGCCACGATGTCTTACATTTAAATTATGTATATCATTTCTGAATGTAATCTTTTGGTAGAGGTATGGGGGAGTTTTAAAAAGGATTATTTTATGGAAGAGAGTTACAGCATGGAGTTTACGTCTGCTTTTCATATCGAGCCACTTTGCACTGGCCAACTTGTGAGATATTCTGTCATACTTTCTAATACCATAAACATACCTCAAACAGGTATTTTGGACTTTTTGAATTCGGCGTTCCTCAGTACTATTTAAGCAAGGTCCGTAAACACTATCGCAGTAATTAAAATGGCTAAGCACTAGTGAGTCGGTGAGCTGAATCTTAGTTTTTTCAGGAAAAATATGTCGATTAGGATATAACATTTTAAGGTTAGAATAGGCTCTTTTTAAACACTTGTTCACTTGCGATTTAAAATTTAATTCAGTATCTAGATCTAGTCCCAAATTTTTTACGGTTCTCGAATACGAAATATCGTTACCAGCTAGAGAAATATTGATTCTCTCCTCCATCTGACGACGGTACTTTCCAAAGAAGAGCACGATTGATTTAGAAGGATTAATGGTTAGTTCGTGTCTAGTTGATTCAGATGCTAGTAAATTAAGATCATAATTTATCAATTCTTGTGCTCCTTCAAAATCAAAGTGGTCAAAAGAATACATCAATTGTGTATCGTCGGCATACAAAAATGGCTTGCAGTGTTCTAGACAACTGGTAATATTAGCCGAATAAAGAGAAAAGAGGATAGGACCCAAAATGGAACCTTGTGGCACTCCTCGAGAAATTATTTTAGTATTGGATGAGCCAGTATTAGTTTCTACGTACTGCCGTCTATTTTGAAGATAATTTTTGAGAAGATCAATAGCTTTTGGTGAAAACCCACAAAAGTGTAAAACACTTAACAAGATCTCATGATTGATGGTGTCAAAAGCTTTTGAATAGTCCAGGAGGATGAGTGCAGAAGTTTTACCATTGTCAATATTCTTTAATAAGTTATCTGTGATGTCTAGAAGTGCTGTAGTACAACTATGATCTTTTCTGAAACCCGATTGAGTTGCTGGCAATAATGCATACTTATTAATGTGTATAGTAATTTGATACTTCATAATTTTTTCCAGAACCTTAGAAAGGACTGGCAAAATAGAAATGGGCCTTAAATCGTTCATATTAGTTACGTCTTTTTTCTTTGGTAGAGGAAATACTTTTGAGAGTTTCCAAGTATCTGGAAATATAGATTGTAACAGACAACAATTTATAATATGAGCTACTATGGGTAAAATAAAGGGACAGCAATGTAATAACATCTCAATATTAATTTGATCAGCACCTGATGCACTAGACTTAATTTCTAGAAGATATTTATATATAACTGTTTGATTGACGGGAGAAAAAGAGAAGAGATATGGAAAATTGTTTTTATGATTGGTATTATAAAAGTTTATTAAGTTTTGATCTGGAGGGTTATTTGTTGATGATATGTTTAAAAAATGATTATTAATTTCATTCGGATTGTCGGCTATATCTGAAGGCAAACATTTGTGTGACGTTCTACCACAAACATTTATTTCTCTTAATTTAAACCAGACGAGCTTAGAATTATGTTTGTAATTATTAATATAGAACTCCACATAAGCTTTTTTTTCAGTTTTAATTGCGTTATTAGTTAAATTTCTAACTGTTTTATAATACTCCCAATGGTGTAGTAATTGTGTTTTCTTATATTTGTGAAGAGTTTATCACGCAATGACATCATGATTTTTAAATTATCTGTAAGCCAGCCAGGTTTCCGTTTCTTTGTATTAATAGATTTTACTGGTGCTAAGACATCAAAAATATTTAACAGAATAGCATTAAAATAATCTACCTTTTCGGTTAGATCATCAATAAAGTAAATATTTTCGAAATTACTGATTTCTAAAAAATGTTGCAATAATATAGGGTCGACTCTTTTTAGATTTCTAATTTTAATGATCTTGACTGGACTCTCGGGCAATTTTAAATTTAGAATGCAGTATGTCAAGCAGTGATCTGATTGAGTTGCATTGTAAACTCTAGGTAAACATTGAACATCACAGTTAACAGCATCAATATTTTGAGGTAAGACAATAACATCAAGTAAAGTTCTCGAATTTCTAGTAATCCTAGTTGGTTGATCTATAATCTGTTTTAAGTTGAATAAATCTATAATAGCTAAAACTCTCTCTGAAACACTGGATTCGTCTAAAATGTCAATATTAATATCACCACCCAAAAATATGTCATTTCCTATCAGAATCAGTTGAGATAAAGTATCTTCAAGAGTCTCCAAAAATTCAGTTATATTCTTACCCGCAGGTCTATACATAACACCAAAAATATACCAGTTTCTATTTATCAAAACTTTAATCCAAAGATGCTCGAGGTTATCAGAAATATTACTAAAAGGTAAAATTTCATATGTTAGTGTCGAGTTTAAATAAATAGCTAAACCGCCTCCTCTTGTTCCCCTATCTTGCCTTATTAAATTATATCCATCAATCTTTATAAATTCATTAGAAATATCATGTTTTAACCATGTTTCAGAAACACCCATTAAATCAAATTTTTTTTCGAGTAGATAGTTTTTTAAATCTAGAAACTTAGAAGTTAAAGACCTGGCGTTATAGAAAGCAAGTGAAATATATTTCATATGGTGATTATTACAAAATACAGAGTACAAAAAAAGAACTTATGCAAAAAAAGAAGAAGAAAAAAACAATAAACCCTAATGCCTACGAAAACACGAGTTATTTCACTCTTATTGCAGCTCCTACAAAAATTTATTTCATAATGAATTAAAAAATTAAATTACATTCATAAAAAAAGCAAACAATAAAAATTCCTATTATTTATAAAGTTTAAAATAAAAATAATAATACCCGCCCATGTTAACATAGTATACATAAAAACAGAAAAAAACAAAATCAGATAAAGGATCAAAACAACGACACTTTAATTTTCTGGTGAAAGTACCTGTACCGTATCGATAAAATAATCTAATTTATGACGAAAAATCAGTAGAGTTTTGGAGACGCTTTCTCTGTCCATTAACTGTTGCATAAATATCTCCATTATAAGTCCAAACTGCATTTCTGCCATATTTAGAAACAGCTTGTTTATATAAATCGATAGATGACTTAACTAAATCTTCTTTTATAGAGAGTGTACTGTACTTTAACATTTTTTTCTTCATAAATATTAAGTTACGTAGTTTATACGAGATGAAACGGATTAATATTGCTCTAGGGCGATCATTGGTGTCCCTTTTGCCAAGTCGGAAGCAGAGGTCAACGTCTGACACATTTATTGTTATATTCAATTTTTCATTAAATAGTTTTACAATAGCTTTTTCGAGATCACTTCCTTTCTCTTCATCCAGTTCAGCCAATCCGTAAAGAATAAGATTATTTTGTTTATAATATTTTTCTAGACGATCTACGTTTGATTCAAGTCTGTCTATCTTTTGCGTGTTTTCACTAACTTGACCAAACAGGGCTTGAATATTTTCTTCAAAAGTTTTGAATTTTTTATCTAATTGTTCGCTAATCATATTTGTTTGCTGAGTGCAAGTTCTAATAATTAAATCTTCCATAGAATTATCTTGATTTGAGTTATTTCGTGTGGTCGGCATAGTAGACACTGACTTATCAACGTGTTTAATAATTTTAAAATGGTTACCTTGTCACAGAAGAATGTTTTTTGAAGAATATTTTCAAATAACTATTTATAGGATTGTGTACCATCAACAGCACTTACTAGCCACTGTAACTCACTGAATGCACTTGAGTAAATAATTAATAATTTAATTTTTCCCAGTAAAAATGTACTAAATTTTGGGAGCTCGCAACAACACGTGTTACTCACACATAGGCGTAGTATATTGCAGATGGATCAAAATTGGTTTAGAATTAGCACAGAAAATATCTAAAACTAATTTAATTTCACCAAGAAAGTTATTTAACAGGACTACATTTAAGTTATAAACCACAACACCCCATAAAATTAAAGAAGTCATGGAAAAAATGAAAACTACAAAGGCATGTGGAGGATTCATAATATCAGTAGATATACTTAAAGAATTAAAGTTTGAAATTGCTAAAATATTTGAAAACAAGAAGGAAATTGTTAAAATATTTGAGTAGGTGCTTTAGTAAATCTTACTTTCAATAACGGTTCTGTAGCTCAAGTATTCAAGATAGCCAGAAATGCTTCAAAAATAAACGGATATCGCTACTTCTTTTCAACTCTAAAGTTATCGAAACATGTATGAACAATAGATTTATCACTCAAACATCAAGATTCTCCATTCTACCAGTTTCAAAAGACATTTGAAAAATGTTATTCTCAGTCAAATATTTTTTTTATATTTTGGAATAAATTAAATAAAAATACAGATATATAAGAAATATATCAGACTGTTTATTGTTTTAAAAATTAGACAATGTTTTTTTTAAATACACTATTTTCTCATAAAAAACAATTATTCATCTACTAATCTTCATTATTCCTATTAAAATTCTTTTATTTCTGTAATCCAGATCGCAAGTATTTGAATCGCGGTCATCGATATCGCTATTAGAGTTAATTATAATAAAAATAATTTTCAATCTATTAAAAACTCCCTCTCTGCCAATGTGTTTATTATAATATTGCTTAGAAAGGTCACAAATAAGTTCAATGGGGTTAAAAATACAATGGCAGGGAAGATTACGTAATACTTTGTCTATATTGTTCTGCTTAGGTAATTATATACCATATATTTCTTTGGCGGTTTGCACCTGTAAAAAGAATATTTTATTTATTTCTATTTAGTTGCTATTTCGTATAACGTGTGTCAATATCGCTATATTCTAAATTGTAATATCGAAACAATACATATCAATGATTTAATGTTAGGTACACCGTTATATCAAATCTTTTAACTTCATTTTTAATTTTTTGATATTGTTTTAAAGTTTATTTCTGAAAAAAAAGGCATTTTTGGGTTTCACTGTACATCTTGAAAATATGTAAAACATGTAGATGTTTATTGACCACTGTAATCAAATTTTTCCAATTAAATTGTCTTTATATGATTGCTAGAATAGCGTATCTACCATTAAATCTTCAATATGATGTGTCATTTCAATATTAATAATTTTTTCTACTTGATTTACACAATTACTGATACCTTAATTTACTTCAGATTTGGTGTTTTATCTCTTGCCATCGATTTTTGTAGGTCTAACACCCTTTGTCATTATTTTCCCAGGAGCTGTTTAATGTTTCATTTTGAACGATACATGTTTCATCAATGACAACGAACTGCTTCTGTTGTAATTCTATAATTTCTTAAAAACTGACCTATTTACAGTTCATGTCTTCGTTATCTTTTTTCCTTCATTCTTTTAATACAGTTGACAATGATGCAATATAGCCTCTCAATTTGCCTCTCAATCAACTTTTCTCTTAAAGGTTCCAAAGTTATATGTTGACCTGCAAATAAGTGTGTATTTATATTACTTTATACAAATTAAAACTTTTATAGGTAATATAAATAAATTATGATTGAATAAATAGATTTGTCTTTATACTTACTTGTTCCATACATATTATAAATACCACTTCGGATTCCACTTGTATCCAGTGTTATTGTATTAGTAGGTAATCCTTTGTTTAACAATTACAAATAAGTAGAACAATACAAAAATCTGGCGTACCAACTGCCAACCGTCAAACTGAGGCAATCAATTGTACTCGTCTACAGAAATATCCTCACAGGTCCATAATTAGTTACTCGTGTGATTAATTTAAATACATTTTCTACCTAAGAAAATATGACATCTGTCATCCTTTTATCATCACACTCTTTTCTACTCACTTAGAAACCAACAACATCGGTATTTATTATTTATACAGTTCCAAAATTATTACTAGAAATCTTCTTCTTTTTTTGTGCTGTCAATCTAAAAAGTATAACAATTGTCCGACAAAACCATTCATTATCATCATCAATAATTTTTATAAAAATATCTCTACAAGTCTATCATTAGTTTCTCGTATAATTATTGAATCTTCTTTTTAATCTGAAAAATATGACATCTGTCATTAAAACCTTCGCTATAAAAAACTTTTGCACTCACTTTTTCCTTAATTATTGACATTTCATTATTTAGTTTCGGTATTCGTACTTATTTTTTATTTCA
Source organism: Psylliodes chrysocephalus (assembly GCA_927349885.1). Classification (NCBI taxonomy): domain Eukaryota; kingdom Metazoa; phylum Arthropoda; class Insecta; order Coleoptera; family Chrysomelidae; genus Psylliodes; species Psylliodes chrysocephalus. The sequence goes on along the minus strand of OV651817.1, from coordinate 83,618,085 downwards.
TTTAATCATGATTAGTTTTATCAAATGTTTTTAATATTCAGTTTGACTTATTTATAAATAATAAAATTTGTTATTTTTTTTTTTGTTTAATATTGTTAAATTAATGACAGCTGTGTATAGTATAAAAATATGTTTCACCTGGAATAATTCATTAAGAATCAAAGTAATTAGGATTTAGTTTTTAATTAAAACCACTGGATAACTATTGATTACAGTATTGGAAATAAAATTAGATATTCAACGAAAGTAATTATTTTCTCTTCTATCCAATATCCTTCAAATAGAAGAACATCCGTTTTAGTCAAATTAAACATTTTTTTCAGATTAACTCTTTTGTATTCAAACGGAGCGCAACCTTTAATGCCTTTAGAGCCTCTATAAAAACCATTTACAATCCTAGAATCACAAAAAACACCATTAAACTGAAATGATGCAATCTAAGAGATCATTAATTTTCAATGTAAAAAAACCTGCGACCAGTGTAGGCGTAGGAAAAAATATCAAAGAGGTAGACTCCGTTTTAATAGTAAAAAGTGAAGTAGATTCTTTTTACTTTATTCAGAAATCACAACGTGACAAAATTCTAAAAACTAAACTGCTAATGATTACTATTCAAAATAGTAAGAGAAGTTTATAAATTATCATTTTCATAGTCTCATTTGGATGTAGCACCTTTTACAGGGTTGGCCTGTATATATTTAATGCATGTAAATTGATCTTCTGCTTTTTGTTGAATATAATAGAAAGAGGACTGTATATAAATGCTTTTTAGAAGTACGGTAAATAGGATAAAACTTACCTCACTGGGATTCTCGAGCCGAGAAAGCTTACGATAGCTGTATTAAAATTTATAAGAACATCTCTGTTTATGAATTTTCTCAAATAAATATTTCCAGAGTAATCGAAGTCGCTCAAGATAGACGTACCATAGAACTACTAGTGTAGAAGGATATTGTACTGTCAATACAGCAAGTATCATAGCACTATAAGGCGGCAAATTTGACTTGTCCAGAGGTGCCCCATGTCCGAACCTGCCCCACCTTACCCTAACCTAGATCATTCTTTTTATTCTGTTTTTGTAAATGTATAAATGTGTACATAATTTTTTTATATATATATCTTACTCTATATTTTATATTTGTATATTAGTATGCCGAAGCACTAATGAAATATACCGGGTGTCCGCGCGAAAACTTTAAATGGAATTATTTCTGGTGTTTTAAAATATATCGACTTGAGATTTTGGAAGGTCATTAAGGAAGTAGGGGGTAAATTAATAGTGTATAAGATACCACTCCAACATGATATCTGCCTCCCCCAGCCACCCCCGGTTCAATAGTTTAAATGACACCCTGTATTTTTTTTACATATTCTGAAAGAGCGTAGTTTTTTTAGTATATCTATGTGAAAAAATTACTTAATTACATAATGAACTTTGAAAGATATTTACAGCTAAAGGTTCAGATACCAGATATTCAAATATCGAAAGCAAAAAATAATAGCAAGCCATGAAAGCTGCTTCGTTGCTTGAACTGTCAAATAATATTGTTTGTGACACTTCTGTTTACTCGTTAGTACAAAAGTTTTCGAAAAAATTTGACTTAGTTTAAATTAAATAGCTAAAAAAATAGAAAAATGTTCTACAGTTTGGAAGAAAGAACTGAAATTGAAGTTTTATATGGGATTGCAAACAGAAACTATTCGCAGACGGCAGCATTATTTAACGAAAACCATCCCAACAAAAATGTATCTGCTGTTTATGTAATTAATCTAATACAAAAATTTTTTGAAACTGGATCGGTAAATAATAAAAAACGTGATAAGAATAATCGTGGAGCACGAGATGAAGCAACGCAAGTTGCAGTTCTTGGTCACGTAAATTTAGACCCACAGCTTTCAGTTAGAAAATTATTAGAAGCTTCGGGAGTGGCAAAAACAACGTGCCATAAAATATTAAAATTAAATAAAATGCATCCTTATAAAATACAGCTTCATCAAGAGTTGGGCGACGATGACTTCGATAGAAGAGTTCAATTTTGTGAAACTATGACAGGCATGATTCGGCAAAATAGAAATATTTTGCGAAATATTTGTTTCAGTGACGAAAGTTGCTTTTCCTTAAATGGTTTCGTAAATAGACACAATTGTCGATATTGGAGCGATGTTAATCCCCACGTTTTCCGAGAAGGCCATACGCAACGTCCCCAAAAAATTAATGTATGGGCAGGAATTCTAAATAACCAAATAATTGGTACAATTTTCTATCACGAGAATTTAACTGGGCCTAGATATCTCGAGTTTTTAGAAGAATTAATACATCCTCTTATCATTCAGTGCTTGGAAGAAACCTTAGATCAAATGCAGGAGGATCAGTTATACTTTCAGCAAGACGGAGCTCCCCTCATTACTGTTTAGAAGTAAGGCAATATTTAAATACCGTTTTTCCAGGACAATGGATAGGTCGTAGGGGTCCTATTGAATGGCCAGCTCGCTCCCCAGACTTGACCCCACTGGATTTATTTTTATGGGGACATTTGAAGTATGTTGTTTACAGGACACCACCACAATCCATTGATGATTTGCGTAATAGAATCATAGAGGAATGTAGAGATTTAACACCACATGTCTTTGAAAATATTCGGAACGCTTTCGAGAATAGACTGTACTATTGTTTAAATGTAAACGGTGAACATTTTGAACATTTGATTTAACTAAAAAAATAAAAAGAGTCCTTACTTTAGTTTATAAAGCGAAATTTTGTTGGTCTATAAGAATACCAATTTTTGTGATAAGTTGTATTTTTTTGTGATAAGTTATATTTTTTTGGATAATTTGATTTTTTGTTTCTATCTGCTTTAATTATTTTGAAATGTATCTACTGTCCAAGGTTACTAGTTCTTTTTTTTAATATCTGGTATCTGAACCTTTAGCTGTAAATATCTTTCAAAGTCACATAGAGATACTAAAAAAACTACGCTCTTTCAGAATATGTAAAAAAAATAAAGGGTGTCATTTAAACTTTTGAACCGGGGGTGGCTGGGGGCGGCATATATCACGTTGGAGTGGTATCTTATACACTATTAATTTACCCCCTACTTCCTTAATGACTTTCCAAAATTTCAAGTCGATATATTTTAAAACACCAGAAATAATTCCATTTAAAGTTTTCGCGCGGACACCCGGTATATAATTTATAATTTTACTGCCATTACTGTTTGCACATACAGGTGGTTAACTTAATTTATAATTTTTCAAAACATTTGTTAACATCCATTGTTATTAAATTTAATTTAAATAAAATAAATAAATTATATTTGAAAGTACTTTATTGATACCTTACTTGTCATTGCTCATATTGAATCGTCCCTACTCAATAAACAAATTCAGTACTAAACGTCATACTATCTTTGAAATATTCGAAAAACAAATCATTTACATATGGCTTGGCTTAAAAAATCGAAGTGTCTCAGCTGTTTTTAGAGTATAATTATGTTTAGTATGTATCGTAATTATAGATTGCAATCCTTTCTGAAATAATACCACATTTTTTAATAACTCTTTTTTATTTTTTTATGCAAAAATGACCCAAGCATATTTATAGCCATAAATTAAAAAAAATCAAGTTTGTCTTATACCAAACCTATTATATAACCATCTTCGTGTAGCCACCTCAATTTTTTCATATATAATAAAATCCTCTTTGACATTACAAAGCGTTTTAAACTAATTTCTAGACAAGCTCCGGCACAAAGCAAAAATTCCTTTACAGAGATATGCATGTCGCTTCTTTTAGATACGTTCCGTTTTTTTTTTCTTTTAGTCGATACACGAAAAAGTCCTTTTTGCGTTTTAGAAAAAGTATTCTCGGAGAAACCGAGATATTTTGGGACGGCTTCGGTAGCTGGACCATGTCCGAAATCGATTACTTATCTTGTCTTTGGAACTAACGACCTTGTTTCGAAAAAAGTAAATCTGCGAATGTTCATTTGGTTCATTATTACTGGATTAGGTTCACCAAATCGTAATGTATAGTAAATTTACTCAAAATGTATACAGTATGACCGGTGTGAATTTAGCGACCAATTTTTAGCGACTAATTTTCCGAAAATTGCCGAGCTGTCAGTGGCGTCGTAATTATTGTAGGGGGCATATACAAAAGAGAACATAGTCGCAATCAAATATATCGGTACCTAGACATTAAGGACGGGGTATCCCTGTGTATTAAAATTGTATGTGTAGACCAAAAGTTAAATCGACAGTTTTCCGAATATGTAGTGTTTAAAAATCTAATTTTTAGCCAAATTAAAAATAAAGGTCTAACTTAGGTCACCTTACTATTGAAAATTAATAAATTTATTATTTTCATTAAAAACTAATCATGTAAAATAACCCCCTTTTATTTCATCTCAAAGGTGCCGTCTAGAATTATTTTAACCTCGATGTCAAACAAATAATAAAAAAAATGTAATACGACCTAAGTTCAACCTTTACTTGGAATTTGGTACACTCAGAATATTTAAATATTGTATATTTTTCAAAACGTGTAGATTTGAAATTTATAAGTCACTTTCTTTGAAAAAACATGTCAAAACGAATTTGGACCAAAAATGGCGTCTAATTTAACTCTAAATAAACCCCGAAAAATCAATAATTACTTCATGTAATGTAATAAAGATGGTGCTCCGATCGATAATATTTTGACTAGTATTTGATTATTTCCGTTTATATTAAGTGTGTTTACGGGGGATATACGAGATGATAATACTGCCTCTGATACTGTTTATATGATACAATTGGAAACGACCTTTTTTCATCGGCACTCTTTTTTCTGACCTTTTGACACGCGCCTATTTGTTATATGATGTATGATTATCGGTTATTTATCAACTAAAAGTATAGGAAATTAGTACATTGTGAATGATAATATCATTTTAATGCTATTTTTGAAACTAGTTCAAAAGGTGCATTTAACGATACTCAATGTTTCATTTTACCGTCAGTTTTAGTTTGACATATCCGTCATTTTATGTTTACAAAGCTCAGTTTCTATTCGAAAGTAAGAGTAACAGTCAAAATAAAATGCGAAAAACACTTTTTATCAATTTCGTTTATGTCAACTGAAAGCGACAATTGCTGAAGAGGTAACAAATAAATTAGGTCGAGAAATAAAAAAATCTATACTATAAGTAACATACCATATATTATACCTGTTAAAATAAATCAAAAATAAGAGAACATATCGTTGACGTATATACTTTTCCATCTGTGTTTAGTGATTACCAATTGCAAATTACGTATGAACATTCTTCTGCGCAAAAAAAACTATTATTTCAAGTACTTGTATCATTAAAGTCCATTAAATTATAATTTTTATAAATTTGCTAATCTTTGCACTTTAAGTTTCATTATATGGGGTATCCAGACATTTTAATCCTCTTCTATTTAAAATTATCTCAGGTGCCATATATTCCGAGTAAAATTTTTCTAATTTTTCAACCATATTTTAAAAAAAAAATGGGTTGAAAATGAATTTTTTCAACAAATAGTGGATTTTCATCTCCAGTATATACTACAAAGTAGCACAATTTTCTTTGAGCTATACCTAGCTGTCCTTGAATCTAAAAGTATATAAAATCATTATTAGAAAATCAAACATAAAAAGAATATTAATATTGTAGTATCATTTCTAGCACATTTCTTAAAAATCATGAATTATTTTAACATATTGAAATTTTTCACCTGGTAAAAGTAGTTATGGTTTTCTTTTAAATGAATGTCACCATCTTCTATTTTTAAGCATGGAAATGGGTTTGAATATTAGGTAATGTGCGCCAATAATGTCAAATTATGACAATTCGCAGAAAACGTCAACTTTTTATTTAGATTTTAATGTGCAAAAGCCTACCTACTTTGGATATTGATCGTAGAAAAAATATATTCAGAATAATGAAACATTATTATTAAATAACAAATTTTTTTATTGTCAAATTTAATACGTAATATTATTTTTTAATTGCAAATATTTGAATGTTAAAATTATAGCGTTTAATTTTTTTATTCAATGACGAACTCGAGAGTGATAGAAAAAAAATACTACCTACCTTTAATGCAGGAAGTCGATGTCAATTTATCCAAAAATAAAACTGATTAAAATGTACAATGAAACTCACTAGGACACTTGGCACAAATAAATCAATTTTCTATTAAAGAAAATAACACTTATTAAAAACAAACAGCACAATAAAACACTTCAGAAACGTGTGATGTAATTTTGAAAACTAAATACCCGTAAGCTTGTTTGTAAATTTATAGACTCTTAACTCCTTCCCCCAGCCTTCATTAAGTATATTAAAAGTCGTGACGTCATATTGGCACAGATATAAGGTAATGTGTTATTGACAATCAGGGAAATGTTTCTAGGAAATAACTACCTAAGATAAGATAAGATAAGATAAGATAAATGAATGTTAAATACCTACTCATAATATCTATTGTAAGGTTTTTGTACTTTAATAGGATAAATATTTATGCGGGCCTGGAAATTCCAGGAAATGACCGTCAAAATTATCCAAAAACATTAGGTTAGTACCAAAACATCAGATAACAGATAACTTTGGTATTTAACCAATTAATCACAATTAATATTCTTGAACATTCAAATGACAAAAACTTCCATCTTTAACCAATGAGAATATAGTTTTCATTCGATACTTCAAAATCACAATTTATTAATTAGGTAGAATAGTTTTAAAATATATTGCGAATTGCGACACGTCAACAGTCCCACTCCGACTCAATGTGGCGCAATTATTGTGGCAATATATTTTGAAACGACTCTATATTCGTGACTTGAAATTATAAACATCCCTCGTATTACTACCCGTATATAAACAAAATTATTTGTTTTAGGAAATATTTATATTTAATGTGAGGCAAGATATCGTTTTTGTTGTTACCTACCTACCTACCTACCTACCTACCTACCTACATTCTTTACTTTGGTCCAGGAAACAAAGTCGATTTTCGTTAAAAATAAAATGTAATAGGTAGGTAATACTTTATAAAACAGTACAATAAAAGTATTGAAATAAAGTATGCTCATACTCCAAAATGAGTCCTAGGTTAACATTTTTATAATATTATAAATGGCATATAAAACGATTGGACCGTTTTCACAATCGCGAAATTATTTTTTTTTTATTTGGTAAAATCCCGGCAATTATTGAAAAATAGATTTTATGTTCAGGACTATTATAATCCTTTGAACTCAGTCTACTAAAAATCGGTTTATAATACATTATAATACAATATCCCCTAATAGCTATTCGGTCGATATTTATAGTTACTTAAAGATTTCTGTAATAATTTGCACTAATTCAGTCTCTAGTCGGTAGGTAACAGCACCTCCTTGATTGAATCTAAATTGACATAATTTAGTTCAGAAATTCCTAGGAGATGCTGTCCTTAAGTAAAGGTCGGTTGACCGAACAACACATCTTTTTTGTGAGTGCGTATAGCCTGTTTGTATTGTTTAGTATAAGTGCATTAAATAATCTTTTAAATCTACTTCAGAGTGCATTTAATCAATGGGAAACCTACTTGGTAATTCTTATCAATATCATTCTTATACAAAAAAAATGTAAACCAGCATTTTAAATATATTAGTTGCGGAGCTAAATCGATTTGAGTAAATTCTGTTTAAAGCCAAATGTCTGATACTGATATTTTAAAAAAATTCATTGTTGAGCAGAATGAGATTCTTGCTCAGAAGATTGCCTTAAAAATTGATGATGCAATTGGAGCTGATGAAGTTGGTCTAGATATGCCCCTGTATTGTTGTCCCTATATCATCAAATGTCTTATTCACATTATCAATACGTCAATCAATAGTGCCATTTTTCCATCTCAATGAGAAGCTGCCAACGTACTACCTTTGAGTAAAGTTAAAAACCCTACTCAATATAAAGATATACGCCCAATTAATATCCTGTGCACCGCAGCTAAAATATATGAAAAAATCTTATATGAACAAATACAAAGTCATTTAGATGATAATCAAATAATACCATCGAATCAGTCCGGCTTTAGACGCAACTATAGTTGCAATACGACACTACTGTCAATAACTGATGATATCATTACGGCAGGTGATATTAACCTTCTTACTATTCTAGTACTTCTTGATTATAGTAAAACCTTTGATAGAATTAATCACCAGCTGTTGCTAGGAGTCTTGCATTTCATTAGTTTTAGCGATACAGCTTTGAATTTAGTACGTAACTACCTAAGTGATAGGTTTCAAAGAGTTAAATTACGTAATTCCTTTATCTTCTCCAAAAAAAATATAACAAACGGTGTTCCACAAGGTTCTATTCTCGGGCCTCTATTCTTCTGTATTTATACTAGTTTATTTCAAGATTGCCTTTAGCATTGCCGCTCACATTTTTATGCCGACGATACGAAGTTACATATATCCTTTCCCCCCTAAAGATTTTCACAATAACATTTAAAATATAACTAAGGATTTAACGGCAATTTTTCGATTATCTAATGACTACTGCCTTAATATAAATTCTTCTAAATCAAAAACCCTGCTGTTTGGTCGGAAGCACTGTTGGCTTCAATATAAGGATCAATTTAAGATTATAGTAAATAATGAAACTTTACCTACTTCGGAAATATCAAAAAACTTGGGCTTATTTTTAGATACGGATCTACGGTTTGTAAAACAAGTAAACCAAATTATAAAAAAATGTATGACTAACATAAAAATGATATATGCAAATAAATACATCTTAACTCATTAATCTAAACGTACGTTGTGCGAATCACTAGTATTTTCACATATACATTATTGCGATTCGGTATATGGCCCTTGTGTAACACGATATGATAGTCAACGGCTTCAACGCATGCACAATATTTGTATTAGATTAGTGTATAATTTAAAAAAAAGGCAAAGAGTGTCAGCTAAGCAATTTGAATTGTCTTGTCTATCTGTTCAGGAAGCGCGTTTTTTACACACCTGTTGTCTCTACCAGAAAATTGTCAATCTTAAAACTCCCCCTACTTGTATAAAAAAATAAGATTCAGGAGCGATGTACACAATATTAATATTCGCCACTGACAGTTCGGCAGTTTTCGGAAAATTAGTCGCGAAAAATTGGTCGCTAAGTCATAGAAATAGTATAGAAAGCCGATTCCATATATCAAAAATGAAACCATAAGGAGAAAATAGTGTGTCGGAGCTCATGCGTATAACGGTGCTGGCTCGAACAGGACCGGTGCAAGTTTTTTATTGATCGAACAAATAGTTGGCACGATGTTTCAGTCATATATTTTTAGAGATGATTCTATATAGAAAACGATGAAAAAAATCTAAGTTAAGGTAAATATGGTTCTGAAAGTGCTTATTAAAGAAAGATATGGCATAAAATATGAATTAGTTAATTTTCGGCAATCATTAGTACTGTAGTCACGAGATTTTGCTTGTGATTTGACATCTTATTTGATTTAGTATCATTTGCTACAACTATGTTGTTTTGAACTACTTAAAACATTTTCACTCGAACGGCGTACGTGATTCAATTTAAAAATACTTTCCAGAATAAAACCACGTGTTCCGATTTTGACTTCGTTTATTATTAAACACCGAAGTTATATACAAAAACGTTAATCCACAATCTAAATTAGGTACTATCTCAAGAAAATCACTGTTACAATTAATTATTTAACCAAAAACTAAAATACTTTTTAGATACGTAACCAGAAATGGACTGGAACATTTATCCTAATATTGATTTTCTCTCTCCCTACTTAAAGGTAAAACTTAAAGCAATAACAAATTGCCTATCTACTAGGGTCGGTAACTAAACGTATATACAGATGCTACGTTTGAGAATCCACATCGGATGCATTTTTTACATCTCGAGCGTTTTTTTATCCACATCGGACACATCTGTCCCATTACATTTACGTATACTGAATCACGTGATCAAAGATTTACTACATCTCAGATGCATCAGGGGGGCTATTTTCAAACTCGAGAGAAATCATTTCTCTCAAGAGAAATATCATACGTCAACGTAAAACAGTATTTTTAGGGCTCTTAGGGCCAGTGTGAACTCACTGATTGTTTCTCTCGGTTTATTTAGAAAGAATTAAAATTCTCCTAGGAATTTTAATCCTTGAGGCCTTTAAAAACAGGGTTTCTACATTGACATATTACATTTCTTATGAGAATCTTGAGAGAAATGAGTGCTCCCATACTTTGAAAATAGCCCCCCCGATGGGAATTCTCAAACGCGGCAAGAATTGGCGGATTTTGTTCATACTTAACATTACACTCGCGCACTGACATTTAACCTGGATTAAATATAACTATACATATAAATATTTACAAACAAAGATACTTTTCCAAACAGGCAATCATTAGTACTGTAGTCACGAGATTTTGCTTGTGATTTGATAGTATCATTTGCTACAACTAAATTTAATCTGGGGAGTGCAAAATAGGGGGCAGTTGCTTTTCGCCCAGGAATATTATGTTCGACATTTTTTTTTACATTTTGTCAGCCGAGACTATGAGTCCTTACCTACAATTAGACAGAAAACCTTTCATGTTTATCATTTTCAATATAAACTAAAAAATACTACTACATTTACTTGCTACATATTTTATTTTAATTTTAAACCCTTTTAAAAGGGGCTTTCGGTTCCATAATAAAAATTAGTCGCTGCTTACTAGCAACATTCTATACAGTCTAAACCAATTTATGGATTGTTTTCGATCAATTTAATACAAAGATTTAAAGTTTTTAGTCGATGATAACATTCCACATCAGCACATTGCAAACCTATTTTATAAATAATAAGAATAAACTTGTAAATCATTAATTTGGTAGTTATCTCACTTATATGTTTTTTTGTGTATATGTTCCATCGCTATCAGAAATAATAGAAGTGGCATCTCATTTAAAATAAAACGAAAATAACAGAACTGTTAGAATATTTTGGATGAAAAGATCATAACCTGCTTACTATTTTTAACAATTTTTAACAAAAATTCATTCATTGTTTTGTCAGATATCGATAATGTCTCCCCGTCGCTGGGCAGCCTGTATATAAATATACAGTTTTCTCTATTTACATAATTATAATTCTTAGGTAGGTTTAGATTTTCAGATATAAATCTTGTAATAAATAATATAGCTGCTTAATACATTGATTACATTTTCATTAGCCAATGTAAAAATGTCTTTTATTGTACCTAGGATATAACTAAACACTACAAAAAACTAAAAATAAAATGCCACTTACATCGTGTTATTAAATAATAAACTACAAACGGTCCTGCAAGGGCAGCGTCATATAGTTTTGAAACACCGGATTTTAGTGCTATTGCCAGGTCAATATTGAATTTGTAGGTGAATCGCTTATTGAACATTAATACCACTGATCTGTTATTTTATACAGATCAGTGATTAATACCGTATTTGTACATATTTTTGTGAATGTAATTACACATAAATATTATTATATAGTTGATTATTTAAATGTTTATAAGTTATTTTGTGGCGATATTTCATAGATATAAACTGTTTAAATCATATAATTTAAAAATAAATTAATATAAAATTATTTTCTGTTAAGTATGTTTAATATACTTGGCAACACTACAGGGACAAGTCATGCATATTGCGCAAGCTTCTAGACACACTATTTTGCGATGTCAGGCGCAGAGACGCGTTTTTATGCACAGTAGGTTTCAATTTCTGCTTAAATTTTATATTTATATTGGTCTTCTATATTATTTCTATGCGCTAAGTTCACAATTTTGTTACAGTATGGTACAATTGAAAGGAAAAATAAGTAGTGAGTCTGAGAAATCAATCCCACATTCACAAAATGTTTATTGAATAGAAAACATGGCAACCGGTGAAGGCCAAAAAGTGAAGAAAACAATTTTTGATAACTACATATTGTTCTTTAATTACAAAATTACAAACCTGCTACACCTGATGATATAAATATCACAGGCATAATGATCTAAGAGGAGTTAAAGGATCCCGCATGTTTATATTGAATGTGTTAAAATTTAACTATATTGTTTAGTTATTAAATGGAACTTTCTTATGGAACCAAAGTTTGCAGAGGTCTAGAGCTCCAGAGCTGTTAGAAAGCGGCAAAAGTTACAAGTGTAGAAATAATATTTTTATACACAATCGGCTTAAATGTTTCTCTGATATTGTCGATAAACAGGAGAAACAGCGATGGCTTATAAAAAATTAGCCCATCGATAATTGTGAACATAAATTTTGTTCAATTTCATCATTCCAATTAAATAAATCGCTTTATCTTGGTCAAAATTAATTAAACAAATCCACAATTTTCCGTATCTAATTTATTTTTTCATCGATTCCTTAATTTCTCACTTTTAATAGGCATTAAGAATATTATTTCTACTTGTTAAAAATAGACACTTGGCTCCGATTCAAAATATCCAGGCGATATTTTTGAATGGCACCGGCTTACAACAGCTGCGTGACAAAAATTTTAGTGTGTGTAACAGGATTTCAATGGACTGTTTGTGTTTCTTCACTAATATTAGAAAAACAGAACTGAATCGTGGCATTTGATTATTTTTTGAGAATATCAATGATATGTAACTCGCCTACAAAGGTATAGATTAAGTAATTTGTGTCTAAATAGCTAAATAATAATTTTTATATCTAAACTTGATTAACATAATACTGGCGGGAAAATAATATATTCAAAAATATGTGAAAACTGTAAAAACAATTATTTAAAAAAAGTAAAAGGAATTTCTAACAAATTTTGAGCTTTGTTTGAGCAATTTTCAAGGGTCATATTACAAGAGTTGAAAATTTATCAATTTTTCGTCTTTTCATTAACAAACTTCACATTCACGTTTCCTTATTTTGGTGCTATGGGTATAGTCTCAATAAAAGAGGAGTGATGCAGAAGTGGGGATATAACCTCACATTCCATAGGCGTACTTCACAAAATAAGTGTTTATAATATAAATAAAGTCACGGCATATAAAATGGTATATACGCACTTTCTACATTAATTTCTGAATGAAAAAAGTTAATTAATTTCAAAAATAAAAATAAACCTTATAAGTCCGACGGGAAGCCCGGTCTAGGACGCAGAAAAAAAAACCGAGGTACAACCAAATGGGATTATTTCAAAAAGAATGTTTTTTTTTACATTGAAAATGGAAATTGACGACGACTCTCTTCATTGGTCGAGACTAAATATATAGGCAAAACACAATTTTTTTTTTGTTAACTTTGAGCACTCGTAACTTTTTTACTAAAGAAGTTAGAACAACAACTTTTTTCTCAGACGATTGAGCAGTTCGCCTACGCCTCGTGCTCAAATTCCGTCTTCGTGCGATATGTCCATTATATCCACTCTTGTTGCACCAACTACTAGTTTGAATTTGTTTTTATGTTTCCTTGCTACTGCGAGTATTTCTGTCACAGAGTACATAAGGGAGAGCGGGGCACAGTGGCCATTTTTTTTTAAATTGATAAATAGATGCATATAATTATCAAACAAACAATTCAAAATTTTACACAGGGTTTATTGGAACATAAGACTGTTATTTATTGTAGCAATTATTTATTTAAATAACTCTAGGTATCCAGAAAAAAATGTTTATTTTACATGCAAAAAGTGGCCAGTGTACCCCACAATCAGGCGTATAGTGAACATATTCCAGGATACAACACTGTCCCTCATGTTGTGAAGAATGTTATCTGTGAAACCGTAAAGACAGTGTAAGAACAATGTCATAAAAATAAATGCATTAATCAAAAATTATAAGTCAGAGGAATACGTTCCTTTTTGTCCAGCATCTTCTACGATACAGCTTTGCAACCCCCAAACGTCATGAAACAGAAAATACATAGTATAGGTATAAAATAAATGAGTCAAGTACTAACTTTCCTTCTCGAAAAGACATATATGATTAACCCTACGTTACTCGCGCCTATTTGAATGGCTTCATTACTTGCGGGGTGTTTCTAACACCCAGTCTAAATTATTGGAGACATAATGGAGAACTTGTGTTTTTCGTTCTATCATTTTTTTTTATTTTTAGTACTATTGTTAATAAATAAAACAAAATGTTTATTAAAATTATTTATTTTACGTGACTAAAATCTTAATTTTCTAAGTAGCGAATTTAGGGACAAAATGAGACACAGTTATGAAATAATAAAAAAATAACTTCTTATCCTAATTATAAAAACATAAAAACATTTTCTTTATATAAGTAATATTCTAAACTACGTCAGTCAAAAAAATTAGGAGTTTTGGTAACACGTATCACATACAGTGTATGTGTTTTAGGCACATATTTTTTTTACATTTTTCGCAACCTGTCTTGCACTTGCGGACATGCAGTACATCTTGACTTTTTAAAAGGAATATCTTCATGGGGTGTTTTTTGTTTATTTAGAAGCCTTTTGAGTGGTTCTCTAAGGCAAGAAATTTGTGATCTCGCCATGATTTGGGGCTGCACAAGATTGAGACCAATCTCTTCTAGGAATTTCGACCTACGCATTTTTGTGTTGGGATTATTTGCATAATAAATTATATGCGAATTTATTCCTGCTGTATTCAAGAAGTGATAGAATACTCTCAAAGGCCAGCGACGACAAGTTCTTGCTATGTTGTAGGTTTGACACTTTTGGTCAACAGTATCAACGCCCCCTTTAGTCATATTATAAAACATTATTATATCTGGTTTTTTAACATTTGGGGCAATTTCTACCAGAGTATCATCATTTATGTGCATTGTTGATAAAAGAATTACGTTTTTATTTGTTATGAGACAAGTTTCAAGGGAATTTTTTGATTAAATCCGAAAATAGATTGCCCAGGAACCTTATTTCTAATAAATTGTTGTGGAAGCTCTTTCTTATTTTTTCTGAGCGTACCGACTAACGCTATCTTTTTAGCTAGTAACTTTTCTGCTAATGGTACACTAATATACCAACTATCTGTTGTGAGGTTTCTTCCAGAACCAAAAAGAGGACGACATAAACGCAGAACAATATCAATGGCCTTGTAGCTCATCTGGAAATCACCATCAGGCTGCGTGCCAAGATATGGTTCAAATTGTAAGGTGTACGTCGTTCTGGAATCACATGAGGCAAAAAAATTTACACCATATCGTGCTGGTTTGTTGGGAAGGTACTGTCCAAAAGAGCATTGGCCTTTAAA
The DNA here is from genome assembly GCA_927349885.1 of Psylliodes chrysocephalus. Taxonomy (NCBI): domain Eukaryota; kingdom Metazoa; phylum Arthropoda; class Insecta; order Coleoptera; family Chrysomelidae; genus Psylliodes; species Psylliodes chrysocephalus. Next base: position 83,602,827 of record OV651817.1, on the reverse strand, counting down.
ATTTAGAAGTTGTTCATCTATTGTTACATATTTCCCAATTGAGTAATTTGCTTGGCAGTTGCTATTGAATTGAGTATAGATGCTTCTAATAGGAGCAAACTTATCAAATACTCTTCTTTCTTCTCGAGTATGTATGTTGTCAAACCTGAGACATTTCATGAGGAAAAACGATTGTAACTCATAGTTTTATAAAATATTTCAAGTCCAAGTCTTGACACCTTCCATAAATCTTTAACATTTCTATGGCTTGATTTGCAAATCCAGGATAAGATAAGTAACCCAAAAAATGCATTTACCTCTATTTTATTAGTTTATTTGCAGTCTCTTGAACGTTTGTAGTTCTCAGATAGGTTATTTATAAAAATATTGGTGCATTCTACAATTTCTTCGACAATGTCTTCAGATATAAATAAATTAAAACATTCTAAGAGAGACTTACAATTTCTGGCAGCATTCTTTGGCCCTGATAGATGAGAAATTATATTTTGACTCCTAGTTCTTACTTGCGTCCAATTTTTCTGATTCGACCATCTTGTAACCTTATCATTGTCAAGAAAAAAAGATGACCCATCAATTTCTTGTTCCTCGTCACTTGACAAATCTTCTTCACTTGAATATTCAGTATTGAGCTGTGCACTTGGTTCATCAGGCTCTGAATCGCTTTGTATGTTATTCAACTCTTGATCGGAAGTATTTTCATCATTGGGCAATAATTCGTCATCAGTTTCATCAAATAATTTCATCAAACGTGCTTGTTCCTTCTCATAATCTCCCATATTTACCTAAAATAAATGTGGAATAATTATTTTAAAAAGGTTTAATAATATCTAAATATCTAATATTCAAAACACTATTATGAATAACTAAAAAAAAAAAATACTTTTTAAAAATAAATATATATCTGATAAAAAAGCTAACGTCAATAATTGCGGGGTGTTGTCAACGCCCCAAACTCGTGCTTACGGAGTAACGGTTAGTTGTACACTAATAAGCGTTTGTAAGACTCTGGAAGGGAGGGAATGATGCAGCTACTGTTGCACAGAGAGACCTTAATATTTCCGCATAAAATATAGGACTGTTACTAAGCGTATGGGGTGTCTCAATCACCCCGCGAGAGTAAAGCAGGGGCTGCTTCATAGTCCAGGAAGTTCACTAAAAAAAAATCCTAAAACGAACACCATATTACTACTACTGTTACCACTATCACCACCACCACTAGTAATTTTTTTGGGTTTTGTTTTTTTTTATTTTTGTTTTATTTCTTTTTTGTTAGTATTTTTACTTCTAATTATATTCTACTACTAATTTTTTTGGGTTTTTTGTTTTTGTATTTATACTGCTTCTACAACTAATTGTTTTGGATTTTTGTTTTTTTTTGTTAGTCCTTCTACTACTAATTTAGAAACGTTAATCAAAAACTAATAATATAATTTTAAGTTTTAAAATGAGTAATATTATTAGAAAAATAGATGATAGTGATAAAGATGAATTTGTTTGGACCTACAAGAAGTCAGTGAAATATCAAATGCAGCGATATTAAACCTATTACCAAATAAATAATTATTTATCTTTATTGTCGCTCTTTTAAAATTATTATATTTTAATGTATAATGTTCTTTTTCTAAAATACAACTTAATAACGTAAATTAATGGAAAATTTGTACAGGGGTGTTGCAACGTTATGTGCTTAGTCAATTGCAGCAAATGTTGTATAATACAATTAGAAGTAGCAATTTCTTCAAATTTGCTATCAAATACTGCTCCTAGTCGAGCAATAAATAAAATAAAATCATCATCAGGCATAAGCAAATTGCCAAAGACTGTGAGTTTCATATGCCTCAAAATAACAAACATTTTTTAATTAAATAGCCACAAACATTACGTTCGAAATGTTGTTTTAGTATATCACTATTTCTATAGTCACTGTCAGTAATAGCTGTCATGCAAGCAACTCTGTGACGAAGCTATTATATCAGAAATAAAGATTTTTTGAATATCGTGCAATTTTAATAAATTTTGTTCTGCATCTCCTTCAAAGTTTTCAGTACCGGAGTGAAACAATTTAACACATAATAATTTTTTAAACGATCTTTTAAATTGGATTGCTATGGGATTTTTACAGTTTCCATTTTGTTGCCTAATGGATCAAAAAAATTTCTCGAGGCAATCTTGATTTAAGCTCCTGGTATAAACAAAGGGTAAATTATTACATAAGTAGGACTGCCATGAATGTATAAGTCCACCAATGTTACAGGTTATCTAATTCTATAACAAAAAAAAAACACTTATAATACTAGGGTTACAAAACATTAGAATCAAGGAATCTGTAAGACCAATAGCACCTCCATTGTTGAGTATACATTAAAATACATTAATAGAAGGCGTGTTTACTGGTGCACCAGTGTAGTAGCAGCGCATGCTTTCCCCTTTCACATGAAGTGGATCCTCTGTATATACTCTGTGTTTCTGCCTTCAAAGATTTAGAAGAAATAATAATATTTTTAGAATAAAGCCATTTTAAAATATCTGCTTTTTTCCATCGACTGTGATAGGATGCATTATCCAAAACAATAACTGAGTTGGCTGGAATTTTTTTTATAATGTTCTGAAATCAACTTTCAAATATTGGACCATCCATTTCTTCATGGTAGTCTTTTATTTTCTTTGATTCGAACTTTAATAAACCATCTATCAAAAATCCATCGGTGCTTCCAATGTGGGTTATTATTAAACGAACTCCTTTTCCTGTTGAATTTTTTAATTAACAAGTGGCTTGTTTTTTAGTTTTGATTGAGGTATCTTGCCAAATTTTTGTTACTGTATCTCCAGCATTTTCCAAGTTTCATTTAATAAAATACTCTTTTATGCTGATTCCTTGCATCTGCTATTAACATATAATACACGATAAATTATATGATACAACAATATCCAGATTTTCATTATGATACAGTTCTGCAATAAGTAAATTGACAAGTAGCAGCAGAATTTGGCAACAGGATAATCTGACATTTGTTTTATAGAGTGAAAATGACACAATTCTATTAATATTTGATTATAAATAAAGTCGTAGATAAAATATAGTGTGGAACTCTCATATAATGACTTGTAACGCTTACATAAAGCATACAAAACTCCCATTTGGTTAGTTTCGTAGTTGATTCATGCTTATGTATTGCCGCGTTTAGGGTTTTTTATGGTTCCCTAAACGAGCTGAGGGGTTAATTGAAGCTAGATGGTAGAACTTTAATAAAACATAATGTAACGATAGTCCAATTTATTTATAGTTTTTTTATTTAAAACATACTATTTACAATTTATTTCAGACGTACGATTTAATTTATATAATACTTAAACACTAACACTTCTAATTTATTTATTACACTTTAACTTTTCATTCCAATACTCTAAACTAAACTGCCCGACGATGAGTCGGGCTATTTATACCAAGTCCAACTCTGCTACGAGAAGTCTCCAGACGCTCCCGAAAATTCTATCTCTGACTCAACGGCACACTCCGCCCGTTCTACCCGTTTCTCGAGCATCAGCGGCTTACCTAGAATATTCTGTCGTTTCGAGCATGAGTCGGATGCCAAGGTGAACGTCGCTTGATTTAGACACAGAGTCAGATTAGGAATTTCATGAAAATAATATTAATTGAAATGATTTATTACTAAGGTAATTATTGATTTAAAAAAGAAAAATCTTCATTGAATAATAATAAAAATAACATTAATTAGGTACTCACCAAGGGTACACCATTCTAAGAGGGATGGTGCTTGTGTCACTTTTTAATAATTTTAAATATTTTATAAAGAAAGTTCGGATTCATGAACTTTTGCTTGATCCGGTAATTCGTTGAACCGCGTTTACTGCTGTCTTTGCAAGTTCAACGAATTTCCATAAAAGTATCAATTAATTTAGAAACCTGAATGTATACTTCCTCTTTGGAAATGATATCTTTAAATAAACTCTACATGAATGAAAAAAATTAAAATAATAACTTAAAATTATGATATAAATATTTTTTAATAAATCAATAATTATTTAACTATTTTACATATTGTACACAAAACCTAAATATAATATTTAACAGTATTAATAACGATCGTTACATAATAAATAAGTCAACCCCCCCCCCCCCCTTACCCACCTTATATAAATATTATTGATTTATGAGAGCAATGTATTCAGGATTATTCTATGTTACATGTACATTGTACAATTTAAAAACTTTTTAACGCGTATTGCGCATGTGCACTGTCCCGAAGCTACATATGAAACTAATATAAGACAATGGCATTCTAGGTGTTTTGTGGTATTTGTAGACCTGCCACTTCAATCATTTGTTGACCAAATGATTATTTCGACTTTTTTATTCATTTATTTTTCAAGAAAACATTTTATTAAGGTAACTTTAAAAAATCATAACACATCAACCATATTGTTACAACAATCGTGGACCAAATGTTGCGTTTTAGTGGAAATTGTCTCAAAGGAAAATCCTCTTAAGGGAATATTAATGATGATTTTTATTCCTCGTATTGATACAGATTTAAATTTAGATAGCTATTTATACTATATCAAAGACAAGTTAACTTTTATTAATGTTTTCTTATTCAATAAAACTATCTACCAAGTTGTAATTTCGTAAGTAGCGTAATGTTTTAAAATTAATGTTTATCTGGAATTGATTATTTTTAGTTTTAAATTGAAAGAGTACTTTTTACTTTTCTCAATTTACATTTGATTCATTTAAATCATAGCTAATTTGAAACGCAGACATAAATGCTTAAAGAAATGGTACATGATAATTCTAGACCAATGAACTGCTAGGCGAAATAATATGACTAAGCGTATTGTTCGACGTTTGGTGATATGCCTGACGTATAATCATATGCCTAGGCGTATGATAGTATGACGAATTTTGCAATCCGCCTACGACATATACACATAGAAGTATGGTTGAGTCCTCACTTTAAAATATTACGGTTTAAACCAACTTGTTTCAATAAAAAGTTGCTACGAGGGTATATCAAATATAAACAGGACTGTTTGGATTAAAAATTCCGGTTATTGATCTGGAAAGAATTGATGGACAGTTAGCCTTGACCTCTGGGGAGGGGAGGAAACCGATTAAAATTCGCTCGCATCTCTTTGGTATGCAAACAAACTATGAGCCAGAAAGAAGTGCATACCTTCGTGGAGCAACGGATTATAATAAAGTTTTTGGCAAAGGAGGGCATAAAACCAACCGAAATTTTGCGACGATTACAAGCACAGTTTGGGAATAACACTCTGTCAAGAACCCGTGTGTTTGCATGGCACAAAAATTTTCTGGAAGGCCTGAAAAGGTACACCCGTAAAAGCAAAAACGCAATTGTCAGTTGGACAGTGTTTGACAGTATTGGATAGTGTTTTTTGATCGGCTAGGTGTTTTACACGACTAATGCACAATTATGCTAAGTTACTGAAAGCCGCAAAATTGGCATTTCGAAGAAAAAGGAAGATGCAATCGGTCAGAAATGTCATTCTTTTGCATGACAACGCTAGACCTCATGTGGCTAATGTCACGGTGGAAAAATTGGAAACATTTTAATGGGAAATACTGGAACATCCTCCCTATAGTCCAGACCTTTCCTCTTGTGACTTCCATCCTTTTGGATCCCTCAAAAAATCGCTTGGAGGCCAGCGTTTCGACGATAACGAAGCGGTGAAAGTATTTGTGCTCCAATGGCTACAAGAGTTTCTACAATGCTGGGACAAAAAAGTTACCAATCCGATGGAAAAAATATATTTCTAGAGGGGGAATGTATGTAGAAAAATAATGCATGTTTGAAAACCTATTTAAATAAAGCTAAAAATTTTTACAAAAGAAATCCCGTTTATCGATACATCGTAATAAGAAATATACAGAGTGTTAAAGATTAAATTTTAAGATTCCTTTTTTGCAATAACTTTAACGTTTTTGGATATGTATACATAAAAATTTGGAAATAGAGGTTTTGTGCACAAAAAATCATAATCTAGTACAGGCATCATCGGCACTATAAAAGCTTTCTAAAAGAATCCAGTCAATATTTGATATCATATTATACATAGGTGTAAAAATTTGCCTTACGAAAATTATAACAATTTGTATAAGTAGATTCTAGGTTATTTTTGTTGTCAAGTTTTTCTAATAATTTACAACTGTTATCTAAAGCTGGATGATGGTTATCTTCGGTTACTAAGGGATCTAAGGATTTCTCAACAGTACAGCGGCGGTTGTAAAATACCCAATCTAAAAGTTTATTAAATTTATTAAAAACAAAATTAATTTGTGTTAGATCTGTAACATCAACGAAATTATTTAAAACAGTTAGCTTATAGCTAGTTTGTGGGATAGAAAGAGATAAAACGTAGTCGGCGATATTAAAATCACCAAGGATTAGAAGTTTACCACCATACAAAAAATTCAATGATTCCAAAAAGACTTGGTAGTATACATAAATTTCTCAAATAAACAGGGTGTTTCAAAAAGATTGGTCATAAATTTTACCACATATTCTTGGGTCAAAAAAAAGGTCGATTAAACCGTACTTATCTATATACAAAAGTGCACCCAAAAATAGCTACAGGGTGTACTTATAAGATAAAAATTTAAATGAATTTTTTTAACGTTGCTCTTAAACCGTTTGGCATTTTTTTATGAAATTTTATATGACGTGTTAGAATACCATGACTAATAATACCGAGGAAGAGGCAATATTTTTTTCTTGATTTTTATAGGTTTTTGGACCCCCGCTCTTTTCTCAACTCAACTTTTTTATAGTATAAAATTTAATTACAAATGAAACGCCACTGGAATGCAATATCCATTTAGAAACTTTTTTTTCTCTTAGTATTTGTTTGTAAAAAGTTTAGTTTAGACGCTACAGCCATTTAAAATGACAACTTAAAAATATTCAATGGAAATTCTACATATGAAAAATATTAAAATCAAGTTTATTTATTTATTATTTATTACAAACTAATGTCATCAAAATAAAAAAATTTAATTAAACAGGTGTTTAAAATTACATTTTCCTTTTTTTTTTCTTTTACACTTACTACATAGTTTTAATAATGAAAATCGAATTTTGATATTTTTGCATACGTACAATTTACATTGAATATTTTTAAGATGTCATTTTAAGTGGCTGTATCGTCTAAACCAAACATTTTACAAACAAATACTAGGAGACAAAAAAGTTTCCAAATAGATGTTCCATTTTAGTAGCGTTCGATTTTTAATAAAATTTTAAATTACAAAAAAGTTGAGTGGAGAAAGGGGCGGTGACACCCTCCAAAATCCTACAAAAATAAAAAAAATAGCCTCTAACTTGATTTGTCATGGTATTCCAACACGTCATATTAAATTCCATGAAAAAATGTCAAACGGTTTAAGAGCAACGTTAAAAAAATTCATTAAAATTTTTATACACCCTGTAACTATTTTTGGGTGCACTTTTGTCTATAAGTAAGTACGATTTAATCGACCTATTTTTGACCCAAGAATACGTGGTATAATGTATGACCAATCTTTTTGAAACACCCTGTATATGCGTAAACTTAAATTTAATTTTTATCAAAAGGCAGTCTATAAAGTTGAAAACGAGGAAAGAATATTCCTGAGGATTTATCATGGTACAGACGTATTCTTCATGGATCGCAATCAGCACTCCACCACCCATTGTTTTATCGCTTACTGAAACATTTCTATCAGATCTAAAAACATTAAATTCTGTACTAAATAATTCCGAGTTGATTGTTGACGAATCCAGCCAAGTTTCGGTTGAAGCAAAAATTTTACAATTACTTTGAACAACAGAGTTAAAAACTTCTGTTGTTTTTGTTCTAAGGCCGCGAGTATTCTGATAAAGGATTGATAGTCGGTTTTCATTATCATTAGAATCTGACTTGATCTGAAATGAGTTTACCGGAGTCAGTAGAAAATTAGTCTATTCAGAGTATGGATAGTTTATTCAGAGTATGGATATAAGCCTAATATTTGTCCCTATCCCATACAGCATGATCAATCATTATAATTGGATTTTTTAATTTTACGCAATTGTAGCAATTTTTACTCTTAGATTTCCAGTCATTTAAGTCGTGACCCTCACCACAAATTAGACACTCTGCATCTTTGTGCAGAGTGGTTAAACTCATTGCATTTGAAACACCTGTATACTTCAAGTGCATCATACACAATGCACCTGTTATAAGCAACAAATAAATTTTTTGTTTTTAGTGCCCGATCCTACCCTGACTTATCTACCTGTACAATAACTTGAAATATATCAGGATTTTTTTTAGTTGGAAAGATTTTTATAATTTTAACTTCATAATTTTCAGAAATAATGTTTGTGTCACATGTAACAAGATACTTATAAAGATCTTCTGTTAAGTAGTTAACGGTCAGGCCAATGATACGTATTTTTTGAAGAATACCAGAATCATTAGAAGAAGCTTTGGATAAATGTTCACTTACTTACATTGTTCCAACATTGAATTGCTAGTGTAGTGTTTAATTCTCTACTTACCTGAAAAAAAAAAAGAAAAAAACATCTATTATAACGTTATAAATCAAATAATTATTCAAAGTACTAAAATATTTTATTATACTCCGTGAAAAACCATCTTAAATATTTTAGTAATATATCTTAGTACTAGATAAAGGCTAGAGGATAAGTCGTTCTAATGCAACGGTTCTCAAAGTTGGGGATAGCGCCCTTTTGGGTGTTTCACCAAGCTAAGTAGCTTGGCTTGAAAACAAAAATCTTGGCTTGGTTTGAAAATCAAGCTTTTTTTAAAACAAAAGCTTGGCTTGACTTGATTTTTGTAATTTCAGGCTTGGCTTGTTTACCAAGCTTTCAAGCTTTTTACCCACCTTTCCGATCACGTGTTAAGTCTACTAACCGTTATCTTTGTAATGTTCACTTCTAGCCTTTCGACACAAGTGGGTGGCGCAAAATGAACGTTATGATTTGAAGGATTTACAACTTTTTTATTTATAAATTTATTTTCTCTTTTGTTTCAGAAATTTGTAAAGAAGGCTTGAGGAATTTAAAATGGAGCAATACACCATAGAACAAAGGACAAAAATCATCAAATTTTATTTTTCAAATGGAAAGTCAGTTATTCTGACGCAGCGTGCGTATCGCCGACATTTTAATGTGCGGGTTGGACCCTCAGCGCCAACAATCATTCGCTTGGTTGCTAATTTTCAGTAACAAGGTCCAGTAAGGAACCGTCCTGATACCTAAACGTGTACGGGAGAGCGTGAAAGAGAGTCCTGAAACATCGACGAGGAGACGTTCGGCACAACTTGGGTTATTAAGGAGGTCTCTTCAAAGAATTTTGGCCACATTTCACATGTTTCCCTATAAAATCTAGCTGGTGCAAGAAATAATGCCAACAGACTACCAACAGCGGCTTGATTTTGCTGTTGCGTTGCAGCGAAAAGCTAGAGATAATCTCGATTTTATTGACAATCTCATAATGAGCGATAAAGCCCATTCTCATTTAAATGGGTTTGTCAATAAGCAAAACAGTAGGATTTGGGCTACGGAGAGTCCAAGGGTGGTTCATCAGCGAGAGCTGCACCTACTTAAATGTACTGTTTGGTGCGGTGTATCATCCGAAAGGATCATTGGGCCATATTTCTTCGAGAATGAAGTCGGTGTTGCAGTTACCATCAATGCTGCCCACTACCGAAACATGTTGGAAATTTTTTTGAGGCCAGCTGTGGCAAACCGTCCTCAAATATTGTTTCAGCAAGGTGTCACGGCTCATACCGCAAGGGACACATTGGTTTTGTTACGGGAGATCTTCGGTGATAACATTATTTCGCGCCGAAGCGACTTTAATTGGCCACCGCGCTCGCCGGATTTGACCGCTCCAGACTTTTTTCTTTGGGACTATTTGAAAGAAAGAAAAGTCTACGTTAATAAGCCACAAACCATCCCTCAACTAAAGGATAACATTCGCAATGAAATCCGTGCCATAACACCTGAGATCTTGCGAAAAGTCATGGAACATGTGTTGGAAAGAGCACGACTTTGTGAAGCAGAAAATGGGCGACATTAGCGAGACGTAGTTTCTCACGCCTAGGCTAAAATTATTTGCCATTTATAGGCTACATTTTTAAAAAACAATGTTGAAAATTTATTAAAATATTAAAAAAGTTACAAAGCATTTAAATCATAACGTTCATTTTGCGCCACCCATCCTAAGAATTTCCTTATAGAATATTATATGGATTATCTAGTAGTTAGTTTAAATAAATTTTGTAGATTATTGTAAACAGTTAATGTAAATAATTCCTTCAACAGCTTGAAAGCTTGGCTTAAAAAAGCTTGGTAGTTCAAGCTTTTTTTTATAAAAAGCTTGACTTGGTTTGAAAGAAAATATTGGGCCTGGCTTGGTATTTTTAAAGGCTTGGCTTAATTTCAAGCCAAGTTAAAGCCAAGCTTTTAAACAACAAGCTAAGCCTGTGAATCTATGTGCTTCAGGGGGGCGGTAGCAAGCTCAGGGGTATATGAGAGGCGTTAATATATCGATTTTTTTTCTATTTTTCTGTTTGAGTCTTTACTAACCTACAAAATAATTTTGGCCGCGTAAATCATTCAAATACCTCTATCTGCAACGTTACCTAAATCGTATAAAAATAGCACAAAATGATATTACCGCTTGATTTGAAAACGATAATTTAGCAAGCAAGCAATTTCTACTTTATTTGCCTTCACTTCCATTTTCATTAAAACATTCTTGTTATTTTTTTAGCGTCGGTGGTATTTTCTATATTTAGCATTTGCTTAAACCACTTTATAACTTCTCTGCGTGCATTTTCATCGTTCTATTTATTTAGTCAACGGTTCCGAAACTAACTGCAGATTTATATTGTTAATTATGTTATTACGCTGCATACAATAATTAAGCATATTATAAAACCTCCGGCGCTTGGATACTGAGCAACTAATTAACAAAATGACGGTTTCGTTATGTGCATATAAACACCTAGACGTTGCTTTATTAAATGCAGCTACTAGTTTTAGTGTTGGATTAAAATTTTCAGGTGAACACCTGGAAATCTGTTAGCAACAACGTTATTTACGAATCTAAAATTATAATCTCTTGTTGTTTTGTAGTCTAGAGAAGTTAATAAAAGATATTTGCAGGATTTAATAATCAGTGTGTCGAATAAACATTGGGAAACTTTTGGTAACATGTACTAAATAATCTGGTTCAAAAACTCATTTTGTGTTAGTAACAAAATATTGGAGGTTTTTGAAGTTACCGCATGATTAATATGCAAATATTATTATTTTTACTCACTAAAGCTTGTAACCATTGAACCTAAATACGCTAATTAGAAATAATCAATTAAAAACTTTATAAGTGGGTTCAACATGTGCTCCGTGAACTCTGATACACTCGTGAGCCAGGCGAATAGAGGACTGCTGTACTCGCCACAAAAACCCAGCATTGTTCCTTATCACATCACAATGAAATGTGATTCTCTGTGAAAGTTCCTCCCTAGTATTAACCAGAGAGAAATACACCAAGATTTTGAGATGACCCCACAGGTAAAAATCCATTGACGTTAGATCGGGAGACCCTGTAGGTCCGGCAATTGGACCTCCCCTGCCTATCCAACGGTTTCGATAGACGTTATTCAGGTGATCCCGTACAGCGACGCTAAAGTGAAATGAGGCTCCATCATGCATAAAATACATGCTTCGGCGGGTTTCAAGTGGCAAATGCTCTATTGAATCCAGAAAAGAGTTTTTGAAGGAACTGCAAATAAAGTTAACCATTCAATCGTGGCGGCAATACGCATGGTCCAATCAAAAAATTGCTGATTATTCCTGCCCAAACATTAATTGATTGGAAGTTATGTTGATAATGAGGAACAACAGTGGTCTGAGGGTTTTTATCAGCTCATACATGCGAGTTATACAAATTCGAGAGACGCTAAAATGATGGTTCCCACCTTAACGAGACTGAGGCCCACACGGGTAAACTCGTAGCGTAACAAAAACAAGAAATTATTTAACTTGGAACGAAAGACCGAAAGCCGATAGTAATATTAAGACGTTGAATTTTTTGGTTTGTGAAGCATTGGCATTACTCAAGTTAAACCATGTGATGATTTTCACAAGCCTTGATTTTCAAAATCATTCTATATCGCCTTTTAATTATGGTTTACAAACTTGTTCAAGCAATTTATCCAATAATAATTGGCCCCTTTACCTCTTAAGCCTGCTCATGTAAAATATTTGGGCTCCTTACTTTGCCTATTTATATTCTATTGATAAAGGACAGAAGAATGAGCATTGCAAGTATGTTTAAAGAAATAAATTGGCTTTTAGTTCAGAATTATGTTCAGTACATGACTGATATTTATTTATAAAATAAAAATGACAAAACAGAATTTTTCTATCACCCTTTAGATTTTACAATACGTAAAATTTCATTAAATTACATCATCTCATATTTTCATATGATCAGGGATCTATCCGGTTTAGACTGGTTTCTGCCAGCTTGTTCGAAGTAAACAGCGTGTTTTACGATCATTTTATTTTACAAAATTTTTCTGTGTTTATATTTTTAGGTAGAATGCCTAGGCAGTACGTAAATAGTGCCAACAGTTTTTGTTAGGTGTGCGGAGAACTAACTTTTAAAGCGCAAAACGTAATTTTACTCCGCTTGTGCTAAAAGCTTACGAACTGTATTTTGGTGTTAAAATTGGGGACCAAGACAAAGCATGCGCCCCTCATACCTGTTATAAAACTTGTGTAACATTGTTAACAACTTGGTTAAAAGGTTGAAATCGTAAAATGCCCTTCGCAGTGCCAATGGTTTGGAGAAAACCTAAAGACCATGTTTCAGACTGCTATTTTTGCCTCACGAATATTAAAGGTATTGGACCGAAGTCTAAACATATGGTTAAGTACTGTAATTTGCCATCAGCTTTAAGACCTGTCAAACACAGTGAAGAACTTCCTATTCCAAAAGCACCAGAATATTGGAGACTTGTTATATTTATAAATTCCTAACTAAACTAGTTTTTATATTTCTATACCCAGCTAAATAAAAAGAACAATATTTGTCACTACTGTGACCCGGAGAGTTAGGGGGTTAGAAGATTGTAAGTACAATATGCGAATGACACTTATTTAATCATTTACTGATTTATCATCATATCAGTGTTGTAGTACATTTACTTATTATATGTATGATCAACAAATTTATAAGTCGAATGGTACCAATCGTTCACAAAAGAAAAAGGTAATTTAAATTGATTATGAAATACTAAGTTTTGATAATTATGTTCTATCAGTAGGTGGTGGTCCCTGGGTGTCCATTCAATAAATAACGGAAAGGTCTTACTTTGTGCATCCGGTGTAAGCATGCGAATGTCCTATACGCAGTGTCCTATACGCAGTGTCCTATAAGCAGTGTCCTATAAGCAGTGTCCTATAAGCAGTATCCTATAAGCAGTATCCTATAAGCAGTGTCCTGTGGAAGCCGTCAATCTACTAAACTACTAATATTCTACGTCATGCAAAATATATATATATAGAAGCAATACTTGCACACGATATGGATGTTCCCAACACAACAAAATGAGAACAGCATAAAAATTCTCAAAATTTGATAATCTAAGATTAATGGCCTAAAATAAAAATAGGGTAGGTAAGTATTTTTTTTATTTTAGTTTCAGGTCTCCAGAAGACTCGACTTACCCTTGATGATGTGTGGCCAATATGTAGATATCTTTTTTTCTTTTTAGACAGACCAAAAATCCAAAATAAAATGAAATTTTAACACTCGTTAAAAATAAAGTATAGCCTTGTCTAATTTTCTTTATGAGCTTATAAAAATCCGTAAACCTTACGAAAATGATCTTCCCGACCATGTGCGTTTAACAAAGCCATCAAAAGAAAAGGAAGGGTTCAAAGTTCAAGGCAACTGTCAAGTCTTCAGGAAACTTCCTGTATTTAGGGACTTTTATAGATATTAATATTGTCAACACTAGTTTAAAATAGATAGAAGAAGAATTATTTGGTGACAATAATTAATGTCATTGGAGCACCTTTTGACATTCTATTGTTTACTTTTTAACCGAATTTAATTATATATTAATTTACTTTATTTTAGTATTATTCGTTTGTTAATAATCTATATTTTATTTTTAGATGCTGAACCGTATGGACAGAACATAGTTTAAAGTACAATTGAATTTTGGAGGTATATGATTATATGAATATAGGAATCGTTACTAAGTATTTTTGTATTATTTAATTTAAGGTAAGCTAACTTTAATATTAAAACCGTTTAGCACTGCCTGACCGTAACAGACTCGATGAAGCACTAGAATCGACTAAATTAAGTGATGTTTCAGAAACCGCAAAGGAAATGACAACCGATCCTTTATTTGATTTACCAGGATATTCAACAGCGACGCATCTAATTTCACAGGGTGAACTTAATGACTTAGTTAGAGATCTAAGCCTTTCAAAATCGCAGTCCGAACTTTTAGCATCCAGACTAAAAGGTTAGAATCTTCTTCAAAGTGATGATTACATTTTACAGAAAAAGGCAGAAAGACCTCACAAATTGCTTTCTTCAAGAAGGGAATCTAGTGTACTGCTCAGAAGTTAACCTTTTGTTTAACTAGTGCGTTAGAAACATGATCCACGTGATTGGCGTCTATTCATTGATTCCTCTAAACTTAGTTTAAATGCGGAATTGGTTCATAACGGTAACGAATATCCATCTGTGCCCTTAGCTCATGCGGTTCATATGAAGGAATCATATGAGAATATGAGAGTTCTTTTAGAGCACATCCGTTATGTATGGTTGGGCAATCCCAGCAAGCATTTTGGTGTAATTTGACGTCGATACTACCTAAATTATATATAATAAATTTGGTCGCAAAATTAGATTTAACCATAATTAAGTAAAATTTACGTTGGCTCGACGTGGATTCGACATAAGTGGAGAATAAGACGACGTCGAAATTTGGTTTTATTTACCAAAATAAGTAGAATTACATCTAAATCCACATTGTAGTAGCCCAGTACGTTTGGTTAGTAATACCTCTCTAGGGAAATTTGACGTCAGTATAACGTTAATTCGACGTTGATTTAACTAAGTTTAGGTAGAAACTACCAAAATATTTGCAGATGACGTATGCCTCCAAGTGTACGAAAAGAAATTTTATACTTATTTGGTATTTTTATCTATATATAAGTAGAAATATTGTAAGAAGTCACCAACACAAATAAAACATATACCTAATTCACATGAAAGATTGAAAATAAATAAATGTCGGTGACAGAAATATATGTAATGTAATTGCGGTGAATATACAGTTCACGCTTGTTGAAATTAATGCGAAGAAAATTTTGTCGTGCATGTTAACAGTTCTACTTAGAAAAATAACAATGCCCTTCCAAAATATTCTTTAATTAAAAAAATATAAGAAAAAAATATGATCGTGTAAGAAATAATAATAATATTATGAGCTAAAACTATGTTACGTTTGTTGTGTATCACTTTAGAAAATCAATATTGTTTCGTTTTTCGGTATTTTCATTCGTATGTTTTAGTTATGGTCATTTTAAAAATTTAAAATTTGGAATCGTACTTCAATTACGTTAAGAAAATATGGCGTATTGTGCGAATTTGACCTAAAAGTTATTATGACTAAGGAAATCTACGTATTTTACAAATACCTTTTTACTAAGTTGAATTAACTTCAATTTCACGACATATTAGTTAACTTTACCTATTTAAAGAAATAATAACTTAAAGGTTTTATAAAAAATTTACCTATAGGTAAATATAACATATTTAGGTCACGTTGTTCTGCACTTGAGATTTTAGACATTTCACTTTACGATAAAAATCGGAAGTATAACGATATGATTTAATTATTTTTCGAACTCATTTTATTAATTATTTTTCGCACTCATTTAAAGCCCTATCTACACCACACGTAAATTAAGATTACGACTATAATGGTTTTTTTAAAATGGCCGAAATTCTTAAGAATAATGACGAAGACAGTAACTGAACAACCTAATTGTTAAAATAACCTAAATAATATAAATTTTACAAATAGGTCATGTATGACTCTTTTTAAATTGGTGGTTTTTAGTCGAATTTACTTTGTGGTAGATTTTTCAGGTAATTGCTACAACAAAGTTATTAAATATTTCTTCAAGATGACTTATAGGTCAACTAAATGAGTATTCGACTATTTGGTTAAAATTAGGTAGATAAACATGTAGAATTTTGCTACGATCTCGACCTAATATTACTTTAAAGGAGAGTAAATAAAAGCGGCCAAATAGGCTACTATGGAGGCATAAAATTACGTAGAATTTTTAACCAAATCTACCTAGTTGGATATTTTACTATAAAGACGATTTTTAGTTGCCAAACAGGTAAATATTACCTAAATATGGCACCTAATTTTACTACAAAGGAAATTTAACTTTGAAGTAATTGTTGGTTATTTTTTTTTAGTAGTTTTTCCCTTGCTGATATGGTTAAAGTTACTTTTAAGCAGATTTGTGTAAAAGGTAGATTTCTTAGTAGAATTTACGTAAATTTAAATATAAATTAAAATCATTTGGTAAATTTACATTAGAGGTATATTTTTCTAGTCAATTTTACCTAATAATTACCTCAATATGTAAATTCGTCTTTAACAAAGTCCAGTTATAACTAATGTTATAGAAAATGTTTGCTGGGATATGTAGAGACCTAAAAGTAATAGCCCTTCTTCTTGGATCGCAACTAGGATATATGTATTGTTGTTTCCTTTGCGCGAGACCGTCATTATGTACAGAAGCAGTGGCCAGTACGTCAGGCCCTAACTCCGGGACAAAAAAACGTTACCAATGAACCTCTAGTTGATCCCAAAAAGGTATTACTACCACCTTTGCATATTAAATTGGGTTTAATGAAGAATTTGTTAAGGCAATGGACAGAAATGGAAGAGGGTTCTTGTATCTGAAACAAAAATTTCCAAGAATCAGTGAAGCAAAAATTAAGGAAGGCATATTTATGGGTCCGCAAATAAGAGAAGTAATGAAAGATAAGACATTTAATGAAATGCTGAATGAAACTGAACTACGAGCTTGGAGTGCTTTTAAAAGCGTTGTTGCAACTTTTCTTGGAAACGTGATTGCTGACAATTACAAAGATCTTGTGACTGAACTAAATACTTACTGCCTATAAAGAAATGGGTTGTAACATGTCCCTTAAAATTCACTTTCTGGACTCCTATCTGGATTTTTTCCCCGAAAATTTAGGGGCGGTAAGTGACGAACATGGAGAACGGTTCCACCAAGACATTTCTGCTATGGAGAAATAGTACCAAGGACCAAGGCAAGTGGAGTGCCAGTTTGCTTTCCGATTACTGCTGGACATTGTTGGGGGATTCTCCGAAAACAAAATATCACCGAAAAACCTCGACAGTAACATTTTAAGGTACTCTTTGGTTAACAAAAAAATAATATAACAATAATATATATATCGCTGTTTTCTTTAAAAAAATACCTCATAGCAAAAAAACTATAGGTGATAGAAGAAATCTGTAGCTATTTTCTACTTTTGTGACAATTTTTACATAATAAACACTTTGTTTTGTTCATGTCACAAAAAACAAGTGGATTTTTGTTTATCAGTGTTATTTCTATGTTCTTTGTGGAGCTTATTTCTGTATTTAACTGAATGTAATATATCACTTGTTATCCGTTCTATTCTTTGTATTATATTATCTTTTTTTCTGACTATATAAAAAATATTGAGATAGGATATCCAGTTATGTTTTTTAAATTTTTATAATTTATTTATTTTATTTTATTTTTTATTGATTTTATCATATTTAGCTTAGTTAGGGAAATTTTAATTAGTTGGTAGTACGAACTATGATGAAAGATTAACGTCATTGTTGACGTGCAACGGGATTTGTATTAAAAATACTATATGCTTTAATATTACCATGT
The DNA here is from genome assembly GCA_927349885.1 of Psylliodes chrysocephalus. Taxonomy (NCBI): domain Eukaryota; kingdom Metazoa; phylum Arthropoda; class Insecta; order Coleoptera; family Chrysomelidae; genus Psylliodes; species Psylliodes chrysocephalus. Next base: position 83,584,780 of record OV651817.1, on the reverse strand, counting down.
TTTTAATGTGATAATGGGATACTGTAAATCATTGTTTAATTTTATTTTTTTTTTTTTTCAGTTATAATAAGTTTTGTTTAATAGCTTTACATTTTAGTATCTTATTTATTTAAATACGTGTGTTATTAATGTAAAATTCATATCATATTGAATACAAATTTATATTCAATTTCTATGCAAATACGAGTATTTCGCTCAATGTGAAATTCATGTTATATTAATATAAATTTAAATTCTATTTCTATAGAAATACGAGTATTTTGCACGACCTGGTATGTTTGCAGAATTTGTATTACCAATATAAGATAAGCAGTAAAACAGTATCCCAGCTAAATAGTCGACTGCCTTAACCAATGTATGGTTACAATATTAATTTTGTTGGGAATCAAAACAATATAGATACGAGTTTAAGGTACACCCGACAATTAAATGGTGACATAATCTTAGAAAAATTGAGAAATGCGATAGATAATCAAAAAGGTAAAAATAGTTAAAAGCAAATCGCAAAAAAAAATTCAATTAAAATTAGTGAGTTCCTCAAGGCACTATTCTTGGTCTACTGTCATATCTATATATTAGAGCTTTCGATATTCTTTAAAATACTGTATCTTTAATGGTTTAAAGTGTAAGTGTTAAAATACAATATATGTTTGTTTACGCGTCCACTAAAATGAAACGTTGCTTCATCTGATATTATTAGATTTACATTTGGTTGATGTCTAAATAAATCTAATAACGTCTCACACATAAAAACTCTATTTTCAAATGCATGATTTTCAATTTTATGAAAAGTCTGAACCTTATATGCTTTAAACTTGATTACTTTTAAAATTTTATGCACCTTACTCTTTGACATATGTATGGATTGGGCAATTTTTCTAATAGATATTTTATCAGTGTTTCTTGCTAAAATTTCCCTTATGTGTATAACATCATTTAAAATAATATCTTGAGCGTTTTCAATTTGTCTTTTTTTCTATCTAATGTTCCCGTTTCTTTAAACTGACTTACCCAGTTTAAAATAGAATTTCTGGTTGGCGATTTTTTTTTAAACATATTTCTAAATCTTCTTTGTGTATGTGTTATTCTACTTTCAATATAAAGTAAAACGCACCGGGCTTTTTCACTTTTGGTAAACATTTTTTAATACCTGCTTTCTCTTGCACTAATTAATACAAATATAGACTTCTGTCAACTCGATTTGTTTTACATAGTACCCTTGATAAATTAGTAGTATCATTTATTAACTCATTCATATTCTATCCAAAGCTGAGTAAATTAATTTACAAAATGAAGAATATTAAATAGACAAAAAAAAACAGATATAGGTACATATTGAAAACGCTTAAGACATTCTTTTAAATGATGATTTATGGATTTATGGAAATAAACGTTACAAATATGAAGAATTTTATTCATCATAAGTCCTTAATCTGAATTGGTAAAAGTAATCTTTTACGAAAATTTTAGACATTTGAGACTTTACAACCATTTTATAAAAAAATTAAACATTTCTCAGAGTTTTAGTCAAAACCTCTTATCAATAAATTGTCACATTATCGAGTTAAAGGCTTTTAAATTGTGATACTTTACGTTTAGAAGTTATCGACATGGTTTCATAAAAAAGTAAATTTTTCCCAAAAAAATTGAATAAATGCTTACAATGAATACATTTTTGGAAAGGGAAAGAAATGGTCTTTCCGAGGATCTTAAAAATTATAGGGTGTTCTATTTAAAATAAGCTCACAATTTTGATTCAAAAAAGATCGTTTTTTTTTTTCGGCACTTTCCAGAAAAAAATTACATGTGACAACAATGTCAAGAAAAACTTGAAGTAAATGTAAAAGGTCTAGTGAAAACTGCATCTCGATATCTTTTTCCGTTTTCGAGTTATAAGTTGTTAAAATGTGTCAATTTATAGATTTTAGGCGGGATACTTGGACAAATATGTAGAATGAAATCTTCTTTTTAGCTCTGGTTTTAAAATCACTTTTTATGATTTTTTTTTAAATTCAGTGTATAAACAGGACAAATAAAAAATAGGAGATTTCATTCTCCAAACCTTATACTTTAAGGTGGTAGAATATTCATTTTAATGCATTTAGCGGGATTTAAATGAAATCGGAAATGGTAAACCCTTGCTTCTCATATGAAAAATACAGTGATACGGATAATTATCTTTTTACAGACAAATAAAAACTATATTGCAACGAATAAATGAATGTACAATTAAAAATTTAAATCCTTAAAGAAAAAGCTTCAGATAGATAACGATAGACAATAAAATCAAACCCCGTATACATAATACAATTAATAATAAAATGAAGGGTTCGGTTTACAATCATTGCTTTGATTTATTTATTTGTTCAACCGTAATAAATAAACTAACCATATAATCTGGAAAACTTTTCGGGAATATGTATGTGTAATAATATCGGAAATGGAATTAAAATTTTAATATAGGTATATAGCGTTGCGGAAATGAAATAATTGAGAAGAATTAATTAGCGAATATAGAAATGAGAGAGTTCAGGTTGGAGTTTTGTTAATAAATTATAATAGAAAATTGTATATTTAATGGAAATGATGTTTATTGCTATTGTATGTTAAATGTTTGTGTTCCAATTTAAACGATTAAATGAGGTTTCGATAAAACCAGTTATGAGAGGACATTAAAATATAATTATTAATTATTTAGAGTGATCCATTCGTTGTTAATTTATTAAACAGATAGACTAATATTACGGGATTGCTTTGAAATTGGATTATTTAGTATAAAGAGCTGACAAAATTCAATTTATTCCCAAATCTGCAGGCATTTAAATGTTAAAGTGGAAGATACTCATTTATCAGATCACCGATTCCAAATTTGTAGCTTTAATTTTCCAGATTTACTGAAAAACTCCAATAACAAACCATATTTGCAACCTCTTCACGATATTTCACAATCGCTAGGATGGCAATACCATCTGCAAATGTAGCTATTCTGTCTTTTTATGGTTGGGGTATGTCACAAGTGTATAACAAGTGCAAAGTGGGTCCAAGGTGGCTTCCCTGTGGTACTTCTGCTTTGATTTCTTTAAATTCAGTATATGCATCATCGTTTTACTCTGAGCAATATATCTAAAATGTATGAATCCAATAGTTATAGATGTAGCATATTTACTATATATTTAAAGTCATCATGCATCAATAAAGATGGCTGAGCATATTTTTTTGTTTTTTAACGCTTTTTCTATCACATCCAAAAAAAAATTATATTTGAATGGTTTTCTCTAAAGCCAAACTGATAATTTGGTTTTAGTTTCCCATTTTCAATGATTAATTTTTCAATTAGTTTCAATAATATAGGCAATAGAGAGGTTGAGTGTTTTCCTGGTTAGAGGATCATAGTGACTTCAGCTACTTTTCAAATTCTAGGGACTACCCTAGTTTTAAAAGAGTAATGCGGTTTACTTGAAAAGTTCTTTTAAAACTTTTTTTATAATTAAATTGAAGCCACGAGCTTTTTTCAGATCAATATTTGCAAATTAGTATGGAGAGGTTGGTCTGATGATTGATTTACCTCTGTCTGGAAGATCCCAGTTCGGTCATTCTACTCCTTCATTTGGTTGGAAGTTATTTTGTAGGTCCTTTGTGAACTGATTATTGCCATCTGCATTCCTAATTGGATTATTCTACACAGTGGACATTTTCAAAAGAAATAATCAGTGGTTTTATAGTTTGTCAGCTTACTAAGGTACTCACTTTTTTATTATTTTGGGTGTTTTTAAGGTTGATCTGGTGCTATTACCTCCTTAGTTTCCCTTTTGCGGATATTGCATCACTTATTTCTTTATAAAATTTAAAAAATTGCAAAAATACAATTAACGTCTAATAATTTGTTAAAAGAGCTTAAACTGCTGCTAAGATAATTGTTCATGTCTGCAAAGAAAATATTAGCATTTCTAGGTTTGATTGTATTTCCTTTATATTAATTTCTTTATTTTATTGTATTTATTTTAGTTGCTTGAATTTTCATCCTTAATTTTACTTCTTTGATTTTACTTTCTTGATTTTACTTCTTTAATTTTCCTTCAATTCTGTTACAACCTTAATTTTACTTCTATGATTGTTTTTACTACCTTGTTACTGTCTTGATTTTACTTCCTTGATTTTAAGTCCTTATTTCAATTCTGTACTTCGTTGATTTTATCTTCTTGATTTTAATTCCTTGATATTCCTTCCTTGATTTTACTTCCTTGATTTTACTTCCTTGATTTTACTTCCTTCATTTTACTTTCTTCATTTTACTTCCTTCATTTTACTTCCTTCATTTTACTTCCTTGATTTTGCACTCTTGATTTTACTTCCTTGATTTTACTTCCTTGATTGTACTTCCTTGATTTTACTTCCTTGATTTTACTTCTGTGATTTTAAGTTCTTTTTTTCAATTTCTTTACTTTACTTCCTTGATTTTACTTCCTTGATTTTACTTCCTTGATTGTACTTCCTTGATTTTACTTCCTTGATTTTACTTCTGTGATTTTAAGTTCTTTTTTTCAATTTCTTTACTTTACTTCCTTGATTTTTCTTCCTTGATTTCTCTTCCTTGATTTTACTTCTCTGATTTTACTTTTTAGATTTTACTTCCTTAATTATAATTCCTTTATTTTATTTCCTAGATTTTACTTTCTTTATTTCTCTTCCTTGCTCTTACATCCTTAATTTTACAACCTTAATTTTATTTCCTTGCTTTTACATTCTTAATTTTATTTCTTTGATTTAATTTTCTTTATTTTACTTATTTAATTTTATTTTTCTGCTTTTACTACCTTGATTTTACTTCTTTGATTGTAATTTCTACATTTTACTTCCTTGATTTTACTTCCTTGATTTTACTTCCTTGCTATTATTTGATTTTATTTCCTGCTCCTAAGTGGCGCTGGGAAACAATGACAAAGCCTACACCGAAAAACAATGTTAATAACCTAAGTAGCTGATGCCGATGACACCAAATTAAAAAAAAGATTTACTTTACTTTACTTACTGCCGTTGTTTGAAGAACATTGAGGTGCACGTTTTAAATTTGTTGAATATTTTGGAATTAAAAAAAATTATTTTATAAAAATTTAAATTTTTATATTAGATTTTGGGCTCGCTCTCTTTCAGAAAAAATATTTTGAATTTCATTAAACACGCCCATTAATCATCGTTCTATAAAATCCAAATCACTAATTTTATCAAGAGAGTTTTGCAGTTTTATAGCTGCATCTTAAGTAGTATAGTTCCTTAATTTGTATTTTCTCACTCGATTACATATTTTAAGATTTTTTTTAAGTATAACGTGCTGTTTTCCCGTTAATAAATTAAATTAAATTAAAATTATTGTTTGTCTTCCTTGAGTTTACTTTCTTAATTTTTCTTTTCTGATTTTATTTCCTTTTTTTAATTTCTTTATACTAACTTATTTATTTTATCTCCTTGATATTGTTTCCTTGATTTTACTTCCTTGGTTTTAATTCCTATATTTCAATTTCTTTATTTTACTTACTTTATTTTACTTCCTTGATTTTACTTACTTTATTTTACTTCCTTGATTTTACTTCCTTGAGTTTACTTTTTTGAGTATGCTTTCTTAATTTTTCTTCCTTGATTTTTCTTCCTTGATTTTTCTTCTTTAATTTTACTTCCTTTATTTTAATTTATTTATTATAATTCCTTGATTTTGCTTCCTTAATTTTACTTCCTTGATTTTATTCTTTGATTATATTGCCTTGATTTTACATCCTTGATATTACTTCCTTGTTTTTACTTCCTAGAATTTACTTCCTTAATTTTACTTTCTTGATTTTAAGTCCTTTATCTCAATTCTTTTATACGTTGATTTTACTTCCTTAATTTTATCTTCTTGATTTTATCTTCTTGATTTTAATTCCTTGATGTTCCTTCCTTTATTTTACTTCTTTGATTTTATCTTCTTAATTTTAATTCCTTGATAAAACTTCCTTTATTTTGCTTCCTTGATTTTACTTCCTAGAATATATTTCTTTGATTTTACTTTCTTGGTTTTACTTCCTTGATTTTAAGTCCTTTATTTTAATTCTTTTATTTTACTTCGTTGATTTGACTTCCTTGATTTAACTACCTTAATTTCACTTTTATGATTTTAGTTTCTCGTTTTTACTTTCTTGATTTTATTTGCTTAATTTTACGTCCTTAATTTTGCTTTCTTGTTTTTACTACCTTTTTACTGTCTTGATTTTATTTCCTTGATTTTAAGTCCTTATTTCAATTCTGTACTTCGTTGATTTTACTTCCCTGATTTTATCTTCTTGATTTTAATTCCTCGATATTCCTTCCTTCATTTTGCTTCCTTGATTTTACTTCCTTGATTTTACTTCTTTGATTTTACTTTCTAGAATTTACTTCATTGATTTTACTTCATTGATTTTACTTCCTTGATTTTAAATCCTTTATTTTAATTCTTTTATTTTAGATCGTTGATTTTACTTGATTTTATCTTCTTGATTTTAATTCCTTGATATTCCTTCCTTTATTTTACTTCCTTGATTTAATTTCCTTAATTTTACTTTTTTGATTTTTGTTTTTCATTTTTATTTCCCTGATTTTACTTTATTGATTTTACTACCTTGATATTATTTCTATGAATTATAGGTCCTTATTATTGAGTGTTTATATTTTTAGATAGTTATGTATATTATTTCTTTTTCTTTACAATTTTATAGATTTTTCTGGTAATAATTTCGTGAATCAATTTTAGCAGCTTTATTTATTTTTGGCTGTTTTAAAGACAATTGATTTTCACTTTCTGAATCCATTTTTAGTTTTGATTTTTCCCAATGGCAATTGTAAAGCTTTAGTGGATAAAACACCAGTAAAGAGAATTTCAAACTATTTTTAAAATATAATAAAATAATAATTTATTTAAGTGGGTAAACATTTTTTTCTATATCATATAATATATAGAAAATTTTTAATATTTTTCCCGACTTATTTTGGTATATAAAAAATCTTTTTAATTAATAATTTTTTTAGGTCATTTTGCTCTATCTATATTTTATCTAGTAGTTTTTTCATACGAAGCGATTCATTTAGGCACCAATTAAAATGATCATAAACCTAAAGTTTAATATTCCAAAAAGCTTGATAATAAATAAAGCCATCTGCAGATATTTTTTTTAGTGAAATTTATTCATACCGATAAATTGAAACGCTATAACTATTGGAAATTCAACAGTAGGTATCATGGGAGCTCTTATGAATGGAAACTTTCGGATAATTTCACATATTTATTTTAGTTCATTTTTGCATAGTTTTTTAGCAATACTTCTTTTATTTTCATACGTAATTCGGTAATTTTAGAGGAAATTATAATTCCAAAACAATTCTCTTTTTGATAAGTATATTTAGACAGGTGGTAGAAAAAAGTGCATTCTGTCTCACAAAGTTAATTCACCTAAATGGTTAATTATAGTCAACGTATTTATAGCAAAATAAAGAAAAATTTAAAAATTGATAATACTGACAAAAAAAAATATAAAAAAAATTTATTTAATAATGTATCCATTATGGATTAGTTGCAAACCTAAAAAATTCTGTCATCAGTTTTGCTGAAGAAATAACTCGCTCATTGAACAAGTTTACAGAAATCATCAAGAATTCCCTAGTAGAAAATTCTAAAGTCATAAAATTATGTAATATTATTGCTATTATGTCAAATAAATAATTTTAAGATATTAAATAAAAATATTTCGAATGCAAATATTATATTAATTTTACAGACAAGAAAGGGCAATTTAGAAACATGAATGTCTCAAAAAAATGGAAAAATAAATATTGAACAAACAAAACTAATTCCTGCCATAGATAAAAAAAGAAAGGCAGTAACAGAGCGAAAAAGAAAAGAATGAGAAAAAATACAAGATCCAGAAAAATAAGCACTAATCAAAGAAAAAGAAAAGGAACGCAGTATAAGATGTAGGGAGTCTAACAAAAATAAATATTAATGATTTAAGTGAAAGAGGCAAAATAAAGCAAAGAGCAGAGTGGAGAAAGCAAAAAAATGCGACAACAAAATGCTAAAATTGATAATCTGAGTAAAGAGCAAGATAAAAAGAAGAGAAGGAAGAAAAAACTTAGACAAAGCAGAAATAAGTTCAGAAAAAATCAGACACCTGGAAGAACAAAAAAGGAAGGGTGACAAATGGAAACTGGGACACTAGCGTCTTAAAAAAGGGCAAAGTAAATTGTAGATATTCTTCCTGAAAAATTGTAGCCATCAAAAGACAAGCTACCATAATTTGTTACAGACATATTACATTTGTTCAACGTCTTCTACTTCCCGTGTTTTAAGAATGTGATTTTTCGAAGGTATTATACGTCAAGCCCAATAAAGCTAGGGGTTACACCCATGCAAAACAATTTATTATGTGACTAAAAATCTTTCTCTTGCTAATTTGAATCATATTGCAATATTGCATCTATTTTATATGACTGAGAATAAACCTATTTACTACTCTAACCAAATTATATATCATCTGTCTAATAAATATGGTAGACCTAAGCTAAAACTCCAGAAATATAAAATACTGGGTGTTCACAATGTTAGAAAATAGATCTGAGTACAGATTTAGCAACTTTCAGTGTTTTAGAACGCTATTATAACCCTTAACCCCCCATTTTTATTCAGATTTTTCCTTCATCTTCTTATAGAGCTTGATTTTTCCTGAAATGTTTCAATTGATATTGTTTTTCATTTTTGACTTATCGTAAGAGTATAATATAAATATAATGATTGACTGCCCGTTGTTTCTCATTTGGTTTTAATTACCCAAAAAAATTAATGTTGACAGAAAACCTCTTATTCGAGAAAGTCTCGAACACATTCAGTTTAGTATTTACAAAAAATATATATTTTTTTTGTATCATACTATATATTTTTATTCATAGTATAGACCCGCAGTGAAAGAGCTCTGGTTTTCCCTAATCTTTTAAAATAGCAAAATAAGCTCCAATCAAGGGTTATAAAATTTCTATTTAAACGGATAATAGTCCGTCATAACTTACTTAACCTAGGTACTAATCCACAACAATGTTAACGGGCGCTTTTTCCCGAGCAATAGGCCTGGTACTTCTGGGGGTTTAAGGAGGGAGACCGAGCTGATAAAAAGGGTATCGCTGACAATAATCAGAGACTTCAACGATATTTCGTGTTTAAATAAAACGTTTGTAAACCGTTAAAAATTACATGGTCCTTCGAGATAAAATAAGTTTTAAACAAGTTTTAGTAGTTTTTCTTCTTCGACAAGACCTATGGTGTAACGAGACGTGTAGTTCTCCTACATAGTTATTGGTACTTCGAGTCGGATTTAAAAGAAAACAACCAGCATAAAGAAAAGAAAAATACATTTCAAATATAAGCCGCTTCCTGGTTTAAAAGTGTTCCTGAGAGTTAGTTCTGATTCCTGGTGAAAGAAGCCGCCTCCTAAGTTAAAAGTGTTCCTGAGAGTTAGTCCTGATTCCTGGTGAAAGAAACCGCCTCCTGGTTTAAAAGTGCTGTTCCTGAGATATATTCCTGTACAAAGAAGCTGTTCCTGGTTACGAGCAAAACATTTCTAACTAATCACGAGATAAAAGGTCAGATAAATTTATTTATTTTTAGTTGACAGTTAAAATATTTTTTGAAGTTATTCCTCGAGTATACACTTATATTTTCACCTAATTAACCTGCTTATAACTTCTAAACAGCTGAAGGTAAAAAAGGGCAATTTTTTCTAAAATTTTTTATTTTTCCACAAGGTATGTTAAGAACATTGTGCCAAACGGGTTATGTAGGTATAAGGGTTTAAACTTTGACTTTTAAACAACGTTACGTTCATAAATAATAATTTTAATATAAAAACTACTTCTTACCTACAAATCCAAATCAGAATCGAAATCAGAAGATGAACTGTCGCAACCAATATTTACAATGAGTGGCTCGATTATTTCATCAGTATTATTGTCCAACTTCCACATTTTCTCTTCTTCTTTAATCGTATGATTTACTGCCTTTTCCCAGTTTTCAGGCTTCACATTATTTACAGCTTCCAAAAACAACTGTTTAACATCACCCATTTTAAAAGAAATATTTTTTATTGAAACTTCTCCCTTTATCTGTGCCCATATCAGTTCAATCGGGTTTACTTCGCAATGATATGGTGGTGATCTAACCACCGTCATCCCACGATTTTTTGCAATTTCATCAATTTCATATTTTTTGAATTTCTCTTTATGAAGGGAACACAAATGATACAGTTCTTTTCTCATAGAACCGGGATGGAACTTAATATTCTTTGAATTTAGCCAATTCTGTAAATCTTTTTTTAACCACTTGGTTGTGTGCATTTTTTCTATAAGTCTCGAGTGATAACTTGCATTATCCATTACTATTATACAGTTCTGAGGAAGAAAATCTATAATTTGTTCGAACCACTCTTTAAAGACATCAGCATTCATGTCCTCATGGTAGTCACCGGTACGAGTAGATTCAAAAGTCAATAAACCACCTTTTTAACAAAATCGTTTGAACTACCGATGTGTACTGTTATTAGTCTGCGCCCCTTTCCTGATGGTGGATTTAAACCAGTAGATAAATTATTTAAAAAAGCCTGTCTTCGACTTGTAACAGTTTCATCTTGCCAAAATTTATTTAGTTTATATCCCTCGTTGATCCATGTTTCATCTAAATAAAATATATTTCTTCTTTGGTTTCTCATTTCTTTTATAGTCTTTAGGTAATTTCTTCTCCATACTACAATATCGCTTCTTTCTATTAAAATAGACTTTCTGGAATGCTTTTTCCATAGAAAACCTATTTCTTTTAAAAGTTTCCATAGTGTGCTTCGACTCATTTCAGGGTAATCCTTATCATCTCGAACCGTGGCAAGAACTTTGTCTACTGTCGGAAATTCTTTTCTAAAGAAAAACGCATGCACTTTCCTTCGAAGTCTTTCTTTCAAAATATTTTCTAATTGAAATTTTGGTTTTCCTGGAGCTTTACGTGCTGTTTGAAACTCGCCACATTTCTCTTGTTTAACAACTCTGTAAATCGTAGATTTCCCAACACCAAGCGTACTACTAACTAATTCCACTGTGTCATCAACACTTTTACATAAATGTTTGTCTGTAAATGATTTAAAACAATTAAATATTAATGTTTTTTCATTAACTGTTAAAGGACCGATTTTTTGTCGTTTACGCGGCTTTTCCAAATTTTCCATGATCACACTAGAATTCACACTGAACCTTGCAAGTTGCAACTAAATGACATTTAGTAAACTGTCAAGAATACACAACTTGGACCTCCTTACTAAATGGAAAACCTATAATCGCATTTTCGGTGAAATTTGTTGGGAAGGTATTTATCTACTTATAATTCGATTACTGTATGAAATTCTTGGAATTAAAATAAAACAAAATTGACAAATAGGTACTTATTGAAAATAATCTTAAGATACGGCTATGTAATCTTTAATACACAGGGCTTTTGGCCTGTCCAAACCTTTTTCTATTGTTCTGTACAGCCTATGTTTATAAAGGACCAATAGAAGACCCAAAACTTGTAATAGCTCAGGTACATTTATTACAATTTTAGGAAATATTTAGATTATTCTGTAAAAATATTTAAAATGACCGTACTAAGTTTTGCATTAGAAATGCTGTTTTATTACTCTCTCATACATAAAAATAGACTATAGACTTCGCCACAGCTGGCATGTGTAATTTAATTTATAACTGTTTTTTTTTTGTATCGTATTTCTTAAATATTTTAAAATAAAGTCGTATATTATTATTGTTATAATTATGTCAAATGGTTTATCCAATATCCTTCTTTCTTTCATACGTATAATTTTGTAACTTAGTCCAGCCCTGCGCGGGCAATAAATAGAAATAGGGGTGTTCTCCTGTGGCGCCTCGAGCTCTCGTGCACATTCGAACACATATAAACAGACCAAATTGATCCCCAATAAAAAAAGTGCGCCCCGGCATCGGCATCGGCGGTGCATCTGGATGTCGGATGTTTTCTTCGAGGGAGACGACGCTCACCAGAGCGGGATAACTCTTGCGGGAATGAATAAACTGCACCTGCCAAAATAGTCTTATATCAGCCCTGAAATGCTCTTGCGCGTTGGAGTCCAAAAAACACAAATTTTCATCCCTGGATTATAAACTTCTATGAGAAATTGGGAGTGCCCAAGTACTTTGGAAGTTTGAATTCCAGATGGAGATTTATGCCAATAAAAAATATATCAAGATTATGTTTAGCAAAGATAAAAACTTTTGTAGACAAGCAGCCATCAAACATCAAAAACTATTCTGAAGTTTTCTAAAAAAACTAAATAAGATTTATGGAGTGACTTGCACGCACTGCATATCTTCTTAATACTTTCATTGCGTTACATGCGTCAAACATCCGTCAACTCTTGATGAATTTCTATTACGTCGCAGTCAACAGACCTAAATACAAAAGATTAAGATCATCTCTTTGCCAATCTTGCTTGCGACAGATCTATTTGTAATTTTACATAATTATGACTTATATACGAATTACACAACTGTTCGTCCCTTTAGCTTAAATACATTTTATATACGCATCCAAATATTTATTTTATTATAGAAAAACATAACAAATAAGATTCCACAGTATTGGCGAGATAAGTTACTTTTACTTGGATCATGGGACATAACACCAGTGAAATTGTAAGAAAAGTGGTTCAAATATCCTTTGTAGAACCTGAAACCTTCTGCGGTATCAATAATCAGTAGTAATACAATAAAGAGTTTAAAAAATAATTAAAAATCTCTTAGTTGGGAGGACCAGTTTGTTATATCCAATCTTTGATATCAAGATATCGGACAAATTCGGATCTTCATGCATTTAGTCCAGTTGGTGCATTCCAAACTTCCCTCTTTTCTACACGATACGTTCTCGTTCCATGGAAAACGCTTTGAAAACTGAGTGTGTTATTTCGTTTCCTCCACATTGCTTTGACAGTAATCATGATCGACTATTAAATTTCCTAAAAAATATTGGTCTAGACGGAACAGCTAAGTGTATTTCCAATGAAAAAATTTAGTTTGTGAGCTGGATGTTTAAACAGGGAATACATTTTTAAAGGCAACAAACAGAGATCTTCTGGTAGAATTCTTTTTTGAACTAGTTTATAAAGGGTTTTGCGGTTGTTTCCTGATGGTAATCCAAACTTGAATATTTTCTTTTTTGCTGTTAACAATTTTAGCATCCAACCTTTAGCTGATTCGGCATAATCTATTGAGATTCCTTGTCTTTTATTTAACGGTGTTTTACTTTTCCGATGAATCTACCTAAATTAAGGTAGTTAGGACGGGCGTGTCTTCACGGTGGAGGTGTGTCGTGGAAAGCCATTTGCAATATGGAATAACATGCTGGTGACAATTCTACAAAAAATAAATTTAAAACTAATGTTAGGCAAAATTGGATAGTCAACTGAAATAATTCCTTGCTTGCTTATTTTAAATAGTTGTATTAATATAATTATTCGATAATTCAATTATATAAATATTCTTTCAAACCGTGTGCTTCTTTTTTAAAACCTCGTAAGCCTTGTTTACTTTTTTTCATATTACATATCACTATGATAAAATAATCAATTTTTCTAACAAACAGATGCCAGATACCTACCTGTTATTTTTGTCTTAAAAATTTGTTTTTTTATTGTTTTTATTATTGTAATAAGGCAAATAAAAGTGAATGCATTGTAAATTTTACATACTACTCTTAAAAAAAACGCATTATGTTAGGTAAATAAGTCTTTTTGGAACAACCGTATTAATAATGACCTACTTATTATCATAGCCTATTATCAGCTTGTTATGGGAATTCCTCAGTGCCAGGAGATCCAGTAAAGAAATTCTCAAGTTATTTCTGGAACGAACCAACGGAACAATATTCCGAGAATATTTCTGATTGCTTGCCAAATATTTATTGATTAAATGTTTTAAGGAAAGCATATTTTCAAGAAAAGTATGTAGGTACCTGTTTTGCTTTTATTCATACTTTTTAATGGCTAAAAGATCAAATTGTAAAAAAGGTTTTCCTAAAGGTATCTCTAGATCATTAAGAGCTAATAATTTGTTTAAATATATAGGGTGAATAAAAAGTTTAGCATATCAAAGTGTATGTGCTTGATTTTACATTTTTTATTTAACATTTTTGGTAACGGGTAAATTAAATCAAATTCAAAGAAAAGGAATAAAATAATACCATAAATACTCTTTGAGGAAACCCAAAAATCTTTTCTATTTCGAAAAATTTCGAAAACTGGTTAAATTAGGGAAAACAATCGTTTTGAATTAGAAGTTTTAAATTATGACTCCAAATAAGTGTAAAATAAGAGAAATTCATTAAAAAATAGATGAAGCAGAAAGATAGACAAAAACTAGTACAAAAATATTTTCTATTTCGAAAAAACTCGAAAACAGTTATATTACGGAAAACAATCGTTTTGAGTTAAATAGATAAAAAAGCAATATGGACAAAAACTAGTCTATGTTAAACAAATTTTGTTTAATCGTGAATATTTGAAAATAAAGATTTGTAAAGTGAATAAACTTTCTATTTTTCATATTCCATAAATTAGTCTCAAACATGAAATGTGGACCATTTACTAAATCTGAACAATTAAATATAGATAAAACAAGTGTTTCACAAAGAAGTAATTTATTATTATGTTAAATAAAATATCTAACAACTCCATCATAGATCAATTATTTCAAGAAAGAATAAGCTCATCGAATTGAGTTATTCACATGTTTTTCAGATGTTAGATTCCGATCTAATATTACTCCCAAGCTTTTAGTTTCTTCGTTTATTTTAGTAATTTGATGATCCACTTCGATACTAAAATCTTTGGAAACTATATATCTTCTTAGTTTAGTACCGAAAATCGGTACATTTAACTTGCATCTTTTATAAAAATGTTTGGATTAATATTTAGATAAAAACTACAATTACTTAAGAATCATTAATATAAAAATGAGCCATACACGGCTATCATAAGACCTATGCTAACATACGGTGCAGTTCTCTGGGTACCGAAAACCCAAAAATTAACAGCTATCCGTAAAATAGAACAAATTCAAAGAACAACATGTCTCAATATAACAGGAGCCATGAAAACAACACAGACTAGAGCGATGGAAGTAATACTTAATCTCACCCCCCTTGATATTTACATCAAGGACGTTGCTCTGTCAACACATTGTATTTAGATCAACTAGTAAAACAATACCATTGTATAAAGAACTATATAGTAGGATAATCGCCATGTAAAAATTATTGGAGGCAATCGCGCCCGACATCTATTGGTAAAATCATTGAACTAACGATTTTATTTACTGGTTAGATACGCCCTCTACGTCAGATGTTAGAACTTTATAAGTGACAATTTCGTCAAATTAATTGTCAGTATATATTTTTTTAGTTATTTAGATTAAATATAAATAAAAATTAGTGATTCTTCTAAAGAATCAATAAATAATAGCATTCCACAAGATATTCGTCTATATTTAGAAATAAACTGAGATTTTAATGAAACTAGAAGCTGTCTGATTATCAGCGTTAAAAAGTAAAATTTTTTCATAAGCCTTCATAACGAAAATTTAGAGTACTTGTCTACGAATCGAAGGGTTCCGAGTTCAAACCCCCGAGTGGATACTTTTTTTTTATTATTTAATATTATTTTCTAAATTCTTAAAACTTAAATTAATTTCAAAACATTAATTTTACGTTAATAACATCTAAATCTTCATGCTCAAATTTCGTCTTTTTGCTATGGCCACTCGGGATCATCAAATTATAATAGAATATTATAAGGTCCGGTAATTTTATTTAAATCTTTTGACAATGAAACTAAAAATGTGTGTGTCTAAAGGAGAAATATACCGAAAATAACAAGTATTTAAATTTTGCTAATAAATTTATATTAGGTATGTGTTAAAAGAAAATACATCATTTTGGATTTGAATATACAGTGTGTCGCAAAATGTCTGCACCAAGAAAACGCCCCAAATTACATTTTTTTTAATCTACGTAAAAAAGTGCGAATTAAATTTTTTTTACTGAAAATTTATGGTACCTAACAGGGTTATTCATTATAAATTATCCTCCCTTTATGCTATAATTATTATTGTATAATGTTTACATTGACCGAATTTTGTAAAAATGTCATCAAATGACCATATCAGTGGTGTGCATATTTCACAGGATATATATATTATTCAAATTTCGAAATGATCTTTATTCTTTCCTGATTAATTAAACGTCGAATATCATAGATAATCTATGTCGAATATCTTATAAATATTTACACTTTTTCTTTCTCACTGTAAACTACTTATTTGGATTATTTTATTATCAAACATAATAGTTGTGATTTTCATAGCTTTTACTTTAATAATGTTAACTTTTTCATGTTTACATTATCAACGTTAAATTACTCGAGAACAGAAGGTATAAGATAGGGTTATCAATAATATACATTTGTGAAATTAGAAAAAAAATATCCCAGAAATTTAATAACATAGAGGGTATCCCATTTAAAAAAGTTTATTTGTGTTGTATTCCGTGAAATCTGAATACGTGTTTTTATGGCATATTTAAAAAAAGTCAGTCATATTCACAAACTTTTATTTAAAGCTTTTTTTGAATATGCAATAGTGGTTATAAAAGGTGTCTTTAATAATGAATAATCTTGTACATGATCTCAAATAAATTTGTTGAAATTAATTTCATTTGTAAAAATGTCACTTCCGCTTCTCCCGTATTGCTAAAAAAAATTGTGTCCAGGTCCAGGATTTGATGGTGGTAATATTAATTCTACATACATTTTTCAAGTAACATTGTTCTCCTATTTTTAGAAATAAAGGTTAATGTTTAGCCAAATTCATATATTTTTTTTGGACACACAGTATGTTTGTATAATATTAAAAACTTCCCCTACTAAATATTTTGGCTCAATCAAAGTAGATATCTTAAATTGATTATTGTTAGAAAAAATAGAAATAATATTAAATATAATAAAGAAATTTAAAAAATAATTTAATTTAATAATTTGATTTAAAAATTGAAATTTTGGGTTTATATGTATAAAAAATTGTAGATTTTAACTGCTTTTTTTTAAAGTTCTAACTTGATTTTTTGGGGATGCCACACCCTCCATCTCCCTCTAGGGGATGGTGGTGGTAAGATATTTATACAAAAATGTTGCAAATCATTTCTATTGTAAATATGCCAAAAATAAGATTTTTATCTCGTCTGTAACTATTTTTAAATGCCAGCCCACACATCCGAACTATGAAGATTAAAGTCGAAATTTTTTCTAAGTTCAAAATTGGAAATTGTTTTTCAAAAAAATTGGAATTTTGTGTTTTTATGTATAAAAAATCGTAGTCTTCAACTGTTTTATTTAAAAAGTTCTTGACTTGATTTTTTGGAAATGCCACCCTCACCATATCAGATAGGGGTGGGGAGGGGTGAATTTTTTAAAGCGATTTTTATTTTTATGGGATAATACATCCATATACCAAGTTTAGTTTCAATATTTCGACCCTATCCCCCAAAGCCGAACCCCAACCAATAATCCTTATAGAACCCATTGTGTTATTTACTTCAATATTAAGAATTCATTTATATTATTTACCATCCATCTTAAGGGTTTTTTTATTACATTGTTACGCACCAGATTAAAGAAATAACCTGTTGTTTATAATTACTTATGCTAAGTACTTAGGTATTTAAATTAAAAATACAATTTTTGCAACACTTAAGAAATGTATTATTATTGTTATTATTAATATTATATAATTTATTTTAAATTAATTCGGATAAAACCTGTAAAGAAAACGAAAAACAAAAGCATATTTTCTATTTTATTAATTTCAAAACAGTTATAAATACACAATTTTTTTTTGGGAACTCGTTCCTTTATTAACAGTAAAATAATTCAGTAATAAAACATAAACACAACTCATTCACAATACCTACTACCCGTAGACGCACTAACGCACAATAACAAACAGATAGAAAATAGTCCAAACATTCAATCACGAGTGTATAAAATTTCATCCAAGAGCTAAAAATAGAAATTTATCGATCGGTCTCAGTCATTCTTAAAAATTTCTGCTGGACCCTCAACTCCGCCCACTGCAAAGGAATATCGACTTATCCATATTCACTAGCGCCATCTATTAGTAGTATCCATTTCGCTCCAATGAAACTTCCATAAGGTGAGACTACTATTTATACAATGACAATACCAATGCAAATTATCTTGGAGGACAATGGACAGTATCAATAGATGGCAGCAAGCTCCGTGGTGTCCAAGTCATGTCTTTGATAATTTTGTCGTCTTCGAAACGAACGTAATTTCTCTATTTACTAATAGATGGGCCCATAATCGATTCAGAATATTTGTTTTAAAAATGGATATACGAGTTTAATTATGCTTGTTGAACATTTATTTACGATTTATTATCATTTTAGAGAATATAAATAATAGTAATTTAAATTTAGAACTCTACCCATATGAATTTAAAAATTAAGAAAATTTT
Organism: Psylliodes chrysocephalus; assembly: GCA_927349885.1. Taxonomy (NCBI): domain Eukaryota; kingdom Metazoa; phylum Arthropoda; class Insecta; order Coleoptera; family Chrysomelidae; genus Psylliodes; species Psylliodes chrysocephalus. The sequence goes on along the minus strand of OV651817.1, from coordinate 83,566,147 downwards.
ATGTATATAGAATTCTGTACTCAATGATCGAGGAAGTGCTAGCGTTCGGGCTATTTTGATGAATTTCTAACAGATGTCGCGACAGAATTGCCTCCAATGAAACGTCCATAAGGTTGTTCTACTATCTTCTCTAAATACAATGGTCAACATGACACCCCTCCGCACGGTCGAAATAGAACCTGATGTAGGATCTGGTGAGGCGAGATGTCACTTTTGGCACGAGGCGCTGGATACGCTCCCACTGCTTCAAGCGACCATGGACTGCATCTCACCGAAATATATCTTTCATAAGCTATATAAAGTTATAATAGAACTAATAGAAGATCCAGAAGTGGCAGGTACGATTCATATCTACACCGACGGTTCTAAAACAAAACAAGGCGAAATATACTCCAGATTCTTAAACCTAAACATAAAATGGGCTGTGAGCAACAGTGCCAGTGTAGTTCAAACAGCTAAAGGGATTCTCATAGCAGCAAAAGAAATAACCAGAAACAATATCATTGGAAGGAACTTGCTCATCTATACAGATAGCAGACAAGCACTACTTACCCTGAACAGACCACGAATTTATTCAGGGTTAGTACTAAAATGTCACAAAGCTTTGGCTGAAGTATCCATCAACAACGTGGTCACCTTAAGATGAATTAAAGGTCACGCCACATCGAAAGGTAACTGTCTTGCTGATTCACTAGCCAAAAAAGCAGCCAACCAAATACTTTTTGGACCTGGCCCTTCTATTGGCCTGACAAAATCGGCAGTGATAGACCTAATCAAAGAACATTTCCTTGTAAAATTCAAGGAAAGATGGGATGAAACAAGAAACTGCAGAGTTGCCAGGGAGCTCTTAAGTTATCCTGACAACACTGCAGCAAACAAATACTTGACTATGACTAGACAGAATCTGCGCCTAGTCACAGGCTGTCTGACTGGTCATTGCCAAGTACGAAAGCATTTCCATATCATGAGGTTGTCAGAATCCACACTCTGCAGAGGGTGCGAACAAGAAGATGAGACCATCAAGCATATCCTTTATGATATAAGAGAAGCACCTCTTGGCGACGTTGTCAACTACATTAAATCTGTAGACTGGCTCACGAGCTAGGAGGTGCCTGTCTTCTCAGGAGGATGCACAATGGGCCTAATGAGGCCTAAGTACCGTGGGGTAGCCCACCCTTTACACGTTACAGATATAGAGAGAACCATAATATATTTTATTTTTTTTACCACACCTTCCCTCTTAACTGCTGTATTTACATAGTTTCTCATATCTTTATAGAAATTCAAATTAACCTAAAGATTGGGTCTAATATTTTTGAAAAGCTTTACCTCTTATTTATTTTAATATGGTATTACTAAAGGCTATGTTAGCCAATAGCAGTACAATTACATATTTTTATAAATTCTTGCCGTGTAGTCTTATTATTCAGACACTAATTTAATCTTGTTCAAATTAGTCTCTTTTGAATTATTTTTCAGGTCTTTTAATACACATGATCGAGTCGTATGTGAAAAGTTGCTGTGGCTTTTGTTAGCCATGAGGTCACTTGGTTTATAATGCCCAAGTAGTGCTTAAATAGTACTCAAAAATTGCTGGCAGTCAAATATTAACCTTAACATTATAAAATACAACACATGTCTAAATTAATAAAGTATTTTAAAAATACTACCACGTAACTTGACTCTAAACTCAACTGTAAATTTATTTCGAGAAAAATACGGCAATCGAGTGTCTATAATATACCTAATTTTATTCGTGCCCCAAACTTGCTATATGTACTTCTTACACTGAAGTTTCGAAATTTTGTTTCGCAACAATCTTTCCAGCAATATGATTTATATTTCATCTTCTTCCAACTTTTCGCTATGAACGAAGAGGATGGAATCGGATGCCGTATTAAATTTGCTTTATTTAATTCCCAGTTTTCAGTTTTCGAAAGGCAAAAATTTAGGAGAGAAAATGGTTTGGTGTACAGTTCATCAAATTTCTAGAGGCTTTCGACGGCTAGACAGAGAAAGCACTACTGACAGGCATCCCGACGGATTTACGCAATGAAAGTACACTCTGCGCATCAAGTATTTCACTATTTCATTCAGACGTAAATGTCAGATGTAAATTTCGCTAAAACATTTCTTTTATTTTCGTTTGTGTTTTTTGCTCATTACAGTTTAATAGAACCTAAGTATGGAGTTTAATAGCAAATTAAGAGGCCGCGTGATTAACAGTCAATCTCGCGAAATAATAGCCAATGTTATAGAGTTTATGAGAAGAGAAGGAAACTTTAATTCACCTTCAATACCATTTAAAAATGTAAATGATCGTGTTGCTGCAGCCACAGGAGTATCTAAAAACACTGTCGTCCGCATTTCTGGAGAGAGAAAAAGAATCGATAACCGTGAGATATTGGAATTTTCATCACCAAGAAAAACCATTAAAAAACCAAAAACAGTTAATGATATAGATGAAGCTGCACAAGAATCAAATTTTATTTTTTTATTATTAGATAGCTATTTTTGTTTCTGAGTTGTGTTCATTTACAGGCTCAATTTTTTTCCGTTTCTCCTTTTTGATTTTATATGGGGTTTCAAGTTGTTTTTGACTTATTTCGACGTAAATCACAACAACACACTTTTTTAATAAAGCAAACAAGTGTTAAGAGGTATATGTACGTGTAAACTACAATTACAAAAAATTGATATGAAACCCATGAAACCACCAACAAAAATGTAAAGCTAGCTTCCGTACTAAAACATGGTGTCATTCGTCGAGATAATTTATCGTTTTGTTTAATAGATCAAGAAATGTAAATATTCCCCTGTTATTTTTTATAAAATTATAAGAGAAATAAATTTTTTTCTAAATAGTATAGTTTATTATTTTGTAGAAAAACAAAATTTCGAAAATTTTAGTAATGTTTCAGAAACAACCGTTATTAATAATAGGTACCATTTTCCTTAATAAGGTAGAAATAAAATATAAACTATTTCCACGATTTACAAAGGCCTACAAAAAAATTATAGGTATTTTCCGCTATCCTATAAAATTTATATTTTCTGACTCAATTTCAAAAGGTTGAAGGAATTCCAAAACACCTTTTATGGCATAATAATTATTTTCAATTCTACATACTATGTTTAGCTGCTTTTAAAAACGTTCTAAGAAAGTCCAATCAGACCAATTTAATCCCTAAACTATTCCACACTTTTAAAATTTACCTAAAAATATTAAAAACTATTTAAAATAACTTGTTTAGCAGACTGTACAATAGCTATCTTAGTCACACGTAGCGCGTTCTCTGTCTGGGCGTCGAACACCTCTAGAAATTTGATGAACTGTAAAATACCAACATTCGGGTCTTTGATCTTATTAATTGCCATATGTTGTCAGTAACATACATGTTATATATTAAATCATCATTTTAAAGAGAAACTCATAATATTTGTATAAAGTAGAATAGAGCATCAAGATTGTTTATATAAGTGACAAATATCACTGTCCCAATATGGAGTTCTGAGATTACTTGATAATTTCTTCTAGCTGAAAACTCTATTGATTTTTAGAATTTTAGTTCTTACTTTAGCAGTTTAAATATCGGTGTTTTTTAAAAGCAATAATACAATTAATGTATTAAGTATCTCTATTATTGGTAGGTCGAGGGTATATTGTAACCAAAAGACAGATTTAGGACCTTATATTGTCTAGGTATTTATATTCTGCAACAAAAATTAGATTAGATCAACTTTATGAACTCCCGCTTCGTAATATGTTTATCCCTTTTTACGTGAGATCATTCTCAGCGGACTAATTTGCGACTTAGCGTATATAATTAGCGGAAGTTGGGGCCTAGACGGAGACGAAATCTAAATGTCTCCTAATTGTGGCGCAAAGAACTTCTAAGCATAATAAGCGATGCAAACACGAAGGAAGAATGGAATTATGGAAGAATAAACACGTAGGAAGTTCCGAATTAAATCCATTTACTTAGTCTGGGAGGTTTTAGAGATAGAAAGGAAACCGCAACCGAATCCATCTGCAAATTGCAAGGTGAATTTTCGGCTTGATTTTATTTGTTTTAAATGCAAGATGAACGTCTCAGCAAAAAATAAAGTAAAGACCGTATCTTAAACCTAAAACGGAAATAGAGATTATTAAAAAGAGTTAAAATTACAGAGAAAATAGAAATTATTTAGTAACATTGGTAACGCCTCAAGTAAAAGATGTTTGAGCGAATTTTACAGAAAAGATTAATGTATGAAATTAAATGTATCTAACTGTAACATAATTTGAAATAAAAATCTCTTCAATGAACTAAAGGTTACAAAGTGATGATTAAATTAGATCTGAGATCCTAGAAACATAATTTGAAGAAGTTTCAACACTTTTAACTTATTTAGTTAACAATTTCATGGCTACAGCTTGTTTCTAAATGATTTCAAGGCAAATTTTTTACAAAAAAAAATCGTTTTTTTTTTAATGTTAGTTTAACGCCCTGTAACTTTGTTAGGAGCCAGTTTTTGATATAGGTAGATATAGCCAAATCCACTTATATTTTGGTAATCTATCTGAGGAAGAATTTATGACATACCTTTTTGAAACACCCTGTATATTTAGGTACTAAACGTGTAATGCAGATGTACTTATTGTAAGTCTTATATATGAACCTCACAAGTGCTGCCAAATATTTCCTTTATTTTCATTTACATTTTATTACTATTACTATTATACAAGGTGTCCCATATAATTATGTTCAAATTTTAGGAGCATGAAGTACACTTCTTTTCAAGTAAAAAAAAGCAATATTAGATATCGATTTTTATTTCTTTCAAAGTTACATGCCTATACATTATTGAAAAATAATAAATAATCAAAATTCATTCTTAACGTAAATAAAATCATATTTTATTTGAAAAAAAGTCAATCAATATATTTTTGGCGTTTAGTTTTACTTGAAAAGAAGTGTACTTTATGCTCCTAAAATTTGAACATAATGATGTAGGACACCTTGTATATCTGTATTTGTATTCATTACATTTTAAATTTCAGTAGAAGTATAAAAAATTGCAATGAAATTACATGACACATGCTATATTATTATATAAATAAACATTATTTTTGTTATAGATATATTATACTCAATGCTGGCAACGAAAATGGATTTATTAAGGGTGCTGAAGCTATATATTCTTCAAAAACTAAATTAAATGATTATCATGGAGAAATGAATAAAGACAATTTTTTAAATTGGTTTGAAAACCAACTACTAAAGAACCTTGATGAACCTTCTCTAATTGTTATGGACAATGCTTAATATCATAGCATGTTACTACATAAGACACCAAATACAGGCTCATCCAAAGCTGAAATACAAGAGTGGCTAGCAAACAGAAACATTGATTTTTCTGTTAATATGTTTAAATATGAACTTCTGCAAAAAGTTGAACAGTAAGTATTATGTATAAAAAAACTCTATTTACTGCTTCTTGATAAAATATATGCAGAATAAATATTTTGCTGATTTAAATAATAGGAACTACAAGAAAAACATTTTTTTATCATTACATTTTAGATAACTGTAACAAAAAATGGTAGGTCTCTAAATAATCTTTAACTAAATTAGATCACTATCACCAATATACTATTAGGGAATGGGACAGCATTAAATATTTAGTTAAAACATTTATTACTTCTGCAATTTTTGTGGATTCTTTAGATTTTACTAATAATAATGCAAATTATTACATAACTGCAAGAACCTAAAAATCAGATATTAGAACCCCTTATATGCCCTGATGATGGATAAGTAAATAGCCCAAAAAGACTAAAAAAAATCGTGTTTCTGTTGCATTTTCTCACTTGTAGTACAAAAACTTGTTAGGTATATTTATTTCTCTTATCATCTACCAATGTTTCTATGTTCTAAACTGTGACAGATACGAAGTCAATTTAATTTGACTATTTTGGGGTCAATAAAAATCTACAGGTTAATCACATTCTTGAGTTGTATAGTGAAAACCAAATCTGTCTTTTTTAGAATTAAAACTGTCGCAATGATTTAATACCCCGAACCCAACATAACATGTGTCGTTTCAGGAGGACAGTTTAGAATATTGACACATGCTAAACGAAACCTAAGTAGATATAAAACATATTTTTTTTTCAGATTCAAACCACCAAAGGTATATTTGGTAGATAATTTAGCGGAACAGTATGGACATAAAGTGTTACGTCTTCCTCCCTACCATTGTGTTTTTAACCCCATTGAATTAATTTGGGGCATTTCCAAACAATATTATAATAAACATATTGGTAGGGACGGTAATAAAGAACAAGATTGTTTAAATATGTGGTCTGAAGCACTTAGAACGATTACACCACAAATATGGAAAAATTCTATTGAACACACAGAAAAAGAAATATTAAAATGGTATGAGAGAGAAAGAGTTTTTGATAGATTGGAAATTAAGCCTATTATAATTAACCCCAACAGCGATAGTGATGACAGTGATTCAAGTACTTGCGATTTGGATTAGGAGAAATTATAGAATTTTTGTAGGAATTACAAAGATTAGTAGATGAGAGAAAATATATTTTTTAAATAAAACATTGTCTTATTTTAATAACAATAAATAGTTGAATATATTTCTTATCTGCATTTTTATTTATTCCAAAATATATATAAAAAATAAAACACTCAAAGGTTTCGCTATGCGAGTCTTACAATTAAATTATATTTACAATGCTTTAAAAAAGATTACTTAGTACCAATAAAAAATAAAATTAAGATTTTTTATAAAATATTGAATATATAAGAGTAGATATAGCAAAAAGTAGGATATTTCACAGTTTCGCATTGATAAAGAATTCACTGAGCAAAACAGTTTTTAAATGTCTATTAAAACTGGTAAGGTGGAGAATCTTGATGTTTGAGTGATGATACTATTATTCATTCATGTTTAAATAGCTTTAGAGATGAAGGGAAGAGGGAAGCAGCGATAACAGTCTATAGTTGAAACACTTTTGACTATCTTAAATACTTGAGACGCAAAACTATTACTGAAAGTGAAATTTACTAAAGTACCTACTCAAATATTTTATTTTATTTCTTGTATTTAAATATTTTAACAATCTTGAATTATTTAAGTACATATATCTACTAATATTGTGACTTCTCTACATGCCTTTGTAGATTTAATTTTTTCAATGATTTCTTTAATTTCATGGTGTGTTGTGGTTTATAACTTAAATGTAGTTCTGTTAAATAAATTTCTTGGTGAAATGAAATTAGTTTGAGATATTTTCTGTGCTAATTCTGGACCAATTTTAGTTCATCTGCAATATAGGTACTAATTTACAGTTTTATTTTCCATAACTATATTTGCAATATGTTTACATCATTTTCATTCAGATGTTTATTATGCATAAAGGAAATCAATATTTTTCATTATGTACATTTATAACTAATAATTGTTTTTGGTAACAACAAAAAGAAAACATAACCTTACAATTTCAAAACTTTCTAAATTCCTCAACTATTCTGACGATTAGACAACACTGCAAGGCCGTGACGTCATAAATGATCTCTGACGTGCATCGGGATTTGTATTAAAAATACTATACCTAGAATTGGAAGTAAGTCAGAGATATCAAACTGTAGACCTATTTCATTGATATTAAACAAAAATTTTAAAAAGTGACAGTGTCAATATGGCTATTTGTGGACTTGTCAATAGCCTTTGATACGTTCTCTCATGCGAGAAACTAAGGTCATACGGATTAAGAGGCAAAGTATTTTTTTAAAAATTAAGTTTTCTTTGAAGGGTTGTTCAGTATGTATAAATGTATAATAATATAAGTAATTCTGAATTGGTTTCTTGTGGTGTTCCTCATGACACAGTATTGGACCCATTATAAATATTTCTTCTATTTATAGTTTATTAAATCTCAATACCTCAAGAAAGATGAGTTTCGCTGCGAAATTGGCATTTTTTACGAAGTAATTTAAGAAGTCAAACGGAAAAGGATTTTAAGAAAATAAAATTATGTTTCCCAAACAATCTTGGAGAGTGTATGTGAAAACAAGAAGGATGGCATTGGTGCTGATTCTATTTCTGTATTGTTCATTTTTGTTATAAATAAATAAATTCTTTATTATTCAACAGAAAAACCATTTACTAAATTATACTTAAATTAACGTATATAAAAATGTAAATAATGAATTAAAATTAAGCGACTGATCTACAAATACCAAAAAATTGCGTAATAGATATTAATGAAACTGCATATTTAAATAATAATTTTCATTTGACTTATCTAGAATATAAGATGTGGGGTGGAAATTAATATCACAGCTTCTAAAAATGACATATTGTATAAGGGACAATTAAAAAGTATGTCATCTTGTATTAGCAGAGTAAAATGTGGTGACATTTCTAGAGTAGGTTCGTGAAACAAGGGGATTAATTTGTGATAGTAAATTTAGAGCGTCAATGAGATTTCTAGATAATTTAAAAAGACATATTAAACAACTGTTATTTCTTCTAAGTTGTAATAGTCCAGTCATTATAGTAAGTTCACCTCGGAATTTGAGATACCCAGCTGTTAGTCTGTAAATACTTGTATACTGACACCCTAAAAATTGTCTCAAAACCTACATATGGTAGGGTGTACGCAACTATTAAATTTCAATGTCAAAGGTCACAAAAATCGGTTTTTTGCGCTATTTTTGTAAATATCTCATTTCCTATGGGTTTGTTGCTATTTGTATTTATTATCAATATTGTAGAATACAAAATTCTCTACAAATTTTGTTCAAAAAATTTTTTCATACGGTGAACCGTTTTCGAGATAGAGGGCGGAGAGCGCGCGGTTACATCATCACTTTAGGTCAAAAGGTGCCTTCGGTCGAAAACGCGCCATATATAGCTGATGAACTATCGATAAATCAATGATTATAAATATTTGTCAATTTTTATTAACTATTATATTATATTTTATCATTTTTTTCCTAACCTATCCACTTTTTATTCAGTTTTAATTTATTTAACAACACTTACCTGCCCATGTAAATGCAGAATTGTTAATGAAAATATAGGAATTACATTTGAATTTTAACCTAATTAATATTAATAACTTCTTACATGATGAAAAAAAAAACAAATAAATTATGAATTAATCTTTTTATTAAAAAATATCATTTAATACATTTATTTTTATTAAAAGTAAAAAAATGGAATAAAGGATACAAAAACTACAATTTATAATTTTAATCATCTCCTTCCTCTTCATCGTCGTCTTCCGGCTGCTGGTAAATTTCAAACTGGTCTTCATTATCGTCTTCAACGACATTTGTCTCAAGTTCTTCCATGATTTCGGGGTCAAAGGTTCCATCTTCGTTAATGTCGCTCTGATATGGTAGAGCATTGAGACAAGCTTGCCCATTACATTGGCCACAAGCTAAAGAGTATTGCAAGTCCGCTTTCCTCCATCCGCATTGCGAACCACAACCACTCTTGCAGTTGCAGAAAATTGTATTTAGCAAATCTTCTGGAGCAGGTGGTAAAATTGTCATGATAGGCTCCAAATCATGCGCTAATCAAGTTTGAATTTGATAATATACACGTTTGAAATGTTGATGAGCAGCTGCACTTGTTGGTGGAATATTTGAAAGCTGCACAGGTTTATTAAGTTTTGTAGACTTGACGTAATGCATATAACGAAGATGAACGAGACTTTTCACAGATTTCTGAGCATTATAGACTGCCAATAAGGTTTGAATTCCACTCTCTAATAATCTCTGGGCCGAACAATTTTTTTCCTCAAATGCTGCAGCTAGTTCATCCAAATTTGTCAGTTTCTCAAAAACTTTTAAAAATGATTTTTTCCCTTTTTAGAATGCGCAGAAGTTGTGTTACAGCCACTTAAGGCGTGCAGAAATAAAATATGTATTTTGGAATGAGGATAATTATCAAAAGTTTTAGTCGAGTATATCTCCGTTTTTACATTTCCTTTCCCAACTTTTTTAAAGAAAATTTCTTGTTCGTAAGACAGTGTACGCCCAATTAAAATGACAAGTAAATCAATATTTTGTCATATTCTGCCGTCCTATGGAAAAACGTCGTATCTCCAAAAATTGAAAAAAAAAGTATTACCATATACATGTTTCTTGTAATATAAACTACCATTTTACTAAGAAAAAAAAACCGTATTTGCTTTTTTTTGGCTAAATTTATCATAGAAAATTATTTCCCCGTATAGATTTGCGGCTAAACAAAATGTTAAACTGCGTTTTTCTCGAAATCATGTTTTCTGGACGGCTGTATTATAACTGCAGTTTTTTCAGACTTTGATTCTTCAATTGCAGTTTCAACAATAAGAACATCCGGATCATCTCTGGTTGTTTAGTAGTAATATTTGCAGCTTGTAATTGTAACTGGTACAACCATTGTTTAATCGAAACAGACTTCATACGTTTTTGAAAGTGCAGCAGTTCTTCTCTGCTGCTCCATAGCTTTTGCGTTCTTACTGTAGTCTGAATTTCTTTAAACAGAATTTGTAGAGAATTTTGTATTCTACCTTTAGCTGCCCTCTCGTCGAGATTTTTCTTTACAATTTTGTAATTTTCAATTTGTTTGGTGGTTGGATCCAAGGAAATGTTAGTGTTTTTGAAGTTAGAATTGGGATATTTTAATTGGTAAGCTTTACGAATGTAGGAGAGGATTTTCTGTTCGTTTCTTAAACTTACTTTAATAGATCTTTGTTGTGTCATATTTTTCAAGTTTAGTAGTTTTAGGATTATTCAATGCACCTTCTGGAGTGAGAAATGTTATAGTTGTATGAGTTACTATTTTGTTATATTTATGCAATCAATTAACATTATTGCGATTTGTTTGCGATATATATACATTAAATTTTTGTTATTCAGAGAGTTCAGCAAGCCATCAGTAATCCTTGGGAATAACTTTCATTGTTTTCTGCGAATTATTTGGATAAAGTCGGATATCCCTTCTGTAATACTGTTTTTTTAATAAAAGTGTACAACATACAATAAATTATTGTAATTGTTAAAAAATTTAATTAGGGACCTAAGTTTTCTATATGTTTACCTAATGTTCTTTGTCAACAAATTTAATTGCTTACACACATATATCGAATTTTGGTAGAATTCCGAAGTTCAAAACACATCAAGTTACAGAATCACTTTTCATAATTCGATGGAATTTTGAATGGAATCGAAGTTATTCGATATAGAACGGAATCCGACCCCTGTTGGAGTATCTTCTTAGATAACTTTCCTATATTAAAGCAGATATGCCGAATATTTCCATCTGGAAAACCGTTGCGAGCTTCTCTCCAAGGTGAAATAAACTTTCTTTTTTGTACGCCTGCCGCAGATACAGCATTTGTAGATTCCGGCTTCATAAATTATATTTAGTTTAATGTAACGATTTTTCCGTAAATAAAATACCCTCTTCAACATATGAACAAAGGTATACAAGTGTGCATAAATCGCGTAATATAATTCAAAGAAAACTATTCACTAAACCGTTATACGCCCATATAAATTCGCCTTAATTTCCATAAAGTGGCATTTTTCGGATTACTCGTAACCATTCCGGTCTGGAGCGTTCTCTCTCTCTAAATCCAGTCCGGGGCTGATTGTATGGAATACATTAGCCAGGAATTTATGCCCGGGATAAATCTTTTACAGTCCAATTATCTGGCCATCAATAACTCGTAAAATTTTACGTCTGGAGACTAATAGCGAAAGTGACTGGGCCAATAAAATTTTACCGTTTTTAACGATCGATTTTTAAACGATCGAAAGCTTATACTGTGTAGGTATCGTATATACCGAATGTGTTAAATTTTTTTGTAGATAGTTTACTGCTTTAATATTTTATAGAGCTGTTCGAGATGTATAAATACTTTATTCAGTGGTCTGGAAAATTCGCAAACCCCAGATATAGTGTAGTAGTATTTTGTAAGAACTTAGAAAGGACAATAAGGACAGAGTCTCCAAAGGATTTGCGGTCGAATTCTGTACTCCGGGACTGCCTAACCAGTAGTCAAATATTTGGGAAAATAATCTACTCGTCAAACTCGATAAACTTGATCACGGTATCTTATTAAAAAAATTATCTGAAGTTGGTGTAGATAGAAACCTTCTGAAATGGTTTCTATCTTACCTCAGTGACCGTTGCCAAGCTGTATCCGTCGGTAACTGTTTATCGTCTTATTCAAAAGTCTGTTCCGGAGTCCCGCAGGGCTCCCATCTTGGACCCCTCTTGTTTAATATTTATGTGAATGATATATCAACCTGCTTTAAATCTGCACGTTTTCTTATGTATGCTGACGATTTAAAAATTTACCACACCATAAATAATATCGCTGATTGTGTCTTAATACAAAATGACCTTGACCGACTCTATAAATACTGTCAAGATAATAGTTTATTTTTAAACCTGAATAAATGCTTCCAAATAAGCTTTAGTCGCAATATTAATCTGATAAAATTTCGGTATAACTTAAATAACTTAAATATTAACTCTGTATCTGATATTAAGGATTTAGGTATAATTTTTGACTCAAAAATGTTATTCAACCAACACATAGAATATGTCACAAATAAGGCAAATAAAATGCTGGGATTTATCATGCGTTCTTCTTTTGATTTTACAAATATAAACACTCTTCGTTCACTTTATATGGCATACGTTAATAGCGTATTAAGCTATGGTTCGGTTATTTGGAATCCGCAATATAATGTCTACATTAACTGTTTGGAAAATATACAATATAAATTTATAAAATTTGTTCATAAAAAAACCCTTTCACAATATACAGAAGACTTAACATTTACGCAACATAAAATGAACCTAATTCCACTTTATAACAGAAGGAAAATTACAGACATTACTTTTACATATAAAGTTTGTAACAATTTAGTAAATTCAATTCCCATTAATAGCATGATTAATTATAACGTTTCTTTTTATAATACCCGAAGCAATAATTTGTTTTACTCAGATACAAGTAATACTAATTACTTTAAAAATTCTCCTTTACATAGGTGTATTAAAACTCTCGACACAATAATGAACGTACTAGAAGTTGATATTTTTCCTATTTCCGAAAGTGCATTCAAAAATTGCTTAAAAAAACACTTTTTGTCTAGTGTACCTTAAAATCTTAAATTACGACATATTTTTTAATGTAAAATTTTTGAATTTCTGTTATAATGCAATAACTTTAGTATTTTTTCTGTTCTCTTATTTCTTATTTCACATTTATTTCGTATCTAGTGTAATAATATTTTGTTATTAAGAGGAGTATTTACTTGGCTGTAGAGCGGAGCATGCAAGGGTTTCGTAGTACCCCACTTTTAAAGTTTATTTTTGACTTATTCTGAAAGAAAAAAATATGTACGTGTAGGTAAAGGATAAATCTATGCTCCTCTGAAAACACTTTTTTAAAATTTAAAACAGTTTTTTCTAAAAAAAAATACAAAACTCGACTTGTTTTACCCATTTTCTCAATTTTTTTTAGAAAAAACTAAATTGAATTTTGAAAAAGTGGTTCCAGAGGAGCATAGATTTAACCTTTACCTACACACACATATTTTTTTATTTTAAAAATAGTCAAAAATAAACTTTAAAAGTGGGGTACTACGAAACCCTTACATTGCAAGATTTTTCGTCTGGAAAGTGGCGCCTCTATTAGATTTTTAAGAAATTAATATTTGTGAATGAAAACAATTTATAATATATTTTACTGATGTTTTACGAGGGATGAATAAATTTTACGTATTTGTACACCTTATTTTTTACGTAATTTATTTCTGTAATACTAAGATTGGCATATATATTATATGCAAGGGTTTCATTGTACACCAATTTTACGGATTATTTTTTAATTTTACTAAAAAATTTTTTATGTAAGTACAGGTAAAGGCTTAACCCATACCTCTCTGGATTTACTTTCAAAATATGAATCAGTCTCTTTTGAAAAAATCTAAGAAAATAAACGAAAAGAAATAGAAATGTTAAAAAATGATAGAAGAGAACAATATATTTAATTTTTTCCTACAGGAGCATTTATTTTTATTACAAGAAAAATAGAAATACGTTAAAAGCTTTTTCATCTAGAAGGTGTTACCAACAAAATATATATCTTTTTCTACTATTTAGTGAGTGATTTGAATTAATGTTGTTTATTTTTTACATACAGTAATTTCGCTCAATTATATTAAATTAATTTTATCATTTATTTATTAAAAAAAATACTTATATACGAAATTGGAAGGTATACACTGAAATGTGAATTATATGTTTTTGTTTAATGAATACTTCTTCGAGTCAACAATAATTATTAATTCCAGCATGTTAATATCTCTTCAATCCGTTAAAGTAATGTAAATATTTTTTCTTGCTTTTGCGCATGGCTTTGATTTGTCGCACCCTTTGAGGCGCGTTGCAAGAGAACATTTTCTAAAAAGTTAGCCAATGTCTATAAATGAGAAAAACGATTTATTGCATTATGGCACAATAGAAGACGGAAACGAGTCACTGCTTAAAAATTTGGAGAAAGTAAAAAATCTCGTAAAATCTTTTATTTATTTCTAAAGCCACCCGATATGGCATGGACCATAAATTCAAAACAAAATAAGATTTGGAAATTTATTTACAAGTAAAAGTTTTTAAATGTGGACATTTTATTGAATTCGAATTTGATTATGTTGCTGTCAGTCTGGATGGAATTAAAAAAAAAAAAAACAAAACTCTATGATAGAGTTAAAATGTCCATATGGAGCTGAAGTGCGGACTGTAGCAGAAGAAATATGCAGTAGAGAAATAACTTTTTGGAAAAAGAACAATTCCATTAAGGAGAACCACTATTGGTATTTTCAAATTCAGGGCTAGCTGCACATAACACAAATGGATTTTTGCATTTTGTGCTTTTGGACTTCTGGAGGAATAGAAGTGGAGAAAATATCTCATATTGACAGCTTTTGAGAAAAAAAGATACAAAATAAAATAAAATTTTTTTATATGCAATATGTCTTGCCGGAACTTGTTGACAGCGAAGCAATAGAGACATGGAAGTACGAGACAGAATATTAAATAATTCGTGAGAAATTTTGTTGAATGTTTATTAACATAACGCAAGGAATCAATCTTAAATTATTTTGAATATTTTTACTAATTTAAGAATTAAATTTTATTTATTTCTAAAACATGGTAGTAGGCGATCCATTTAAGATATGATTAATGTCGTATTATTATATTACACTATTTTAAATTTAGGATTTTACCAGTGGCAGTGGTAATTGATGATAGGTATATAATTATTATTACACCAAATGTTTTAAAAGGCTACACCAACTAGTGGACCACGCTTTTAAGTCCCCAAATAATAGTTTCAAGATTTTGATTCGGATTAGAAGTTTTAGTATACAGGGTTTTGTGTCAAAGCCAAGTCATGTAGGTATTGTTATTGTAATACGTAGATGAGTAACTATCATCAATAGAAATTTAAAATTCAAACATAAATCTTTGTAACGACGTTATTTATAACTTTATTAACTTCATAACGGTCAAAAATGTTAGTTAACTTATTTAATTTTAAATATAAATTGATTTTAATTTTAACTTAGAAATTTTCGAAAAGTTCACTATATTGTTTAGTTGTTGCAACTTTACTGCGCTTAAGTAGCGTTCAGATTAAAATATAAATTTATGGAGCTTAACTGAAAAACAGAAACTAATGCTTTCATTCCAAAAAAAGTATTATGGCCAATAAAAAGAATTTTGAATTGTGATATCTGCAAGTCCTTATTTAAAACCTTTAAATTTAATATTATCATTATACAAGAGTTATTTTTACAAATTGATACAAATATCGAACATAAGTTTGTTGACATAAACATTATTTCCATAATACAAATAAATATATCTCTGTTAAAGAATACTCATAATTTATTTAATATATTCATTTAAACATGTTTTTGTTTTTTGTCTGGATGATATTGAATACTAACTTTTTCTATATAACTTCTTATCAACACATTGTGATATAAAAAACAGACAATTAATTAAAAGCGTACTCACAATTTCAATGCTATACTGTTTCCCAAATTATAAAAATACTAAAGAATATTTAAAAAAAATAAAAAGCCAATTAAACAATGTGTTAATATCTAGAGAAGAACATCGTACTTCTTTTTTAGAAACGAAAAGTAGTCAAAAATTGTGAAAATAACAACATATTTTTATTTCACAAAAATAATAAGTCAGTTTTTGTTTTTTATGTAAATCATATCATTTTCAAGGCAATAAAACAGAAGAAAAGTCACCGAATACCGATTTCAAAAAGGTCTATTAGTTTTTATAGGAAATGTAAAGAGAAAGAACGCTTTTTAAACGAGTTAAAATTCTTTACATATTTCGATAACTATAAACGGATTAAGGTATTTTGTACCGTGTTAAAAAATTTAAGAAAATTTTTGAAGAATATTTCTTTTTTTTTAAATTAGTAAACTTTGACAAACATATACAATATTCTAAAAGATAAATCACATTTATGTGATTATACAAAACTTTAATTTATTTTTCTAAAATAATATGGATTGTCCTCTAAAATATATATAGTGGCTCGCAAAAAGTCTGCTTTTATGTTACTTTTTTCAGAAAATATTATTCCTGGTAAAACTTAGTGTTTAATTAAACCTAAAACTTTATTTATTCAAAAAATTCTGTACCATAAATATAAATTTGGCTGCACAATGAACTAGGTACTCTTCTAGGAACCGAACCCACATTTTTACATATAAGATTAATTTAAGATGTATACAGTGCGTCCATAAAGTAACGCATAAATTCATTATTGGCTAAATGAACAATAAAATTAGGAATTCCCAAAACAGGTCGATTTTTGATTTCAATTTACTATTGTTTCAAATCATAATCTAATATACAGGGTGAACCACTTTCGTGTAATGACGTCATCACCATTTTTTTCAAATGGAACCCCCCCTTTTTTTTCAATTTCCAAATTGCCTTTGCTGAGCTGATTCCAAAAATGTATAATATGTTGCTTCAAATTGGTACAGGGTGGGCAAAAATGCAAAAATTTACTTACAAAGTAATGAAAATAACGAATAAACGTAATAAACATTAAATGAAATTACGTATTGTTATTACAACTACTTTGATAAACTATCAAGAACATACAGCATTATTCTTAATAATTGTATCTTACAGCTTTTATTAGTGATCCAAGCCCCTGGACTATAAAAATCTTTTTGTTTGGCATTATCTTTTACCAGTTTTTTTTATTTGACATACCTACCAGTTTTTTTTATTTGACAACACTGTCAAAAACATTGAAGCACAGTTTCGTATTGTTAACGCTGTAGAGAAGGTACGTTCGTGAACTTTTTTTACAAAATGCCTTTAACCGAAAGTGACAGGATTGAAATATTAATGATGATTGGTATTGGCGATAAGATGCGGACTCAACAAGAGGTATGCCGATTATTCCATGAAATGCACCCAGATCGTGAACCTATTTCACAATCTACGGTAAGTAGAATAGAGCGAAAATACAGAGAATTAGGACATGTGAGGGATGCAGCAAGGCAAGGTAGACCAAAAATTGATGAAAATATTTAACAAGACATAATTTTGTCGGCTGTAGAAAATCCACACTGTACAGTGCGAGGATTATCTAGGGATTTTGGTATTGGAAAGTCTTCAGTATCAAACATTTTCAAAAAGGTAAAATACCATCCTTATAAAGTACGTCTCATCCATGAATTGGCTGAAGACGACTTTGACCGAAGAACTGAATTCTGCGAGTATATGATGAACCAAAATAACAATTTCATTGATAACGTTTTATTTTCGGACGAGGCAACGTTTTATTTGAACAGTCATGTTAACCGGCAAAACACCCGTTATTGGTCTGATGAAAATCCACACTGGATGCAAGAGTACCATACGCAAAGACCACAAAAAACTAACGTATGGGCTGGTATTGTGAGAAATACAATTATTGGTCCATATTTTTTCGATGAAAACTTAACAGGAGCATTATATCTGGATTTCCTACAAAATACATTAATTCCTGATCTGATCCAGCTTTTTCCTGATATTCAAATACCCACTAATGTAGACCGCAGAATCTGGTTTCAACAGGATGGCGCACCGCCACATTACGCAGTAGCTGTGCGCAATTTTTTAAACACAACTTTTCCACAAAGGTGGATAGGAAGAAGGGGACCAGTGGAATGGCCTGCTAGATCACCTGATCTGAACCCATTAGACTTCTTTTTATGGGGTTATTTAAAATCTAAAGTCTACTTCAACAGACCTGGAAATATCCATCAACTACAAGACCGAATCAGACAAGAAATACAGAGCATAACACCCGCTATGCTACAGAATGTTAGAGACGAAAGTAATGCCCGGTTCAGTCATTGTCTAACGGTCAATGGAGAACAATTTGAACATTTATTGTAAATTTTCGTTCGTTTGTTTTTGGAAGTGTATCACATTAATTGCATAACTACATAATTCCATTTAATTTGTTTATTACATTCAGTAACGTATTACTTTCCATAAACAATTTTCATATTTTTTTTTGCATTTTTGCCCACCCTGTACCAATTTGAAGCAACATATTATACATTTTTGGAATCAGCTCAGCAAAGGCAATTTGGAAATTGAAAAAAAAGGGGGGGTTCCATTTGAAAAAAATGGTGATGACGTCATTACACGAAAGTGGTTCACCCTGTATATTAGATTATGATTTGAAACAATAGTAAATTGAAATCAAAAATCGACCTGTTTTGGGAATTCCTAATTTTATTGTTCATTTAGCAAATAATGAATTTATGCGTTACTTTATGGACGCACTGTATAACTCCACATAGTAGTTTTTTAGTTATTACAAATAATATAGATTATTATATCCTTTTTAACCTACTTCAAAAAGGAGGAGGTTCTCAATTCGTCTGTATATCTTTTTTATGTATGTTCAGCGATAATTCTTTAACACAATGTCCGATTTAAATGATTCTTTTTTGCTGGAAAGGGGGTACTTCCGGGATGGTCCCATATAAATTTGGTCAAAATCTAATAATTGGTTCAATGGGAAAATCCTCAAACTTTTCATTTTTTATGTATGTTTAGCGATAATTCTTTACCACCTCGTCCGATTTCTATAATTCTTTTCGTTAGTAAGGGGGTACCTAATGGGTGGTCCCATATAAATTTGGTTCAGATGTGGTGATGGCATCTGCACGATTTTAAAGTCGGTTTTTTAAAATTACTTTCAACACATCTTACGTAAATTAAAAGTTTAATAATTTGGTGCTTTCTTGATGCGTCGTTTTATGATATCTTTTTGCATATGTTTAAGTACAGATAATTATTATTATTACTGGCAGTTTATTTTAATTCCTTAAAATAATATTTTGTTGATCCAAAAAAGGCAAAAAAAGCCATGTCACATTCAGTGTAATAATAAAAATTAGATATATAAATATAGTATATTATGTACCAACAGACTAAACTTTCACTTTCAATCTCGCCTTTTGTCGTAAAAGACTTTTAAATTTTTACCAGTGACGTCCGTGCCGGGTTTGAACTGAATATTTTTGAAAAAAAATATGGTGCGCCACTGCTTTTTCTTAAAACCAAAATTATCTTTAAAATTCTTATATATTTTGGAACAAATTTGTTTTATGACGTACTTTCGCACGAAGCACCCTTTTCGGGTAAGATAATGAAAACCAGTATATTGAAACTGCTTTTGATATTTTGTTGAAATTTGGTAGGAACCCACCTTCATAAAAATATCTAGAGTGATAAGAAACTTATGATAAAATAGTTATTTTTTTTTTCTTAAAACTTTAACACCCAAAGGATTCACACCCTTAAGTATCGGCACTCAATAAATAAATACCCTGTATTAATTGATATTACCTTATTCGAACCAATCGTCTATTTTTTCGTTATTTGTATTTATATTTCACACCTCTATACTCTTAAATGTAATTTAATCTAACTAAACCTATTCACTAAATTAAAATATAAAAATAATGTAAAACCCTCTAATAAATCGAACTGCGTTATAACAATATCTCGCAATGCACCGAGAAAAGCAAATACGATTCTGGTTCCCCTAATTTAGGTAACTCTGACTCACTCCGTGTTAGGATTTTTCGGTTCCTTTGTCTTAATTTCGCGCGTTAGAGTTTGGAATACGTATCCCTCGTATCTACAGGCAATTGTTAAAATTATGAATGAATGCGGATTTTGTTTAGTCTCGGAAGTAATTTTGTAGTATTTAGGCTCCACCCTAAAGTTGTAATTTTTATACCTACTAATCTACCGTTGCCCCGCAGGTCTTTCAGTTTGTAATGTAAATTTTCCTCTTAATTAGGTTAAAATTGTTTAGTTTAAACCCATTATGTAAGAAGCATTGGGAACACTTTTTTGGGTATGTCCTGTTTGTGTTCCAAACAAAATAAATAAATAAATAAATAAATAAAATAAATTATTGATACGTTGAATTTGTTATTTGTTACTCACGAAGTTATTAGCGTAGAATTATTTCTATCTGGATACGGAAACCAGGAAAGATCAATATTTTAGTACCAAAAAACAACAATATAGTTATGTTATTTATTTTATTTAAAAAGTAATTACAGAGCAATAAGTAATTATATAATTATTTATTTTTTACATTTTTTAAAAACGAGTTTTTTATTTGTATTTATTAATTCTATATGCCTACATACTGATTGCTAGATCCATGTTTTAAAAAAAAAATAAATTTCATTTTTTGAAATACGGAGAAAATTTATAATCACCTATAATTAAATGACCGATTTTTGCTTTAGCTGAAAACGAAATATTTAGATTTATAAAAATGATGTATATAAATTAATACCATCAATAAAGGAATGGGCAGAGCTTGGGACTTTGGATTCGGCGATTCGGGTTTAAATCCCATAGTATTTGATGGCGTATATCGTATATCGTATATCAGATAACAAAGTCGGAATGCACAAATCATTGAATTAAAAATTATAGCAAACATCTTTACAACATAAAGAAGAATACTAAAACCGTTTCTTTATCCGCTAAATTTAAAATTTACAGTTTACTACATTGATTCGTTAAAAATCTAGATAGATGTCTTGAGAGTCTGATAATTTTTACTTTTTACTTTTTTACTTTTTACTTTCATTAATTGACGTTATATCCTTAAAAATTTTTAAACTGTTTGTGTTTGTAAAAACTATTTTGTGTTATTTAGTTAATAATTGTCTTACATGTGTTTTAATTAATTTATTCAAACAGACATCTCGCGGTTTAACCTAACCTAAAATATTTTTTAAAAAATACTATTGTATTACATATGACTTTTTTTAACTCGTTTTGTTAAACTTTATCCTTTATGGAAATAGTCAAGGTGAGTCAAGGTTATTGTTTAACTTTCTTTTGTGTTTTTTCTGTTATTTTGTATATGTTAAAGTCCGTTCATGCTTTTATAATTGTTTTTTATTACAACTGACTCCTTGACATTCCATTTAGGTGTGCCTAATGATGAAGTGACAGCTTCGAAACCGGTCGCCAATTAAATTGACTTGTGAGAAATAAAGGACCTTTTCTTTAACCCCTTACACTTAATCCCTACTACTCACAACATATGGCTACCCTCACTCCAAATAACAGTTAGTAATTACATTTCCGTTAAAAAGAGGCCATCCTGTATCGAAAAGAACCTACAAATGTAATGAAAACATTCCTCTGCATAAAACTTCAAGAATTGGCAAAATAAAGTAAGAAGTATCATCATTTCAAGTACAAAGATTGTATTTCCTGTTTGTTTGCTGTTCGCGAATGTCGACGTTTACTTCGGTATCCGCCCATTCATCATTTTAGAGTTGAAACTTGAAGCAGTTCATTGGGAAAGTTTTTGATAGAGAAAACTTTTTTCCCTTTTTTTGTCCGGCTTCAGTAGGACCATTTATCCACGAAATGTTTTGATTTAGCCGCGACGATACAGAGTTTGAACGTTTCGAATAGTTTTGGTTATTTCCTAACTGTTAGTATTTGTTGTGGCCGAATTCAACAGGATGATTGATCGCACTGGCTGTTATTTACTAAAATATTATAAAGTGATTCACAAAAATTGTTTCTAAAGTAGGCCATGGTAGATGTACAATTCTTCTTTTTAAGTGTCAGTTTGGAAGAGTCGTTTGTATCTCTGTCTTTGTCGGTCATGGCCTACATTAGGAATATTTTTTATTGTCAGAGATGGCTGTGGTACTTGTGGTAGGATTCAAAGGATTCTAGACTTCAACTATCATTTTCTTACATTTAATTTACAGCTTTTTTTAAAACTTAAACTTGCATATTTATTTTAAACAGTAAAAAGAAGTTAAATTTCAAATATAATAAGTCAATCTTAGCTAAATATAAAAGGTAATCATAATCAATATTATAGAAAATATTGGGAGGAAAATTTTGGGCAATTATTTTGAAATTAAGGATTGCTTAGGGCAGTGGTCGCCAACCTCTGAATGTGTCGAGCCACTTTGTTAATTTTGGAATAAACAGCGAGCTACTTACACGGAAGCCACGTAACGCAACGTAAATGAAATAATCCACAGTTAATTTATCATTATATGTATTTATTTTACTATTTAACTGGTAATACATAACACATAGGTACTAATAATAAACTAATAACTAATATTAGTAGTACGTACTTGTTCATAGCTACATTCCTACCTACCAAACGAAGGTGTTTGAAAAATAAACACAAACTTTTATCCAGCCACAACGGCATGTCACGTAAGATTTAAAAATAGTTAATAATAGCAACAAAAAAATAACGCACTATCATGAACATAAACATTGAAAAATAAAAAAGCACGTTCAATGAGAAGGCTGACACTCAGACTCATCGATAATTTTTTAATGTTTGCAGTATAATTTAATACAGCTATTCGAATACAATTATCCAAATGTTCATCTGTAAGTCGATTGCGATATTTGTTCTTAATAAACTTCATATTGGAAAAAGAAGATTCACACAAATAGGTTGAACTGAATAATGCTTTCACTTTCAAGGCAACACGGCATATAACTGAATATTTGTCTTTACTTACAATAGGCCAGATCCATTTGGTACTTGAGACTAACGATTTTAAGGCTCAATCATTTTGAAACTCAATTACTTCCATTTCTGTTGCAGCGATGTCTTCGCCAAAGTTCTGCATAACACAAGTTGCAAACTGTTGGATATCAATTTCCATAAAAGGTGAAACAACAAACTGCGCTACTAAAGCCATTTCGTTGAAATCCTTAAAACGATTTTTGAAGTTATTCTTCAGGGTAGAAACTATTTCTACATGTTATTTGCTATCATAGGGTTCTAATGGATTTTGAGATATTTTTTCTGAAAGAATAGGAAAATGCTTGGCATCGCTGTTAATTAGGTTTTGTTCCCAAAACGCCAGCTTTTTGATAAATATCAGAAATCATTTTCGCTAGTTCTTTGTCTCTCCTCTGAAGCTGCAAATTAGGTTCGTTTAATTTCTCTGTAATGTCCACGAGAAAACCAAAAACCAGATTGAATTTTCTAGTTCCGGAGTCGGTTCATCGCGTTGTTTGAAAAATTGAACTATGCCAGATAGGACATCATTAAAACGTTTCAGCACTCGTCCTCTACTTAACCATCGGACTTCAGAGTGAATGAGTAGGTCCCCGTATTGACAGTCAACTTCATCGGCCAAGGTTTTGAATAATCTTTGTAACGCTTGAGCTCTAATATTGTTCACAATTTTTACCACCAGTTTCATAACGTTGTTTAGTTTCAAGAAATTTCCACATAATGCTTGCTGATGGATAATGCAGTAGTAACAGAGAAATTGCGGAAAAGTTTCATCTTTACGACATAACGCCACCAGACCCTTATCACAACCCACCATAGCTGGAGCGCCATCGGTTGTCAAGCCTACCATTTTCGATATTGGAATTTTCTCGGAAGAAATAATATTTTTTAAATGAGAAAACAACTCCTGTTCAGTAGTGTGTCCTTTTAGTGGAATAAATTTCAAAAGATTTTCTTTAATCGTAAAATCACTAAAAACCATCTTGACGAACACGGCCATCTGGACAGTGTCAACGACATCTGTTGATTCATCCAGTTGAAGTGAAAAATAAACACAGTTATCTAAGTCAGTTCTTAACTGTAAAAAAATATCATTACTCATTACTTCTACACGTCTCATCACTGTATTAGCAGAAAGTTGCATAGATTTTATAGCTAAAACTATCTCGTCTTTATTTCTAAAGTTGGCAAATAACGAATCAGCAGCTTCTAAAAACGCCTGTTTTATCATTTCCCCGTCTTCATAAGGTTTCTTTTTTTGTGCAATTATCTGGGACACACGGTACAATGCTTCAGTTGCAGCCTTATTTTTGTCGGCTGTTCTTAAAAATATTGATTGTTTTCCGATTAACTGCTTTTTTAACTGTTTCAGTTTCTCCTTTCTGGCGGCAGAATGTAGTGGGAATGATTTTTTAAAATTAGAATGTACAGTTTTATGATGTCTCTCAATATTTCCTTTTTTAGCAACAGAGACCGAAGTATTACATAACAAACACACATTTTTATCTTTAACTTCTGTAAAAAAGTATTGTTCTTCCCATTCCGAATGAAAGTGGTATGTCTTTACCTTCTTACAACTGCTTGCCATAATATTATTTTTTGTTGTTCTCTACTAATCCAACCGCTGGACGTTGGTTACGCGTTCAGTTTTAAACTAAGCGCAATGTCGCCGCGCCGTGCGTATTTATCCCGTTCAAAGCAATCTTGATCGTTCTCGAACACTAACGCGCTGGTCCGGCTGGTCGGTTCTAGCCGATTCTAGCTTGATGGCGTCAGCGGCAGATCGCTCACCGCAACGTTGCCGCTGTTTATGTTTAATATTATGACAATTATATTTTTTTGTGGAATTTTCGGAAGCTTCTCTGATTTTTGCAGTTTGTATTTTTACTTTTTTAAATTAAAGTCGTTGTGAGAGCTACCAGAATTGCATCCGCGAGCTACCGGTAGCTCGCGATCGACAGGTTGGCGACCACTGGCTTAGGGACTTAAATTTTAATGCATCTTTGAAAAATGTTTCTGACATTTGCCTTTATTATTTATCTTCTTACTTTTGGACTCACACCAATCTCCAATCCAGTCTGATTCTGCATCCAAACGATTGGATAAGTAAATCGCCTTTTCGGTTAATCATATTTTGTCTATTCGAGACTAACAATTTTGGAACGATAAACTAAACCAGAAACCATAATCGTTTTGATTACTTCCTCTGCCGACATAATAAATAAAAAAAAAACCCAAAAAACGATATTATGTGTTTGGCAAACACGGCCGTGCATAAAAGTAAGAAAAAGTGTGTTATCGACCCTGATAATGTGCCAGTGTTGGGCCAGACGAGTTCGTTTATTTTTAATTCTGTATAGAAATAGGAAACATCGTAAATTCTCGGAGAGCGACGTGGCCCTAAGCCAAAATTCGCTTGGGATTTATTTTGTTGTACGCCGCGTAAGCATTTTTGAGATATTTCAATGCCCGCTCGCATTTTGTTTTATTTCGGTTTTGCATATTAGGCGAACGTTCACGGGATAGTTTAAGGTTCATCATGGATTCGCTTCTGGATGCGCTAGTTACGTGGGTCATACGATAATTTACGGTTAGTGCAACGATAAACAACTGCATAAAGATTTATTAACGTCTAAATATTGTCTATTAAAAGGACCACGCACTTTTCTTATGCAAACGGGAGTACCGTCAAAATGTCTGAATTTTTGATATGTTAAATAACTTGATGTCCCCATCAAAAGTGTCCATGGGCCCAATCGTATCCTATGACTAGATTTTGAGATAGAAATCCCTAATTCTTTAAAATGGACACCATAAATCACCCTTAAATATTTTTGGAAATTTTTTGCTCTTTCTGTGTAGTCAAAATACATACTTAACTACTATAATTAAAATATTGTACCTTACAGGGTGAATAATGATTCGGCAAATCTTTTTTGGTCAAAGTAGGTATTCCCACCGAACAAAAATAGCTAAAATACCGAAAAAAAAATATCACCGTCAAAGTCTCTCAATATTTGATATCGTATAGTTCTCGATGTACTCGTTCAAAATTCTTATTGGTAAAATTAGATCCTATGACTAGTTTTCCAAATATAACTTAATATGTACCAAATATATGAATTTTAAACAATAAATATATACTGACAAAATAGATATTTTCAAGAGAAATATCTTATATTAAATATTTTGATATACTGTTTTAGATTAAGAATATACTATTTTCAAAGAGACAAAAAAATCGTACCTACAGGGTGATTGCGGTTGAATATGTAAAAGGAAAAAATCAACAAAATACTGAAATTGTTGGCAAAAAATAGAAAATAATTGCCTTTTAACTTGCGAGTTGTTTATTAAAAAAACCTTATTAGTTTACATACAGGGTCATACATTATTGCATTACAAAAAAAGTTCATTATACGGTAGGTATAAGTAAGATCTAGGGAAATGAATAATGATTGGATTAAATGTTTATTTTGACTGGAACATTGCCTCTTTATATTGTATATTTATATCAGATTGGGATCTCCTTTCCGCGTAAAGTGTTAGCCCCTGTAGGAATAGTGCACTCCTTGTATAATAGGGCAGGTCAAAAATTACCAAAAAAAACATTAATTTAGGCTAGTGTGAAAAAATTGTGTTTTATGTGGTTTACCCTATATAAAAATTGGTGAAAAAATAAAATATATAGCTGGGACCTTAGGGGTGAGAAATTAAAAAACTAAAAAAAAATCAGCTTTGTGCAGGACTGACGTAATATTCTAAAATTACTATTTTTTTTAATTGAGTTATATGTACAATCGACATAAAATATGGCTTTTGGAATATTTGCTATAGGGTTGTAAAGCGCGTTTACGAATTCAGGGACATGATATAGTTTATTGTATTTAATATATTATATAGTTTATTTTATTTATTATTCTAAATATTTTGTTGTTGGTGCGCCACTGCTATTATTTTTTTTTATAGTTATATTCTTTTAATCTATTTTATCAAGTATTTATTTTTCAAAATTACTTACCTGTGAAATATTGCATCAAACACTCACTTAACTATGCCCCGCTCAATTATAAAATTTATTTATTTTTTTTTTAGAACACTAGACTCAATCATCAGGAGTGGATTCAGTTTGACTCACCCTGTATAATTTTTTTTATATCATGTTAAATGATGATCAATCTCGCAAATTATAACAATGTTTATTTACACAATTACTAATATGTCGTATTGACATACAAATTCCTTCACAAAATAAGGAACAACTTACCTTAACTCAAAACAAAAATCAAATTGCAACTTTTAACTTTGTCACACTTTCAATACTTTAATAGTCTTTACCAAAACTTATTTTATTTATAATTTGTTTTACCCTTTTCAGGCAGTTTAATTGCAAGAATTAAGTAAATTTATTATTTCATATGATAACACAAACGCAATTTGATTTTATTAAAATCTGCAGATTTCTTTCTTCTATTAAAAACAGTGAAAACCCCTTTAAATCTAAGTCAACCTAATATGTAGAAAAGAAAGTAATTTCTTTTAGGAAACCAATATCAACAGTAGAATTAACAAATTGTTATTAATGTTTATCGAACTTCCTAATTGTGATATCAATAAATCAAAGTACATAAATCTGTCATAAATCAAACAACACTTACAATGTCTTTTGCTTTTGTAAAGGATCTCTTCCAATGAATCCCTTTGTAACCAGAACAGCTATTTAAAAATAGTAGTCCAATGAATGTCCTGTGTATGTCTTTGGGGACGGCGAATACCACACCATTTAAAGGTGTATTTCGTTGGAGTTCAGTATATAAAAAAAAATATTACCTATGATCCATTTACAAACTATACAATTGATTTTGGGTCATTTATGAGATTGACGTTCACTTGTAGTTTATTAGTTCCAAATTCTTGTATATTCTTATTTCCTAATTTAATTTTTTTAACATCTTTCAAAATTTTTGACAAGACTTTTTTTTTACCAAAATTCTTACTGTCACCCCCTGACAACCTAAGCTGGGTCTTTTATACTTTTATTGTACCAAATCTTTGACCAAATCACAATTGATAAAATGAAATGACAATACACAGGTTAGTACTTACAATCATTAATTGATTTGATTTAACTTTTTTATTTTCGAATTTTAAACAAATTTAGAAATGTTAAATGATTTTCAGTTTGATACTATACTATTTATGATAGTAGTTTCATAGTATAATAGTTTTCTCTGGTTATTGATCTAAATCCAATTATACTAGGTACAAGTCTTTGAAGCAGGGACATACGGACATTAGATATGACTATACTAGTGACTTGTCGGGATGAATAATTAAAAAGTAATTTTATGAACTCATCTGACAATCCATGTTTTAGTTTAACAAGAAAAGCAAGTAAATCTTTTTGAGCAATGCATCTTAAGTTACCATATTGTTCTATTGGTTCACAAAATTCATATAATTCTTGAAAATTCTCTTTGGAAATTGAAGTTAAATATTTAAATTCTTCTAAACTAAAAGTATTTATGTCTTCCCAATTTTTTAAATTATTATTAGCATTAGCAGCCGCTCTTAAACTAGACAAAAATTGCTGAATATTAACGTGGAGGAATGTTATATAAACAAAACGCAAACCAGCATGTAAATTAATCATTAGTAAACCCGAATGATTTAGATGAATGTCACAAATCTTCAGATATTCGGGTACATAAATATTTGAGACTAAAAAATATTTGCTCTGCATACTGCCGATAGTTTTCTTACATTTACTTGTGCGTTACAAATTAAACAACCACGAACTAAGTGGGGTGTTAAAACATTAAGTCTTAGGCAATTTGGATCATTTTCAATGTTTCTAAGTTCCTGTGTAATTGCGTGATAACAGTTTAAACATAATCTTACTTCTTGTAGATTATCGACTGCAGGATGTCCGGCAGCTTGTCTTCTAAAATTAGCAATGTTAAGCACATCTATATTATTGTCCTCGTCTAACTAAACGAATATTGAGTCGAAGTTGAAAGTGTCTATTGCAAACATAACAGCTAATCCTATTTGCAAACGCCATATTTGTAACAATTTATTTAAAACACTAATACAGAACAGTCTAATGCTCGCTTAAAGTAATACAAACGTCATTTATTATAAAAGTCAACAATATGTTCAATTATTCGGAAAATATTTAATCATAGCCTTCTAGATCAATATATATAAATCAAGTCTAAGCATGTTTATATATCCTATAAGGTTGTTGGCATATTCACCACTATTTAGAATTTACTAATAAAATCTATCAATCGTCTAAAACTCATAGGTTACAAAATATACAGGGTAATATATCCACACGATATCAGAAATATCCCGTGGATCTAATATGGATATCCAAATGTCCGTCTATATCCAGAATATAGAACATATCCTATGGATTTTTCTCTTTAAAAACAAGTCTTGGGTAACGTGTGTAGAGAAACTTTGATAACTTTTATTGGCCTTAGAATTTTTTTTTCACAGACTTGGCATGGCTGGGCCCATAACCTATTGAAGTCAATGATCTGGAGAAACCCTTATGTAAATATATTTTTATTATAAAACTTTAATGGTGACAGAATTGAAAATCTAGTAGGGAGTCAAAAATCAAGTACAGTCTGTTTACTGTTTACCGTTGGTTATTAAACTTCATTTTAGAAAACTTAATTTATGACAAAAATATATGTAATGTTAAGAATGTCCCTTTTATTTTGATAGCGATAAAAAAGGGACATCCTTTACAAGAAGATATTTTCTTTACTTTTTCCATAGTATATAGAAGAGTTTTAGGGCGAATCTGGTGCAGTTTAAAGTCCAAATTTCGTGTTTAAAGTCGGAATTTTAAGATGAAAATGAGAATTTTGACTTCAAAATCAAAATTTTAACTTTTTTTTTGTAACTGTTTCCCAGCGCCACTTTAGGAACAGCACTGTTAATTAGAACCCAACAGTAAATGGTCGGGTAGAGAAATATTAAACACAAATACAATATAATCTTTATAAGCCTTTTTTGTAAATATCTCAATTCATCAAAATTGATTTCTTCCAAAGTTATTTAATTTTAAATATTTATTTTTTCATTCATATGTAAGTTTACGACTCCCTAATTATGTTCAATTATTCGAGAGCCATCCAAAAATCTATTATCTAATTAAAACCATCATTATTTGTTGTTTGGATCCAAAAATTTAATTACGTCTTCCATCAAAATGAATTTAATTGGCTAACGACCTGAAATATCGTTAGTCTAATTAATTATTTAGACCTAAGTCTCGGAATTTCCAAAAGAACCGTTTTTATTGGATCCTTACAGCCATTAACTCACTCGTTAGGAAAGTGAGTGAAAGGATCTCGCCGAGTCCTTTCTGCTTTCTAAGAATATACTGCGAACTTCCCGATGGATTACCCAAAACTACAAGCCGTTTGCGGGAAAGGCAAAAACAATGATGACGGTTTATCCGACACGAAAAAAAAATGCAAGAAGTTAGTTAGTTTAAGCTACTAAATACGTTTTTTGCTAGTTTGGAGCCATGATTAAGGTGTATCAACTTCAGTTTGTAAACAACACAACTGGAGCAGAGTTAGCATGTTTCGAAAATGCAGATAAAATAGCATTATTCTACAGGGTGCTATTGAAATCTATAGAATATTAAGACAAAAACTTTTAATTAACTAAGTTGGCGATAAATAAAGATTGACACTTCTGCGTAATAATTTAAATGTTTAGTTATCCTCCTAGTGATATAGTGCTATTTGCGTATGTCCCATTTGCGTACACGGTCAATTTTGTCACATTTGCGTACACGGGTTAGATCATCTCTTGAGTCAGGTAAAAGTATTACGATATATAGTCCTACTTGCGTACATATACTTATACTTAATATAATTTTTAAAACTTTCCTTCACACTTTTTCCAGGCTTAGGACTGGCACCGATTTGCTGGCGTGTTTAAAAGTTTTTTTAGTTTTTATATTTTTGAGTTGTTTTTGTTTTTTAAGAATTTACAAAAAGAATGGTATTTACAGAATATTTACAAAATGCAGAGCCATACAGTCGGTTACTCTAACTTAGCGACGTAAGCTAGAGAAGTTAGGCATTTTTTAACGTCTTTTGTTTCTGTATATGCCGCTATTATTTTATTAATTCTAATCCAACGTATTTTGTTTTTCTTCTTTTTACCTTCAAATTCAATTCTTTTCGTTTATAAAGAAAATCACTATTTTCTGCTTTTTTTTTTAAGTGTTTCATCAACTGTAAGACCAGCGGATGGTTTCTTTTGACCAGATGATGAAACTTGTTGTTCCATCCCTCCATGACGTTATTTGTACGATAGAGCTTGTTGCTGCAGTTCCACATATCTGGCATAATGATACTATTTTCTAGACACTGATCCACGAAATAATCGTAGAACTTTTGAAGTTTTTCGTAAACGGGTGAATTTCCTTGAATAGTTAGCCAACAGATATCCAAATCTTCAAGTGGAACATACGCCAAAGCAGCATACATACGAATATGTACTCGCAGTTCATCGTCGTGCCGTTATTCTACAACTAGGCCCAACTGTTGTACTTTTCGCCATATACATTGATTGTAGTGGAAATGACAGCCATTTATTCCAACGTTAGGAAACACAATCCTAATAGCTATAATCACTGCTTCCTCGAAGTCTACAGTCACTAATGTTGGTTTCCAGTTTGTGGATTTTTTATTATCGTAAATAATCTTTTATATTATGTAGAGCGAGTTTTGTTCTTGAGTAGTGCATAAACTACAGGAATTATGTTTCGCTCGTCTGTATTGCTTCCAATGTGTGCATGTATTGTATAAAGTTGAGTAAACTGTTTACTGCAACACTTAAAAGTGCCGTCCATAAAAACAGTATTCTGGTTTGATATAATCACCTTCCCAATCGATGACGAAAATATTAAAATTCTGTCTTCGTAACCATCATCAGCGACCAGGAAGAAAATTCCATCGTTCAAAAGAAAAGGCCTTGTTCAACTGAATGTGCTATAAATTTCCCCGATGCCTAAAAACTGCATAACTATTTTCTAGGAAGTACTTAAAGAGTATAAACCAAAATTACTCAGTTTTAATAGCAAAACATCATGAGTTACCTTGTCAAATGCTCTTTTAAAGTCTGTTAATATAACGTCAAGTTAGATTTTGTTTTTAAGTAATTAGCAGAGGCATAGTGTTTTTAATAATAATAATAATAATCTTCTGTGAAAAGTACAAAGATACTGACTAGTAAGACAGACTTTTCGACTTACTAAAAAATAAACTTAAAAAGTCGGATGTTGTTCCAGCGAAACGTATATGAAACAGAGTGGATTAACGAAAAACCGCGTAAATAAATAAGTGGTTAATTTTTCGCGACCACTCAAGGGACTCCAATCATTTTCCAAGTTGGAAATGTAAGCGGCTTTTCAGCTGTTCACCCTAACTCCGAATTTTATTTTACGTCTGGCCGTGAAACGAGATTTGTATATATTAATTTTAAAGCCCGAATTAAAGTTGAATCGACCGTTGTAATGAATATAAACGTAAAAACAGCTTTTTAGCATTAAAATCTCGTATAAGAGAGAAAAGTGTTTACTTTTTTTGTGGAAAAAGTTTTCCGCAACAAATTTAAATGTTGTTTTATTTCTTAAAAAGAGTTTTAGTATTAGTGGAAAACATATCTTGGATTGGAAATGGATAGGATCAACATTAATTTGAAAAAATACCAGTAACTGAAGAAGGGTTCGAATCCGGCTCGAAGGACCAAAAATGGTTTGGTAATTGATAATAATAAAAATTGTAATTAAATAAAATTTACTTTGAGGAATTTTCATATTTAGAAAATGAAAATACCAATGGTTTATATCTAGGTCTATTCTATAGTCTTCTACACAGATATGGTTATTTTTTTATTATTGTCATATTGTCAATGTTATATTTTTAATAAAGTCATTTTTGAATATATAAAATCTCCATTACTTTTTTTATTAGAAGAGTTTATAAGTTATTCCGAACAACATTGCACTGTCTATAATTTTTTTTTGTAAAATTAAATAATATTTAACCACTGTTCATTAAATTTAGGAGCAAGCGAATAATAATAAACCGGTATCGTGGTTAAAGCCACCGACTGTGCCCCAACTTTCCCCATTGTAACCGGTATTGCTCCTTTTTACTATCAACAAATAACTTGCAGGTTTCCCGGCAATATTGCTAAAGTTTAAGCAAGCAGCAGCGCAAGCATTGTTGTACCTAGAACTTGTCCTCGCGTTTATAGTTTGTTTTTATTATTGTGAAAGTTCTGGAAACGAAACTTTTTTTCTTAGGAAATTCAACTCGTTTATCACGTTTTAATGTAGTTGCCAAGAAAGTGTCACGAATTCATTATTAGGCAGAATTTTAATAGCATTGTCTAATATTACGGATCCGGGAATGTAATCTGTATAATATTGAAATAGTTGGCAGAAGATGTCGCAATTATTGGAAATTTAATGTTCTCGTTAATATATTTATGGACTGAGACGTTTAGCTGGACTATTTCCTTTGCTGAAGTAGAAGTGTTATTCATTTTTTTTTCGCTTAGAGAAGAAATATCAAACATTTTAAATTTAAATTTATTAACCAGTCTAGAGTGCTTTTAGCCTTTGAGCTAACAAATATTAATACACTGAGTAACTTTTGGAGTCGTATGATTATCTTAAATTATATTTAATAAAAATTAAAACTCAAAAATTAAAACTCAAAAATTAAAACTAACATCAGAATTAAAAACATTGCATATTCGACTGTCGATAGGTGAGGATGTATGTTTATTAACATTACTCCGTAACTAGGTCAGTTTCGTTTGTGTATGTAGTGTAAATATTTTTTAATCCCTACTGTTTAAAAAATCAACAATGATTGCTAAACGTAATGTTTAAGAACAAAAATAAAAATAATAATGTGCCATTAAAAATAGTTTTACTATGTGTAGAAAAAAATATTAAAACAGAATCGACACCTGCCAAAGTGCTTTTGGAGCAAAAAAACAGGACCTGCTTCAGGTAAATAAATAATATGGAAACAATGGAAGTGGGAGAAAATCTCCTAGCCCAACAATATCAGGTCTTATTTCATGAAAATCAAGCTAGAAGTCAGAATGAACAGGCATTGTACAATGCTTGGATACAGGAAAAAGCTGAAAAACAGCAACTAGAAAGTGCATTGCAACAAATGCAAAACAATATGGAAAATATGCAAAAACAAATTAATATTTTAAAAAAGAAAAATCTAAAATTCCAACGAATTATGAAACTGATGAAGAAGAACTGGCAAAAGAAATCGGCGATCAAATTAACAAAGAAGTAGAATGGATAACAGCGGAAAGCAGAAACAATAGAAGAAAAAACTAAAAGCCAACTCCTCTCCAGAAACCTCTCCTGGCCAACCTGGAGGTAGCAAAAATCAACAACAAGAGAAAGAAACAGTCGAAAAAACAGTGAAATTTCCCCCGATAATAGCAAGCAATATCAATAAGTATGAAGAATTGCGCCCTACACTATCAAGCTACAGCTCTAAGCAGTAACCAGTATAAAATTAATACTAAACAAGAAGAAAAAGACTTCAAAAATGTCATATCAACCTTAAATGTCAAAGAAATAAATTGGCATTCCTATGAAGTTAAAAGTTAAAGTAATGGTTAGAAGTCTACCATCTACATCTAAACCAGAAAATATTGTTGAAGACTTGCAAAGTCAAGGATTAAAATGTAAAGAAGCTGTCAATACAATAAAGAAGGAAATCGTAAACTAAATAAAAAACCATTGCCGCTATTCATGCTATCATTCGAAAATATTGAAGATATTAAGAAAATCTACGAAATCAAAGCTATACTTAATCTAAGAGTTAGAATAGAAACCATAAGAAAGCCAAAACTAGTTCCGCAATGCAAAAACTGCCAGCTATTTGGACATACGCACAACTTTTGCAAAAGAGAATCAAGATGCGTAAAATACGTAGGTAAACATCATACGAAGTATTTTATAAAAAGTCCAGAACAACAACCTAAGTGTCTAAACTGCCTAATGGAACATCCTGCTAACTACAGAGGATGTGAAGTAGCTAAAACCTTTCAGATAAGGAAAGATAACACCACTAAACCTAAACTAAATAAATAAACCAGAAATAAAATAACATATTCTCAGGTAACAAACTCACAGCAGCAACCAATTCAAAGGTCACAACCAGTCATGAATCCCACGTCACAAATTGTACAGCATACTGCACAGTCAATCAACTTAGCAGAAAGTACTACTCATGAATTATTATTATCCTTAATAACCAGAATAGATTCACTCTCTGACAGGCTCCAGAAGCTAGAAGAATTAAACAAACCCCAAACATATAACGAAATCACTAATGGACAAAAGAGATATTATAATAGCCACTTGGAATGCCAATGGTATTCTCCAAAAACAAACTAATATCCAAGTTTTCTTGGACGTACAAAAAATAGATATATGACTGATTTCTGAGACCCACCTTACAACAGAATCATACATTAAATTCAAAGGATATAACTTCTATCACACTATCCATACATCAAATGCAGCAAGAGGAGGAAGTGCGTTAATTATTAAAAATAACATTTCCCACTATGAGGAACCCGGCATCCAAGAACCGGAAAACCAGGTAACCATTAGCATCATTAACATTAAGGGGAGCAAAATTACAATAGCTGCAATCTATTGGCCACCAAGATACAACCAGAAAAAAGAAAATTATCTCAATTTACTAAAAAAACTAGGTAACAAATTGATAATCGGTGGAGA
Source organism: Psylliodes chrysocephalus (assembly GCA_927349885.1). Taxonomy (NCBI): domain Eukaryota; kingdom Metazoa; phylum Arthropoda; class Insecta; order Coleoptera; family Chrysomelidae; genus Psylliodes; species Psylliodes chrysocephalus. Next base: position 83,530,121 of record OV651817.1, on the reverse strand, counting down.
TTACAACACAACAGTCAAAGGAAAAGAATTGCACCGAGCTGCATCAGAACTTGGTTGTACATACCAATCTTCTGAAAAACCCACTTATTGGCCCACCGACCCAAATAAGATTCCAGACCTTTTGGATTTCTTTATTCTGAGGAAAATTTTACCAAACTACGCAAGTAGAAGAAAACTTTAATATGGATTCAGACCATTCTGCAGTAATCCTTACTCGAAGTGATAATATTATTCAAAAAGAAGCCAAACTGACCCTAGCAAATCGGAAAACTAATTGGAAAGGTGTTCAAGAGGACTTAACAAATACCATTCAACTGACCATACCACTAAAAATCAGCTAAATGAAAAACTGGAAAGGTTTATAGTTGAAATCCAGCAAGCTGCATGGAGAAACACACCAAAAGTAGGAAGATTAAATGCTGGAAAAAACTATCCTGTCGAGATAAGAGAACTGGTAGCAGAAAAAAGAAAACTAAGAAAGAAATGGCAGATGACAAGATCAATAGAAGATAAAAGTATATTAAATAGGGCTACCCAAAGACTGAGAAGAGAAATTCTAAATCACAAAGAAGAATCCTTCAACAGATACCTAGTAGGGCTAACAGATGATAAAGAAACTGATTATTCACTTTGGAAGGCAACTAAAAAGATGAAAAATTCGTGTAAACACTGTCCTCCAATCAGAATAGCAGATAAAAAATGGACAAGATACAATCAACAAAAAGCTGATATTTTCGCTGACCACCTACAAAAGACGTTCCAATTAGATGAAAATCAAGACACTCCTAATGAGACCATCCATAATATGGAACAACTTGAAATTAAGCTAGTTACTCCCAATGAAGTTATGAAAGAAATTCAGAGAAAGCCCCAGGATATGACCTTATTACTGGATAAATATTACTAAAAACTACCACTGAAGGCTATTGTTAAATTGACATACCTCATTATTCTAGCATTTTGCCTTAAATATATACCTGAAGCGTGAAAAATGGCTAAAGTTATCCTAATTCCTAAGCCAAGAAAATTTCTAAATGAAGTGTCATCATATAGACCTATATCATTGTTACCGATAATATCTAAGTTATTTGAAAAACTACTGCTAAAACGACTAAACCAATAATTGAAAATAAAAAGCTGATCCCTTCGCACCAATTTGGTTTTAGAAACAAAGCTTACGAAGCAAAATATATATGCTCAGCTATATTTCTTGACGTAGCCCAAGCATTTGACAAGGTTTGGCACGCTGGCCTAATACAAAAACTTGAAAAAATGCTTCCTAGACAATATGTCGACATTCTACAATCATATCTTATGGGAAGAATGTTTAGAGTAAAGCAATACGAGGCATACTCCAAAATTAAAGATATTAAAGCAGGTGTCCCACAAGGCAGTGTGCTAGGACCGGTTCTTTACTTATTATACACCAGCGATATCCCTCTACAACAATCTGTTAAAATAGCAACATTTGCGGATGACAATGCATTATTGGTTGTTGGCGGAACTAATACAGAGACCTCAGAAAAACTTCAGGAAACCTGCAACAGAATCAATCGATGGACAAAAAAGTGGAAAATAAAAATAAATCAAACTAAATCAGTGCATGTTGATTTTACTCTTCGACCAAATGAACAAAAACAAATAAGACTAAACAATGACGTTATTCCGCATCACGATTCGGCCAAATACCTAGAGATGAACCTAGATGTAAGACTTAAATGGAAAGAGCACATAAAAAAAAGCGTAAAGAACTTTAACTTAAATTCAAAAAAATGTATTGGGTCCTAGGAAGAAATTCCAAATTGTCAGTGCACAACAAACTTCTGATTTATAAACAAATCCTAAAACCAATCTGGATTTATGGCATACAGCTATGGGGATGTGCCAGCAAGAGTAATATCAACATGATACAAGTTTTCCAAAATAAAGTCCTAAGATGCATTGTTGACGCACCTTGGTTCTACCGAAACGATTATTTTCATAGAGACCTGAAGATGCCAACAATCGAAGAAGAAATAAAGAGGTTTGCTGCAAAACATGAGGGTCGACTCCACTCCCACGTCAACGAAGAAGCGCTGCAATTACTGGACAATTCTACACTCAACAAAAGGCTCAAAAGGAAGAAGCCATTTAAGCTAGTGCAGTGAACGTTAATGTTAGTGCTAGTGTAAAACAGTGTAATAAATCGTCACGTGATGCTTTCCTATAGAAACAATTAAGACAGCCCAATAGGAACTTCTTAGATAAGTAATTAGTAGTAAGATTTTTAGATTAAAATTGTAGGTTAGTCAGTAATGACTAGTAACAATACTCAAACAAAAAAAAAAACAAACAAAAAAAGTGTCTAATAGTTCACCACATACTTAACTTTAAAAGAAGCAATAAAAAGTCGTTTATATAAGTATTATGGATAGTTCAAAATATTTTAAATCCATTTCAAGGCATTTCTCAATCAATTCCTAGTTGTAACTTTTCAATTTGTTTTACGATGAATAAAACAAACCACTGAAAACACTAGAAGATTTTCTTCAACAACTCACCTTTGTTTCCCGTAACCCCAAAAACAATAAACAGTCAAAATTGTTTTTTCTTGTAAAAGAAAATAAGAAAACCTTTGAAAGTTCCTAACCGATATTGTTAATGGAGATTTCACTTAGTATTCGGGATAGTAGTGGTCAACCGGAAGAGGGCAATTTAATCAGTCGTTCGCTTACGAAGGGGCACGATTTTCCTTTGTTCTGGATCGTGGACTTGATCAAGGTGAAATTGGAAACGAAGGGAAATAAATATGAAGTGCTGATGTTGACAACGTACCGAATTGCAGAGGGAATAGATAAAAAATTAATTATTACCGAAAAATTATTCTTTATTCTATTCGCTGATTTATTTTGAGTCGCGATCACGTACAAGGTTAATTATTTATAATTATTAAAAAGAAATAAAATATTAATAAACGATATAAAAAGTTAGCCCGGGACAAAGGAAGGATTGACGAATTGGGTTCGTACATAATGGAAATGGGATTATCCACAGACGGGAATATGGAATTTTATGTCTCAAATGTTGGATTACATAGAAAAATTAAAGGAAATGGTCTTCCTGTAGAATATGATACATTATTAACTGCCTTAGAGACAAGAAAAGATGATGAACTAACGGTTATTCGTCATTTGAGGTGCAGGTAACCAAATATACGTTTTAAATGCAATGTTAATTCACTACAATTTCATGTTGAACACAACAAATAACTAATCATTAGCGATACAATAAACACATCAATAGAGTTCTCCCACAGTTTCTAATCCAAACATGTCACAAACCTCACAAGATATCGTTGAACGACAAACATCTTCATGTGTATCAGTAGCTAAATCAATACCCAAACCAACAGTTCCAAAACAATTGTGTCACATGCCGATAAAAACCTCAAGCTACATGATTTCGTAATAGCGACAGAAGACGTTATTGATCCAAAATATTTATTTCGCATCAAGAATATCCAACAACCGGATTTGCTTCTACCTTGATAACTTAGACCTTGTCGACTTCCTGATAAACACTCCCCCCCCCCCCACTATACAAGTGGAAAACATCAAATTAAACATTACCAGACTCATATCCCCAACCAAAAGAATAATTATATCAAAAATATATCCTTGTATCTCACACATCATAGCAGAATTGCTCTAAAAAAGTCTTGACCTACATCTAGCTTGCCCAATTTCTTTTATTAGGGCCGGCATTCCCGGAGACAAATTCTCTTACATTCAGCTTCCGACAACAAGCAAATATCTTCTATAACGGAAACGAAAACAGGATATTCATCTTAACCAACAAAATGGAATGTTTCATTTGTAAGCAATTAGGATATATCGCATCCAACTGCCCCAATCCTCCTCCATCCTCAAGCAACTCACATGTTTTTTTATGTTTTTTATTGTTTTTTATTGTTTTGTTTTTTATTGTTTTGTTTTTTACTGTTTTTATTGTGTTTTATTGTTTTTTATTGCTTTTTATTGTTTTTTATTGTTTTTTATTGTTTTTTTATTTTTTATTGTTTTTTATTGTTTTTTATTGTTATTTATTGTTTTTTATTGTTTTTTATTGTTTTTTATTTTTTTTATTGTTTTTTATTGTTTTTTATTGTTTTTTATTGTTTTTTATTGTTTTTTATTGTTTTTATTGTTTTTTATTGTTTTTTATTGTTTTTTATTGTTTTTTATTGTTTTTTATTGTTTTTTATTGTTTTTTATTGTTTTTTATTGTTTTTTATTGTTTTTTATTGTTTTTTATTGTTTTTTTATTGTTTTTTATTGTTTTTTATTGTTTTTTATTGTTTTTTATTGTTTTTTATTGTTTTTTATTGTTTTTTATTGTTTTTTATTGTTTTTTATTGTTTTTTATTGTTTTTTATTGTTTTTTATTGTTTTTTTATTGTTTTTTATTGTTTTTTATTGTTTTTTATTGTTTTTTATTGTTTTTTATTGTTTTTTATTGTTTTTTATTGTTTTTTATTGTTTTTTATTGTTTTTTATTGTTTTTTATTGTTTTTTATTGTTTTTTATTGTTTTTTATTGTTTTTTATTGTTTTTTATTGTTTTTTATTGTTTTTTATTGTTTTTTATTGTTTTTTATTGTTTTTTATTGTTTTTTATTGTTTTTTATTGTTTTTTATTGTTTTTTATTGTTTTTTATTGTTTTTTATTGTTTTTTATTGTTTTTTATTGTTTTTTTATTGTTTTTTATTGTTTTTTATTGTTTTTTATTGTTTTTTATTGTTTTTTATTGTTTTTTATTGTTTTTTATTGTTTTTTATTGTTTTTTATTGTTTTTTATTGTTTTTTATTGTTTTTTATTGTTTTTTATTGTTTTTTATTGTTTTTTATTGTTTTTTATTGTTTTTTATTGTTTTTTATTGTTTTTTATTGTTTTTTATTGTTTTTTATTGTTTTTTATTGTTTTTTATTGTTTTTTATTGTTTTTTTATTGTTTTTTATTGTTTTTTATTGTTTTTTATTGTTTTTTATTGTTTTTTATTGTTTTTTATTGTTTTTTATTGTTTTTTATTGTTTTTTATTGTTTTTTATTGTTTTTTATTGTTTTTTATTGTTTTTTATTGTTTTTTATTGTTTTTTATTGTTTTTTATTGTTTTTTATTGTTTTTTATTGTTTTTTAT